>CM045497.1:8901963-10101963 GCA_024704745.1 Rosa lucieae | reverse complement strand
CCAAATAACGATTTCATCTAATCTATAAAGAGAATAATTGAGTTTGATTAAATTTTAAAAATCCAACAATTATGTCTTCTTCTTTTTTTGGAAATATTATCTTAAAATATAAAGTTTCATGCATTCTGGACAAAACAATAAATAAATAAAATAATGTAATGTCCCCACACTCGATTGCTCACTAGCACACTTTTTATTTCTCTTTTTTCTATTGATTGTTTTTGTTTTAAGAGGAACATGTCAACTCTTTTCATTCATTCATCGAAATTACATAATGATATACTCTAGGAGGACTGTCAGAAAGCCATTATATAAGCAATTCAACCTTTTCATGGTCCTATGAAGCTCATTCAAAACCTAGTCAACACTATCTACGGAAAACTCAAAGACACAGGTAATGGGACTACTCTTGGTGATATGTCTGAAAACTGAGAACCTGCCTGCTGCTGACTTTCTCCCCAAAAGGAAGGAAATCACCAGAGTGTCAATCACCCAATACAAACTAAAACAAACTAAAAAAAACAAGGAAAATGCAGACCCAAAGTTAGACCCAAACAGAAGGCCAAACCCTAAATCCCAAAACCTTACAGAACTTGAACCCAAACCCTAGCAAAATTTGAAGTCTAGGCCCAACTAGAGGCCTAGAACAACCTAAAACTATTAAGGGCACCGAAAGCATTAGTCACCGCAGCCATAGCATTACCACCGACAATTGCGTCGCAGCCGCCGCTAAAAATATCAATATCATTACCTGCCACTTTGAATTTACTAAACCTCGAAGCCAAAATCATGCCAACATCAAAAATAGAGGAGAAAACCTCACCTCAAAACCAACGATCAACTCCGTTCCTATGGCAATACTCCACTGACCTAACACCGACGCTGCTCCATTCAAAGCCAAAGACCAAAGTCCGACCTCCAACCTCGGTTACAATCACACCCGGATCTAGTTCTCCCGACCCCTAACCTCGATGGCCTTGCCTCCACTCCTTCTGACTGCAAGCAAGGTGCAAACATTGTTTGAAGTAGTGTGCATTAAGACACGCCTTAAGTATGAGGAGTGCGTGGCTTCACCAAAACACCTTGAGGCTACCTCTAGAAAGCTTTTTTATTTTTTATTTTTATTTTTTACATCAAGATCAGAACAAGTTTTATATTTATTATATAGCCTAGTAATATCTCCCTGAACAAGAAAAAGATATGGTAGATGCTGACCCCGAGAGAGGCGTCGCTCTCACGCCCTGGTAGAGCACTAGGTTTTTCCATACATAATAAGTAACTTGAGAATCAGTCGACTAGCGATAACAAAACAAACTTTGTGTTTTGATTGGTATTTTTATTTATTTTCATCTTGTATTTGAACATTTTTTTTTATCAGAAATAAGGACACATATAGTTCATTGGTTGTTTTTTTTTTTTTTAAAGATAAAGAGCGCATACATTAATATGGCTCTGTGTTAGATGAATAGCCACCCTCAAGTATAAGGGGTACAATTAATAGTATATGGATTTAAGAAATGTTGTCGAACCTACAAGGATTGGATTCCTTTCACTAACTAGGGTGTGAATCTAAGGAGAGCTAAAATATGCAAACGTACAATCATGAACCCACAATGAAATCTAAACTCATAGTGAGTATGTGCAAGATGGAGTAGTGATTTGATTTTAGTTTTTTTAATATAATTTTGAATTGAAAACAACTAGATTCTCAAATATAAACTAAATTACTCTAAACTAAACTAGTGATCAAATCGATGAAAGTTAGGATTTAGATTGTCTACCTTAGCCTTCCTTGCAAGTATTGATGCATTTCAATATGAACGATAGTAAATTGATTAACCAATTTCTCTCCTTCCATCCCCTCTCGGGTATGACAAGGGACATGCTCCTTTGATGATATCAAGCAAACCCTTTTGGGTGTAGTACTTAAGTCATACATTTCAATCCGGTTAGGTATCTAGTACATAAAGTTTGGAGATGAAAAAATCATGCAAACAAACCAAGCTTATCTCTAAGTGATTGTAATTCACAATCCCCATATGCCCACCTAGTGTGCTTTCATGATTTAACATTCAAAGGTTATCAAGCTCTAAACATTAAACCATGACATGGCAAAAATACACATACTCAAAGTGGTAAAGTCTAAACATATGCATTCACCTCTTGAACTAGCATGTAGGCATGTTAAACAAAATTTCATCACGTACATCATATCATAACATAAATCCATACAAGATTGACTAGGGCTTTCAACCCTAGCCCCAACAGAGTAACTACTCACTCATAATCATACAAATTAGCATCAAATCTATAATATATATACATCAAGTTAAATTAAAGAGTTAAAGGAAATAATGAACTAGTTGAAGCTTGACAAATTGATGGCTACACTACTAGAAATTTCCCCATTAGCACCCTTTATTTAGCCACAAAAAAATCATCAGTGCCAAAATGAATAGTATTACACTGATACATAAGATTGGTGGGATTTTTTTTTCCCTCTCACTGATCATCAGTGTGTATAGTACATAGTAGATGCAAAGTATTAGTTGTTTTATCCGTATGACACTGGAGATGTTCGCATCACTGGCTCGAAAACCTTCCTCTTCGTTAGAGAATTCAACTTAACCTGGATCAGATCTTTCTATTTCGGCCAAATTTCTCTACGTTGGCATTCATTCATCAACAGAGCGTGGTTCGATATAATCACACTCAACAAACTCATGCGCAACTACATCATCAATTATGATGGAGTTTCTATCCCACGTCTCATGTACACTTTTATAATTTTCAAAGAGCTCTATATTCTCAGGAATAGGTTCTGATGTTGAGGCGTCCCCCAATTATAACCATAATCCGAAAGATTCTCATGAGACGGATTTTGAGTATTGATGATCAAAGGATTAGAATGTGTCAAAGTATCCTTCGAACCCACAGGCCTCCCACGCATCCTAGCTGGGGTCGTGGCCTATAACGCTAGAGTGCCACTATCTTTGGCGTTGGCGTCATGCCTACTTCGTGTAGAGTGGCGCTACGTCCTCTCATAGGGACGTCCTTCCTTGAAGGCATATTTGCAGCAGATGTGTGATCTTATCACTTTAACAGAGATCGAGATGAGACATAGTGGGGATAGACCACTACAATTCATGTCGTTCCTGCTGAACATTCGTGTTCTTATCTCCCTTTAACGACAGAAAGACTGTCTCATCAAAGTGACAACCCGCAAATCTAGCGGTAAGGAGATCGCCTTGCAAGAGCATTAAGTGGCGGACAATTGTTGGAGTCTCAAATCCAACTAAGTTGCCCATTCGTCTGTTAGCACCTATCATAATGCGCTGTGGCAGTGCAATTGGCACATCAATGGCTCACTCAAATGTGCATCATTACGAAATACTTGTATCCAGTCACTAGCGGTAACATAGAGATACATTGAGTGGCGATAGGTCGTAGACGAATTAGTATAGCTGCATGCGATATTGCATCACCCCAAGTGGGATATAAGGAGATTGGTGCGCATTACCAATATCCGAGCTACCATCATAGTCGTTTCCGTGAGACCATTTGGGTGTGTTCATGGGAATATGATGTCCAACATCAGTCCCATAGCAATGACCATCAAAAATTTTCGATGTAAACTCTCTGGCATTGTCAAATCTAATTGACTGAATATGATGATTCGGCGAGAGAGCCCGTTGTCATATGATATGTGCTAGGAGTGTAGCATAAGCAGCATTACAAGTGGACGATGGCACAACACGTGACCAGCATGTTTGCTTGTCAACCAACATCATGAGATATTTAAGCGTCCACAAGTTGGTTGAAATAGTCCACAGAATCCCCACTGACTCTATGTAAGAACAGAATAAGTATTTTCATATCTTTTGTATAGGACTGTCCCAGTCCTAACTTTCTTAAGGAATAGGCTTTGTAAAATGAGCGAAAGGCTTTAGAAGCAACCGATGAGGATTTTAGTTGGGCTTGAGTGTCTGAAACGCTATTCGAAGCAAAGTTAGTGATTGTAGCATCACCTAGGGCACCATAACCATGATGGACGCCATCCATGGCATCGTGGATAGAGACTGTGCCGGCCCTAGGCTGGTGGTGGAATGCGGCGGCGGCGGCGGCGGTCACACTTAGTCCAGGAATTAACTTTTGATTCATGCTTCATTTCGCTCGAGAGAAAGGATGTTCATATAAAGTCTTTAGTAGACGGATCATCATATCATGACTAGGATGACCTATCATGTCGTGACAAAAGACAATATATGTCTAAATTCAAGAGATCTTATCTTATAACTTTATTAGATTTAATAGCTCGAATAGTGACATAGAGTCCACTAGAAAGACACATAAACTTGTCTAAGATGCGCATTTGTTTGCAATCGTTAGAGGTATTGCAAAGGAACTCATTTTCATTCTCTACATGCGTTTACGCATGGAATCCGTTGGCTATTTATAGGTGCGATTTGCCCTAGGAGCGTAGAGAGTTTTTGTGATAGTAATCAATGTGTCATTTGGCAAGAGGAGCTTGGGCTATTCCATGTCCTTGAATTAATACTTATGGCCTAGCCATCGTAGTCACAAAGTAATATGCTCAGAATGAAAATGGAGTCATAATGAAAAGAACTCAAAATTTTATTCATAAGCCAACGGAGTACATCATTGTCTCTTAACCATTAGGAGAATCTAATCCAAATGCTAGCTAATACAAAACAAAGGTAGTCGTTTGACCTCTTTCGGTAACTCCAAAATAAATATGACCAAGTGAGTAGAGAGATGTTGGTGGAACAAAACTTGCTTAAGTACCACTTATCTCAAAACCTTCCTAGACATCATACTCATTTTTGAAGAGTCTATGTAAAGAAAAACTAAACCAATAGCATTTACTACAAAATATATGGTAATTGCCTATTACATCTCTTGGAAAAATAGAGACTTAAAACAGAATTGGCGATCTATTGATCCCAGCCAGATTTGTAGTCTTCAACACTTCACTCTAGATCATCTTCTTGATGTTCTTGTTCCACATAGTGAGCTTCTCTTGCTTCACAATATGCTTTGTAGGCGGTGACAATTTCTTCACGAGTTCTACAAATGTGTGCCCAATGACCGGATACTCCACATCGAAAACATACATCTCTCTATTCAGACTTCATTGATTGAGGCGCTTTGAAAGCATCATTTAGATGGCTCTTAGTGTTGGTGGGGTCACCAACATGGCTAGAGGCGTTGCCTCCCTCTTTCTTTCCATGTTGACCTTTTCGGTTCTGTGTTCGCCTATTTTGGCGGTTACCTTATCAAGTAGAGCGATTATATGGACTAGAATGTCTAGAAGTATCCCTAAGATTAGGGTTTCACTCTTAGAGCCCTCTCTTAGGGGCGCGACTATAATTGGATTCCGGAATATGCTTTGTTTCTACGAATCTCGAATTATAGTTCTTCACAAGGATGTTGTCATGCTTTTCAGCGAAATTCATAGCTCCAATGAGCTCATGAAACCTTGTGATCCGTCCTGCAGTAACATTGATTCGATAGTTCTTAGCAACCATCAATGCAGAGACGGGGAAGGTAGAGAGAGTCTTCTCAATCAACATTGCATCTGTGATCTCTTTACCACAGAATTCTATTAAGGATTTAATGCAAAGTAATTCCGAGTTGTAGTCAAGAATTGATTTAAAATCACAAAAGTGGAGGCTATGCCATCTCACTTCTAGGTCAGGAAGCAGGAAGTCACGGACGTTGCCAAATGTTTCTTCGAGTGAGACCCACAACCTTCTGGGGTCTTCTTCATTCATACACTCATACTGGAGTGAATCATCCATATGATGAGTCATTAGGATGATGACTTTAGCCTTATTTGCCTCTAACGCTGCTCTATTTGCTTCCAAAGCTTGAGCTTGCTCAACAGTTAGCACATCCTGGCTAGGCTCGAGAATAGTATCCAGGATTCCATCGTCCTTGAGATGCTGACTGACATCACGAACCCACCTGTGATATCCAGAGCTAGTTGTTCCCAATGGAGCAAAGTCCAATTTGTTCAGGTTACTCATCCTGAAAGAGAACAAGAAAAAGGATTAGTTTCGGAGCGAAAAAAACTACCACGAAAACATATCGCTTCCAAGAAATTAGGAATTTCCGAGAGTAGTTGCTTTCTAGAAATTCAATTCCAAGAGGTATTGGATTAGATCGAAAAAATGATATGTTTGTGGTCGATCATAACTTCTCAACAAACTCTAAGTTTGGAGGACTCTACAAGCTCCAAGCTTGGAGTGAGCACGAATCCCCACAGTTCGGCTTTTGGTCTCCCCTATGAAGAAGAAAAGGGGAGGGGGGGGGGGTAGAAAGGGAGGTTGCAAGTCTCCGAGGAAAAAGAAGAGAAAAATAATAAAAAATTTTCAAAAACAGGAACTTAAAGAACCTTTAAAAATACCTCAAAAAGTGTCAAAATTTGCCAGGAATAAGTCGCCGGAATTTGGTCGTTGGAGGTGGTTGCATGAGGTGTTTGGCGGGAGCGCTCCCCTTTATTTCTCTTGGGCTTCTCCTTTTTATTTTTTTTCTTTTTCTTCCTTTAGAAGTGGGCAAGGGCCTGCTTCCTTTTATTTTTTTTGTTTTTTCCGACTTGACTTGGGCCGTGTCAGCCTTCTTCTTCCTTGGGCCACGTCTTCTTTCTTCTCCTTTGGGTCGTGACTTCCTCTTCTTCTCTAGGCCACACCTTCCTCTCTTTTTTATTTTTTTTCTTTTCTTTTCTGGCTTGGGCCATTTCTTTTTCTTCTTCTGAGCTGGACTGGCGCTAGGGACTTCTGGGCTGCGCCTCTTTCTCCTTTTTTTTTTTTTTTTTTTTTTTTTTCTGGGAATCAAAACCGATGGTTCAATAGGTGCAGTAGTTCCACCGGCCGGTTTTGGCCATAATTTTACCAGTTCTGAGTTTCTGGGTTTAGGTAGCATGTGATGGAAAAAATTCACAGTAGATGGAAGACTGGAATGATGTGAACTGGTCAGGGGACTATCTTTCTCTTCTTGTGGCCGGTTCGGGGATTTTCCGGCCAGTTCTGGGGGTGGCGCTACTAGTTCTAAACTCCTGGGATTAAGGGCTTCAATATATGCGGCGGAGGTTGCTAGGATTTGAAAGTTACGATTTTAGGGTTTCAGGATTAGGGGTTCGTGCTGATAACGTGTTTAAGGAAAACTGAATTGGGAGAGAATTGAGTCGTATTTTCATTGATAATAGGGGCCTATTTATATAGAGGATTACAATACATAAAATCAGAGTTGTACAAGGAAAGATAATCATACAATTAATCGGATATCTATGAATATCTCTAATTCAAAATCCTATTACAACTAGGTCAAGTAACCTAGAATTTGGGCCAGACACATATTCTGGATTTACTTGAACAATCCTCTATTTCTTTCTCTTTCTCCTTATTCCTCATTCTTCTACAATCTGCATATTGCATCTAGTCATCTACAACCTAACTACCCAAACTTAATTCTTCTTTACTTGTGATTGCCCGACTTCAGCTCAATCCTCTTTCTTCTGCATATTGCATCTATAACCAAGCTTTTTTCTTATTTATGTAAAAACAGTTGGATCAATAGTCATTAAGCAATGGAACTGTGTGAAAATAGAATGGTCCTGCCACCGGCCTTGAAACTTTACAGAATTGGAATCTGAAACTGAATACAAAGATGCACAGATGCAAAATCAAACCAGAAATTGAAGTGATTTGTGATCAAAGGGGCGAACAACCATCTATAATCCAATCTTCTTCTTCTAGAGAATTAAAATCTTCCATTTAATTTCAATTAATTCCACCATCTTAGAAACAAATAAGGTCGGGATGTTTCCCACTTTCTGAAGAAACAAAAAAAAAAAAAAAAAAAAAGGGAGAGAGGTAGACGATAGAAGAAAAGGAGAATCAAAAAGCAAAATAAAAAAATAACTAAAAAACAGTTTTTGCACCTCACATGCATTGCACGTAATCAATTTAACAGAAAAATGACAAAAAATAAAACGAGGTATCAAGTTGATTTATTTTTAAAAGTTTAGGTATTATTTTGATTACTTTTGAAAGTTGGGTACCATTATGTCCGGTGTAAAAAAAAGTTTAGACAACGTTAGTGATAAAAACTCTAAAAAAAAATATTGACTATAAATATCAAGAGTTGAGATTATTTAATAAGTGTGGGATAACTTGCACCACCGGTGCATAGAAATGTACAAAGTGTAAATCTTATGTAACTAAGTTAATTAACCTACCTCAATTGAATCACATGGCACTTACTACGTACTTGATTGGTCGAGCTTAAAGCACTTTCGCCGGATTAGGTTGAAGTTCTGATGTCGGATTGGAGACCAGCTAACTATTTTCTAATGTATATCAAATGAGTTTAATAATTATTAGGTTGACTCTCCAGTACTCATATCCAACATAAATACATGAGTTCCAAATTCCGATATATACTCAGTTATATTTGTTTGATCGATCAACCAAATCATTAATATGCCCAGACGGCCAGACCCAGACAATCCGATTTGCTCAACCTCCTTTCTTAGTTCTTACCAATATTAAGTAGCTGCCCGATCCACTAGTTACTATTTAAAACTCAGAGAACTGAATTGGGGTCAACCAGATCATCATCGATCATTACTATTCTAATAAAAGCTGGACAAATTACGGTTAAAATCTCAACCAAACTTTCCAAGCTCGAAGCTAGCAGCTTCCAAACTCATGGCCGTACATAATAGCCACTACTGCTGCAGCTCACTTTCAAACTGAGAAAGACCCATGGTTGTAACTGTCCTAGTCTTAGCCAGTAGAGTAGACTCGCCCTACTTTAAGCTTTAATTAAAGAATGCCTCCAGATTCCTGGAGAGTGATTATATAACAAAAAGTCGATTGTTAATAATATTTTATATAATTAAGTTAATTCTTGATGGAATGACTAAATTTTTGAATTATCATATATATCCTTACATAATATAGATATTAATAAGTAAATTATTTTTATACGAGGATAAGATAGTCAATACACTATATCATATTTCAAAAAATTGCAATATTTCTCATAAAAAATAAAATAAAAACTTTCTCCAATATCAGGAAAGAAACTGTTGTAACTTTTTTAATTTTAAAAAATAAAAATAAAAGCTAATTGGTTAAGGGGCTATTTTTTTTACTAAAAAAACATACAAATAATAATAGCTTTTGGGTGCTTCCTCTCCCGCCAAACGCCGCCGGCTCCCTGCCGCTGCGTTTCGGCCCGGGAGAGGTTCCGGCCCGGGCTTACGGCATGGTCCTCTAGCGGTGGATTGGCTCAGGGTTAGCGGACGTGGGTTTGTCGACGGTCGGGGCAGATCGGGCCTGATCTGGTGCGTTTTCTTCTTCCCTTCCTCGGATCTTCGGCAGCTCCTTCTGCATCTGTGGCGCGGCGTTGCTGCAATTTGTTTCCAGCGTCGGATCGTTGTCGGATTGGGGGCGTTTGCGGCTGGTTGGTGGTTCATCGGCGGTCCTCTGTTGGTTGGCTTCTTTTCCTGTTCGTGGACTCTTGGGTTGTGGGTGTTTGGGTCGACGGTGGTGAGGGAGGTCAGGCTTGCAGGGATGCTCTGGTGCTGGGGATCTGATGCTGGTGGGAAACGGCGGGGTTGGTGGTGTTGCGTCTGTGATGGGGCTGTGGCTGATGTGGTCCGGGAGGGAGGTCGGGCGAGGGTGGTTTGGGATCTCTGGCGTGTGTGATTTGCCGGCGGGGTTCTATTTGCCGGTTGCTGCCTTGGTGGATCGCTGTGCCGGATCCTTCTGGGGTGTGGTTGTTGGGCCTTGTGGGGTGTGGTGGTTGAGCCGGTTCTTTGTTGGGGCCTTACTGTTTGTTGTGGGCTTCTGTTTAGTTTTGTATTGGTGATGTTGTTTTCGAGTCTTTTAGTTTCTTGCAGTGTTTGGGTCTTTTAGTTTCTTGCAGTGTTTGGGTCTTTCCGACCTCAAATAAGTCCCTTCTCTTTAAAGTTAGGGTTTGTGTCATGGGTTCCGACGTTTTGGTTTGGATTGGGCTGCTGGTTTTGGGTTTTCAGGTCCTCTGCCGGCTTTTGGCCGAGCATTGCTACCAGCCTGTGTTGAGTTCTCCGGGGGATCCGTGGATGGCCCGCCCAATAGCTTTCTATTGTGGTTTGAACCCATCCTCGTCAATGCTGCCTTATCGGCCTTACTAACTCGATTGGCCTTCCAATTCAGCCATCGTCGTTGAATTTTTTCGACTTTCAGTACCAGTGTTGTATAATTAGTTTGTTTTCAATGTTTTGTAATGGAGTGTGGTACTCTTCCTTACTTTTGTGGTGAGGTTTAACGAGGCCACTATAAACTCCTTGATGTAAGTTTGTACTCTCGTTTTATCAATAAAGTTTTCTACTTGATCAAAAAAAAAAAAATTGGTTAAGGGGCTAGTAGTATACTAAATGGATCCCAACAAGTAGTTAGCTTTTTCTTAATTAGGTTGATTAGTTTCCCAGTCAAACCATATTTAGATGTGGCTTCAGAAAGTGAGATAGATGGATGTGGGAAAAAGTTTTCTCTGTCAAACCATATTTAGATGTGGCTTAAGAAAGTGAGATAGATGGGTGTGGGAAAAAATTTTCCCTGTCAAACCATATTTAGATGGGTGAGGGAAAAAGTTAGATGGGTGCTCCATCAATTCTGCTAGGGCATAAATGTCTGCTGACTCTGCTCCGCTGCTCGTTAGGGTTTTTTTTGTAGCTTTGCTCATAATTATCTTTCTTCTATTGGGGACGCAACTGAAAGCCCCCGCAGGACATTAAGGAGAGAGAAGAGAAGCCCCACCGAACTGTCAGAGGTTCTGGGTTCAGTTGTTCTCACCAATGTTTTTCGCTCGGATCGACGGTTGAAATATGATGGTATGTAATCATGTGTAGGGTAACTCTTCTACAAGTTTCGGTAATTAAGTTTACAGTAAATATCACAAATGATCAATCAACTTTTACTTATTCAATACTTTAGTCACTCACTTTTTAAATATATCACTTTAGTAACTCAATTTTAACTCTATTGTTCATTTTAGTCACTTGTTTAATTTTTTTCATTAAAAAAAAATTATTTGTCACAGTATTAATGATATTTTCGTCGAACCAATTGTGAAAAATTGATAAATATGTATTAGAATGATTAGGAGAAATGATCAAAGTGAGATAAAATACCCCTAGGGTGACTAAAGTGATTGACAATGTAATAGTTGAGTGACCAAAGTGATATATTTGAAACTTGAGTGACCAAAGTGTCGAATTAGTCACGCTTGAGTGACAATTTGTGGAATTTTCCCTTTAGTTTATAGTCAATGACGTATAGTGAAAACTTTTAACACAGTTAAAGTGTTAATTATGGGCCGCTAAATTAATGATAATTACATGATCATATTACTTGCAATCTTTTGGAGGAAACAGAAGACTGTCTGGAAAAGTAACCAGCGGTCTCCTACCAAAAAAAAACAAGATTAGGATTCAAGTGACAGCCAAATGACATATTTTAAGCTAATGGTCAACAGCTCCAAATCCTACCCCATCCCAATGAACATAAATTCTACGGGTTTTCATTCTCAATTATTGAACTTTGAGACTTTCGTACGTTGTCCATATATAGTCCCGACTCACGAGCTAATTTCTTCCATGCATAAGACTTACAAATTTCTGGTCTTTCTTTTCAGTTTCTGGTATATATATGCAAATAGGAGATGCACGTCTTTATCCCTTCCCACATCAATTATTTCGTAAGGGAACTCGAGCTTCTAACTTTCAGAGTGCCTACGCGGGGTTCGTTTTTCATATGCGAAAAATAACTAGCAATTAATTTCAGATTGGACGAACTTTCTCGTTACCTAATGGCAATAGGATTGTTGTGTCTTTGGTACCAAAAATATATTATTGTTGTGTCAACTAGTCTGAGTGTGTGAGACGTGTACGTACTTCACATATATAAGATAAGAAGAAGAAGAACAAACATACATACATAGGGAAACGGCGTGCATGGTGCAGTCATTACTGTATTTAAACTTAGTAAGCTACCTATTTAGTTACTACTCTAAGCTTAAATTCAGGACCGTAGCTTATTTACATATGCATCTGGACAGGTGATTCCTTTTGGACTTTTTTTTTTTTAACAATTTACCCTTTTTAAGGGACAATGACAAGGACACTTGACAAGCATTACTTTTGGCCCCATCACAAAAATGAAAAATGCATGGTAATTTTTGAAACAATAGTTCTGGACCGTAGCCAAACGACTAAAAGTATAAAAGTAGTCTTCATGGATTAGGAGTTTGCGAGCATTTCATAAGAGCAGTGCTAGACACAAAAAAATTATACCAAAAATCAATACCAAATTATGTGGCATCTGAGTTGGCGTCTTACATGTCAAGACATTCAATTTAATAAGCTAAAAGTAGTTTGATGATATGGCACCTGCCACATCATTTGGTATTAATATTTGGGATCTCAAGCATTTTTGTTTCATAATTTTATGGCAATGTTAGTTCCTCTTCTAGTATGTCATATACTCATCTGTAAAATATCTAAGACAATAAATCTATTTGGAATGTCCAATTAGGACGCCAGTAATTGAGTTAAGTGTGTTGAATGTGCTTGTAGCCTTTTCTAGTTTATATTTGAAGAACAATTATTCCTAAAATCAGGAGTTTAGGAATGCCTTCAAATTTATTTGCTTCATTAATTTAAAAAGCCAAATGCCTTTTGTTTTGAAAAGAAAGGCCAAAGTAGGAGAACCAATGAGCCATAAAAATTTTGGGGACAAATACTTCATAATTTTACTTTTGAAATACCAAAACCACCTTTAATTAGCTCCGCCGCTTATTCATATATCTTCTATCTGCTCGTAAATGTCTCGTGGCGTGTTTGATTTTAACACTTTGAAAACTTCCTTAAACCAACTTTCAAGTAGGTGCGTAGGATGATGAACAGCTACATACCTAACAGTCACATTGATTTGCAGAATAAAGAAGACAACAATTACATTGATGTCATCCAGCACCAAGTCCGCAGGTATATATTACACTCCTCTTCCCCGTTCTCTCCATCCAAACCCACAAACACACTCAGAACCTTCAAACCTCTCACACCCAACACAGAGAGCATAAATGGGTTCCGAATCATTGGTCCATGTTTTCTTGGTTTCCTTCATTGGCCAAGGCCATGTGAACCCACTCCTCCGCCTGGGGAAGCGCCTTGCTTCCAAGGGCCTCCTCGTCACCTTCTGCACCGCCGAATGCGTCGGCAAGGAAATGCGCAAGTCCAACGGCATCACCGACGAGCCAAAACCAGTCGGAGATGGATTCATCCGCTTCGAATTCTTCGAAGACAGATGGGCCGAGGACGAGCCCATGCGCCAGGACTTGGACTTGTATCTCCCGCAGCTCGAGCTGGTCGGGAAGGAAGTCATTCCTGAAATGATCAAGAAAAACGCGGAGCAAGGTCGCCCTGTCTCGTGCCTCATCAACAACCCCTTCATCCCTTGGGTGTGTGACGTGGCTGAGAGTTTAGGGATTCCTTCGGCTATGCTTTGGGTCCAATCCGCTGCTTGTCTCGCTGCCTACTATCACTACTACCATGGCTTGGTCCCCTTTCCTTCGGAATCAGACATGTTTTGCGATGTTCAGATTCCATCTATGCCTCTGTTGAAGTACGATGAGGTGCCCAGCTTCTTGTACCCTACTACCCCCTACCCGTTTTTGAGGAGGGCAATATTGGGGCAGTACAGGAACTTGGACAAGCCCTTCTGCATATTGATGGACACTTTCCAAGAGCTTGAGAGCGAGATCATCGAGTACATGTCTCGTTTGTGCCCGATCAAGGCAGCCGGTCCCCTATTCAAGAACCCAAAAGCCCAAAACGCCGTCCGCGGTGACTTCATGAAGGCCGATGACTCTATCATCGGCTGGCTCCACACCAAGCCTAAATCATCTGTCGTGTACATCTCGTTCGGTAGTGTGGTTTACTTGAAGCAGGAGCAAGTGGATGAGATTGCTCACGGCTTGTTGAGCTCCGGAGTTTCCTTCATTTGGGTGATGAAGCCCCCACACCCAGATTCCGGCTTGGAACTTCTGGTTCTACCTGAAGGGTTTTTGGAAAAGGCAGGAGACAGAGGCAAAGTTGTCCAATGGAGCCCACAAGAGAAGATTTTGGAGCACCCTTCGACAGCTTGCTTTGTGACTCATTGCGGGTGGAACTCAACTATGGAGGCACTCACCTCGGGAATGCCCGTGGTTGCATTCCCGCAATGGGGTGACCAAGTGACCGACGCCAAGTACTTGGTGGATGAATTTAAGGTGGGTGTGAGAATGTGCCGTGGAGAGGCTGAAGACAGAGTGATCCCTAGGGAAGAGGTAGAGAAGTGCTTGCTCGAGGCAACCTCCGGGCCCAAGGCGGTGGAGATAAAGCAAAACGCCTTGAAGTGGAAGGCCGCGGCTGAGGCTGCCTGCTCCGAGGGAGGATCATCGGACAGGAACCTCCAGGCCTTTGTCGACGAGGTTAGGAGAATCAGCGCTTCCCTTAACAGTAAGTCAACAACTGTGGATTATGTCAAGTCAAAGATCAATGGGGTTGCGGAGTATGTTGAGTCAAAGCTGAATGGAAAGGCTGCACCAGTTGAGGCAAAGGCTAATGGAATCGCCGAAGTCGACGAGTCGAAGCCAATCAATGGGAAGGTTGAAATCGCCGAGTCGAAGCTCATCAATGGAAAGGTTGAAATCGCCGAGTCGAAGCCCACCAATGGAAAGGTTGAACTGGTTGAGGCGTAAGGCTAAGGGGGTGGTTCTGGCTAATATATTCTACAGAATTAGTATGGAATAACTGAAATACCATCAGATATGGTATGCGTTATTTACATTTTTTCTCTCTCTCTTTTTGATCTTATTTTATTTTTATTGTGGTCTATAATAGGCGTCTAGGGATCAGGTGCTGTGGATGCCTCTTCTTTGTAATTTAATTTTGTATCTCGGAATGTAACTCATCTATTCTAATTACTCTTCTTCTCTAGCTATCTTCTTCTCTAATTTAATTATAGTTTTTCAAATAATCCTTGAATTATGCGAAGTGAGCATTACTGGTAGCATACACGCTTGTCCACTTTGTATATATTGTTATAAATCTGTGTTCTAGCTCTTTGTGTTTGTGTTGAGGGTTTCAGTTGATTGGTAGATTGTTGAGAGTTGAGATTATTTATCATTGATATCAAGTAGGAGTAATACTAATGGTTGAAGGCAGCTAACAGTCTTGACTTGCTCAAGATCAGGTTGAACCTAATCAACCTATCACGAAGATAAGCTGCACCTAACGCTTATCGGGTATAGAGGTCTAGCTACCCGTGCAGCTAATTTGTTATAAATAGGCTCTTCCATTCTACAGTCGTAGTACCAATTATGCATCCATAGAATGAAAAAATGGAATGGCTAGTCTATCGAACTGTCAAAATATGTTTGTTTTAGCTAGTTTGGGAAGCCTTAAATGTGGGAGATTTGTTCGTCCATTGAAGCTAGCTAGGCCCATCTAACAATCTTAATAGCAAATTCAGTGATACAGAATGAAAGTAATGATGAGAATTCTGGCAAGCATTAAAATTAATTCCAGAGATATATACGATAGGAGTCTACCAAAAGTTTTTTGAAAAAATAAAGAACGTTTTGATTGACTCAGGTCGAAGTAGTGACGAACTTAAATCTCTCCATAGAGCTAAAACCTGTGTTGATTTGGCAACAATCCAAAAATGGTACGGGATGTTGAATTGTATATAGTTGAGGGAATTGAGACATGAAACCAGTAAATTCTCAATGTTGGCGCTTCACACATCTTGTGTCAAATTTTTCAAGGGCGCATCAGTTCAAAAATGATATGGGATCAACCAAGGTGGAAGATACCATCCATCATAAAAAAATCAATCTACAATTGATACCTCACATCTATTAATAAGAATGTTAAATTTTTAGTTCACTTTTTGTCTATAACAACTAGCGGAATCAACATGGCACAAAAAAGTAGCTAGTTTTCTTAAGCCTAGTTGATTACATTTGTTTACCAAATTCTGCACGAACGTACAATTAATCATATATATTGTACTTAGGCAACTCCAACAGCTTCCCTATATTTTGATTTTTTTCTACTCTAGAAAAAAATGAGTCTCTTTTGCTCTAACAAATTCTCTATAACTATCCATATTTTAGGGAAAGTGAGGAAAAAGAAAACTAAATTCTCTATATTTACAGCAAATCTCTAAAATTTTAACTAAGAATATGGAGATTTTAGAGATTATTGTAAAATAGGAAATTCATTGGAGTTGGAGAAGAAAAAGATGTTAAAGTTTTAATTTTTGGAGTTGCTCTTATGACCGACTATTTAGCCAACTGGAGTTAATTGGCAGAACCAAACAAGGAAACCACCAAACTCTTGTTTGCAGAACCAAACAAGGAAGTTAGGAAACCACCAAACTCTTGTTTGCATGGTGCCAGAGTGAGCTATAAGTACAGCTCAGGAGAATTGCCAACCCCACTAAATTAAATGATGAATACTACAATACATCATTCATGACCCAGATCTCTGTCAATATCTATAATAGTTCTCTCACGTTTACTTACTTGGAATGGAATGGAATGATTACGGAGTAAAAACACTCATGTGTTTACTAACACATAAAGGAATTGGAATGATTCCGGGTAAAAGAATTCCTGTGTTTACTAACACATGAAGGAATCAGAATGGGTGTAGGTCCCACCTATTTATCAGGAATAGATTCCTGAATATTTAGGAATTTGATTATGAAGGAGGGGAGATGGGTTTAGGAATCAATCCTCCGAAATCAATATCGATTCATTTCTTTTCTCATTCCACTTCTCAACATAAGTCAGAAAAAGATAATAAATGGAATTGATCAGATCTTTATTGAAAATGAAAGAACTGGGTCTACCTAAATTAAATTATATATTTATAACTTTCAAAATTGTATCGCTATAAATAAATTTGGAAACAAAATTAGGGTTTTCCAACTTTGTCATTATTTGACTGTCTCGTTGTAATAGGGGCACGGAGGTAGAAAAATGTTCGAAATTTTCATCGGTTAAAAAATTAGTAAATATGGATAAAACTGGTACGTAAAAAGTTTAGAATATATTTTGAATATCACTCATATATTATAATGAAATTACATATATTTTAGGATTAAGGGAATAAGATGGAAAATTTCCTACTCTTGCCTCCCAAACAGGGGAGATTTTCCATGCTTCTGTCTCAATATTGACGTGATTTGATATCCAATACATTACCGATACGTGTGACAAATAACCTATATGAGATTCAATCTAGAGAGGCCTTTTTAAGATTCAACTTTTGGATTTGGGTATTATTAAAATTTCAATATAAAATTTAAGAAATTTCTATATGAGAGAGTGATTAAATTTTGAATATTAATTGTTGCAATTAAAATAATCTGCGTTATTTCAGTGAATGAAAAGATAGAGTTGCAGAAGTGAACATGAAGAAGAAGTCATTGTTTGATGGTAACCCTAGAAAAATTATTAAATAATCTCGGATCACCGTGCTTACTATGGTCCAGACTAATGTGATTTATTTAAATAAGAATTACATTTTTTTTTATTGGTTCCCTTAAATTTTTTGTTTCACTGTCTACATTGAATTTTACAAAAAGTGAGTAATTTTATTAGCTTGGACCACCATGTGGCAACACCACAGTGTTAGTCCAAAATATAATTATCGTAAACTTAACAGAGATGAAATTTGATTATACGTATAAGTTGAAATACGTGTCAGTAAATTATTAGACACACACCATATTACTACCGTGACAAAATCTCTCCCTAAAATATTAGGTGTGGTACAAATCCTACATTAGCGTGTTGCACATCTGTTAGCGTAGTTTGGTTCTTATATATGGTCAAGATATCTATGCATATAGTCTACTCCGTTGCACATAATCTATGTGCTAATTGATAAACATATACACTTGGAATTAATAGTTAAATCCGACGAAACTTGCAGTGCCTTAAGGTCTATGATAGCTCTTTCATATAATCTATACACTATACGGTCTTTATGATAACATTAACTGTTTAATTATATGATAATTAGTTGGTTAATTATATGATAAATTGTTTGAATGAGGCTCAAGTCTAAGAAAGAGGTCATTCTCAAAAAGGAAAGAACAAAAGTATAAGGAAGAGGTGCATGCCGAGTTGTCAACAGTCGTCGGCAAAAAAAAAATACCTAGAAAATGTGTACTTGTTATGTGGCTCAAGTATTGAAGTGATTTGTCATATTAGGCACACGATAAGATTTCAAGTTTATCCAATCTGCCTTTGTCTAAGAGCCGCAAGTCTAGTGACATATGGGTCCAATTAGACAATGACTCGGAACGTAAAAAAATTGGACTTTGTGGAAGAGTTCCACCTATATTTTGGCATTTTGCAGCCCGGTCTGTCGCCCCAGGCTCTAGCAAGGGCAAAAACTGGCTCAGAATGGGTCCAGCGTGGCCCAAGACGGATAGGAGGTGACGTCAGCGAGACATATCCTGCACGTGAGTTGTCTCTTTAGGCAATTAGAGTGTGTTTAGATGAGAGAAAAAATGATACAATTTAATTCAATGACTTAAAAATCGAAAATATATATTTTCATTTTTTTAGTATGGCGATATATTCTTTAGTTATCAAGAGAATTTCGTCAGAGATTTTCGAAATTTTCCGAAATATCGCAAAATTATGAAAATATCGCGATATTCTCGAAGCTTTTTGGAAACTTCCAAATGATAACTCCAAATTCTCACATATAATTGTCAAATCATCGACCCCACCACGTGCCAACTAAATTCCAAATAGAATTCCATGCAAAAATCAAAATTGGGGGACACAAAGGCTCGAACCTTGGTCCTTTGCTTGACTCCATACACCTTGCAAGGTGTTTGCCAACCCTGCCGCACCCGCAGATGTAACATAACTACAACGTTGTAGTATATATCATTTTTTATAAGAATCTGAAAACTTATGTAAATGTCCAATTAATACCCAACTTACAACAATCAATTACTGTTAAAGTTTAAAGTTTTTACTTCTATAAATAGTTCAAAATTGAACTCATTCCTTGCACGAAGGCAATTGCAATTTTCTATATGATATATACAAAAAAATGTATATAACGCGTGATGGCATAGCCTCCCATTCGGTTTCCAGTCATAAAAAAAAAAAATTAAATGTTTATCAAAAAATTTAAGAGTTGTTGGCAATTCAACATTTATTATTTTATCTAAAATCATTACAATTCACTATATAACAACGTTTATTCAAGATTTTTTTTTTCTTCACATATAGTAGATAATTGATAAAACAAACATATACAAAAGTTTCACATAAAATTTCCATATTTTTCTTCAAATTTCTATCATTTTTCTTGATTATTTACCAAAATCGATATATCCGCGATATTTTTGTCGAAATTTCTGTTTTTGGGATCACCGATATTTCCTCGAAACTCGATATTTTAGCCATTGATTTAATTGAAAGTGAGGATTTCATAATTCCCACAAGCTAATTCCCTCGTTTGGCATTATCAGATTGGAAATTTTAAATTTCTCTGTGAAAAAAACGAAGGAATTCTTTATTTAAATTCTCCACTTCAATTTCCACCAAAATAGGTGTCATTTACAAATTCATTTACAGCGTTTAATTTTCATTTCCAAAACAAGGCTTTTTTCTATTTTATCTTTTTATTTGTTTTAAACTTTCTTAATTTATTACACATTTCAAATCTTAAATAGATACAACCAAACAACAGAAATTGCAATTAATGGAATTTTAGATTGATGGAGTTAAAGATTCCATCATTTATAAATTCCTATAGATTTCATAATTTTCTCATCCAAACGCGCCGTTAAGGAATTTGAATCCAACGGACATGAAATCTGGACTGTGGATTTTCGTTAGTTTTGAAATCGAACGGCAAACAATTAAACACAATGCATAATGGTAAGAAAGTGAATAAAAAAATTCTAAAAAATTGTAAAAAGTTCTCTATAAATATAATCTGTTTTACCTCTCATACTTACAAATTTTTTTTTTTTTTTCACTATTTTTCTTAACAAAAAACCCTAAGCACTGCCGCCTTAACGACTACAACGTCAACAAGCTACACCTGTAGCCTTCTGACTTGGATACATATTTACACAAGCGTACGTGTTATTGTCAAGATAGGGAAATGGGATCCCCTTCGGTGCGTTAACGCACCGATACATTAAAAAAGATGCCATTTGGTGGCCGGTACCAACCAGTTGCACCGGTTGTGAGAATTTGAATTTCCCAAGCACCTCGACGTCGAGCCCACTCACTCCTTTCATCGTCTTCTCCGTCAAGAGGCTCTCACAACTCGTCCTCCATCTCTAGTTTCTCTCTCCATTTCTCCAAATCTGAAATCCCTCCACATCCTCTTCCTAAACCCTAAATCAGAAATCCCTCTTCTCTGGTTCCTCTCACTATTAGAAATCCCTCTTCTCTGGTTCCTCTCACTCTCTTCCCCCATCTCCGAAATCCCTAAGAAATCCCTCAAATCCCTAACCCTCATCCCTAACCGTCATTCTTCTCTCGTTCCTCTCTTTCTTTCTCCATCTCCGAAATCACTCAGACCAAACATGCCGCCGAAGGTCTACACAAAGAAGGCACCCAAAAGGGCGAAACCGAGCAGCTCCAGTAACTCTGATGGAGGTGCCTGAAAGAGTTCTCGAATGGAGGCCCCTAAACCGAGCAGCTCCACAACGATCCCTGATGGAGGCCTTTGAAAGAGTACTCGAATTGCCGCCTCTAAAGCATCGGCTTCGGCGATGGTCTCTGAGGTCTCGAACCAAAATTCTCCAATTTTGGAGTCCGCAAAGAAAGCTTCTGTTAACGGCACCGAAGCGGTGGTTGAGGTACCTAAACTGAAACCTACTTCCAATGAAGCGGTAATTGAGGCACCGAAACCTACTGTCGATGAACCAGTGGTTGAGGCGGAGAAACCTCCTTCCAATGATACACGGTCTCGAAAAGAGAAGGCACCAGAGGATTTAGAGTTGTCTGCCTCACCTGCTGAAGCCAAAGAGGTGAAGGATCGAAAGAAGCTCATCATGAAGAAGAAAGCCTCCGGTCATTCCATGAGCGTTTTGAACTACCTGTAAGTATTCAAACTTCCATCTAATTAGTAATTTTGGATTGAATGACTCAAGTTATGTGACATTGTTAGATTGAGTGCAGGAACATTCAACACAAACAAATGAATCCCCCAAAACTAAACCATGATGTGAGTATTGGATGAAATTACATGCTCGTTTTGCAATTACATGTAATACTAACTGGGATTCCTACTAATTTAACCAATTGCTTATGTTTCAGTTTCGAGTTGAGATATCTAAAAAATGGAAAGAGCTTCCAACTGAAGAGAAGGAACAGTATGTAGTGACTGATCGATGTGGTCAGTCATCAGTTTCTGAGGAAAAGTTGCTTGAGTTGGTTCGGATTGATACCCGTTGCTCTCCAGACCGCTTCAGGTCTTGGTTGCAAACTTTAGCGATGAGACAAAGGCAGCCTGTTCAGCAATTGGATTTGATGTGTTGTTGAAGATGTCAGGAAGGAAAATCCACCACTCTATGTTGCGTGTCCTTGTGGACTCCGTAGACCCCAATGCATGTACTATAACTATGCATGGAAAGAAGATTAAATGGATGCAAGTGACTTTGAAAATGTGATGGGGTTGAAGAATGCTGGGTCCGAGGTCGACTTCAAAGGTTCCACTAATGATCACCCTGAGTTGATGGCGATAATAAACTCCTTATGTGGGAAGGATAAGAAGATCAGTTTAAGGGACGTGCAGAACTACCTGAAGGATACAGAAGAAGTTGACAACAAGTTCAAGCGCCTATTTGTGTTGTTCATAATGAGCACCATCCTTAGCCCATCTGCCTCACTGACAATACCAAAGAAGTGGCTGCTGGCTCTGAAGGACACTCGCCTGATTAGCTCTTTAAACTGGGCTGATTACTCATTCAAATGTTTGATGGAGGCCATCGTCAGTTTCAAAAAAGACTCACAGTCCTATTGTAGCGGTTGTGTCCTGTTTCTGCAACTGTTCTATTTTGATTGTGTTTCACATGGGAAGACCATTGTGGACAAGTCCTTGTACCCAGTTGAAGCTTGGGGGACCATGAAACGGGCAAACTGCTCAAATGGGTGAACAAGCAAGGTGGTTTGCTGGATGAAAATGTTCTTGTGGCAAAGGTTGGCGATCGTGTTGGTAGTGGAGATCAGGCCAAAGCATATGGGGTGATTAAGAAAGAAATGTCTGACTTGGCTGCTAAAGTGAATGGGTTGGAAAATAATATGTGCAATCTGAGAGATGATATGATGGGAAAGATGGACAAAGTCTTGAGTATGCTGAACACTCTGACTGCACAAAATGTGAATGTTAATCAGAACCTTCAAACTGATGGCTTAGCAGAAAAAGTAAGCCCCAAGAAAGTTTCAAAAAAGAAAGCTGGAGAGCAACAGGAGGTATGAAGTTATGAAGTTGTGGGCAGTAGTGAATGGAGAAAGAAACGAAGTGCTGTGTTTCTTGTTAGTTGATCAATAATAAAGGAATGCATTTAGTGCATTCCTTTATAGTTGTTCTGTTTCTTTGTGGTTGATCAATAAAGGAATGCATTCACTGTATTTCTTTATAGTTGCTGTGTTTGTTTGTGGTTGATCAATAAAGGAATGCATTCACTGCTTTTCTTTATAGTTGCTGTGGTGTTTCCGTTTGTGCAGTGCATTTGTTGCACCTTATAATAAGACATAAGTGGGTTTTAATAAAGTTACTTTTCAATGTATCCCTTCTCTATTCACTGTTAATGAATGCATCTACTTTCCCATTCTGTTTACTAACACGCAACTACTTTCTATCTCACGTAGATGTTATAGGTACATGGGGAAGACTTGCAACCAAAAAAGAAGACCTCCTTGATTTGCCTATCTGACTCAACATCTGTAGTCAGCCCACTGAAAAGTGTGAAGAAAGTTGATGCCAACCCCATGACCAAGAGTAACATAGAGAAGATTGGAAACTTCAAAGTCAAGGGAGATCGGGAGGAGGCTGACAAAGGAGTGCTCAGGTTTGTTTATAATGTGTCAGCTGAAGAGAAGGAGACCATTGTGGATAGTGAAAATTTCTTCACTAGTCGAAAAGCAGTTTGGTCACTTAAACCTAACGGATGGGAAGATGATATTATCAATTTATTTAGTGACTATCTATTTCTAGGATGCTTCCCAAGCAATAGATGTTGTTACTTCACAACATACTTTTGTCAGAAGATGAAAAGTTACAATGACAGAGACATGTGTGGAGATTCGGCAAGGGCAGTTTCGAAGGGTGTGGGTGTAAAAAGATTTGAGAATGGCATACCTGAGTGCGAGAAGGTAAAGAAAAGGTTTTTCTTTGTGTTTAGCAATAATTGTTGGTTTTTCTCTGAATCGCACATCATTCTCACATTCATATTTTCAACATATTTTCATACCAATGCATGACATCAATCATTGGTACCTCCTTGTTGTCTTGATAATCAGACAGGAGAAGTGTGGGATAGCTTACAATGTAACAGGAGACGAATGAATCTGTGCAAAGCCGCTGTAAATGATGTGTTGAAAACCCTATAAGCCTATAAGCCTTTTTGTGTTGAAAACCCTATAAGCCTTGTACTTATCATTATTTTTTCCTAATTGTGCAGTTGCAAACACTGGACATTATCTACCACCATGTGGAGTTCAAAGTCAAGAATGTTGTGAAGAAGTTTGCTGACTTCCAGTTATTCGAGCCGGCTGAATGCCCTAAACAAGAGGGCGGTTCTGATTGTGGGGTGTATGTGATCAAACACATGCAGTGTTATGGATTTGAGTGGTGGCATCAGGTATGTTTGTCATTTCTGCATGAGGTATGAATCTGAATGACATGTTGGTAATAGCTTAGCTTAACATTACTTATTCAAATAACACTGCAGTTTAACTCAGAAGAGGTACACATAGACTTAACCATTGAATTGGTAAGGAACAAATTCAATGAGTGCTGGAAATGGATCGATGAAGCCATCAAAACTCGGCCACCACCAACATGTTCTACACCTAAGACGGCACAAAGGGAAACTAAAGCAGCACCAAAGAAAGGGACCATGAAGAACCCAATCGTCCGACCACCTCGCACTAGAGCTCAATCTAAGAGGGGTGTGGCATCAAATGTCCGTCGTAGCAGGTGAACGAAGGTTGCAGGATTTTGTGATTTTGGAATGTAGTTTACTTGCAGGTTTTTGTGGTTTTGTGGAAGACTTGCAGGTTTTGAAGTCATTGACTTATTTTCCAATTTACCATTAAGCTCACAAGTAAACCTACAGATGCCTTGTACAAACAGACCTACATGTTTTCTGAACATGTTTACCTTTCCAACAATATCATTGTTCCCCAATGAGTAGACCTCCTTTCTCAAGCTAGTAGACTCTTCTGGCAAACTGATTTCTTCAAAAAGGTCTACACAATTAGGGAGACAAAGATGCTCGGACAAGTACTTGAACTACATATGAAACTCAAAACAACGTAATTTTTTTGGTTACTCATTTTCAATCCACAACACCATTAGGCTAGTAGACACCATTGAGGAGTCCAATAAAAGGGAACTACATCATAAGGAAAGCATGTTAACGTGAAAAGAGATGCCGTGTGTGTGGTGTGGGTAGACCAATCTTCGATGGTTCATAGCCTGTGGCCCACTTCAGTCCACGTGTCGACAAGATGGGGCTAGTTTGATCAAAATACAAGTAGACCTGGTTCACCTCTTCATCACGATACCTATTGATGACCAAGTAGTGGAGATACATAAACCAGTAGACTTTTCTGGCAAACTGATTTCTTCAAACAGACCTACATGTTTTCTGAACGTGTTTACCTTTCGGGCATTAAATTTTTTCCCTAATGTGTAGACCTTATTCCTCTAGCCAGTAGACTCTTCTGGCAATCAGATTTCTTCAAAAAGGTCTACACAATTAGGGAGACACAGATGCTTGGACAAGTAGAACCACCTATGAAACTCAAAACAACGTAATTTTCAATCTAGGTTACTCATTCTCAATCTTGAATTCGGTAGGCAAGTAGACACCATTGAGGAGCCCAATAAAAGGGAACTACATCATAAGGAAAGCATGTTAACGTGAAAGGCAATGCCGTGTGTGTGCTGTGGGTAGACCAATCTTCGATGGTTCATAGCCTGTGGCCCACTTCAGTCCACGTGTCGACAAGATGGGGCTAGTTTGATCAAAATACAAGTAGACCTGGTTCACCTCTTCATCACAATACCTATTGATGACCAAGTAGTAGAGATACATAAACCAGTAGACTTTTCTGGCAAACTGATTTCTTCAAACAGACCTACATGTTTTCTGAACGTGTTTACCTTTCGAGCATTAAATTTTTTTCCTAATGTGTAGACCTTCTTCCTCTAGCCAGTAGACTCTTCTGGCAATCAGATTTCTTCAAAAAGGTCTACACAATTAGGGAGACACAGATGCTTGGACAAGTAGAACCACCTATGAAACTCAAAACAACGTAATTTTCAATGTAGGTTACTCATTCTCAATCTTGAATTCGATAGGCAAGTAGTAGAGAATTCATACACCTGTAGAGATTCTTCAAATAGAACTGCATGTTTGCTGAACGTCATTTTTTTTGTAACTCATTTTCACCATACAACACAATTAGGCAAGTAGACACCATTGAGAAGCCTAATAAAAGGGAACTACATCATAAGGTTACTGGTTAATGGTCAAAAGTTACATACATTATACCGCAAATATAGCTAGAATTGCTTAAACGAAATGCTAAAATGATGGAAGTTAAGCTTCTAACATTAAAATGATTACATAAACAATCTAAGGAGACTACAGTCACATCCACAGAACACTTGCTTGGTGAAAATCATCCATATCTGGAGAGAATTCAGAGTCACTAGGCCACCACCAATAACCTGAGGGAGGTGAATTGGCATTCCCATCTTGTTCCTCTTCCCAGTGGCATAAGATACAACTGCATCTCTTTTTGTTGTCTAGACCGACGTTGTACAGGTGTCCGCATGTGCCGCATGGTCTTTTAGTGACATTGGTGATATGGATGCAAAATCCTTCTTCAACAGCAGAACATGTGTGCGCATGTATTGGCTTTGAGTCGTCTTCCTTCTCATATTCATCAGAGATATGCTTATGCTTTTCATCCAATGCGGGGACCATAAGGCTACCTGCAATATCGAGACTAGGCTTCTTCTGATCCCAGTTCACAATGGGGGGTGTTTCTTCCAGTGAAGACATCTTGCACACCACAAGGAAAGGACCAATAATACCTGTCAAAACAACCATGAAAGATCCTCCATTAAAATCATAGGCTTGGCCACCTCTAACACACCTCACAACAGCCCATAGATTATCCTCCAAAAATGAAATGAAGTGCAAAGAAGTCCAACCAATCCGAGTGAACAAAACCAGCGAGTGCAGAGAACTTCCAGCAATGACATTTCTGTTTTCACATACCCATATCTCATACTCAGAAAGAGACAAAGAAGCGAGACGATTTGGAATGGAAAGTAGACTCTGAGAGCTTTCTATCCATATAAAGGAAGCCACCTATCTCAAATTGAGATGAAAACTATAGCTGGTCAAAGTTGCTAATCTGTCATGAAGTCTTCTGCTGACCCTCAGTCACCAAAACAGAAACATCTGGAGCTCCAGAGGTGCAAAGAGGGTGTGACTAACTGGATATAAAACTAGACTCATAAATTTACCCCATGGTAAAATTTCACTAAAATATAAATTTTGAGTCAAAAATCGTTGGCCTCCTAACTCACTAATCTGTTCTGCAGTTTCTACTGTGCCCTGTTTCTAACCTCTATCACTTGGAACACAATATTTGAAGCTAGGAAGGTTCAAAGTAAAAACTGTTGTACCAGCATATAGAATACATGTGAAGATACATCCCTGAAAAGTTTTGACTCCAAATATCTTGATATGTAGAGGGTGTAGCTTCTCAAATTCACTCTACAGTAGCTGTCTCTGTTCTGACCTCCATGCATTGACCACTAAATAACTAGAGCTCCAGTGACTGAAAGAGACTGAAATTTTGGTAGTACATAGCAGGCACACAGAGGAATATCTCCAGAAATTCAGCTCAAAATAGATTGTATATTTGAAACTTTAGTCACCCAAATTGAACTGAAATTTCTGGACAGAAACTGCACACTACCACATTCTTTCTCCTTTACATTTTCAACTTCATACACCTCCCATCCTCCCAAAAAATGGCTAAATAGCCTTATTGATGCAAAATGAACAAGGTAAATACAAAACAACCTAGGGTTGCCTCTCTAGAAGCGCTTGTGTTTAAAGACCCTAAGCCGGTCTATAGAACATGATCTTGTCAAGGTAGATACTTCTCAAGTACGACCACCCTATTGTTTGGGGCTAAGGGACTCATTGACGTGTCATAAAGGCAAGACCAAGAACTACATAAGAATACTCCAATTGGCGAGCGAAAATGTAGCATCTTAGTTTTCCTCTTCTTCTCAATTTTTCTTCTAGGAATTAATCTCCTTGCCTTCTCCTTCTCAAGTGGTATAGAAATAATGCTCTTACAAACTATAAGTGGTAGAAGCTCCAGAGAGTGATGGGAAAGGGTGAGTGCAAGTGCTCCATTTTCTTTCCAATCTATCACCTCATTGTAGAAACATTGACCACTTAATGGTGGATTGGGAGGTAAAAGTACCTTGACCGCAATCCTCTCATTAAGAACATAAGTGCTCAAAGTTCTACTCTCCACCTTGGGAAACTTATGATGGATCTCCATGGATGTGGGAGGCAAGAAAGTCCTTGGCTCTTCAATTTCTTCATCATCACAAAGTATTGAATGACTCTCTTCCTCCGTGGGAATATCGATCTCAATGAATAAGGGATTATGGTACATGACTTGAAGCTCCGCATCCTTCTCGATGAACAAAAGATTATGATGTATGACTTTGAATTCCGCATCCTCCTCACTAGACAAGACATCCTGTTCTTCGGAATCATCTTCAAATATCTCCCCTCCATTAGGAAGCTTAGATTTTCAATATTGCACCCATTCCTCCGAAGTGTAGTCTTTCACCTCACTTGCATTGAAACTTTCATAACCAAACTCAATTTCTCTTACATCAAATTATAATCATCAATTTGCATAAACGACTCTTGCTCAAGATGCTTGATATGTACTTCTTCTCTTGAAATAGGCTCCACTTGATCAAAGAAATATTCATGCTCATAAATGGTGAAGGGTGGCTCTTGTGCAAAACTTGCTTCAAGTTGCTCATTGGAATGTATAAACATTTCTTGAGAACCTTGCAATCGAGCTTGGGATGCTTGCAATTGAGCTAGCAATTTTTCAAGAGGAGGCCTCCTAGACTCATACACTTGCTCGCTAAACAAGGATGGAGAATCATCTCCAATCCTCAATACTTGCTCGCTTGCACACCATTGGTAGTGAATGATGGCCCACCATAGATAGTACTTAATTGCATGAGTACTCTTGAATATAAGTAGAGAAGCACAGTACATTGTCATGTTTGATTGCATGGGAACTTTCCTTAATTGAACCATGCATGAGCCACCATACATACATCATATATATATATATATATATATATATATATTCCTCTCTGGCCACCATCAAGCATGATTGCATGCTTCCATATATGCCATTGAACATTAATTGCATGGGAAACCATAATCCCTTACAGGGCCACGTTATTGTTCTCTTTTGTATAATTTTGGTAATCAAGCATACAAATCACCATTAATTATCAAATATTTGATAATTAAATAGTAAATCGAGAAATATTCAAATTTGCTTCGATATTGCTTGATCTCCAAGTAGGCCTTATTTAGCCTCTAAACAATATTTTCCGAACTTGTCGAAAATAAATAGGTTGGGCCACGGATATTGGCCCGGTTTTCTTCGAGTCCCCCTTGTCAGGAAAAAATGTTAATTTTGGGTTCAAACACTACTCATAACAAGGGAGAGACTGCTGACCAAGGATTTTGAAGGAGATAGAAGATGCATCCTCTGTAATCAACAAATAAAAGATGTGGCTCACCTTTTTTGTGAGTGTCCAACAGCTTCTACCATCATCTCAGAAGCAACATTTCACTTGCATAACATCCTGCTACCTTCTGTAAATTTCAAAGAGTGGATGCTCGAGAGAGCACTTACTTTGAGTTTTAATATTTTTACATGATTAATGATGAGAGTCTGGGCCTTGTGGAAAAATAGAAACAACCTACTATGTGGTTAGGCACAAAACAAACACCTCAAGATATTGTCTTAAGCTGTTTTACATGGCTTGATGAGTTTCAAAAAACACGAGGCAATATGAAGTAACCTCACAGGCAACAACAATAGAGATGGAAGCCTGCAGAAAATGGTGCTTTGAAATTGAATGTGGATGCAGCCTTCTTACCCCAACAGACTAAATGAGGCATCGGAGGAGTTTTAAGAGATGCTTCTGGATAGTTTATTGCAGCTTTTGCTAGTCCAGTTGGGCATACGACATCTCTGAAACAATGTGAACTGTTGGCAATTCATGAAGGACTTAATTTCTCACCATCCCTTAAAGTGCAACATGTTGTTGAGAGTGATAGCACTGAGGCAATTGCTGAAGCTCTCTGTCCAGACTGCACACCCTTCTAGCTAATAGGGCTTGATAGATGACATTCAGTGCTTTTTTTTTTTAGCTGAAGCAAATAAGGGGTCTTCCCCTAACTTGAATTTATTAAAAAAAATAAAAGCAAGCTTAACTTCAGAGTTATGATAAGATCTGGTGTATTATTGCTGGTATGATCGCACCCAAATATAATAAATGACATTTAGTGTGCAATGAAAAAGATTCTAAGTGTGCAAATTTGTTACTAATGTCGTTCAAGTAATATGGTGGCCCACAGACTTGCTAGTAAGGCTTTGAGCCAACCACTGTGCTGTGTGGCTACAACAAGTTCCTCAATGCATTTTTGATGTAATCAATCATGATTGTAAGTACCTCAATTGAGGTCTTCTATTAATGAAAGGTCTTTGGCTGATTCAAAAAAGCCTTAAAAATTTTCTTTTGTAGCTGCACGCTAAAAGTGTCCGTGGCTCATAATTTATCTAGCCAACAAAAAGAAAATTCGGTATTTTTTTTTCATTAACCTAAAATATTTATGACTTTATGGAAATATTTTTTTTTTCAAAATATTTATTATCACTATTTATCTACATCATATATTTCTCATTTACAATAAATAAATTATTAAATTACCAATGTCCTGATCAAGAAACCTGACCAACAGATAGCCAACATCCACTTGATACGAACATTTATATTCATCGTCAAACTGTGATAACAAAAGGGGCCATGATGCGGATAAATCACAGCCAGTCAAATCCAGTGGCCAGTTAATTAGCTAAGTTGTTGATAAAAATATCAACCACCCAGAACAGAAACTTGAAGGAAACAAAAACATATAACAATTAGTACGAGAGGAAGTGGAGAGAATCAAAGCCGAGGAAAGAATGGGGACTATTAGATCTGAAACTCCTACTCATATATTTCTTGTGTGTTTTCCAGCACAAGGCCACATAAACCCTATGCTGCGGTTAGGCAAACATCTAGCTTCCAAGGGTTTGTTGGTCACTTTCTCCACCACTGAAGATTATGGGAATAAGATGAGAAAGGCTAATGGCATCGTCGACAACCAACCTTCACCAGTTGGCAATGGATTTATCAGGTTCGAGTTCTTTGACGACGGGCTTCCTGACCCCGAGGATCCGAGGCGAACCCAGTTGGACTTCTACATCCCACTTCTTGAGAAAGTAGGGAAGGAGTTGGTGACTGGGATGATAAACAAGCATGGTGAGGAAGGTGGTGTAAGAGTTTCGTGCCTTGTGAACAACCCGTTCATTCCTTGGGTTTGTGATGTTGCTACTGAGCTTGGGATCCCTTGTGCCACCCTTTGGATTCAGTCTTGTGCTGTGTTCTCGGCTTATTACCATTACAGCGCCGGGGCGGTGGCGTTTCCGACTGAAGCTGAACCAGACTTGGATGTTCAGCTGCCTAGTATGCCTCTTTTGAAGCATGATGAGATTCCAAGCTTTTTGCATCCTTTTGCTCCCTTTAGGGTACTAATATTGAATATCTCTTTTCAAGCTATTATTGTTAATACTAGTGCCCATGAAATCATCAGTGCATGATGACTATATATACTTTCTCCAAGTGCATGCCAATAAACTTTGCCTATTTGCTCATGTTTAGATCATGTTTTAGTGTCTAAGATACCGATTTGTGTACTGACATATCATTTGGTGATGTATTTCAGGTTCTCGGTATGGCTATTTTAGGCCAGTTCAAAAAGTTATCCAAGTCGTCCTACGTATTGATGGACACGATACAAGAACTTGAGCCTGAGACCATTGAAGAAATGTCGAAAGTCTGCATAGTGAAACCAGTGGGGCCCTTATTCAAGATTCCGGAAGCTAACAACACGACCATTCGCGGTGACTTGATGAAAGCCGATGATTGTCTCGACTGGCTCAGCTCAAAACCTCCAGCATCAGTTGTTTACATCTCTTTTGGGAGCATTGTGTACTTGAAGCAAGAGCAAGTGGATGAGATTGCTCATGGTTTATTGAGCTCTGGGATTTCATTTTTATGGGTTCTGAGGCCGCCGCGCAAAGCAGCCGGGTTTGACATGCATGTTTTGCCAGAAGGGTTTTTGGATAAGGTTGGGGATAACGGAAAATTGGTGCAATGGAGTCCGCAAGAGAAAGTTTTGGCTCACCCTTCTTTGGTTTGTTTCTTAACTCATTGTGGTTGGAACTCTTCAGTAGAAGCACTGACTTTGGGAGTACCCGTGGTGACTTTTCCTCAATGGGGTGACCAAGTCACCAATGCCAAGTACTTGGTTGATGTGTTTGGTGTGGGGCTTAGATCGTGTAGAGGGGAAGCTGAGAATAGGTTGGTCCTGAGAGATGAGATTGAGAAGTGCTTGTTGGAGGCGACGGTGGGGGAGAAGGCGGCCGAGTTGAAGCAAAACGCTTTGAGATGGAAGAAGGTGGCGGAGGAGGCGGTGGCTGAAGGCGGTTCTTCCCAACGCAACCTTCAAGATTTTCTAGACGAGATTGCAAGGACTTGCATTGCTTAAGTCGATTCTTATTCAATAAACAGTAGTAAGTTATGTTGTTAAATCACGTGTAAAAATGACTAATGCATGCCAAGATCATGTCCACATTCTCGAACATCTTGGTTTCAATTCAATACCTTTACGTGCGGTCTCTCTCTAGTGAGTATTCAATGCACAATTTGAAACCATGTTTCATATTGGCAAATGTGATCACAATGGATCGGTGCCCAAGAAGTTGCATGGTGAAAGTTTTTTTTTCTCAAGAAATGTTTTTTCCTTTCTTTTCTCTGTACTTAATTTGCGGCTAATATGAAGGCACGCAATTTAAGGTTTTCTTCCTGCAGGGGATGAATATGAAAATTTGAATCAGAGAAAATATCTGGGAGGAATATATCGGACGGATCCTCCTTGTTATATTCTGATTCTGACAATCTGAGTCCTGTGTCTTCTTGCTTGCCACGGGTTAAAAATAGCTTCTCATGCCTGCCCGAATGAATCTTCATCGTGCTGGTGAACTGTGAACCCACTGTCAGAGATAAAATTGACTTGCCCTTCGTAAATCTGCGACATGTTTTTGTGGGTGATAATTTATATAGCCACTTGTCATTGGGAATGAAGTGTGTGATAGACTGGTGTCCAGTGGTGACCGGAGAATCTGCAATCGCGGAATCACGAATCAAAGAAATATTGCACCCACAGAACAATTAATACGAAAATTTACAGACTTAAACATATACAAGTATTGGAGAAGGTATATTCTTGATTAGAATACAAGGATGCCACTTATACGATGCAAGGTACAAGAACCAACAACTGCGGGCCAAGAACATGAGCAAGCTTTGCGACAACCTTCCATTTCACTGTTGGAGGCTGGTGCAACCATGAAACTTAGCCGAAAGCGCATGCGCAAGTCCATCTTGAAGTGAGAAGTGAGAAACCTTCTCATCTTCTTCTCCCTCGTCTGCTTCACAGCCAAATCAGAAAGTAAAACTAATTACGATACAGAAATGTATATGTACATATATCTCTATACAGACTACCTGATCCTACAAATTTTCTAATTCATCAGAATCATCACCAATAGAAAGATAAAACAATGTAATTTACAAGATATGAACACGAAAACTCAAGTGTCGTCTACATTTATAAACCAAAAGCAGTCACTTTAGGATATACTAGATTTTCCCCATGACCTAAAAAACCCAATCAATTGATCATGAAGATCTTCCTTGGCTGTTGTGCTGACAATGAAGTCGACATGACCATAGTTCTCAAGATAAACCAACTGTGGAGTAGACTGCAATTCCTTGAGGGTGTGCTGGAAATCTTCCACATCTGCTAGAGCATCATTGCCTCCGTAAGCCATCAACAGTGGTAACGACTTGGGTATGAGACTAAGATCAAATGCAGGGGGTTTCAACTGACCATACTCGATCAGATTTTTCAAGATGCCATAGTCATACTTTGAAAATGTACCCTTGCGAATCACTGCCAAACCCAAAATACAATAATCAGTATAGAAAAAGGATGGTCTAAACAGCTGGTATTCTTGCTAATATGAAACAGTATATAGCATACTTTGGAAGAGATGGTGAAAGTTCTTTGCAGATGATGGGTGGGGTTCATAATCCAGATAGAAGTCCACGCGTGAGTTATTGAAACAACAATTCTTCCCTGAAATGGTATCAAACACCTTATAACCATTATTCCCTAAAACAGCTATCAAAACACCTCTTATTAATAGAAATTTGCTAACAAATTGATAACGAGATGAAAAGCTTTAAACTGTCAGAAAGAAGCAACTTTGGCATTTCAATCTTGATCATATGCACACTGAAATCTTCCACAACTCAAAACATGTCTACCGGCTATTTAAATCATACTTTGTCGTAAGGTGAGGTCCATTATACATATCTACCTGACAGTTAAATCACTCATTCAGTAATTCCTATATCAAAAACTTTCAGATCTTGCCAAAAAACACTTTCAGAAGAATTAAGAACTCAAAATCAAGGGACGTCTTACAAGGTTTTGTTTCATCTTTGAAAGGCAACAGCAGCTCACATAAGCTATAATCTTATTGCTTTTGAAATGATAGCAAATAAAGTTGAGATCTACCATACACCTCCCATTTGATGATTGACAGGAAAGAGGCAATGCCAGAAAACTGACTACAGGTCTACAGCATTCATGCTAAAATGACTGAAAGAACCACAATCAAAGGAAAATCTATTAGGAAAGTGGCTAATTGTGCTTACTCCAAGCCATATATGCAGCTCAGTCACATAAACACTATCAGAAAATTTACCCAAAAAAGAAAAAGAAAAAGCAGAGAGGGTTTCCTGTCAAACATTTTAAATGGCAACAAGCCAAGTGCCCAATACATGCCATAGATGTTTGGAATATCAACATATTCATGCCCACATACAATGAGGGAGAGATGAAGGGAGGCAGAGAAGAGAAGTAGTATCTGTATGAAGTAGAACCTGTTATGGAGGTTAGCAAGTCATTGCAGTCAACATGGCCATCGCATATTGAATTCAGAAGGTTAATTCCCCAATCACTGCATATAATGTAAAAGTGTACAACAAATGGTAAGATTAATATAATGCACCTTACAGCATGTAAGCAACAAGAATAGTAGGGGAAACAAAAGAAAAAGAAAATGGAAAAAGTAAGGGTGAACCTTCTAAAGTTTAGTTGATGGATGCCCATAGCAAGAATCATCTGCAAAAATGAGCACAGTCATCAGTGTTATCACCACAAGCTATTCATCCAACATAACTTGATGAAGACAAGGAGTACCTGATCAAGATGCACATCAACCATTCTAATTACAAATTGAGTGCTGATATGTTCCAAGTATGATATTGGACAGAGAAGAGCAGCAGCTTCAACCATTTCTGCTACATCTGGCTGGGTGAGAGCAGCTAAAGACATGATTGTTCCCTAAGGACATGAATGAATTAAGTTCAAACCATAAAGTATAACAAGAAGCATACAGGAAGGTGAGGTATGACGAAGAAGAAGAGATGCAAGACCTGTGAATGTCCAACAATAAAGACTTTGGAGTTTGTTATCGAATATATGTGGTTAATCATTTCAGAAAGATCATAGAGAGCCAATTCCTGCCAACTCCAATCCCAATATTCCTGCAATAAAGCATAAGCCAGGTAATGTCAGGTTGGAAATAAGCAAATTATGAATTATAGACGTTGAATATGAATTTCTATTTTGCAACCAACTTTAAGATACGTCACACTACCAATCATACATAAATTACATGAAAGTTCTAGGGTTATAGAAACTAAATACAGTAATATAGAAACTAAATACAGTAATATGTGTCTCACAATTTTATCAAGAAAATAAGGTACTTTCTAATTCCTGATATCCCTGTAAAGGAATCCTATCTATAGGTGCATTCCTTCTTCTAACTATTTTATCTGTTTCCCGTATAGAATTCTGTATTCTGATGGCTTCAACATAAACTAGCTAGTGTTAAAGAAACTAAATACAGTAACATGTCTCTTATGATCTTATCAAGAAAATAAGGTAGCTGCTAATTCCTGATGTCCCTGTAAAAGAATCCTATCTATAGGTGCATTCCTTCTTCAAACTACTTTATCTGTTTCCCTAATAGAATTCTATATTCTGATGGCTCGACCATAAACTAGTGAGAGGCAGGAAGAGTATGGTACTAGTTCATATGTGATTCGTCTTTTCTTCCGTTTACAAAAAGTATCACAGATTGGTCATTCACAGAAGTAATCAGGGGTACAATCCAGAGTTTCCATTAATACTTGCATGCCAGCAACTGAAAGAATCAGCCAACTGGCAGCCACAAAAAACCTGGAACACACTTATCATTAAATGACAGAAAACAAATTATTATAGTCAGGAGACAAAACAAATGGCATGCACTCAATAGACCTTATCCTCTTCTGATAAAGATATGTGCCCCTGACTCCAACGCGTTCCACGCACATTTCCTACCCATACATCAAAGCCTTCATCTGCGAGGATGAAGCCCAGGGATTGTTCGGGAGAATTTAAAAACCATGCATCACCTGCCTGTATGAAATTGAACAACGGAAACCATAAGATCAAGGGGAGCAAGTAAACAGGTAAACATGTTTTATTGAACTCAATGTATATCCAGAAAATATATCCCACACATGTTCAAAACTTTGTCTTAATTGTCGTTTTACAAGCAATACGTAATACCGGAAAACTTCAGACCAGAAAGCATAAAATTGTGACATATAAAGATCACAAGAAAGCCCTTAGCATGGGATATACACGTAACTAGCAAGTTAAAAGTCTGTTAACTCTTCAGGGAGCTAAACTATCACTCTTCACACATGAGGTGCCAAGACATCATTACTAGTTCATAACTCTTGGTCCACGAAAGCAATCTCCCTCTCCCCATCCATTTGTTTGAGTTTCATCAATTTCAGGAGCATCCCCCCACCAAATTAATCTAATCACTTCTTCAGAGCTCAAACCAAACAAAAAAAGCACAAATAAATCGCAACATTAATTTTTGAAGTTAAACAATCATCTATTTCTATGCATTTTGCTAAATCTGCAAAACACCAATCATAGCATAAAACTATCGATTTAATTCCACCACAAGACTTGGTAAACTCCACCCTTCTAAACTTCTACACTTCAATCCTAAGCACACAACTAATTGGTTTCATTCATCCAAAAGAGTACTATACTTCACAATTGTGGGCTTTTACAGTTGTAGCAAGTGACCAAAAAAAAAAAATTCATGGCTTGGTGTCCAAATAAAGCAGGTCACACACTCAAAACTTGCATCAATCCCAAGTTCACACAATAAAGTCGTTGCAACTGAGAATAAATGTGGGAAATTTGAAACAGATAAAATTCACCATGAAGAGTCCATGCTGGAGCAACACTGGAGGACCCGGCTGTGCTCTCAAATCCACATTCGAAGACGACACGCGTTGAAGACCCAAAAAGTAGCCATCCCTAGTTTGAATCTGCACAAATCCACCAAACAAATCGATCAATCCAGTCGTAATGATCAGAGCTAAGCTCTCTCAAAGTCAACAAATTGAGACAGACTGAAATCAAATATCCAAAATTGATTGAGTAGGGACTGGGGACTCACTTTGTGCTCCGAGCAGGGGTAGCCGGAGGGGTGAATGAGACTGGCGCAGAGAGACTGGTACGGTGTTGGAAGGTGGAGATTGGAAGTTCCGGTTGAGTTTTGGGGGAACTGTGCGGCGGCGATTTTGGAGAGGAAGAAAGCGATGAGGAAAGCGGCCACCGCGAACGGCGGCGAAGCGGCCATCATCTAGAATGATCGAGTGAGCCGGAAGGGAAGTCGGAGCTGAGGCTTTGCTTGCTTGCATGGCATTCATATCCATATTCCAGTTTCACGGGTGGGGTACTGGGCTTTCAGGCGTGTACAGTCTACGCGCGCTTTGGAAGAGTGGTGCCAAACCGCCAACGACCAGTAGTAGTGTAGTACTAACTACTAAACACGTGGATGTGATTTGGTCACAAATCCACATCTAACCTTCTTTATCTTTAAGCCTAAAAAAATAAGAGCGAATTTACCACCGACCCCCTTTTTGGAGGTAATGCTAAAAAAATAAAGTAATTATTTTGAAATATATATATTTTGAAATTGAAGGGAATATTATAAAGGTGAAGTAACTGACACCAATTTGTCTTGTATTATTTGGTGTAATGACTTTAGTGCTTATTATGTAAGTAGAAGTCTCTTTTTGAGTTCTAATAGTTGTTTCCTATGGAATGTTCTTAATTGTAATATTTATTGATTGTTTATTGACGGTTGTACTCAATCAATATATATGTTCTTAGTTATAATATTTATTGATTGTTTACTGACATTTGTCAATATCGATGATTCATATTCAACTCTTAGCATTTTCACCAACTATTGTGTGATATACTGTAAAACTCTCGTCACGTATGATATAATTTTACATGTCACATTATCATAAAATAGAGACTTTAAAACCACAATTTTAGTTTACAAAATACTTGATGAAATTCTAATTATTTGACAAAATTGATTAAAATAAGAGAGCATATGAGTACGTGTCATGAAATTAGAAGTGTAGGTGCACAGTTGATTTAAGGTATAGAAATTAAAGAAATTAAATAAAATTAGTCCATTTTTAATTTTGATGTAGAGGATGATATGGGGATGGTGCAGAAAAGAGATATACATATCTTTCAATAAAATATATTTTTTAAGCAATTTGATAATTTTATTAATTACAATTCAGGAGCCCCTCTAAACTTCTAACTAAAGATAAATACACTAAATTTAACCCACACTAAAGACCGTAAGAACCCAAAAAAAGAAAATATTGGAAACTAGCAAAAATAAAAATTGGCTAAAAAGGTTTTTATTCTAGTCAAAGTCTACTTGCTGGTAGAGCATCCAATTGAAGAACCCGGACCAGGTTCATTGCACCAATCTACCAATCCAAAAAGGAAAAGACATTTTGCCATTTTTGTCTTATTATAGTCCAAACCTTTCACCATCAAAGCTCCCGGCCAGTCTCCAACGTTATTCAATCCTCTCCACTCTTTTATTCTTCTTAAAAGCCTCAACTCCATCTCAGTCATCATCTTCATCGTGGCAACATGGCCTTCTCCGAGTACCAGCAACTGAACGACAAGTTGCTCCTAGACTACATAAAGGCCACACCTTCCCTCTCTTCCAAGCTCAAAGACCACCTCGACAACTTGACCATCAAGGAAGTCGGCGATGGCAATCTCAATTTTGTCTTCATCGTCGTTGGTTCTCATGGCTCTTTTGTCATCAAGCAGGTTATGGTTTTTCTGATAAGCTTTGATGTTCTATGATGCAATGGTATTAGGTTACTGCAGGCTCTTTGTGAGTTGATAATTTTCTGATTCTGTCCCAACCTGTGAGAGACTTTGATTTGGATAAAAAGTATTGAGCTTTAATGTTCTGAAATGTGTTGTTACGGTTTTGCAGGCTCTTCCATACATACGTTGTATAGGTGAGTCATGGCCGAAGACAAAGGAAAGAGCTTATTTTGAGACATTGGCACTGAGAGAGCATGGTCGTTTGAGTCCTGATCATGTGCCTGAAGTTTATCATTTTGATCGGACCATGTCTTTGATTGGCATGCGCTATTTGGAACCACCCCATATTGTACTGCGAAAGGGACTGATTGCTGGCATTAAGTACCCTTTGCTTGCTGAACACATGTCAGACTATATGGCAAGGACTCTGTTCTACACTTCTCTCCTTTATCATAATACTACCGACCACAGGAAAGCTGGTATGCTATGTTGTTTGATTTTGTATTCTTTGGTTACATGTCTTGTGCTTCATTAATAGAATGCATCATGTTCAGGTGCTTCCACATTCATACAAACAATGTAATGTTTGACTTGTTTAGGGGTGAAAAGTTATGCACATGGTCTCCACAGTGTTAGATCAAAAAATAGGTTGTGTTGTTACTAAACATGTTGGGGTATTCATGGGTCCGGGTCTTTTCAAGTATTGTTAGGTTAGAAATTGAACATTGCAACGTAGGAGAGGTGATTTTAATTGTGTTAGAATCATATAGGTAGTCTATTTACATTCATCATTGATCTGTTATTGTCTTAACAACATTGGAGCATTCCTCTTATTAAAATTAGTATCAGTTGAGTATTAGTTTTTAATTGAATTTAGCTTTGTCTTTTTATGATATGGAAACTGTTTCTGCTAACCATGGACTTTATTCTGAATTTTCCCTCACGAGGAATTCCTTTTTTTTTTTTTAGAAAAATGAAGTTGACCTTATATTAACTCATCTGCATGTGCACTTTCTGCAGTTGCTGAATTTTGTGGAAATGTGGAGTTATGCAGGCACACCGAGCAAGTTGTTTTCTCTGACCCTTACAAAGTATCTGAATATAACCACTGGACTTCTCCTTATCTTGATTCTGATGCTAAGGCTGTGCGAGAGGACAATGCTTTGAAGCTTGAAGTTGCTGAGTTGAAATCTTTGTAATGAAACTGTCTCATCTTAGTATCATTGTCGAATCTCATAGGAATGATGAAGTTACCATTGGTCCCCCTTGTAGCACAGCTGTTTGTAGAAATATCTTGTAGTAGCTCCTGGCTTTGACTGGTATCAAGTTTTATGACTGATCAAGTTGCTTTTTCTTTAGGTTCTGTGAGAGAGCCCAAGCCCTAATACATGGAGATCTTCACACTGGTTCTGTAATGGTGACTCCTGATTCAACTCATGTTATAGATCCAGAATTTGCATTTTATGGACCAATAGGTTTTGATACTGGAGCTTTTCTGGGAAACTTGATTTTGGCTTTCTTTGCACAAGATGGGCATGCTGATGAACAAAATGATCGAAAAGTATGTGGTTGTCTATTGTCTCTTTGTCATTATTCCTTAGTTTTATTTATTTGTTTATTTATTTTTTTATTTTTATTTCAGTGTTCATGATCATATTCCTTGTTATTTTCAGCTATTTTTTTCTTTGTAAGGTATTATTTCAAGTATTTAGATGTTACGAGTTTTTTGCAGTGTGCTTTTTTTTTTTTTATGATGGACAGTTTTTTGCAGTTTGGTATCTATATATATATATATATATATTGTTGGTTATATTCCTTGATAGATAAATAGATAGTTATATATACTACTGGCAATTCTATTAATTCATTTTCAATTATAGAAACTATCAAGTACAAATACTCTCACCTGACAGCTTGAGCACATTCAGTTATGGTTTATGCAAAAGAATCTAGTTATCTCTTCCCTGTACGAGTTATCATTCATGATTGAAGAGTTCTCTATAGTGTTCATGGTCATAAGTAGTTATATTGAGATTGTGATCATGGAGTACCATCCATTTGCTTAGTTGTACCCTGAACATTTTATCAACTTCTAAGAAATGTTTGAGCATAAGCATTAATCTCACTGTTGAATCATCTCTGGACTATGAGTGTTCAGGTTGAAGAACAAAACTCTATTAAACTAAAATCTTTGGAGAAGGCTTCCTCTCCAGATAATAAAATCAAAAATCTGACTGTCTTGACATAATTTAGAAATTTTGTACTTCATAAAGAATAGAAAAGAAAAGGTTAGAGAACGTTTTCAATATTCGATAACAGAACTTAGTCTTCGTTATCGGTAATCATGCACTTGGCAGTTGGAATTAGACAGAAAATGAGTTATTTGTAATATTGACATTTGAATAGGAGTAGATGTAGAGCTGGTCCTTTACATTTTGATAGTCTATGTGAGAGTGCTCTTAGCTCCCACTGTTGTATTTGGACTTCGGAACATTAGTTGGGCTATCTTTGTACTTTTAACACCGTGGATTTTTGGATATTATTTGGGTAGATGAGAAACTTTGGTTATTGTTATTGGTTAAGGTCAATTTATCCAATTAGTTTGTTACGATGTCTGGATGTTGTCAGAAACATGTTAGATGTAATAATGTGCTGCGTCACATAATTTGTCTTGCTATTTCATTTTGTTCGTTTGTTGTGTGGGTCTTTGGGTCTCATGTTAGATTTGCTTTGTGGTGCAGGCATACAAGGCTTGGATTTTGAGGATAATTCAAAATACATGGAACTTTTTCCACAGAAAATTTATCGCACTATGGGATGAGAACAAATATGCTGGTGACGCGTATCTTCCTGCAATTTATAACAACTCTGAGCTTCAACAGCTTGTACAGGACAAATATATTAAAGAATTGCTTCATGACACCCTTGGATTTGGTGCTGCGAAAATGATAAGGTAAGATAGACCCTATGTTTTCTTCATCCATACAATTTCTTAGGCTTATATTTTTGTAATTTTTTCAGAAGTTTTAACATTTTGCTCTGGCGCTTCCCATAATGTTGAATATCTCTCAAGCTGCAGTCTTCTTCATTTGTTTCTTTATCAGTTTCTGGCAGGTTTTCATGTTGAAGGATTGTTTACTAGAAAAGACAGACTAATAGATAGATGGATACAATGCATGTTTTTACCATATATAGGACTTCTAATCTTGGAGTTCGATCTTTCTGGAAACTGTTGATTTAATTGCTTAACTTTGTTTTACTGTTTACAGGAGAATTGTTGGTGTGGCACATGTCGAAGATTTTGAATCAATCACTGATGCTAGCAACAGAGCGGGCTGTGAGCGACGGGCACTTGAGTTTGCAAAGCTGATTCTTAAGGAGAGGAGAAAATTTCAGAACATTGAGGAAGTTGTTTCAGCCGTTCAGCAAATCCAGTAATGACTAATGATGGTTGATACCTATTGTTATACCAAATAAAAACATGGCTCTTTTATGTTAAATATATTCACTTTGCTATGATCTGTGAGTGCTTATTTTTCCACTTGATCACCCTCATCTCCCTTGTCTTGACCCAGATTTTACATTATTTTAGAACACATTGGCAAAAACAACAGCTCTAGTGAGTTTGAGAGTGTGTTCCGGAGCAAGGGAGATTGGAGATTGAAGGAAATTGTTGAAATTTTTGAATAGTGTTAATCCATAATGAGTTGCGCCTTTTATATCTTAATCCTGATTGAACTAATTGTCATCAAATAAGCATGCCCACATAAGAGTGTTGATGTACTATAAACCATGATAATTCGTACGTCCCGAGTTATAACCTTGTGCAATTGACATAAGTTCCAGTTATGCTTATCCCTGAAACGTACCTACAATCGATCATTGTAGATGTTCTGGAAATGCCTGAAATGTTACCTTTGTTCTTGAGATTATGTCTTGTTATTTTATTTTGCTTGATTTGGCCGTGTGGGTATGACAAAACATAATTTGAAATTTTGATATATGGTTGTTTTTTACTTTTTGCAGAACATGAATTGTAGGACTGCTACATGTTTTCTACAACGTACTGCATGTCCTTGATGGAGAATTGGAGATGCAAGGCAAGCTGGTCCAATTGAGACTGGAAGTTGTCCCAAGTAAGAGGAAACTAATCAACATGCAAAAGGTTGCGAAGAAGTTATGTGGCAGAATGTATGGTTGGTGGATTTTGTACCACACGTGTATTCCCTCCTAGCATTGAATTAAGGTAGGTTTAGAGGACTTGGGTGCTTTTGGATACCAATATCCAGTTTTCCATGTAAGCTTCTTTGGTTTCTTTCGCTCAGATGGCAAGGCAAACTACAATGAAATCAGTGCTTGAAATCATTATAGACTATAAGCTATGTATACTATTATACTCTATCAGTAAGTTCAGTGCTTGCAAATCACTGTTTTGTAAATATTTGTACAATAAATGTATAAAGCTTAACAAGTAAACTCATCTGCGACGTCGCGCGGGAGGTATTACCTAGTTTCTTTAATTACGATTTAAGATCTATTCTAAACTTCTAAAAGATACATGCACTAAATTACAAAGTTCTACACAAAATTATATGCGCACGCGGTTACACTTGCACAAAGCAGGAACAGAATTGGGCAGAAATTCTAAATATACTAAAGCACCTAGTTGTTGAAGAACCGAACCGAACCGGGTAATTGTTAGAGTTGATGGATTGAAGAGATTGAGACTAAAAAAACAGGAACCGAACTGGGTAATTGTTAGAGTTGATGGATTGAAGAGATTGAGACTAAAAAAAAGGTAACAAAAAAAAGCCAGACTGGGTAAATTACCTGAATTATTACATATGCCGCGTGTAACTATTATATCTCTCAATAGAGATAAATGTTGTAATAAACACCTGATAAAATGGCCCTATAATACATTGTTCGGGCTTCAATATTTTCAGGATTATTTGGATTCGGGAAAAAGAAAAAAAAAAAAAAGAGAAAGAAAGTACTATTTTTAACCCACACTAAAACTGTAAGAACCAAAAAATAAATAAATAAATTGGAAACTAGGTAAATTAAAAATTGGCTAAAAAGGTTTTTATTCTAGTCAAAAGTATATTGGCTGGTGGAGCATCCAATTTGCTTTTCCTAAATTGAAGAACCCGGTGCCATTCATGCTGCAGTGGGAGACAAGCCATAACTGGACCAGGTTCATTGCACTAATCCAACAATGAAAAGACATTTTCCCATTTTTTTCTTATAATAGTCCAAACCTTTCATCATCATAACGCCAGTCTCCAACGTTGTTCAATCCTCTTTAAGACTTTAACCTCTTCACTCTTTTATTCTTCTTAAACCCCTCAACTCCATCTCAGTCATCATCTTCATTGTGGCAACATGGCCTTCTCCGAGTTCCAGCCACTGAACGACAAGTCGCTCCTAGACTACATAAAGGCCACACCTTCCCTCTCTTCCAAGCTCAAAGACCACCTAGACAACTTGACCATCAAGGAAGTCGGCGATGGCAATCTCAATTTCGTCTTCATCGTCGTTGGTTCTCATGGCTCTTTTGTCATCAAGCAGGTAATGGTTTTTCTCCATCTGGGTAGTAATGGGTTTCTGGTATTTGATCAAAAAACTTGTTGGGTCTAACAAGTTTAGAGGATTTGATTTTTGGGGCAAAAGTATTGAACTTTAATGTTCTATGATGCATTGTGTTATTGGGTTTAAATTTGTAGGGTTCAACATGCTAGAGAGTTTGAATTTGGGTAAAAGTATTAAGCTTCAATGTTCTATGATGCAATGGTATTAGGTTACTGCAGGCTCTTTGTGTGTTGATTAGCTTCTGATTGGGTCCCAACATGTGAGAGACTTTGATTTGGGGAAAAAGTATTGAGCTTTAATGTTCTGAAATGTGTTATTGGGGTTTTGCAGGCTCTTCCATACATACGTTGTATAGGTGAGTCATGGCCGATGACAAAGGAAAGAGCATATTTTGAGGCATTGGCACTGAGAGAGCATGGTCGTTTGAGTCCTGATCATGTGCCTGAAGTTTATCACTTTGATCGAACCATGTCTTTGATTGGCATGCGCTATCTGGAACCTCCACATATTATACTGCGAAAGGGATTGATTGCTGGAATTGAGTACCCTTTGTTGGCTGACCACATGTCAGACTATATGGCAAGCACCCTGTTCCACACTTCTCTCCTTTATCATAATACTACCGACCACAGGAAAGCTGGTATGCTATGTTGTTTGATTTTGTATTCTTTGGATACATGTCTTGTGCTTCACTAATAGAATGCATCATGTTCAGGTGCTTCCACATTCATACAAACAATGTAATGTTTGACTTGTTTGGGGGTGAAAAGTTATGCACATGGTCTCCACAGTGTTAGACCAGAAAATAGGTTGGCTAATACTCGGCCTAAATCATATGGAATCTAGAGTGTTAGAAACGTTGTGTTATTACTAAACATGTTGGGGTATTCATTGGTCCGGGTCTTTTCAAGTATTGTTATGTTAGAAATTGAACATTGCAACGTAGTAGAGGTGATTTTAATTGTGTTAGAATCATATAGGTAGTATGACTAGTATCTTTACATTCATCATTGATCTGTTAATGTCTTAACAACTGTGGGGCATTCCTCTTATTAAAATTAGTATCAGTTGAGTATTAGTTTTTAATTGAATTTAGCTTAGTCTTTTTATGATATGGAAACTGTTTTTGCTAGCGATGGGCTTTATTCTGAATTTTCCCTCACAAGGAATTCCTTTTTATTTTTATTTTTTTTATTATTAATGAAGTTAACCTTATATTTCTTATTAACTCATCTGCATGTGCACTTTCTGCAGTTGCTGAATTTTGTGGAAATGTGGAGTTATGCAGGCTCACTGAGCAGGTTGTTTTCTCTGACCCTTACAAAGTATCTGAATATAACCGCTGGACTTCTCCTTATCTTGATTCTGATGCTGAGGCTGTGCGAGAGGACAATGCTTTGAAGCTTGAAGTTGCTGAGTTGAAATCTTTGTAATGAAACTGTCTCATCTTAGTATCATTGTCGAATCTCATAGGAATGATGAAGTTGCCATTGGTCCCCTTTGTAGCACAGTTGTTTGTAGAAACATCATCTAGTAGCTCCTGGCATTGACTGGTGTCAAGTTTTATGACTGATCAAGTTGCTTGTTCTTTAGGTTCTGTGAGAGAGCCCAAGCCCTAATACATGGAGATCTTCACACTGGTTCTGTAATGGTGACTCCTGATTCAACTCAAGTTATAGATCCAGAATTTGCATTTTATGGACCAATAGGTTTTGATATTGGAGCTTTTCTGGGAAACTTGATTTTGGCTTTCTTTGCACAAGATGGGCATGCTGATGAACAAAATGATCGAAAAGTATGTGGTTGTCTATTGTCTCTTTGTCATTATTCCTTAGTTTTATTTATTTGTTTTTTTATTTTTTTATTTTTATTTCAGTGTTGGTCATATTCCTTGTTATTTTCAGTTTTTTTGTTTTTGTTTTTGTTTTTTTTTTGTAAGGAATTATTTCCAGTATCTATATGTTATGATTTTTTGCAGTGTTTTTATTTATGACAGTTTTTTGTAGTCTGGTACCTGTCTTTTGTATACTATTCAATCTATGCTTAGATATATATTTTTTTTGTTGGTGTTATATTCCTTGGTAGATAAATAGATAGTTATATATACTACTGGCAATTCTATTAATTCATTTTCAATTATAGAAACTATCAAGTACAAATACTCTCACCTGACTTGAGCTCATTCAGTTATGGTTTTTGCAAAAGAATCTAGTTATTGCTTCCCTGTATGAGTTATCATCCATGAAAAGCTTCTCATCTTTGCCATTTTATTAAATTGATTTTGAAGAGCTAGTTCATGTTCATAAGTAGTTTTTGTTATTTTGAGATGTGATCATGGAGTACCATCCATTTGCTTAGTTGCACCCTGCACATATTATCAACTTCCGGGAAATGTTTGAGCATAAGCATTAATCTCACTGTTGGATCATCTCTGGACTATGAGTGTTCAGGTTGAACCGATGAAGAACAAAACTATATTAAACTAAAATCTTTAGAGAAGGCTTCCTCTTCAGATAATAAATTCAAAAATCTGATTGTCTTGACATTAGTTTAGAAATTTTGTACTTTATAAAGAAAAGAAAAGAAAAGGTTAGAGAACGTTTTCAATATTCAATTAACAGAACATAGTCTTCGTTATCAGTGATCATGCACTTGGCCGTTGGAATTAGACAGAAAATGATTTATTTGTAAAATTTACATTTGAATAGGAGTAGACGTAGAACTGGTCCTTTACATTTTGATAGTCTATGTGAGAGTGCTCTTAGCCCTCAATGCTGTATTTGGACTTTGGAATATTATTTGGGCTGTCTTTGTACTTTAAACGCTTTGTGGATTTTTGGATGTTATTTGGGTAGATGAGAAACTTTGTTTATAGTTATTGGTTAAGGTCAATTTATCCAAAATTGCACACTCGCTAAAGTAGGCATTTGACTCATGATGTGTTGTGCAATCAAAACCAAAATTCAATTAGTTTGTTACAATGTCTGGATATTGTCAAAAACACGTTAGATGTAATGATGTGCTGCATCATTAACCCATAATTTGACTTGCTATTGCATATGATTCGTTTGTTGTGTGGGTCGTAGGGTCTCATATTAGATTAGCTTTGTGTTGCAGGCATACAAGGCTTGGATTTTGAGGATAATTCAAAATACATGGAACCTTTTCCACAAAAAATTTATCGCACTATGGGATGCGAACAAAGATGCCGGTGACGTGTATCTTCCTGCAATTTATAACAACTCTGAGCTTCAACAGCTTGTACAAGACAAATATATTAAAGAATTGCTTCATGACACCCTTGGATTTGGTGCTGCGAAAATGATAAGGTTAGATAGACCCTATGTTTTCTTCATCCATAAAATTTCTTAGGTTTATTTATTTTTGTAATTTTTCCTGAAGTTTTAACATTTTGCTCTGGCGCTTCCCATAATGTTGAATATCTCTCAAGCTCCAGTCTTCTTCATTTGTTTCTGTATCAGTTTCTGGCAGGTTTTCATGTTGAAGGATTGTTTACTAGAAAAGACAGACTAATAGATAGATGGATAAAATGCATGTTTTTACCATATAAAGCTTGTGTGGGTTATCCTTCAGATTTCTAATCTTGGAGTTCTTTCTGGAAACTGTTGATTTAATTGCTTAACTTTGTTTTACTATTTGCAGGAGAATTGTTGGTGTGGCACATGTCGAAGATTTTGAATCAATCACTGATGCTAGCAAGAGAGCGGGCTGTGAGCGACGGGCACTTGAGTGTGCAAAGCTGATTCTTAAGGAGAAGAAAAAATTTCAGAACATTGGGGAAGTTGTTTCAGCCGTTCAACAAATCCAGTAATGACTAATGATAGTTAATACCAAATAAAAACATGGCTCTTTTATGTTCTATATATTCACTTTGCTATGATCTGTGAGTGCTTATTGTTCCACATAATCACCCTTGTCTTGAGCCAAATTTTACATTATTTTAGAACATAGTAGCAAAAATAACAGCTGTAGTGAGGTTGAGAGTGTTTTCTGAAGCAAAGGAGAGTGGAAATTGAAGCAAATTGTTGAAATTTTTGGGTAGTGTTAATCCGTAATAATTTGCGCATTTTATATCTTAATCCTAATTGAACTAATTGTCATCAGATGAGCATGCGTGCATAAGAGAGCTGATGCTCGTCTGATGTACCATAAACTCAAACTCATGATAATTTGTACGTCCCAAATTATAACCTTGTGCAACTGACATAAGTTCTTGTTATGCTCATCCTTAAAGCGCATCAAGTTCTGGAAATGCCTGAAATGCTATCTTTTTCTTGAGATTATGTATTGTTATGTTATTTTGCTTCGTTGCTGTTTGGGTATTACAGAACATAATATGAAATTATGATACGTGGCTGGACGTATGTATGGATCATCATTTTGCTAGGAAAAGGAAAACCACAAGACTACTATCCTAACGACACCCTAAAGCCCCACATTGATGAAAAATAAACAAGGGGCAATTAGATGCAAATGTAGATCAGGCTAGCTAATGTGCTACAATTAAGAACCACAGCTCCAACTGAAAGAGGAGCCAAATAGTACATAGATAGTTGAGTTTTGTTTCTTTGGAAGATGGAAAGGATTTTGGGTAGTATTATGCTTCAATGTTCTATGATACGAGGCAATGGTTTTAAGCTACTGCATTCTGCAGGCTTTTTATGAGTTGATTAGTTTCTGATTGGGTCCCAACATGTTAGAGACTTTGATTTGGGGCAGGGGCGGAGCCAGGCCTAGTGGGTCCTGTGACCCACTAGAGTTTTTAATTTTGTTTTAGTCTAAAGTATACGTTACGGAAAGAGAGAGCAGGATGAAACCCCATACACAAGTATCTAGTTTAATTAAGACTAATTATGAAATAACTTCAACTCCAAATTAGGCATAGATTATCAATATTTCTCGACCTTCTATAGTCATTTAGTAAAGTCATAATGTTTGCCTAAAATGAAAAAAAAAAAAAAATCAAATGGCAATGCAGAAGGTATACTATCACTCATGTGTGTATGAAGTCTGCTATGATAAATTAAGGAACTGCAAAATTACAATAGCATTAGTTGATGAAACCCCACCTCATGGATCGCTTATCCAAACAGAAAGAATCAAATCAATCTCTCTCTCTTCTCTCTCTCTCTCTCTCTCTCTCTCTCTCATTCATATTGAAATTATTATCTACCCTTGATTAAATCCTTTCTTCTTTTTTGGGTAATTAGGTCTCATATGATTTACAAACCTTGGTGTGTAGAATGGATGTATTGTTAATTTGTTATTTTCATGACATGCATTACTATATTATTAGAATGGTCATCCATGAGTTCATGCAGGCTTTTAGTAAGAATTGACTACCCAGTAGCCATTAAGCTTTGATAATTAAGTTCTCCTATGGGAAATTATTGGCCCCAAGTATATGATCTAAGGTTCTCAAATTAATATCTTTTTCTCTTGTCTCGAATCAGTTTGTTACTTCTAATTCATGCAATCCATCAATCAGAGTTTAGAGAAGCATCCATGTGATCGAGACAAATATCTTGTGGAAGATAATAATTGTCTAAGCAAATTTATTCCTATAATGAGAAGTATCAATCGGAAAGGAGTTGGCAAAAAAATTAATATCTTATTTTTAATATCTTCCCAATTTAATTTTTCTTTACTTTGCAAGGTTGCAGTCTCTTTTTATTTTGACATAAGTTTCGACTGTTTTTGGTGTAGAAAAGAAAAGGATTTATAGAAAGTCTATCATCGCGTACATGAAAATGCAGAGGGTACAAGATGCATTACTAGTATTGTCTCACAAAATCTTTTTAGTTGAAAATCTATTCATGAGTTATTACTTATTAGAAGAACTGTGTGTGTGTGTGGGGAGATAGAGAGAGAGACCAAAGATCGAGGAGGGTATAGGTAATAGAGAAGACAACAAACATTAATAATTGATTTCAAATAAAAACTATGTCCAGCTGCTAGCTGGGTGTCTGCAAAAGTAAGATCAGAAGATAATCATTGTTACCTTAAAATGCAAAACGTAAGGGGAAGATGAGAAGAGATGCAGGTATGGTAAAAATAGAAAGCATTCATTTACAAAGCCTTCCTGTCCATCAGAACTCTCCTTCTCTTTCTTATTATTAGTAAAATAAAAGTTAAGAGGAGGATAAACGGTGGGTTCCTAAGGAGTAGCAAATATTTGAAAGTTTAAGGGTATGACTAGCTAGCTAGTGCTCTTAAACGTTTGTATATGAGAAACTAATATCACATAATTTTTTATTTGATTAAAAAAACAGAAATGCAATAATATACTAGAAGATGAAATTACACACTATATGACTATATATTGTTAGACCAAGATGAATTGTTTGTCTTGTTGAATTGGAATAGCATTGTATCATGCTTGCTTTTTGTCACAATAATGTGTCTCCGCGTGCGAGGGAGGAGAAGAGGGTGGAATAATCGGAATATTAATATTTTAGATTTCTCTTATTATATGAAATAAGTGGATGATCAAATAGTTGATCATATATTAAGAATGATTATATGACTTACTCAAGCTTTATATTATAAATGAGAGTGTCGGTAAATTTTTTTAAAATTAACCTTTATGTAGAATGTCTATATATATTGTATATTCATCGATATTATATTCCCTTAGTTTTCTATTTAACTTTTTAGTCCACGGCTAACGACGATTTTCTGAACAGCTAGCACATCTGAAAGAATTTGATGTTTGTTGATCTTTAGGGAAAAGAAAGGATTTAAAAAAATGTAGCGGCGCTATGAGATGCGGCGGAGAGAGCACTGATCGCTAACTAGGTTCTTAATGCAATTCCAGATTGGTTCCGGCCGCTACAAAATCTCATCTTGAAAAAGGTCTGAAATATCTTTGACCATTTTACCTTCTCAATTTCCATCTCATCCCCAATTAAGCTTCCCTTCTAGTCACTGAAATATCTGAAAATGGTCATAGTGGGGGCTACGGAAAATTTACAAGAATTTATAAATTTCTTTGAAAGGATCTGAGCCTATGAGGCAAAATTTGTGTCATATGAATTACGGTTAAGTAAGCAATTAGAGAGGAGGGTGACAGTGTGACACCCCCATACATATATATGTATCCTGTTTAATTAAGATTTGAAATAACTTCAACTCCAACTTAGGTATGGATTATGAATTTTCCTTTGTCTTTTATTATTATTATTATTAAATTTTAGATAGTCATTTAGTGGTAAAGTCATATCTGTCATAATGTTTGTCTAAAATGTAAAAAAAAAAAAAAAAAAAAATCACATGGCAATGCTGAAGACATACTATCAAATCATATATGAGTTTTTCTCTTTCGTTATAATTGCATTCATCTAGCTATGAAGCCTTCTGTGGTACAGGAACTGCAAAATTCCAGTACCATTAGTTGATAAATACCCACCTCATCGATCGCTTATCCAAACAGAAAGAACTAAAACTCTCTCTCTCTCATTCATTCATTCATTTTGAAATTATTATCTGTCCTTGATTGAATTTTTTATTTTTTTTTGGGGTAATTAGGTCTCATATGATTGACAAATTTTGGTGTAGAATGGATGTGCTGTTACTTTGTTTGTTTCATGACATGCATGCATTAATATATTACTAGAATGGTCATCCATGTAGTTCATGTACGCTTTTAGTAAGAATTGACTACCCAGAACCCATTAAGCATTGATAAGTAAGCTCTGCTATTGGAAATTATTGGCCTTAAGTGTATGATCTAAGGTTCTCAAATTATTATCTTTTTCTCTGGTCTCCCTTTTATCACAAAATCAATTTGGTACTTCTAATTCATGCAATCAATCAATCGAGTCTAGTTTACCAAAAAAAAATCAATCAAGTATAGAGTAGCTAGTTACGTGTCTAATACTATACTTTGTACTGTTTTAATTCAGACCTGATGTGTGTACATGAGGTTCTGCATATCTATGCATTTTATCCTTATAATTTTATCAAGGGTGATTAAAAGTAGTGTTCACTCTTGTATCTGAAAGTTAATTTTTAAACGCATGCTCTCTCTCTCTCTCTCTCTCTCTCTCACATTTTGAAATTATTATCTGCCCTTAAGTGAAGACTAGAACCATCAAGACTATGGCAAGCCGCTAGCTGGGTCTCTGCAAAAGTGAGATCAGAAAAAGTACACATTGTTACCTTAAAATGCAAAACGTAAGGGAAGATGAGAAGAGATGCAGGTAGGCCAAAGTAGAAAGACCATCACATGCATACATTTGCAAAGCCTTAGCTATACTTCCTCCATCAGAACGCTCACTCTCTCTCTCCAAAGCCTTAGCTATAGCTCCTCCATCAGAACGCTCACACACTCTCTCTGTCTCCTCTTTTCAGCTATCTCCAATGGCCGGACCATCATCTCAACGGTCATCTCCTCTTTCATCTCAACCGCCATCTCCTTTTTCATTTCAACAGCCATCTCCAAGGTCAAGATTGATGGATTTCCCTTTCAAAAATGTGGTGGAGAAGATCACCCACAGAACACCGAGTAGTCCCATGTGCAAGAAGATAGGAAAGAGAGGAGAGTACGGGCAATGGTTTCAGGGGAAAATCAAGCACCAAGGAAAAGACATTGAAGTCCTAGTGAGCAAGATCAAAGGAGATAAAGGTTTTAAGGTATATTGAATTCTAAATCCTCCTTTCACAGTAGATTTGAACAATTTCAATTATATATAATCCTTCTAGCTTATTTGTATCTTATTTGGTATTTGTTTGAAAGAATATGGATCTTTATATGAGTTTTGGTTGGAGCTTTTGAACTTGAATTATGGGTCTTAAGCAAATGTTATTTGGTATTGTTTGAAAGAATATGGATCTTTATATGAGTTTTGGTTGGAGCTTTTGAACTTGAATTATGGGTCTTAAGTAAATGTTATGTGTATCTTATTTGGTATTTGTTTGAAAGAATGGATCTTTATATGAGTTTTGGCTGCGGCTTTTGAACTTGAATTATGGGTGCAAAAGAGTTTATTTTTGCGGTTAATTTTGTTTCTTCCTATTTGATCGATCAGTTATGTTATGATCATATTGATTTCTTAATCAGTTTAAGAAAATTGCTTAGGAAGCATTTGGCCGTTTAAATAACAGATTGATTGCTCTGTTTCTAACCGCTTAACAGAATAGTTGTGTAATTAAGTTGCAGTAAATAACTGAACTAGGACTGATCTTATTTTGCAATGAAGTACTATGATATGGATATATTGCATGCTATAGTCTAATCCCAACAATTGGTTGGCATATTTGAATCAACCATATATTGCTATCATTGTTGCAACGGTATATGTGAATCAACCATATATAGTTGGCCTATACCCAACTGCTATACTTATTAAGCTTTTATAATTTTTATTTTTCCAAATTTAATTTGAGCGTTTGAACAAGTGAATTTTTTACCTATGTGGCTGTTTACGGTTTTTGCAAAGAAAACTTAAGCAGATTCTTGTCATTGAGCACGTTCCAGCTGGATTAACATGCTGATTTCATTATTTCTTTTTCTCATCCTTTATATATTAATGTGTTTTTGGTTTCTAATGTGATGTACGTGAATCAGAACACTGCAGAATGGGCACAAGAGCTGCAAAGGCAAGCGTCTTTACTGGATGGATTTGCTATGGATTACCTGATCATGAAGCCAATTGGGTATTGTATGCGGGGATTGAAAGAGGACAACAAACTGAGGACTTTCATCGTATTCGGAGATCCCGGTATCGTCACCACAATGGATGAGTGTCTCCATAGGTTTTCAAAGAAGGAAAGGAGGGCAATGATTCCTTGGAAGACTAGGCTGCGTATTTTAGAGCACACTGCTCGTGCTCTTGGAGAGCTGCATTCTAAAATGGTACTTACAATGAACTTATTCTTATTATTTTCTATTAGTTTTCTTATTGGCTTATTTACTCGATTTCCCGATTATTTTCACAAGCAGATTTACTTTAGATGCTTTCAATCCACTCTTGTTTTCTTGGATGAGGAAGGTCAATCGTACATTCCAGCATGCAACATGTCCAAATTTGGTCTTCCGTATATGGTATTCATTCTCGAAACTCATCTTATGCTCTTTAATTTGTACCCTGTTCAGCTTACTGCTTAATTATACCATTCACTTTCTCACTGCCTAGTCTGCACCATTCACTCTTCTTAATACTGCATAATTTGCATCATTCACTCTTCTACACAGATGGATGAGGATTTAACTGCACCAAGCTTCAATGCTTACGTCCCTGATGAGATTGCTATGGTGGAGCACTTCAGTGTCCCCTCCAATCCTGACATCAGTTTGCCTGCCAGAAATATGTACCAGTATGGCATATTCATGTTGGAAACTCTTACTGGAAAGAGACCCGTTGCTAGTAATTCTGGCCTAGATAATTTCTCACATGTCAAAGCAATGCATCAAATCTCAAATGATAATCTCGTGGATGATTCATTGAAGACAGAAGAAGGTTATAGTGGGGATATTTTCATTCAATTGGCTTCACTAGCGCTTGAAATCTTAAGAAACTCACGTCCAGACTTGAACAACATTGCAGCAGCAATTGCTAATATCAGGATGTAATGTTTATGAGGGATAGGGCAAGATAGGGTATGACTTCATCTATTTGTGTTTGTTATTCATCCTAAACTCTAGCTATTTCATATGGGTCTGTAAACCATAATTTATATTATTTGCTTGACATTATATTTGATATAATTATGACATTTACTTGGTAGTATTAGTTTCTATGCTAGAAATGGTCCATATAAATCACCATTTCAATTGGTAAGAATCCAGAACAATGTACTGTGACTGAGCTACAATTTTGCAAGGAGAAATCAGAATCAAAATTAGAAGTATCATTGTTTATAGTGATTGGAGGCTATGGTAATGATGATACGATTCAGTCTTGAGTTTCATTTCTTACCGTATAAAAAGACTTCGTTTACAAGAATTTTAAAGACTTTGTTTACAAGAATTTTCTTGTCTTGAGTTTCGTTTCTGACCATAGTTCTTATCTTTTATTTGAATGTCCGGGGTCATGGCTTCAAAGACTTGGAGGACAAAGTTGCAACATCACATGCTCTTAATTAACCACGTACGCTAAGTTCATAAGAAAATCTTCAAAAGTGAATTAGGCTTTTTGATATTGTTTATTCTGATCAGTATTACCCACACATTTTTTTTCCACCTGCGTAGCTGTCGAACTTGGGAGTACTTCTTACTACAAAGAAAATTCTGAGGAGAAGGGATGTTATATTACACCAATACCAAATCTATGGCACAAATTGACCTCAAATCTTCAGTGAAACATTTTCTGTTAAACTGGCAAGAGATGGATGATCAACTGGAATTGCAAGTTTATGATAGGTTTATTTTATCCACTGTTATTCTAGTTTTCCATGTGATGATCAATGGTAGTTATACTAGCAAACTCCTTAATAAGGAGCCAGAGTATTGCTGGCGTCAGTGATCTTTATTCTCCTTATATCTTACCATCTTTTGTTTCCTCATAATACCACTCATGCTTGATATGCATGCCTAATCAGCATTCTGTTTCTTTATTGAAAGTTTTAGAGTTGTGTTGAAAAAAGTTTCAAAAAATCGGCTGTAACAGTTTTGGTTTGAGAGTAGATGTAAGTTATTTCACTGCCATCCTCAGCATGAATCAAAAGTGAAACTTATTTCTTTTTAGATGCAACTTCTCTACTAGGTGTTTATTGTGTTTCAGAATGTACTATACCCTCTCATGTGTGACTTAAATGATCCTTAATTTTTATACCTTTTATGTTCGAATAATTGTAGCCATGAGCCAGCTTCCAGAGTTCTAAACAACCTATTGAAATAATGCAAAGCTAAGAGTTCTGAGCCAATTAAATGGAGTCTTAGAAAAAATACATGTTACTTGCATATACCAACCTTAGCTGTATGGATCTGCGAAGGACTGTTGACCATAAAGTGTGAAGAAAAAGATGGAAATAAACACCAATTTGGACTCGTACGTGTAGCAAATAGCAATCCAGGGTGGTGAGACTTCTATCATTTGAAGGAAAAACGATTAGAAATATTGAAGCTGCATAGGACATCGATTGAGAACGCTCTTTAACGTGTTGCAGAAGGATGGAGCAACAGAATGAGGAGCATGTGTCAAATTTCTAGAATCCCCAGATGCAGCATGATTTGAAGAGTGGCTTCTGTATCTAGAATCCAAGCATCTTATGTGGAAAAGGGCATGCATTGTGTGGCAAACTGATGATAGAGTTACCTTGCGTATGGAGTTCATCTCACAACAACTGACTAATTCATTTTGTTGGAGCAGGTGCCTCACAATTAACAAAGTGTTGTTGTAGCTAGAGCAAAATCATCATTTGGATAAGTGAGTATATGAGTGCATCCATGCTTGTTCTTGAGCTTAACTCAAGGGAAATTAATTTAAACATTTTACATGGCTTAGTACCTATATAAAGAACATATATACTTTTCAATTTAAAGAGGTCTTTTGTCTATTTGACAAAGATGGAGACTCTAAGTTTCATATACTACTATGTTCTTAGTACTTGGTTAGTTATACTATTCTCTGCTGTATGTGTTGGTTTATAATTCAGGTTCTCAGATTTAGAAGAGTACCCAAAAACACAAAGAAATTTGGATATTAGTATGTCTATTAGGTCTAGTTTCTTATATGTCTCTCTTTATATGCATTTTCATAAAATGGTGATCAGATTTGCGTGTTTGGAATGTGCAGGTTGCATAATTGTTGATGAGTTGGCGAGGGTTCAGTCTTCTGGATCAAACTCTAATAGATCAGAGGAGGAAGTGAAACTCAGGACACGGTAAGTGAAGTTGATGATGATGGAAATAAGACTATGGAGTTTGCTGATCTTCTTGAACTTTTTTTTTTATGAACCTCCGCAGAGGAAATTGTTAAACTTAATGGCAAACAAAATGGATGTATTCATGTATGCATTTATATATGCATTCTAGATTATGTAGAGAAGTAGGCTTAAATCTTCTATTCATGTCCTTCTAATGATCTTATGTTTATATAACAGGAAGCTGATATAATTATATATGCATAGTTTTTTTTTATGCTTTGTGAATGGACAATATATAGAATAGAGTTTCCCTTCATTTGTGGGAATGATCGATAGCCTCTTGGCGCTGTCATTGTTCGAAATATAAGTTCCAATTCAAACTGTGTATAACAGCTGATATATCTCAAAATGTCAAAAGACAAGTATGAAAGTGCACTGTTTTTGAATCTCATATTTCTGTCAGGTAATAGCATTTCCCATTTGTTCCATTTGTTTTGGGTACTGACTTGATGTAGTTTTTAGTAAAATATTACAGTATAAGTTTGACTAGAGTATTGTCTTTTACTCTCATGGGAAAAGTAGTCCCTCAAGTCGATCATTCTTCAACTTTTTTATGTCTTCACAAGGACAGAAGATGTAGACTAGGGGATTGTTGCGGTGAAGGTTATGTCTATGTTATTTTTTATTTATAAAAAGGTCAATATCTCAACCAGTGTAATAAACTAATAATGTTATAATTAAAAATGTACAGTATGACTTAGAATTTCAGGGGTCTACTCTGAATATCTCAATAAGCGGGCTTTGAAAAGATTGGAGGACATCTAGGCAAGTTGTTGAAGATTGATGAGCTTACTGTTAGGAGAGCCAGAGTTAAGTTCGCCGGAATCTGTGTGGAATTGGATTAATCGAAACCACTGGAAGCTTCTGTTGTGATTAACAATTGCTGGTTCAATCTCGAATATGAAGGCCTGCCAGAAATATTTTTTACCGGTCGTCTGTATGGCCATAAGAAGGAGAAATGGAGAATTGTCCTCACAGAGGGTAGCTAATCCTAATTCAGATGTTCATCCCTTAGCAGATATCCACCAGACTTTTGACCTTAACCAAGACAAAAATAAGGAGAACAAATTTGGTATTTTTTGAATTTTCATCATGAAGGGCGTGATTTTCATTTAATAACTCAACATTCTCTCCTTTGTCACAGATTCCTTCTCAACATACCCTAACTTCATTGGTGCAGTAGAATTCGATGCACTAAAATGACGTACTACTTAATTTACAGATAAAGCTTAATGGAGCTCCCAAAGGATAAAGTTACAATTAATGATCGATCCATCGAGGGGATAAATGTAACATGAGTTTAACAAATAAATCCACAGAAGTCAATGTGCCTCCATTGTTTTCAAGAACCAAATTCAATATATAAGAATGAGTGAAATTAATAGCACGCTAGCTTTGATCATATATTACAGTATTTATACAGAGTTTGAGTCCTATACAAACTAAATCTGATCATGCTTGATACGAGCAATAGATACAGAGAGATATAGAACTTGGAAAGCAAGTATAATTATTAAGAACTTTAAGGAATATATATGCAGACATGCTTCTTTCCTTATATTGTTCATTATCAAATACGTTCGTACATTCTCGTTGAACTTGTTCAAGACTGCAAATGGATAAGATTTAGATTTTATCGATTATTATAGCAGCATTAACAAGTAACAAGACGCCAACTTTCTCTCTGTTCTAAGTGGGTTCTATAATAGGAAGGACTCCAAATTCCAGCTTTTGGATCAAATATGCAAAGGTCGTATCTGGAATAGCAAATGGAGACAATTAACTACTTTAGATTCCAAATCTATAGTAAGCTTCTTTACATATTGGATATACTTTCATGAAAAGTCGTGGATCATATTCTTATGATTCAGTCAAAGCCTATGCTTTTTACTCCTTTTTCGAGCTCATACAATTGATCCATAAATTAGATAATACTAGACGACTCGCCCGCGATGCTGCGGGTTTATATTTTTTCCCTCAAGTATTATGTTTGATATGTACTTGTTCATTTCCAGTTAGCTCAGAATATCCTCAAAGATTGAACACATGGAACAAAATCAAAATTAAGTTTAAATAACTGGTGAAAACTGAAATTCATTACTCAACTTAAAAGCTGCACAAAAGAACAACTTAAATGTATAGTCATACTCCCAATAGAAGAATTAATCGATTAAGCCTGCTAATCCTCCTCTTCCAACGGCGCTGATGACAGAAAGGAAGTATTACTGCCTATAACAAATGCATCCGCTGCACATAAGATTTGGAACAACTATCTATTAAGAGACTCCTCACATCCTACAAAGCATCCAGAATTCCAATTCTCGGTGAAAAAGGGGAAGCTTAACATGTGCAGCAATTCCTGCACCGCATGCCTCACCATAGAAGTTCCTGTAACCCTACTCCGTTGTCCCAAACCTGTTACAATATCAATCCGGTATAGGGCCTAGGGTTTAAGAATTTGCAGGCTTGAATGATCATCAGCCAATAACCTAAAAAGCAGACATTAGCTTTGTATCAACATCAGCTAAAAAATAATAAAGGGTATATACCTGAACAATAATTCCATGCAACAGCTGTACATGTTTAAACTGTATTGTTGTATTTTTGCTGGTAAAATATATTACAACTAAAGGAAAAATAATAGAACTCACTGACTGTACTCTCTGTCTGTGATGGTACCCTGTGAAATTTTAGACATGTTTACTTCTCTTGACACTGAAATATCAGATAGTGAGCAACTTGCTGCCACCTCAATCTGGTCTGCACAACAGCCCAAAGATAGGCAGAATCATTATTGTGTGAAAAAATGTATCTAATAACATTATCCAAGGATAAGTTGCACATAATACTGTGTGTCTGGAGGAAGAAGCACATATCAAAAATTTATCTTTAACAACTAAATAAAAATCCAACAAATTATTCCTTCTCTCCTGTTGATTCTTCCAGTAAATACTAAATATTTGTCAAAGTAAAGATTCTATCCCAAAGCAATCAGTCCAGTTTCTCAATTGGCTATGAATTAAGATTAACTGTCAAAAAGAATTCAAAGACAGCAAATTGATCTAAATCAGATAGAAAATTGATCTCTAAATCAGTAATAAAACATGGATCTGTTAGACCTCCCAATATTGTCTAATCACCAAACTCACGCGCTGCACGTCTTTCTCTACTTCAATTCTTCTACATAAATCAGTTGCCAAAAACAGAGTTTTTAGTTTTTACCACAAAAGCAAGCAATCCATGATCACAATCCGCTATCAATTAATATTGACTGTCATAATAATATTGAAAGTGTGGAAATAATATACAAACTAATAGCAAAGTCAAAAACTAAACAGAGGTCTGTAACTTTCTGCAAGAAAGTACAAACATTTACATCAATATCAATGAAAAAGTGCAAGCCACAAAAACCCAATTTGAGATCAACCTATTTTCAAAGACAGAATAAGCAAATTTGGGCAAAGGTTTGAATGCTTTGAAACACCAATAAATACCCAGAAATGACTCAACTGATATATGTGAAGTGGGTTCAGAGCCCAGTCGTGCACCTCCAGTGACATGCATACCATGAGATCAACGACAGCAGCAGTCACGTTAAGGCTATCAAGCTCAATGAAGCTGAGGATTGACTTGAACCGACTCAAGCAATTGGAAGTCTATAAAGAAAGAAAAGAACACCGTCATTATCAAGCATCAAGCATCAAACAGGCATGAGATCACAGTATTTAAACATTTACCTTCTTAAACTCCGGCCCCAGTTCAATAGATGGATTTTCCTTTGCTGAGCTACGGATAACAAAGCCATCTTCTTTGATATCATGGGGAGCCTTGTAAGTGAGATGGGAGGAGAGCGAGACGACCTGATCAGTTTTTATTCCTAGGGCTGATGGCAGTATCATAATTTTAAAACAAAAGGGGCAAAATGGTAATTTCAACCATCGGCTCGGCTCGGCTCCAGCCACAACTGTTACTAAGCCGAAGTATGAACAGTGAATCACACCCCCTCCTTTAATATACTAGGAAAAAAGGCCCGCGCGATGCTGCGGGTCTTTTAGAGTTTTAGTTGCAATAATAATTGGTATCTTGTAGCAAAAAAAAAAATGAATGAATGAGAAAACAAAAAAGAATAGCTAAAACCTTTTATGTACATTGATCAATAATGTACAAAATGTCTGCTATCTTGGTCGATTGTTTCTTAGGGACCATTAGCATTACAAAAAACAGAGAATGGTGCTGACAACCAGTGCTTATATGTACATAGCATGACATTATTTTTCAAGAACAGTTAGCATTACAAAACACAGATATTGGTCGTTATCACAAAACAGAAAGTTGCATTGCAAAGCAGCAGTGGATAGGTAAGGTCTTCGGTGTTAGATTGAGCCAATGTATTTATGCTGGTCTGATCTGACGGTTCGAAGTTGTCACTGAAATATACAGAGCACATGAAGGTTATATATAAAGGATTGGGTCATTAATTCAGGGATGCTTAAATTGAAAGGACAGTAGATATAAAATGCAGAAAATAAGTGGAAAGGAAATTTAACATGAGGATTTTAAAACTTGCCTTTTTGGGTTCTTGCTTGGTTTTACTTTGAACAATTCGTTCCTCTTTTTTCCAAACCTAAGAGGATTTTGTGGGGAAGTTGTTGGTTTGATATATTGGGTTGGTGTGAACTTGTGAACATCTTTGTATGCCCCCTTTATAAGGAAATCTCTTTTTGTTCCTGGCTTCAATTTCAGCAATTTGACTCTCCTTCAAATTGAAGAATTTCTTGTGGTCTGATCCTTTGGTTTTTTGCAGTTTTTCTTGATAATCAAGTCTTCGTATGAGATTCCAAAGATTTCTTCTGCTTCTTTGCCCATTAAGACTGCATGTGCTTGATCAGTCTCATCTTCAATGAGAACAGTGACTCTGAAGCTGCATTAAGATATGAATCAAATTCAAGGATGTGGGGAAGTAATTGCAAGAACCAAGTAGAAATGATACCGACATGAAGCGAAACTGAAGGATAGGGAAGTAATTGCAGCAATTAAGTAAAAATGATACTGACATGAAGCAAAATTGAAGGATATGAATATTTCAAAGGTAAGAAAATCTGAATCTTAGGACCATTCTCGAAGCGATATAGGTTTTAGACCAAACAACATTGAAAAGAACATTATAGTAAATGGTCAGCAGCATAGTTTTGAACCGTGGATTATGCATTGACTATATTGCTGCCCACAAATTGAACAAATACATCACCAATGTTTTGCATCAATTACCAGAAGATAGTAGATGTATTTTCCCTCAAAGCGACATAGGCTTTAGACCAAACAACGTCCCAAAGAACATTATAGTAAATGATTAGCAGTATAAAAAACACAACTAAAGCGTGGATTACAGATTAAGTATATTGGAGGCTACAAATTGAACGAATACATCACTAAGGTTTTGCATCCATTATCAGATGATACCATGTCAAATTAATATATAGTTTGATTTTCGTGTTTTAGCCCAATTAATTGAATCACCTCCATGGCTAATTAAATTACTGAATTATGCTCTTATAACCCATTGTTACAATGTGCAACCCATTGCAACCCATTCTTACAATGTGCCATGAAGAAATTCAGATCCTGGAAAAGTAAACAGAAAAGCACACGATTCTGATGCCTAATGGAAGATTTTGATCAGTAATAATGAGATTAGAACCAAATTGGCACTATTTCTTCAGATGGGTAAAGCTAAGAAATACCGTTCTTCCAATACCAGCCACCAAATCATTTGCAGATGATTTTCTAAATTTCAAACAGTAATGGGTAATACAGAAAAAGCTTGATGGAATCTGAAAGTTACCTGGATATTAAGATGCATGGAAAAAGGGATAGGTAATTGCTCTACCGCACTGAACTTATGCAAAATAGGGCAGCAACTGCGCTTGAACAGGATCAGTCCAGCAGTGTTCACAGCAAAACTGAAAACGACAAAAAAAAGATCAGCATGGCAGCAAATTTCCATCCAGAAAATACCAACCAGTATAGTGTTTGAGTGTTCATATTTCATAGACTGGAAAGTCCACATTGTTGAATCCAATCGCACCCAGTTAGTAAAATTTAAATCCCAAGTTAATCTATAGACAATGGAAACGGATTTCATTAAACTCATTCATATCACACACAAACCTAATTGAGAACAACAGGATATTGTACTATATCGTTAAAGTTCATTATAGTACAATTACTTTTGACATGAAACCAACATTCTAGATTAGATTACATGTTTTTTTATTGTATTTTGAGGCAAACAATATCCTACCAACTAACAACCAAATTTGGAATCAACCATCATCGCTTTAAATTTGCAATTATTTAAAGTCTATGCAATCAAAATTCTAGATTAACCTAAAGACTAAAACTACTATGCTGTCAACAAATGAAAAAAATTTAGTATCATCCACCAATTTTTCAAGTTTGAACTGATTTGGAAGCCAAATCACGACCTCTCTACGAAACAAATATAATCTTAAAAGTTCCAGCTAAGAACATCAGAATTCGAATATGAACAAAATCATTACCAGTATTATCCCTAATCGACTAAAAATACAAAATCAATAGTGGAAAATAGCAAGAACTCAATGGAGAAGAGCGAAACTAAATGGAACAGTAGTTGTAGCCTCGTAGGTATGCAGGAAATTAAACAAAGATCCACTCTGTAAAGACCAATTGTGTGATCATACAATCATTCATCCCTAAAAGCATGCAGACACAGGAAACCCAAAAACTCAAAGGATTCATGATCCCGAAAAGCATGCAAACACAGGAAACCCAAAACCTCAAAAGGAAAAAAAAAAATTACCGATTTTGACTGCTTCCCGTCCCCTTCTTCCTTTTGTCTGAGCTATCTACCTTCTTCCCCTGTCAATTTTATATATTACCAATCAGATGACTCCAGCTCTTCCAATTATGGGAAACAAATGAAATTGAATTACTAACCTTATCAATCAGCAAACAATTTAAGCTCCTTTATTTTTGATCTCGAGGATAGAGATTTGGGGAGAGTTAATTTTGTTGGTCCAGGAAGATACAATTGATGGATTTGAAAAAGATTTTGGGATGATATCAATTCTGGTCTATCAGGTTTGGGAGAGTGAAAAAGGGAGTGCAGGAAGAGTCGAGCTAGTATCACAAAATAAGGACGAAAACGTGATTTCCACCAACCGGCTAGGCTGGAGCCGATACAAAGCTGCTTAGTAACAATAAATGGAAACCCAACTTTAATATATAGCTAGGAAAGTAGCCCACACGATGCAGCGGGGGAAAAAGGCATATTCCTGTGATAACACTGGAAATGGAGAGGCCTTGGCTGCTGCTTTGGCTTTAGTCTTTATGTATAAAGCAAGACTTGCATTGCCTGCAAAACTCATCTGTTCCATTGGCTGCAAAAAACAAAAATATGGAAACGCTTTCAACGACCTGTCGAAATCAATAACCTGTCAAAAATATGGAAACGCAGTCAAAATTTTGATGATTGATTTTAATTTTCATAGTATTGTTGTATTTCTAGAGCAGGTAGATTTCATATGTACCACTTAATCACCTGGACAACATGAACAATATCATTGTATGTCAATGATACGAAAGAAAAAATTCATCTTCTTTACCTCTTTGTACTTTGACATTCCTTATCCAAAACCAAGGTATGAAAGCCACTATTCCAGATTTCTAACTGTAAAAACGCAGAAACCTATGTCAAGTAAGCCTCAATATACAAAGTCGAATGGGCACAAGAGCTGCAAAGGCAGGCGTCTTTACTGGATGGATTTGCTATGGATTACCTGATCATGAAGCCAATTGGGTATTGTATGCGGGGATTGAAAGAGGACAACAAACTGAGGACTTTCATCGTATTCGGAGATCCCGGTATCGTCACCACAATGGATGAGTGTCTCCATAGTTTTCAAAGAAGGAAAGGAGGGCAATGATTCCTTGGAAGACTAGGCTGCGTATTTAGAGCACACTGCTCGTGCTCTTGGAGAGCTGCATTCTAAAATGGTACTTACATATGAATTATTCTTATTATTTTCTATTAGTTGTTCTTATTGGCTTATTTACTCGATTTCCGATTTTTTTCACAAGCAGATTTACTTTAGATGCTTTCGATCCACTCTTGTTTTCTTGGATGAGGAAGGTCAATCATACATTCCAGCATGCAACATGTCCAAATTTGGTCTTCCTATATGGTATTCATTCTCGAAACTCATCTTATGCTCCTTATAATTTGTACCCTGTTCACTTCTGCTAATTATGCCATTCACTTTCTCACTGCCTAGTCTGCACCATTCACTCCTCTTAATACTGCATATAATTTGCATCACTCACTCTTCTACACAGATGGATGAGGACATAACTCAGCCAAGCTTGAATGCTTACTTCCCTGATGAGGATTGCTATGGTGGAGCACCTTCAGTGTCCCCTCCAATCCTGACACTCAGCTTTGCCTGCCAGAAATAATGTACCAAGTATGGCATATTCATGTTCAAAACTCTTACTGGAAAGAGACCCGTTGCTAGTAATTCTGGCCTAGATAATTTCTCACATGTCAAAGCAATGCATCAAATCTCAAATGATAATCTCGTGATGATTCTTGAAGACAGAAGAAGAGTTATAGTGGGGATATTTTCATTCATTGGCTTCACTAGCGCTTGAGAATCTTAAGAAACTCACGTCCAGACAGAACTGAATCAATATTGCAGCAGACAATTGCTAATATCAGGATGTAATGTTATATGAGGATAGGGCAAGATAGGGTATGACTTATCTATTTGTGTTTGTTATTCATCCTAAACTCTAGCTATTTCAATGGGTCTGTAAACCATAATTTATATTATTTGCTTGACATTATATTTGATATATTATGACCTATAATATTGATTAAACGTTTACTTGGTAGTTTAGTTTCTATGCTAGAAGATGGTCCATATAAATCACCATTTCAATTGGTAAGAATCCAGAACAATGTACTGTGACTGAGATACAATTTTGCAAGGAGAAATCGCAGGAAAATCAAATAATTAGAAGTATCATTGTTTATAGTGATTGGAGGCAATGGTAATGATGATACGATTCAGTCTTGAGTTTCATTCTGACCGTATAAAAAGACTTGTAGATTTAGCTGAAGAATTTTCTTGTCTTGAGTTTCGTTTCTGACCTATAGTTCTTATCTTTTATTTGAATGTCAGGCGTCATGGCTTCAAAGATTGTAGGACAAAGTTGCAACATTACAGCTCTTAATTAACCACGTACGCTAATTCATTAGAAAATCTTCAACAGTGAATTAGGCTTTTTGATATTGTTTATTCTGATCAGTATTACCCAAATTTTTTTTCCACCTCATAGCTGTCGAACTTGGGAGTACTTCTTACTACAAAGAAAATTCTGAGGAGAAGGGATGTTATATTACACCAATACCAAATTATGGCACAAATTACCTCAAATCTTCAGTGAAACATTTTCTGTTAAACTGGCAATGGATGATCAACTGGAATTGAAGTTTATGGATAGGTTTATTTTATCCATCTGTTATTCTAGTTTTCCATTGATGATGCAATGGTAGTTATACTAGCAAACTCCTTAATAAGGAGCCAGATATTGCTGGTGGCAGTGATCTTTATTCTCCTTATATTCTTACCATCTTTTGTTTCCTCATAATACCATCTCATGCTGATATCATGTCCTAATCGCATTCTGTTTCTTTATTGAATGTTTTAGAGTTGTGTTGAAAAAAGTTTCAAATTAATCGGCTGTAACAGTTTTAGGTTTGAGAGTAGATGTAGAGTTATTTCACTGCCATCTCTCAGACAGAATATAAAGTGAAACTTATTCTTTTTAAGATGCAACTTCTGCTACTAGCGTGTTTATTTGTTTCAGAATGTACTACACCCTCTCATGTGTGACTTAAATGATCCTTAATTTTTGTACTCTTTTGTTCGAATAATTGTAGCCATGAGCCAGCTTCCAGAGTTCTAAACAACCTATTGAAATAATGCAAAGCTAAGAGATCTGAGCCAATTAAATGGAGTCTTAGAAACAAATACACTGTTACTTGCGATATACAACCTTAGCTGTATGGATCTGCGAAGGGCATGACTGTTGACTCATAGAAGTGTGAAGAAAAAGATGGAATAAACACCAATTTGACTCGTATCGTGTAGCAATAGCAATCCAGGGTGGTGAGACTTCTATCATTTGAAGGAAAAACGATTAGAAATATTGAAGCTGCATAGGACATCGATTGAGAACGCTCTTTAACGTGTTGCAGAAGGATGGAGCAACAGAATGAGGAGCATGTGTCAAATTTCTAGAATCCCCAGATGCAGCATGATTTGAAGAGTGGCTTCTGTATCTAGAATCCAAGCATCTTATGTGGAAAAGGGCATGCATTGTGTGGCAAACTGATGATAGAGTTACCTTGCCTATGGAGTTCATCTCACAACAACTGACTAATTCATTTTGTTGGAGCAGGTGCCTCACAATTAACAAAGTGTTGTTGTAGCTAGAGCAAAATCATCATTTGGATAAGTGAGTATATGAGTGCATCCATGCTTGTTCTTGAGCTTAACTCAAGGGAAATTAATTTAAACATTTTACATGGCTTAGTACCTATATAAAGAACATATATACTTTTCAATTTAAAGAGGTCTTTTGTCTATTTGACAAAGATGGAGACTCTAAGTTTCATATACTACTATGTTCTTAGTACTTGGTTAGTTATACTATTCTCTGCTGTATGTGTTGGTTTATAATTCAGGTTCTCAGATTTAGAAGAGTACCCAAAAACACAAAGAAATTTGGATATTAGTATGTCTATTAGGTCTAGTTTCTTATATGTCTCTCTTTATATGCATTTTCATAAAATGGTGATCAGATTTGCGTGTTTGGAATGTGCAGGTTGCATAATTGTTGATGAGTTGGCGAGGGTTCAGTCTTCTGGATCAAACTCTAATAGATCAGAGGAGGAAGTGAAACTCAGGACACGGTAAGTGAAGTTGATGATGATGGAAATAAGACTATGGAGTTTGCTGATCTTCTTGAACTTTTTTTTTTATGAACCTCCGCAGAGGAAATTGTTAAACTTAATGGCAAACAAAATGGATGTATTCATGTATGCATTTATATATGCATTCTAGATTATGTAGAGAAGTAGGCTTAAATCTTCTATTCATGTCCTTCTAATGATCTTATGTTTATATAACAGGAAGCTGATATAATTATATATGCATAGTTTTTTTTTTGCTTTGTGAATGGACAATATATAGAATAGAGTTTCCCTTCATTTGTGGGAATGATCGATAGCCTCTTGGCGCTGTCATTGTTCGAAATATAAGTTCCAATTCAAACTGTGTATAACAGCTGATATATCTCAAAATGTCAAAAGACAAGTATGAAAGTGCACTGTTTTTGAATCTCATATTTCTGTCAGGTAATAGCATTTCCCATTTGTTCCATTTGTTTTGGGTACTGACTTGATGTAGTTTTTAGTAAAATATTACAGTATAAGTTTGACTAGAGTATTGTCTTTTACTCTCATGGGAAAAGTAGTCCCTCAAGTCGATCATTCTTCAACTTTTTTATGTCTTCACAAGGACAGAAGATGTAGACTAGGGGATTGTTGCGGTGAAGGTTATGTCTGTTATTTTTTATTTATAAAAAGGTCAATATCTCAACCAGTGTAATAAACTAATAATGTTATAATTAAAAATGTACAGTATGACTTAGAATTTCAGGGGTCTACTCTGAATATCTCAATAAGCGGGCTTTGAAAAGATTGGAGGACATCTAGGCAAGTTGTTGAAGATTGATGAGCTTACTGTTAGGAGAGCCAGAGTTAAGTTCGCCGGAATCTGTGTGGAATTGGATTAATCGAAACCACTGGAAGCTTCTGTTGTGATTAACAATTGCTGGTTCAATCTCGAATATGAAGGCCTGCCAGAAATATTTTTTACCGGTCGTCTGTATGGCCATAAGAAGGAGAAATGGAGAATTGTCCTCACAGAGGGTAGCTAATCCTAATTCAGATGTTCATCCCTTAGCAGATATCCACCAGACTTTTGACCTTAACCAAGACAAAAATAAGGAGAACAAATTTGGTATTTTTTGAATTTTCATCATGAAGGGCGTGATTTTCATTTAATAACTCAACATTCTCTCCTTTGTCACAGATTCCTTCTCAACATACCCTAACTTCATTGGTGCAGTAGAATTCGATGCACTAAAATGACGTACTACTTAATTTACAGATAAAGCTTAATGGAGCTCCCAAAGGATAAAGTTACAATTAATGATCGATCCATCGAGGGGATAAATGTAACATGAGTTTAACAAATAAATCCACAGAAGTCAATGTGCCTCCATTGTTTTCAAGAACCAAATTCAATATATAAGAATGAGTGAAATTAATAGCACGCTAGCTTTGATCATATATTACAGTATTTATACAGAGTTTGAGTCCTATACAAACTAAATCTGATCATGCTTGATACGAGCAATAGATACAGAGAGATATAGAACTTGGAAAGCAAGTATAATTATTAAGAACTTTAAGGAATATATATGCAGACATGCTTCTTTCCTTATATTGTTCATTATCAAATACGTTCGTACATTCTCGTTGAACTTGTTCAAGACTGCAAATGGATAAGATTTAGATTTTATCGATTATTATAGCAGCATTAACAAGTAACAAGACGCCAACTTTCTCTCTGTTCTAAGTGGGTTCTATAATAGGAAGGACTCCAAATTCCAGCTTTTGGATCAAATATGCAAAGGTCGTATCTGGAATAGCAAATGGAGACAATTAACTACTTTAGATTCCAAATCTATAGTAAGCTTCTTTACATATTGGATATACTTTCATGAAAAGTCGTGGATCATATTCTTATGATTCAGTCAAAGCCTATGCTTTTTACTCCTTTTTCGAGCTCATACAATTGATCCATAAATTAGATAATACTAGACGACTCGCCCGCGATGCTGCGGGTTTATATTTTTTCCCTCAAGTATTATGTTTGATATGTACTTGTTCATTTCCAGTTAGCTCAGAATATCCTCAAAGATTGAACACATGGAACAAAATCAAAATTAAGTTTAAATAACTGGTGAAAACTGAAATTCATTACTCAACTTAAAAGCTGCACAAAAGAACAACTTAAATGTATAGTCATACTCCCAATAGAAGAATTAATCGATTAAGCCTGCTAATCCTCCTCTTCCAACGGCGCTGATGACAGAAAGGAAGTATTACTGCCTATAACAAATGCATCCGCTGCACATAAGATTTGGAACAACTATCTATTAAGAGACTCCTCACATCCTACAAAGCATCCAGAATTCCAATTCTCGGTGAAAAAGGGGAAGCTTAACATGTGCAGCAATTCCTGCACCGCATGCCTCACCATAGAAGTTCCTGTAACCCTACTCCGTTGTCCCAAACCTGTTACAATATCAATCCGGTATAGGGCCTAGGGTTTAAGAATTTGCAGGCTTGAATGATCATCAGCCAATAACCTAAAAAGCAGACATTAGCTTTGTATCAACATCAGCTAAAAAATAATAAAGGGTATATACCTGAACAATAATTCCATGCAACAGCTGTACATGTTTAAACTGTATTGTTGTATTTTTGCTGGTAAAATATATTACAACTAAAGGAAAAATAATAGAACTCACTGACTGTACTCTCTGTCTGTGATGGTACCCTGTGAAATTTTAGACATGTTTACTTCTCTTGACACTGAAATATCAGATAGTGAGCAACTTGCTGCCACCTCAATCTGGTCTGCACAACAGCCCAAAGATAGGCAGAATCATTATTGTGTGAAAAAATGTATCTAATAACATTATCCAAGGATAAGTTGCACATAATACTGTGTGTCTGGAGGAAGAAGCACATATCAAAAATTTATCTTTAACAACTAAATAAAAATCCAACAAATTATTCCTTCTCTCCTGTTGATTCTTCCAGTAAATACTAAATATTTGTCAAAGTAAAGATTCTATCCCAAAGCAATCAGTCCAGTTTCTCAATTGGCTATGAATTAAGATTAACTGTCAAAAAGAATTCAAAGACAGCAAATTGATCTAAATCAGATAGAAAATTGATCTCTAAATCAGTAATAAAACATGGATCTGTTAGACCTCCCAATATTGTCTAATCACCAAACTCACGCGCTGCACGTCTTTCTCTACTTCAATTCTTCTACATAAATCAGTTGCCAAAAACAGAGTTTTTAGTTTTTACCACAAAAGCAAGCAATCCATGATCACAATCCGCTATCAATTAATATTGACTGTCATAATAATATTGAAAGTGTGGAAATAATATACAAACTAATAGCAAAGTCAAAAACTAAACAGAGGTCTGTAACTTTCTGCAAGAAAGTACAAACATTTACATCAATATCAATGAAAAAGTGCAAGCCACAAAAACCCAATTTGAGATCAACCTATTTTCAAAGACAGAATAAGCAAATTTGGGCAAAGGTTTGAATGCTTTGAAACACCAATAAATACCCAGAAATGACTCAACTGATATATGTGAAGTGGGTTCAGAGCCCAGTCGTGCACCTCCAGTGACATGCATACCATGAGATCAACGACAGCAGCAGTCACGTTAAGGCTATCAAGCTCAATGAAGCTGAGGATTGACTTGAACCGACTCAAGCAATTGGAAGTCTATAAGAAAGAAAAGAACACCGTCATTATCAAGCATCAAGCATCAAACAGGCATGAGATCACAGTATTTAAACATTTACCTTCTTAAACTCCGGCCCCAGTTCAATAGATGGATTTTCCTTTGCTGAGCTACGGATAACAAAGCCATCTTCTTTGATATCATGGGGAGCCTTGTAAGTGAGATGGGAGGAGAGCGAGACGACCTGATCAGTTTTTATTCCTAGGGCTGATGGCAGTATCATAATTTTAAAACAAAAGGGGCAAAATGGTAATTTCAACCATCGGCTCGGCTCGGCTCCAGCCACAACTGTTACTAAGCCGAAGTATGAACAGTGAATCACACCCCTCCTTTAATATACTAGGAAAAAAGGCCCGCGCGATGCTGCGGGTCTTTTAGAGTTTTAGTTGCAATAATAATTGGTATCTTGTAGCAAAAAAAAAAATGAATGAATGAGAAAACAAAAAAGAATAGCTAAAACCTTTTATGTACATTGATCAATAATGTACAAAATGTCTGCTATCTTGGTCGATTGTTTCTTAGGGACCATTAGCATTACAAAAAACAGAGAATGGTGCTGACAACCAGTGCTTATATGTACATAGCATGACATTATTTTTCAAGAACAGTTAGCATTACAAAACACAGATATTGGTCGTTATCACAAAACAGAAAGTTGCATTGCAAAGCAGCAGTGGATAGGTAAGGTCTTCGGTGTTAGATTGAGCCAATGTATTTATGCTGGTCTGATCTGACGGTTCGAAGTTGTCACTGAAATATACAGAGCACATGAAGGTTATATATAAAGGATTGGGTCATTAATTCAGGGATGCTTAAATTGAAAGGACAGTAGATATAAAATGCAGAAAATAAGTGGAAAGGAAATTTAACATGAGGATTTTAAAACTTGCCTTTTTGGGTTCTTGCTTGGTTTTACTTTGAACAATTCGTTCCTCTTTTTTCCAAACCTAAGAGGATTTTGTGGGGAAGTTGTTGGTTTGATATATTGGGTTGGTGTGAACTTGTGAACATCTTTGTATGCCCCCTTTATAAGGAAATCTCTTTTTGTTCCTGGCTTCAATTTCAGCAATTTGACTCTCCTTCAAATTGAAGAATTTCTTGTGGTCTGATCCTTTGGTTTTTTGCAGTTTTTCTTGATAATCAAGTCTTCGTATGAGATTCCAAAGATTTCTTCTGCTTCTTTGCCCATTAAGACTGCATGTGCTTGATCAGTCTCATCTTCAATGAGAACAGTGACTCTGAAGCTGCATTAAGATATGAATCAAATTCAAGGATGTGGGGAAGTAATTGCAAGAACCAAGTAGAAATGATACCGACATGAAGCGAAACTGAAGGATAGGGAAGTAATTGCAGCAATTAAGTAAAAATGATACTGACATGAAGCAAAATTGAAGGATATGAATATTTCAAAGGTAAGAAAATCTGAATCTTAGGACCATTCTCGAAGCGATATAGGTTTTAGACCAAACAACATTGAAAAGAACATTATAGTAAATGGTCAGCAGCATAGTTTTGAACCGTGGATTATGCATTGACTATATTGCTGCCCACAAATTGAACAAATACATCACCAATGTTTTGCAAATTAGAGAGGAGGGTGACAGTGTGACACCCCATACATATATAAGTATCCTGTTTAATTAAGATTTGAAATAACTTCAACTCCAACTTAGGTATGGATTATGAATTTTCCTCTGTCTTTTTTTATTATTATTATTAAATTTTAGATAGTCATTTAGTGGTAAAGTCATATCTGTCATAATGGTTGTCTAAAATGTAAAAAAAAAAAAAAAAAAAATCACATGGCAATGCTGAAGGCATACTAATCATATATGAGTTTTTCTCTTTCGTTATAATTGCATGCTCTAGCTATGAAGCCTTCTGTGGTACAGGAACTGCAAAATTCCAGTACCAATATTAGTTGATAAATACCCACCTCATCGATCGCTTATCCAAACAGAAAGAACTAGAACTCTCTCTCTCTCTCTCATTCATTCATTTTGAAATTATTATCTGTCATTGATTGAATTTTTTTTTTCTTTGAGTAATTAGGTCTCATATGATTGACAAACTTTGGTGTAGAATGGATGTGCTGTTACTTTGTTTGTTTCATGACATGCATGCATTAATATATTACTAGAATGGTCATCCATGTAGTTCATGCATGTACGCTTTTAGTAAGAATTGACTACCCAGAACCCATTAAGCATTGATAAGTAAGCTCTGCTATTGGAAATTATTGGCCTTAAGTGTATGATCTAAGGTTCTCAAATTATTATCTTTTTCTCTGGTCTCCCTTTTATCACAAAATCAATTTGGTACTTCTAATTCATGCAATCAATCAATCGAGTCTAGTTTACCAAAAAAAAAAAAAAATCAATCAAGTATAGAGTAGCTAGTTACGTGTCTAATACTATACTTTGTACTGTTTTAATTCAGACCTGATGTGTGTACATGAGGTTCTGCATATCTATGCATTTTATCCTTATAATTTTATCAAGGGTGATTAAAAGTAGTGTTCACTCTTGTATCTGAAAGTTAATTTTTAAACGCATGCTCTCTCTCTCTCTCTCTCTCACATTTTGAAATTATTATCTGCCCTTAAGTGAAAACTAGAACCATCAAGACTATGGCAAGCCGCTAGCTGGGTCTCTGCAAAAGTGAGATCAGAAAAACATTGTTACCTTAAAATGCAAAACGTAAGGGAAGATGAGAAGAGATGCAGGTAGGCCAAAGTAGAAAGACCATCACATGCATACATTTGCAAAGCCTTAGCTATACTTCCTCCATCAGAACGCTCACTCTCTCTCTCCAAAGCCTTAGCTATAGCTCCTCCATCAGAACGCTCACACACTCTCTCTGTCTCCTCTTTTCAGCTATCTCCAATGGCCGGACCATCATCTCAACGGTCATCTCCTCTTTCATCTCAACCGCCATCTCCTTTTTCATTCAACAGCCATCTCCAAGGTCAAGATTGATGGATTTCCCTTTCAAAAATGTGGTGGAGAAGATCACCCACAGAACACCGAGTAGTCCCATGTGCAAGAGATGGAAGAGGGAGGGAGTACGGGCAATGGTTTCAGGGGAAAATCAAGCACCAAGGAAAAGACATTGAAGTCCTAGTGAGCAAGATCAAAGGAGATAAAGGTTTTAAGGTATATTGAATTCTAAATCCTCCTTTCACAGTAGATTTGAACAATTTCAATTATATATAATCCTTCTAGCTTATTTGTATTTTATTTGGTATTTGTTTGAAAGAATATGGATCTTTATATGAGTTTTGGTTGGAGCTTTTGAACTTGAATTATGGGTCTTAAGCAAATGTTATTTGTATCTTATTTGGTATTGTTTGAAAGAATATGGATCTTTATATGAGTTTTGGTTGGAGCTTTTGAACTTGAATTATGGGTCTTAAGTAAATGTTATTTGTATCTTATTTGGTATTTGTTTGAAAGAATGGATCTTTATATGAGTTTTGGCTGCGGCTTTTGAACTTGAATTATGGGTGCAAAAGAGTTTTTTTTTGCGGTTAATTTTGTTTCTTCCTATTTGATCGATCAGTTATGTTATGATCATATTGATTTAATCAGTTTAAGAAAATTGCTTAGGAAGCATTTGGCCGTTTAAATAACAGATTGATTGCTCTGTTTCTAACCGCTTAACAGAATAGTTGTGTAATTAAGTTGCAGTAAATAACTGAACTAGGACTAATCTTATTTTGCAATGAAGTACTATGATATGGATATATTGCATGCTATAGTCTAATCCCAACAATTGGTTGGCATATTTGAATCAACCATATATTGTTATCATTGTTGCAACGGTATATGTGAATCAACCATATATAGTTGGCCTATACCCAACTGCTATACTTAAGCACAAGTGAATTTGAGCGTTTGAACAAGTGAATTTTTTACCTATGTGGCTGTTTACGGTTTTTGCAAAGAAAACTTAAGCAGATTCTTGTCATTGAGCACGTTCCAGCTGGATTAACATGCTGATTTCATTATTTCTTTTTCTCATCCTTTATATATTAATGTGTTTTTGGTTTCTAATGTGATGTATGTGAATCAGAACACTGCAGAATGGGCACAAGAGCTGCAAAGGCAAGCGTCTTTACTGGATGGATTTGCTATGGATTACCTGATCATGAAGCCAATTGGGTATTGTATGCGGGGATTGAAAGAGGACAACAAACTGAGGACTTTCATCGTATTCGGAGATCCCGGTATCGTCACCACAATGGATGAGTGTCTCCATAGGTTTTCAAAGAAGGAAAGGAGGGCAATGATTCCTTGGAAGACTAGGCTGCGTATTTTAGAGCACACTGCTCGTGCTCTTGGAGAGCTGCATTCTAAAATGGTACTTACAATGAACTTATTCTTATTATTTTCTATTAGTTTTCTTATTGGCTTATTTACTCGATTTCCCGATTATTTTCACAAGCAGATTTACTTTAGATGCTTTCAATCCACTCTTGTTTTCTTGGATGAGGAAGGTCAATCGTACATTCCAGCATGCAACATGTCCAAATTTGGTCTTCCGTATATGGTATTCATTCTCGAAACTCATCTTATGCTCTTTAATTTGTACCCTGTTCAGCTTACTGCTTAATTATACCATTCACTTTCTCACTGCCTAGTCTGCACCATTCACTCTTCTTAATACTGCATAATTTGCATCATTCACTCTTCTACACAGATGGATGAGGATTTAACTGCACCAAGCTTCAATGCTTACGTCCCTGATGAGATTGCTATGGTGGAGCACTTCAGTGTCCCCTCCAATCCTGACATCAGTTTGCCTGCCAGAAATATGTACCAGTATGGCATATTCATGTTGGAAACTCTTACTGGAAAGAGACCCGTTGCTAGTAATTCTGGCCTAGATAATTTCTCACATGTCAAAGCAATGCATCAAATCTCAAATGATAATCTCGTGGATGATTCATTGAAGACAGAAGAAGGTTATAGTGGGGATATTTTCATTCAATTGGCTTCACTAGCGCTTGAAATCTTAAGAAACTCACGTCCAGACATGAACAACATTGCAGCAGCAATTGCTAATATCAGGATGTAATGTTTATGAGGGATAGGGCAAGATAGGGTATGACTTCATCTATTTGTGTTTGTTATTCATCCTAAACTCTAGCTATTTCATATGGGTCTGTAAACCATAATTTATATTATTTGCTTGACATTATATTTGATATAATTATGACATTTACTTGGTAGTATTAGTTTCTATGCTAGAAATGGTCCATATAAATCACCATTTCAATTGGTAAGAATCCAGAACAATGTACTGTGACTGAGCTACAATTTTGCAAGGAGAAATCAGAATCAAAATTAGAAGTATCATTGTTTATAGTGATTGGAGGCTATGGTAATGATGATACGATTCAGTCTTGAGTTTCATTTCTTACCGTATAAAAAGACTTCGTTTACAAGAATTTTAAAGACTTTGTTTACAAGAATTTTCTTGTCTTGAGTTTCGTTTCTGACCATAGTTCTTATCTTTTATTTGAATGTCCGGGGTCATGGCTTCAAAGACTTGGAGGACAAAGTTGCAACATCACATGCTCTTAATTAACCACGTACGCTAAGTTCATAAGAAAATCTTCAAAAGTGAATTAGAAATAATTGTAGCCATGAGCCAGCTTCCAGAGTTCTAAACAACCTATTGAAATAATGCAAAGCTAAGAGTTCTGAGCCAATTAAATGGAGTCTTAGAAAAAATACATGTTACTTGCATATACCAACCTTAGCTGTATGGATCTGCGAAGGACTGTTGACCATAAAGTGTGCAGAAAAAGATGGAAATAAACACCAATTTGGACTCGTACGTGTAGCAAATAGCAATCCAGGGTGGTGAGACACTGGAATTGGAAGTTTATGGTAGGTTTATTTTATCCATTGTTATTCTAGTTTTCCATATGATGATGAATGGTAGTTATACTAGCAAACTCCTTAATAAGGAGCCAGACTATTGCTGGTGGCAGTGATCTTTATTCTCCTTATATTTTACCATCTTTTGTTTCCTCATAATACCATTCATGCATGATATTCATGTCTAATCTGCATTTGTTTCTTTATTGAATGTTTTAGAGTTGTGTTGATAAAAGTTTCAAATTTGGGCTGTAACAGTTTTAGTTTGAGAGTAGATGTAGGTTATTTCACTGCCATCTTCAGAAAGAATATAAAGTGAAACCTTCTTTTTAAATGCAACTTCTGTACTAGCTGTTTATTATGTTTCAGAATGTACTACACTCTCTCATATTTGACTTAAATGATCCTTAATTTTTGTACTTTTTATGTTCGAATAATTGTAGCCATGAGCCAGCTTCCAGAGTTCTAAACAACGTATTGAAATAATGCAAAGCTAAGAGATCTGAGCCAATTAAATGGAGTCTTAGAAACAAATACACGTTACTTGCGTATACAAACCTTAGCTGTATGGATCTGCGAAGGGCTATTGACTGTTGACTATAGAATGTGCAGAAAAAGATGGCAATAAACACCAATTTGTACTCGTATGTGTAGCACATAGCAATCCAGGGAAGTGAGACTTCTATCATTTGAAGGAAAAGCTATTAGAAATATTGAAGCTGCATAGGACATCGATTGAGAACGCTCTTTAACCTGCTACAGAAGGATGGAGCAACAGAATGAGGAGCATGTGTCAAATTTCTAGAATCCCCATGCAGATGCAGATGATGATTGATGAATGGCTCCTGTATCTAGAATCCAAGCATCTTATGTGGAAAAGGGCATGCATTGTGTGGCAAACTGATAATAGATTTACCTTGCCTTTGGAGTTCATCTCACAACAACTGACTAATTCATTTTGTTGGAGCAGGTGCCTCACAATTAACAAAGTGTTGTTGTAGCTGAAGCAAAATCATCATTTGGATAAGTACAAGTACATGAGTGCATCCATGCTTGTTCTTGAGGTTAACTCAAGGGGAAATTAATTTAAACATTTTACATGGCATAGGTACTAACTAAAGAACATATATATTGTTAAATTTAAAGAGGTCTTTTATCTATTTGACAAAGATGGAGACGCTGAGTTTCATATACTACTATGTCCTCAGTACTAATTGGTTAGTTATGCTATTCTCTGCTGTATGTGTTGGTGTATAATTTAGGTTCTCAGATTTAGGAGTGTACCCAAAAACACTAAGAAATTTGGATATTAGTATTAGTCTATTAGGACTAGTTTCTTATATGTCTCTCTTTATATCCATTTTCATAAAATGGTGATTAGAATTGAGTGTTTGAATGGGCAGGTTGCATAATTGTTGATGAATTGGCGATGGTTTAGTCTTCTGGATCAAATTCCAATAGATCAGAGGAGGAAGTGGAACTCAGGACATGATAAGTGAAGTTGATGATGATGGCAAATAAGACTATGGAGTTTGCTGAATTCTTGAACTTTTTTTTGTTTTTTTGATGAACCTCAGCAGAGGAAATTCTTGAACTTAATGGCAAACAAAATGAATGTATTCATGTATGCATTTATATATGCATTCTAGATTATGTAGAGAAGTAGGCTTAAATCTTTATTCATGTCCTTATAATGATTTTATGTTTATATAACAAGAAGTTGATCTAATTATATATGCATAGTTTTTTTATGCTTCGTGAATGGATAAAAATTCTTTTACCTGGTTTCTCGGAGCTAGGGTAGAGGCCTTGACCTGATCGGTGTCATACGGCCATGGACGTACTGTTCTGGAATTGTCGAGGGATTTGTAATCATTCTACATGGCGTGCTTTGAAGATTCTGATTTCACAGCACAAACCAAAACTGGTTTTCCTAATAGAAACCAAAATCAGAGATGAAGCGGAGTTTGATAGACTACGACGTAACCTAGGGTTCGCTTATGCAGAGGGGGTGATAAGTGTTGGACGAGCAGGGGGTCTGGGACTTTTTTGGAATGATGATCTGCGAGTTTCAGTCCGACAGCCATCTACGGCCCAGTTTATTGACGTGGTGGTGGACGAGGGTGTAGGGTTTGTTCGTTGGCGGTTCACGGGGTTTTACGGTAACCCTAATGCGGCGGACCGCCAGGAATCCTGGGATCTTTTGAAGGCTTTGAGTGATGAGGATAGCCTGCCATGGGTTGTACTGGGTGACTTTAATGAGATCTTGCTGGCGTCGGAAAAGTTGGACGGTAGACCAAGGTCGGAGAATCAGATGAGAGGTTTCCGAGATGCATTGGGGTACGTAGAACTAGTCGACCTGGGGTATTATGGGTGCCCATATACTTGGAGTGATTCTGGAACGAAAGTTAGGCTAGATAGGGTGGTGGCTACGACAGCTTGGTCAGTCGCTTTTGCTCATTCTCAGGTGCAACATTTGCCTCCTAGCAAATCAGATCATATACCGATTTTGCTCTCTATCAGTTCAGTCCCGATTAGTCGGAGGACGAGCTACCATAGATTCAAGTTTGAATCATTATGGCTGCATCATGAGGGTTGTCATGAGAGAGCTCATCAAGCCACATACCTCTTGCATTTTTACAATGAATCACACTTCCTGATATCTCCTTCGACATAGCTCCCAGTAGCCAGGTCTTAACAAGTGTGTCACATCGATCCCATTTCTATTGTTCTTCTGGGTTGTGTGTTGGCCTCTTGAGAGTGCCATCAACAAGGCCTTTCTTGTTTTTGATTGTGAGTGCCATAATCATGGACTTGACCCAATTTATGTAGTTGTCGTCCACCATTGGTTGCGACACAAGGACAGCTCCGGGTTGATCCGAATGGTGGAGGTAAAAAGGATGATTTGATTTCTCCCATGGTTCAGAAACCTTCTGTGAAGCTGAACCCTTGTTTTAGTCTTCCGGTTTCAGAACTTCGTCTCCTCCCATGGGGTATGGGTTTGAAATGTGTGTTTGTGATTTCTTGCTTCGTCATGAGTCTCAGAGTTGTTGCTCTGATACCATCAAGAGAAACAGAATTGTGAAGATATTTTCTTAATCATTTTGATATGCTTTGGTACAACTTATATACGGGGTGGATCATAGCACGATCCACAATTATAAGGCTATCTATAGTAATACAAATCAACCAAATCAATCAGCTAATTACATTAGTTTCCTAATAACATGGAACTTCTAATCACACACAATCTCTTTCCTTAATACTAGCATTTCCCATTTGTTTTGGGTACTAACTTGATGTAGTTTTTAGAAAAATATTACAGTACAAGTTTGACTAGAGTATTGTCTTTTACTCCCATGGGAAAAGTAGTCCCTCAAGTCGATCATTTCTTCGACTTTGTTATGTCTTCACAAGGACAGAAGATGTAGATTAGGTGCTTGTTGCGGTGAAGGTTATTATGTCTATGTTATTTTTTATTTATAAAAAGGTCAATATCTCAACAAGTGTAATAATGTTAGGGTTTTTGTCTATTTACCCCATTTCTATGGATTTTTTTTCCCACTAACCCCATTAAGTTTTTTTAATTCCCTCTTACCCAATACACTCTAAGTAGGGGTGGGCATATGTCGGGCGGGTCGGTTTCAGGCCCAAACCGATTCCGACCCGAAACAGTCGGTTAGGCCCAAAGCCCAAACCGACAACCGACTAAAAAATGATTGGGCCGAATATTCAATTGGGCCGAATTTTCGGGTCGGCCCATGTCGGTTCGGGCTATTTTAATAGGCTTTTTTTTTTCCTTTTTTTCAAATGTCTGTTTTTATTTGCCTTTACTAACTTATAATTTTTATACTGATTAACCCAATTTCAACCCATATTTCTCATATAGCAAAAAATTAACAAATAACTACCAAATTTTCTGAGCTTTATCTTTTCTTTTATCTACTTTTTATAGACTGATCGTAAGAAGGTGAGATTCTTGGTCAAGCAATAGCCCAGATTTACAGATTATAAGATTACAAACAACAGATCATTTACAAGATTTACAAAACAAATTTCCCACTCATCTCAACCCCTCTAGATCCAGATCTGCTATGATTCCCTACAACACATAATTCAAAAATCATAAGCCATAATTTGAATAATATATATATATATGTATATATATATATATACAAACCCAAATAGAGAAGATATGCAAGGGTTGATGACTGTGAGAGAGACAGAGAGATAGAAGCACAGCTGCTATGACGTGGTGGATGGATCTGATGACGCAGTGGACCTCATGTTGACGGCTTGAATTTGGTATGCAAATGGTGAGAGAGGGCTAAGACAAGAGAGAGAGGAGGGCTGAGAGCCTGAGACGTGAGAGAGAAGAGGATGAGAGTGGCGCGGGTGAGAGAGGGGTGACTGGTGAGACAAGAAAGGAGTGAGAGAGAGAAGAGGGAGACGGCGGAGATGATCATGATACTGAAATAATTGGAAAAGCTACTAGGGTTATTATTATTTATAGTAGGTGTTAAGTTAGTGGGTGGAGGAAAAGCTACTAGGATTATTATTATTTATAGTAGTGTTGAGTTAGTGGGTGGGTGCACGTGAAATAAAGCGGCCGATTCGGGAAAAATATACATATATTTTTAATTCGGGCTGTTCGGTTTTTAACGGTCAGTTTGAATCACCAAAACCGGATCCGAACCGGAAAAATCCGGTTCGTTATTTAAATGCAATTTTCAGTTGTTTTTGCAAGCAGTTCGGTTACCGAACCGGAATTCTGGTCCGGTTCGGCCGGTTTTTTAGTCCAAATCGGTTTTTTACCCACCCCTAACTCTAAGGGAGTCTTCCCTAATACCCCAAATCAAACACACATCTCACTTTCAAACCAACAACACACTTCAGATTCTAAAGCAATTCAAACTCGAAACCTAGAAAATGTCTTCCTCCGAAATCCAATCTTAGGAGCTCTTGTTCCTTCCCAAATCTCCTCTTGGCATGCTTGAATTTCATCCTCTTCATTCTCTCTGTCACATCTCTAGTCCCCACTATCCTCCTCCGAATGCCCCCAACTTCTATGGGTTTGGCGGATCTCATGATTTCCTGAACCTCCCTTCTCTCTTCATTCATAGGCTCCTACTCTCACCTCTGCTTCATAACCGACACCTCCCTTCTCTTCGCCTCCTTGATCGGACAAATTCTTGGTAAGGGACAGAATTCTAACATAGAACACTACAACTAAATGAAATTAAAGCAAATTAAGCAAACCCAGAACTCAAATAAAGCAAACTGAGATCTTAGAGCCATGCGTGACTTGAAACTTGTTCAATTTCAGACCCAAGGCCACCACGAGGTTGACGATGAAGAGAAGATTTGAACGGCACTGGTGCACCGCTGTATTGTCACCGGATGGAGACTGAAAGAAGAAACAAGGTCTCGCCAACCTTGTTGCCGGTGAAGGAAATGGCGAGCTCGGCGGTTATGGTTAGGGGTTTAGGGGATTTGAGGGAATTGGATTCAAGGGTGGCAGAGAGGGGTTTGTGGGAAGAGGAAGTGATGAAGATTGAGCAGATGAAGGAGTGATGAGGTGAACTTGTGTTCAAGAGAGAAAGAGCTGGAAGAAGAGGTAAACAACAGGGAAAAAATAATAATAAATAAATAAGGGTATAGACATTTTACTGCGAAAAGACTGCTACGTCAGTGATTTAACGAAATTTTTGGACCGAGAGTAACGGAATGGACCTATTGGTCCAAAATTGAGAATATAGGGAGTAAACATGTGAAATTAGAAAAACAAGGACTGAAGCGTTTTTTGGGTAAAAGTTCAGGGAGTAAACAGTATTTAACCCTACAGTAAATAACGACATTTAGTTCGTAATATGAACCACGTGAGATTTACTCACCTCTAATCCCGCTGCATCTTCTTAACTGCTCAAAAGTAACGATTCACAATTGTTCGCCAACAATTCCATCAATCACCTTGTTGATGCCCAAAAATCCAGCTCTCAGGCCCAATTCATTTCTCGAGCCCAATAAGCAAATTATAACGACAATCATCATGCCACACATGTGGACCCCAGCCACATTCACTCATTTGGGGCTTGCAAGAGCGGGTGTGGTGTGGAAGGTAACGGAAAAGCATGAAGCCCATTATTAGTTTTAGGCTTGTTGGTAATTTCGGACTTGGGGACCGAAATTCAAGCTCAACAGCCCAATTCTGATTATGGGCAAGTGAAGAAGAAAGAACCCAAAAACCACTCAATTATAACAAACACTTCTCTTTACCCAATATATTCAATTATTTTCTTTAAACTAGACATCTCAAGTACTATATCACCTTCTTTTACACACAAGCCAATTCTCTAGCCGTCACTCCCCTTTTTCCAGCAGCAAATCTTGGAACCACGATTCATGGAATTACAGCAGTAGAATTCCTGGAGTCACAGCAGCACCAGGATTCCCGGGATTATAGCAGCAGAATTCCTGGGATCACAGCAGCAAGATTTCTGGAACAGCAGCAGACCTAAGCTACCACCACTCTATAAATCGATGGTTATAGCTGCTGTGGAGGGGCGAAAAGGCAGGGAGGCACAAGCTAACTACAAAACAGCCCAAGCAACTCTCCCACAAGAAGAAAAAAAGCCACAATAGCCCAGAAACATCAAGCAATAGATCAAGCCCTATCTCTGAATCCCTAGCCATCAATTCCTCCCAATCAACCTTAACCCAAAATCATACCATTGCCAGAATCTCTTCTTCCGAAACTCATGCTTTTCTAGCTCCCACGCCACGCACATCTTGCCAAGCCTTTACTAAAATTGCACACTAATTCACTGCCGTGAATATGGAGAGGAGCTGCTGGGAAGAAATCAACAGCATTCTTCTTAGGATTTAATATCCTTTGAGGTTTGCTGGGCCTAGTTGCTGCTTACTCAGACGAAGGGGCAAAGTCTTGGGTCCTTACCCATGAAATTTCACTGCCGTACAACTCCGATCAAAATGCCCCTCACACACCTAAACACATGCGATCTTAACTTAGCTCATAATCTCAAAACACAATTATACAATGATCCAAAGATCGGATCCTCACAGATCACCCCTAGAATCACCCTCACAAAATTATACGAGAATCTGATGGCTGGATCCTCACGGATTGCCTTTCGAATCATCATTTCACCATTAACCGAAGATCCAACGGTCTGATCTTCATCCATCAACACACAAAGTCATCGGAACAGTTCTACGATCAACATGTCAAAATTGTAAGTCAATCAAACAGTTTGATCCTCACGGATCGAAACCGAAACGATCGAAAACTGATAAATTCATATCATAATCATACGATCTCCAAAAATTAAGTATTGTGTGTCAAAATGATCGTATCGACATGTAGAACACAAAAATGGGTAGAAACTGCCCTTGGGATGGCCGGAGCTGGCCGGAAAACGCCACCACAGTGGTGGTGCCGCTACCCATCCAAAGTCAAAATTTAACAAAACTTTCAACACGAAAGTTCTTCATCTCAACTGTAATTACAACTTTCATGACTATACCAAAGTCAGATTATAAGCTAAAAAGTCGAATTTTACCTCGATAGCTTCAGTACTCGATGAACCCTAGTTTTGAAATCTTCAAAATTCGATCTTCACAGATCTAATCTTGCAAGATACCTTGGGGGAAAGAATCTAAGTCCTCTGGGCTACAAAAAACCTCAAGGATCGAGAGATATGGTTGCTAGAGAAGGGAGAACTGATGGGGGAGATTTTGACTTCATTGTGGTTCTGTCTCGGCCTTGTAACTCGATCTACAGCTCGACCGGTGATGAATCACCTCCAAAAACTTATAGGGGAGGTTGAGGGGAAAAAACCCCTCTTGAATCTAGGCCAACGGTGGCCGGAGGAGGGAGAACGAAGGTGACTAAGGGAGGAGGTCGTGGCTGGGCTCGGGCGAGAGAAAGGGTCAGTTTTCTGGTTTTCAAAATTTCTGTCCTTCTTTGCAATTTCCAGAAATGGAAATACTTTTATGCCAAAATGGAAATTTCTTTCAAAAATCATAACTAATTCATACGAACTCCGATTTTTGTATAACACATATATGCGAACTTGTATCGACGAGCTCTACAACTTTCATGAATGAAGTTTTCCCAAATTCTGTACATATAAAAAGTCAATTTTCGTAATCCTAAATAACGTTCGTTTTCAAACTAAAATTGCTTCAAATATAATTCTATCACACAAATGTAATTGAATCGAGTAAAAACTCATAATTCAAATAATAGTTCGAAAATGAAATATAGAAATCAATTGAAATAAAATTTTGGATCTTCACACACCGTCTGACCGGTGTAGCTAACCCTCCGGAGGTTAAGGGGATCGAACCCAAGGAAGTCAGCGCTACCTTTCGCCCTCAAGCCATCCATGACATTTCTCATGGTATGGTTAGTATGCATTGCATTTAAACAAAAACAAACCGTATAATGTATCATGCATCATTGTACATAAAACATGAAACAGCTAATCGAGTAAGGCCCCGAATCCCCTGCCTGGATTCCGATGCATTCCCTTATGTACTCCAAGAGTCTCGAATCTTCCGTTCCACGGATAACTGGAGTCCTAATTTCTGACATGTTAATCATTAATGATCTACTAAACACATATTTAAAATCTCGACGATTAACATATCGTCGAACCAACTTTTCCTAGTTTGACCAGAAGTTGACCAATTTGACCATTGTTTGACCAGTGACGACAACATTCACAAATAGTTCCAATTACTCAACACTTAACTTGAAGTTAGAATACCAATCAACTCCCATGCCTTTCACGACTGCTTCCAATTCACATAGTAATTCCATTGAATTTACTATGGACACCCAATACTTATTTTAAACCATTTCTACACATTCACAACCATTCATTTAACATAACTCCATTCCACAATTGTGATATCAATTTATTAGCAATAATCTTAGTAATAGATTCACCAACTCATCCAACTTTTCCCCTTAATTCAAAATAACTTCAAACTCACCACAACTACGACAATTTGTTAAACTCAATCGTATAATCAGGAAGATTTCAATTTCATAACATCAACCAAGAATGAAACTACACCAATCCAAATCACCATTCTTAAACACGATTTCACAATAGGCAGACAAACATGGCAACCACTTCCAGAAGCTAACTACACAAGGCACTGCTCAGAACTTCAAACTGAACCCAAGTCACCTTGACATCAATTTCGATCAACAACAGAATCTCCAAATCGGTGAGTTTATCTCTTGACGAAGAACACGGCAACGGGAAAACTCCTTCCCTTTTCTTCCCCACCCCGACAATTCCTCATGTCTGTCAGTCGAGTGTGTAATGCCCCGTATCTTAAAAATTTTACTAGTTACATTTACCGGTTTTGACCGAGGAGTTGGCTTTCTATTTTGTCTGTTAAGTTGGAATTTTATTTGAGAATGTCGTAGTTTATGGAAAATCTAGTTCGGGGACACGTAGTTTGTTTTAATCAGAGTTTTTACATAAACGTTTTGACCAAAATAGGAAGTTACTATTCATGGTGGTTTTTTTTTTTATTACTTTAAGAGGAAAGTGGGTAATTAAAGGAGTGAGAGAGAGAGAGAGAGAAACGGGACAGACCCGATTCCAGCCCCCCTCCTTCTTCTTCTTTCTTTTTCCTTTTCTTTCTTTTCTGTTTCTTTGCTGCAACTGGAGCTTCTTTTTTCGTAAACTACCGCCACCGGCCATTAGAGGAGCTTCTCTTCCTCCTCTTGCATCTAAGGTAAGATTTCTGAATTGGATAACCTTGATTTGAGATGAAATCGGTGGGGAATTTCAAGAAAAAGTGAAAATCGGGTTTTGCTAGATTTCCGGTTTCCGGCCCGATTCCTTGGGGATTTTGGTTGTTGGTGAGTTGTTGAATGTGTTCCTAACCTCGTTGCAGCTTGTTTTACTATGTGGAGGAAGATTTGAAGGTGTTTGAGTGTGTGAATAGTAGCATGAACAGTAACTCTCGAGTTCTTGGTGTTGTTTGTTTTCTCCAGCCATTCCTGTTTGAATTTGGTTGTTGTTGCAGGTTTAGAAGTTGATGGGTATGTTGTTCAGATGATTTTTGAGTTATGTTTTAGGCTTGAGGTTGTTTGGTTTGAGATTTCTTGGAAATTTGATGTTGGTTAATGTTATTGTGGAATTGTTCTATTTTGTTGAGAAATTTGGAGTTGAGATTGTGATTTGGAAAAAGAAAAATTTAGAGAGGATTTGAGATTTAGAGATGGTTTTGTGAATGGGAAATAGGGAAAGTTAATAAAGAATTTGGAAATTTTGGAAAGGATATTATGTTATAATTTGGTGGTCAATTGTGGTCAAGGAATCGAGTTTAAATTGATTAAATTATCGGATCGATCCTTGTGAAGGTTAAAGTTTCTTTGAGGACGTGGAAATCTTAAAGAAAATTCTGAAATTGGAGAATTTGGTCGTTAGAAGAGTTATGTGTAATGAGTATTATTTTTCCAAAGGATTAAGCTTTATTTATTAGATTATTTCCTTATTGAGGTTAACTATATCCTGTCAATTATTACAGGACGTGCTGAGCCCTCGAGCAAGGAGGATACGGGCAGGCAGCAGGTTTAGCTGTGAGACTCACCAGTGAGTGGACTTTTATTTTATTTAAATAATGCATGCAGCATGGTATTAAGTTTCTAATGGAATATTATTTGAGTAAGTATGGTTCATGGAAAGAAATGAATGTGAAGAAATGAATTGGCTAGGAGGCTATTTCCAGCGCATGCGTATATTACCTAGTTGGCAGTCCCTTCTAGGTAATAGTCTGGTTGGCAGTCCCTTCCAGACTACATCCCGGTTGGCAGTCCCATCCGATGCGTCACCTGGTTGGCAGTCCCTTCCAGATGACATGAGGTAGTTAGTTAGCAGTCCCTTCTAACTACCTGTGGCTAGTTGGTAGTCCCTTCTACCCACCGCCTCCTATTCCGGTTGGCAGTCCCTTCCGATGCATCATCTGGATGGCAGTCCCTCCCAAATGGCATGAGATGATTAGGAAGCAGTCCTTCCTAATCATCAAATGAGTTTTCTTGAAAAGGATTGAGTTGGAATTCTTGTGGAATCTCGCTGCATGTTGGTTTTGTTAACAAGAGAAATGGGGAAGCATTCAATTAATCGTTGCAAAACTTATTTCAGTTTGGTCCACTCACTCTAACGGATTTTAAATGTTTTCCCCTGGGCCCTTCATTTTTCAAATGCCCAGATTTCAGATTTGCAGAGATCGCTTCCAGGACTTGAGGCATAGGAATCAGCGCTTCCGTTTTTGACAGTAGGTTAATACTTAACCTACCTTGTATGATATAGGCTTAGTTATATAGAACTGCTCTTATAACCTTTTTACATTTGGGGAATGTTGATGTTTAAAATATGTTATCGTATTGAAGTTAATGTGGAATTCGTACTTCTTGAATGTAACCTATACATGAGGAATGTAAATATTGGATTGTGCATGTGATTAGGAGCTTATCATTAATCATGTACAGGTTTTGTGAAATTTTGGGTAGCCTATTTTAGGGGAGGTTCTGCCGATTTTTCGGTAAGATTTCACCTGAAGTAGGCCCCACCGGCTCGTATCCGGGTTTCTGGGTGAAACTTGGGTCGGGTTCTGTCAGAGTGCTTCCACCGTCTAATCTCCCTCTAACATTGAGAAATCAAGTCAGAACTGCTTGAAAATAAGCCAAACGATGACCGGAACCAATGTCCCCGATAGGCCCGACCCTAGTGCTGGGCAAGCTTGGCGACAACCCAAGGCACCAGAGTAAATAGGGCACCACATGTAAAGCCCAATTTATATTAGTGTATATATATATATGTGTGTGTGTGTGTGTGTCCGCGCACGCGCGCACGCTATGAGGTCATATTTGGAAATATAAAGACACAAAAAACTGATCACGGAAAAAGAAAAAGTCAAGGAATTTAATTATAATTAAAGCTAGGATTGCATCTCTTTCTTTGCAAAATCTTTCTATCTTTTTCCATAAAACAAGAGGACACACACTCTTATTTTTCTCAACTTTTCCCTCCACATCTTCTGGTTTTTTTTTTTTTGTCATTTTTGTTGTAATATCCAGAAATTAAAGTTTATGTCTTCTACTTTTCTAGACTCCAGTAGAGAATGAGAAAGAGATTGTGTGTGTGTTTTTTTTTAATGAGTTTTGTTAACCCTCAATGCTATAATTTTGCTCAATTTTGCAATAGAAGTTTATTTTTGTTGCGGAAATTTGCAGTAGAGTTTAACACTTCCACTGCAATATATATTTGTCCTTTTTTAAGAAAGAAATTATATTTTATTTAAGTGTACCTATGTTAATTCTCAATACATATTAGAAAAAGGGATTTTTTTGGTTAAACCAGGATATCCCCCACCCATAGGCAAGGACTAATCCCTCGAGCCAGGTCGGACCCCATTTAGGGAGGAAGCTCTCCCAACGTTGGCTACTCCATTCACAAGGCCCGAATTCGAGACCTTGCTTAAGGGGAACAAGCTCCTTACCACTTAAACCACCAAGCGTTGGTTAGAAAAAGGGATTTTCATAGAACCTAGTTGCAATCTTGACAAATTTAGAACCAAGGATTTTTTGCAAGACTTATTCGAGTTGATCAGTAGAAAAATAGGGGGCCTAAGGATAATTCTCGCCCGGGGCCTTACAAGACTCAGGGCCGACCCTGGTCCCAGGCAGTGGCCGTGTATACCCAAAACACAAATTCTCTGAAACTTAATCTAATTCGAAGAACACTTACACTATCACGTAGAGCACGAGAAGTAGACTAGCTTCCGTAGCCATGCAAGCTAAATCGCCGCTGGAGTCACCGAAAAATGTCTAGAATTGCTGGAAAAAGCATCAAGTTTTTTAGCCTTGTATCGTCACCGTCCGTCACCGATTGGATGATCCGTCGCCAGGAGGACGTCGGCATCGAGAAGTGGAAGCGATCGCCTGTAGTCCATCGCCGAGAGATGGCCGGAGGACGGCGTTCTGGTCGGACCCTTCTCATGGGTTGTTGGGTCTCTCTCTCGGGTCGAGAGAGCTCGAAGATGCTGGGATGTTCTAGATCGTCCGATCCCGATATGATTATTTATAGCCCAAAATGAGAAATTAATTCGACGGCCACGATGAAGTGGTGGCTAACTGGATGGCCACGATTGCACCACGTAATTTTTATATTTTCCATTAATAATTTCTTTAATTCTGAAACTTCGGAAAATCATTACAAATAGCTCGGGAGTCAAAAAATTCTCCGAAAATTCCTACGAATTCTTCGTGTCATGTACTTAATTATCAAAATCTTAAATAGACAATTTCACCTTCTGGAAATTTCTGGAAATATTCTCGAGCACCTTTTATGATTATCTCAACTAAGCACGATAAATTTTCCGGGACTCACATGATTGGCAGAATTGATTTCTTTAAGGTTAATCCCACCATGGTTTGAGTGAATGGAATCACATTTAAATGCGAGTCTGGGATAATAATTTTGGTGATTTTTCTGGCGTATCATTCTCATCCCACGAAGGGTAGATTCTTTTGATCATTCAGTGTGACAGTTTGGTGTTTAATCCCATCAAGGGTCTATTCTAATTATCTTTCAACTTAAATCTCACGAAGGTTAATCACCTACCATTTGGTTCTTAAAGATTTACCAGAGCACAATCCCACAAAGGGTCACTCCTCTTCTATTTCTTGAAGTCAAATGCCTTATGCCATCTTGTTGTTGAAGATATAATTGATAATGAATATTGACATTTAATTATCTCGTTCTTGAAGAGTCACTTTTATCTTGAAGAAATTTCATCTTAAACATATACCGAAAACTAAAGTCTATCCCTGCATTTTTCCATTTGGTTCGTCGTGGTTTGCAGCTCGTCCTCATTTTAATCATGAACAGAGATACACAATTGCCCATCATTTATCTTTTTTCCAGTATGTAGAATTTGATTACTCTGAGGCTTGATGACAATAATTACATTCCATGTTCTTTCAAATGGAAAATTTGCTCCAAAGTCTTGATTTAATGGGATACATTGATGGTACATGTCCATCTCCGCCTCAGTTCTTGATTACTGATGATGGGATATCTATAGAAGTTACTAGGGAATTTAAGGAATGGAACAAAAATGATAAGGCAGTGCTATGTTTTATCTCTGCCACTATATCTAGTGAAGCATTGTCCTCTTTAGTTGGAAATAGAAATTTAAGGGAGGCTTGGCTCAATTTGAGGGACAAATATTCTGCTATTTCAAGATTTGATGTCATGCAACTCAAGACCAATCTACATACATTACAGAAAAATGTTGATTCTATAGACAAGTATCTTCAACATGTCAAATATACTAGAGACGAGTTGGCTTTTATAGGTGTGCACTTTGCTGATGAAGACATTATCATCTTAGCTCTCAATGGTTTGCCTCCCGAGTATAACAACATCAAAGTGGTTATTAAAGCCATGGACAGATTTATCTATATGGAAGTGTTTTGTTCTCAATTGTTGGATGTTGAGAGAGATTTTGAGAAAAAAAAAATGGTGCTTCAAACTCAAAATACCATTTCTGTTATGGTTGCTCATACTGAGCAGTCTACTCGAAGGTTAAATGAGAGCTCTTTCAATGCTGGCAATTACAGTAACAATTTCTCTCAAAGTGCGCAATATGGAATGTCAAGTACTAATGCAATCTTGTCATCTTAGTATACTAGTAATTGTTCTATGGCACCTGTTTTACACAATGCTTCATCAAATGCTAGTTTCTTGGGTAATGTTGCCAATACTAGTGTGTTATCTGGTATACCTGCTTAAAATAATGTCACCACATCATATTCTGGTTCCAATGTTCATCATTATTATGCGCCATCACCTGTTTTCACTACACATTTTGGGACACCACAAAACAACATGATATCAAGTTCAATTCCTAATATGCCTACTGCTGCCCCAAACTGTCGAGACATGGTTCCATTCACCCAAAATATTGGTGTTCCACAATCTACACCTAATTCTTATTGAGCAACAATGTTGGAAATGGAAATTTATTTTTAGCATCTGTTCCACCTTATGGTTATGTAACACATAATGGTAACTCTATGATTCAAAATGGTGGGTTCATGGCTCAAAATAGTAGTCAAATGGTTCAAAATGGTGGTTATGGTTCTGTTCCTTAGCACAATTATTCTCAAAAGAAAGGATTCTCTAATAACAGTGGCACATATAGTAATGCACCAATGCAACAAGGTTCTTTCTCACATGTACCAAATACTTCATTCTCTCAAGTTCAGGAACTTTGGTAACAATGGCAAAATGAGCTTTGGTGATAGTAAGAGGAGAGATAATGGAGGAAGGAACTATGGCAACAATGTTTATAGTGGTTTCAGGAGTGAAAACAATGTTATACCAGAGTACCATATTTGTGGCAAGAGAGAGCATACAGCAGTCATTTGCAACTGGAGGTCTGACAATAATGCTTCACCCTCTATTGTTGATTGTCAAATATGTGGGAAAAGAGGGCACATTTCTTCTGATTGTCATCAGAGATCCAACAACTCTTTTCACTGTGCTGCCCGTCCACCTACATTCACTGCCATGAATGCTCAGCCAACTATTGAGCATTGCAGCAATCTTAGTGTGCTAACCCCCACTGAGATTGAGGGGAGGTGTTAACGAGTATGCTGCTTCTAGCCTTCCAGGTGTTCAAGGTGATGTGGCATGGTTGTTACAGTGACAGGCTGTAATAGTTTGTTAGAGTTTGATTAGTGATAAAGGATTTGGTTTTGCTATAAATAGCATCAAGTTGTAATGCTTTACTAGGGCCGGTAATAACAATAGCGAAACTCTGCTAAAATTTCCTCTCAAATTCTCTGTTCTTATTCATTGAAGCCATAGCTACAGAGCTTGATTTCTCAATCATGGACTCCAAATTTAAGCTTTTGGGTCAAATATGTAAGCATATTAAAATTACTTATGGAACAAGACAGTGTTTAGAATTTGTATTATGCATATATATTCATATATATTTCATATATGGAATTAATCTAAGTTTAGACTATAGCGTAAGCTTATGATATATATCATATTAAGACAAGCTTATCTGTTATTTGAATTCAAAATCGGGTTGCAGTTAGACAAGCAGTAAGGCTGATAGGCAGTTGAGGTATTCCAGTAGTTTCTTTATGGATGAAACTACTTTGCAAGGTTGTTGTATATATATGTCAGATTGGTCCCTTCTGATGCATCACTTGTTCTTATTTTTAGTCCCATATACTAAGAGAACATAAGGATGAAATCAGGAGAAGTCTATCATGGACAGTGGGAGTGCATCAAGTAAGTTTTCTGGGTTCATGTTCTTGTGTTCTTGTATTCTGCAGTTCCAGGATTAAAATGTTGTTTTCAATCCCCAGTCCAAATTATACATTCTGTTAAATTTGCAGTAATTATATTAACATGATTTGATCTAGTATGGGTTTCAGATTATATGTATTTTGATTGAGTACATATTACATTCTAACAAAATATGCAAAGTTCGTATTGGAATAGCAAATGGAGACAATTAACTACTTAAGATTCCAAATCTATAGTAAGCTTCTTTACGTACTAGATGTGTTTTTATGAAAAGTTGTGGATCATGTTCTTATGATTCACTCAAAGCCTTATGCTTTTTACTCCCTTTTAGAGCTCATACAATTGATCCATTAATTAGATAATATTGCAGGGTAGTCTCAGTTGAACTGATAATGATGTATCTTTTTTGGAATAGTTGTGGACTACTGTAGCAAGCTACAAATGGCTTAGTTTGAGATTGTTGTGCTGTGAGAAGAAGCACTTCCGAACTTGCTGTGAGAGGAAGCACTTCCAAACTTGCTGTGAGAATAAGCAGCTGAGGTGTTTGGTAAACTGTTTTTAAAAGTGTTGTGAGCAGTGGTGGAGCCAGAATTTTATATCAAGTGGGGCACTCAGAAGTTTTAGAAATTTTTTTTTTAATTTAAAATATATACCAATATTTTAATAAAAAATAAAAAAAATAAAATAAAATTTCCATAAGATTAATATTTTTCTTAACATTACATATTTTATTAGTAAAATTTATAGTTTTAGATATTAGACAATTTTCCTTATGGAGACATAATTTATTTTTAACTTTTAAAACTATAAAGGAAAACGTTAATGTTCTTAAAAAAACAAAAAAAAAATTAAAAATTAAAATATCCATCCTCCCATCGTGCATGATTCGAACCTAGGACCAGTTGCATAATACTTGCATACCTTGCCACTAAGCCAAATTGGCTAACAATGAAAATTACGAAGTCTAACCAACTTATTCTCATTTTCATGTACGGTTAGTAAAAAATATATATAAGTGAGTGGGGCACGGGACCCACTGGGTCCCCACGTGGCTCCGCCTCTGGCTGTGAGTTGTTTGGTAAGTTTTGACTGGGTATAATTACCAAAATTGTCATACATGCTAAAATATGCTACTAAAATACATAATTTTGTATTTTGATTATGTAACCATACCAAATATAAAAAAATTGTCATGTATTATCCTTGTATCCTTGCTTGGACCAAATAGAAGATTTACTTTAAACCCTTCAATATGCATATTATGTTTTACTATTACACAGAATAAGTCTAGAATATTTCGATTAATTTCCTGACCATAGTTCAACGGGAACCATTACACAAAATATATTAAAGTCACTTGAAATTTGCAACTAAATGCTAAGTAGATGCATTCATTAGACTTTGTGTAATTGTATTTCTTAACACCTCAATTTCTTGTCTTCCCTGTACACTACTACAAAAATTGAAACAGACAACGACTAAAAGGTCGATTGTAGGGAACCGTCGTATGAAGAGATTGGCATCGATGTGGACAGCATGTAGGCAGCCTATCGACAGCATTACCTGTTGTGTAAGTGTTATTCAATAAATTAACTCCCACCATATGTAAAATGAATTCAATAAATTGATATGAAATAGGGAGTATTTGTTCCTTCCATGCCTCAAAACCATACATAAAAACACTATAGGCATTTGTTCCTTCCATGCCTCAAAACTAAGGAAGCCTCAAATCTGCATATAATAACTTTCTTCCATTCAGCCATACTACATTAAATTGAACAAGTTGACATATAGTTTTAAGATTTAACACACTACAATTCTAGTGGGTCAACAAAAAGACAAGCCAGTCTGGAGAAGAGATCAAAGCTTATAAAGTTATAATCAACTTCTTGGATGATGGTTTCATATTAGATCTTTTGCTGGCAGCTCCACTTAAACTCGCCTCGTTTTGCTTCTCTCGTTATTCACAAGCCGCTGTTGTTGCTCCTTGTTTGCGTGGCGTCCACAGAAAGCTCAAAGATGGCGGAACAGACGGAGAAGGCTTTCCTCAAACAGCCCAAGGTTTTCCTTAGCTCCAAGAAGACTGGCAAGGGAAAGAGGCATGGAAAGGGAGGCAATCGCTTCTGGAAGAGCATTGGTCTCGGCTTTAAGACTCCCAGGGATGCTATTGAAGGAACACACATTGATAAGAAGTGCCCTTTCACTGGCAATGTCTCCATCAGGGGTCGCATTCTGGCTAATACCTGCCATAGTGCAAAGATGTCGAGGACTATCATTGTTCTGCGCAATTACCTCCACTACATAAAGAAATACCAATTCTTATGAACTATGGTCGGTTTGATCCCACAATGGGTACGTAGGAAATCTAGCCACCCACTAGATGCAACCGCAACTCTGAACAGAATCTCTGACTCCACCAGTCAAATTCAACCAATCTCAAATGAATCACTGACTCCAGTCAAATTCTCTCAACACTATTCTCATTCCAAAATCAAAGCCCTCCAATGAGTCATTCACTCATTGAAACTGTTGAACTACAGTGGTTTGATCCCTTCACGAGGTATATGTAGGCAGTCTAGATTTAAATCTAGATGCAACCGTGACCTTAACCGAATCCCTGGTTTTCTCTAGACCAAATTCACCAAATCCTTGTGACCACAAAAGTCATCCAAATTTCCTTATTCAAATGACCTTAAAGTCACCCAAACACTTAACCAAAATTCTTTGGTGGGTCATTTACCCATCGAAGCATCCAAACCTTCCCAAAAATCTAAACTATGAGTGGCTTGATCCCTTTTGGGGTACGTAGGCAACCTGATAAACACTCTGGGTGCAGCCACAAAATCAAACAAACACACTCCTCTCCATGGAATTTTTGTCTTCGTATTTGGAATCAAAGGGTCTTCCCTTGAAGCAAGGGATTGTAATTAAGGGATGTTCTTTATCTCGAATGGGTCCGAACTTAACATAATAAAACTCTATTTCCGTTAATGAAATAGAGTGAGATTGTGTTGAGTATATTTATTTACTATTTTTGCTCAACATAATTTTTAACATCTTGGTGTGATCATCAACATGTGATAAAGATGACATTTAGGATGAAGCTTGGTTCCTATATTTCACTTTGGAGAAGGAGTCTGGACTCCTGGTTCTGTATAAATAGGAGTACCCATCACTTGATTCTGCATTCTCCATCAAGAACGTGCATTGGGTAAGGCTTATTTGACTCAAAGAGATAATTTTCTAGTAGTAAATCTCTTCAATTTATCAACTCTCTATATCGCAAATTTAGGGCCTCCTTGTTCTTCCCCCTTTTATCTCTGCTATGATTTTTACTGGGTAACTAGTGATTGCATTTGTCTTGTAGCTACCAGCTCACATCCTATATCAAACTGAGGCTTTTTTTTTTGTGCAGGCATCTTGAGTTGAACTGGACGTGGCTTCTCCTCAAGGTAACTAGCTGCCATCTCAGGGAATTTTAATCTAATTCTTTATGATTTGTTGACAACACCACCGACTGCTCCTCTATTAAATTGCATTTCAAAAGAAGCATTGCTGCATGTTTGACCAGTTGCATGGCTTGAGAGCTTTTTGTATTTAGTTCAGAGCTATAGTAGCACCATGGCCTTATAATTTTGCACAAGAAACTTTGTCTTGAAGTGTGATGATAAGTTTCCCACAGCCAGGCTTTAATGGAAGATGTGATCATCACTTTTAGTCTTCTTATATTTTTAAACCATTATCCCATTGCTTCAAGGTCACAGAGAGACATGAATCAAAGCATAATTAGACTTGTGATTCTCCAAAGCCTTTTGGTCTTTGTTGTTTGACTCATGGTCAAAGCCAAAACAATTTGCAGCAAATTTTGACAATGACAGTTTGAATATACATATATACACATATCTCAAAGCACTTTTTCTTTAATTCCCAATCAAAGTTACAGCAGCACCATAGATTAATTTTCCACCGTCAAGACATGTTTGTTTGTCTTGGTATTGACTCTTTAATTATCAAAACTGTTGCAGGTACCACATCTTTTGAAGAAAACATAACCATCCCAGTATTTTGGTGCTTGATAGGAGCATTTTAATGCGACGTTTTAACTGCATTTCCCTACATTTTCTGCGTTATTTCCTTAATAAAACCCTGTTTAGGAAAGTTTCAATTCTTCGATTGGGAAAGTTCCTATTTGTAGAAAGTTTCTATTTTGTAGTTTCTATTTTTCATTTTTAGAAAGTTTTCATTTTCAGTTTAGGAAAGTTGCCATTTTTCATTTTAGGAAAGTTTCTATTTTTTCTTATTAGTTTCTATTTTCAGGACCTCCGAGCTAAAAAGTGGAAATGAACTCATAAATGGAAAGAGGAGCTTGCGAACACCAAGGGGAGCAAAGATGAAGAACAATGAGCCACAGAAATGAGCAGAAATGAAGAAAAGAAGTTTTCCTGCTTCAACCAGGAAACCCTGCGAAAAGGAGGAAAGCTTACCAATGAAGTTTCCAACGTTATTATGAAAAAGAAATGGAAAAATGAAGTGTTATGACGTTGGAAGATGACAAGGCTTGAAGTTGAAGCAACAAGGCCCAAGAACTCTCAAGATTTATTGGATTTTCGGCAAATTGGATTAAAAGCCCACAAAGCCCATGGAATTAGGGTTGTGACGCAATGGAGTAAACCCTAGGAAGTTATTGCCGTGAAATCCTAAGAGATAAACAAGGAAGTTGGCGTGAAAATCAGAAATTATCAAAGAGAATTTCGGTTGAGATTTTCTAGGGTAATTGTTATGGAAAGAAATATTCTTGGAGGAGTAATCTTATGTGTTTGCCGTGCAAAGGGAGAGAGATAAGAGGTAATCAACGTGAAAATCAAGAAACCCTAGGGTGATTGACGCCAAAAGAGATTCAAGGGAGAAATAAAAGGAAAGAGAAAAAGGTGGATACCAAGAAAAGCTCAAAAGAAGTCTAGATACATTCCTATATTCCCTAAAGGAATTTTGGCCGAATTTAAAGTATAAAATCAGAATATTATCAAGGGAATTTCGCCAAGATTATTAGGGAATTAAATGAAATTTTGTGATTGGTTGGACCACCTCATAGGGCTTATGTGGCAAGCTACCATTGGAGGGAATTATGTGGAATTTTCAGATTAATTCCATGAGGTTTACACGGCTTGGAGACCAAGAGGCCGTCCCCTATATATTCCCCACTTTTCTCAACATCAGGGGTTCCCAATCTTTACAATTTACACTTTAGAAAAAAATCAGAAAATCTCCTTAGCATAGCCGTGAGCATCTCCATCCTCTAGTCATCTCCACGAGTTCAAGCAAGGCCAAGGGAGAAGAAGCATAGCCGTGAGCATCCATCATCCATCTCCAACCTTGAAGCTTGCTTTCGAGATTCAAGAGACCACCACATCAATCGTTCATCACCATCTCCATCTCACGGTGTAATCCGATTCTCCTTTGTAACCTTTGCTTTGAATTTCGTTGGTTATGAACTAGTTGACATATGTGTTTGAACAAATATTAATTTCTGGAATTTTTATGATTAATTGAGAATTTTCAGATTCATATTATTGTTTTTCGAGAGTTGCTTATGTGAGTTTGTTTAATTAAATTTGCATTATAGATATCCTTTGTGTATTAATTTTATTTGGGTCGACACTTATAGGGTTTACGCATAATTGTTGCTAGGTTTAAGAACATGAAATCGACTTTTCGTTTTGTGTAAACTTGAATCATAGTAAAGGTTTTGGACAAAGATCGAATTTAATTAAAGAGGATTGCAATTAGGTGGACTTTTCCATAACTAAGTTGTACACTTGAGTTGATAGCCTTTCTCTATGTGTAATGCGTTAAACATGACATGATTGACTAGCTTTCTAGGGTTTGATTGCATGTTTGATAGGATTAATCTAGGTGCTTTCGCTTAGGTTAATTAGCATTGAAAAGAAAAATATGGGAAATCATTTGCTTTCGAATGTTTCACATGATCAACTCCTTTCTCATGACTTAGATGAACAATATTAGGGTTTGAATCAATTTTAATCATATGTTTCGGTTTTTTGATCTTTGTTTTCTCATTCCATTTGTATTTTTATGTTTTTGCATTTTAATTATTTTGTTAACTTAGTTGTATTTTCGAAAACCAAAAAACAAAATCCCCCCTTTTTCGTAAATAATGTTTATACTTGTGAATATCTTTGTGAATATTATACTTTGTTTTAATTTTAATTGTTTGTTTGTCCTACATTGACAGGTGTACCCTCAATCCCCGGAATAGAACGATCCCTATTTGCTTATACTACTAACGATATTTTCAGAGTTAAATTATGCGCTTGCTCAGAGCGCATCAGTGCTTGTGACTTCGAGGTAAGAAAATCTGACCACAAGAGTACGACTATTACTTTCCTTGGAAAAGATTCACATATCTCTTTGCCTTGCTTTACATTTTGCAGGAAACATCCAAGCTTCATTCCAGTCCGTTAGGTGGCCTTCAGATGGTCTTAGGATTGATTGCATGAGTTCAATCCTCGATGCGTACTGAGGAAGCCTAGAAGAAGGTAGCACCATGATGTTCCAAGGCTGTCATGACTGCTTCCCCTGTACAATTTGCTGTATTGATCACTTGAATTTGATCTAGCAACTCTTGCATGCTTCTGCATTTATGTGCTTGTTAAAAGTATGAGACAATTCCCAGGCACCCTTTTATAGAGAGATGGACACTTTACTTTCAGGGGCAGCATTTTGATGATGACTTTGATGCAGGTGGAGACATAGCTTGGCGCTAAAACTTTGCATAGGGATCATCTTGGAGCAGCTTCCCCACTATTGTGAACCCAAGAATTTTGCAGATTTGTCCTCAGCGTGCACCGGCAGCCCAAGGCTTTCACTTACGCTTACTTCCGCCACCCATACGCAGGATGCACCGCAATATAGACATCGAAAGCAAGAGCAGCAAAATACACAGGTGAGCCATCTGCTTCTCTTCTTTTGCCACAGAAAGTTGTCGAAATCCCTCCTCCATGAGTGTGCTTCTTCCATTCTTTGAACCCATGAGTGTGCTTCTTCCATTCTTTGAACCTGCAACTTTTTGTGAACACGAAGGTGTTTCGACAATGTTTTGGTTTGTTTCTTTTTCCTGATTTTTGGTGGGCAGCAATAGTGTGTTTAAGGTTTTGTGGCTTTGTTGTTGGTGTATTTGGCTTTGTGGGGGGGGGGGGGGGTATGGAGGATTTGTTTCTAGTGCTGTTTGGCAAGGTTATAGAGCCACATAGCAATAAGCAGAGGAAGGACTTTCTGCACTCATGAACACATCAGCAACGATAAAGGAAAAGTATCAATAAAGACCATGGAGAAATGACCAGCAGGATACCTGAATAAGAAGCTCTCCTGTTGCTGGCTTTTCACCTCCAGGTAACCAGAATTTCTCACTATTTCTTCCTATCGAATGCAGCCTCACTCTGATGCACCAATATAACTCACTCTTCTCTCTATTTTTCTCTCTCCCCTTCTTATGCAGCCTTGTATTTCTTATATAGGGGCAGTGAAGATTCTAGAGGGCTGGATAAACATTTGTTTGAAATTTGAATCTCCCGAAGCTCACGAAGATAAGTCGTTGATCGGAGACTTCGTCTTTGACTTTGAGATTGAACTTGGACGCCCTCTGCCACCTTGTTCTTATCTCACTTTGAGATATTTGAATCACAATTTGAATGATTTCTTCTGTTTCTGTTTTTTTCGTAACGTATCCCCGCTCAAGCTTGGTCAACCATTCAACTTGTTTGAATTTGAGAAAGAGATAATTTGTAAATAAATATTTGTTTAACTGCTGTCATTATCATCATCTCTCTTTTTTTTTTTTTGAATAATTGCGACAGCTACACGCTTTGTACATTGTGGGTATTTTTTTTATTATTCAACACCTGCATCATAACAGAATTACTCAACTGATCCTGACATTCAGATCATCTTAATGTTGTTAGACATGCTTATCAATTACAATATGAAGTCTATAACTATCTACTTAACAACCTTAAAGTTGTTTCTGCATTACAAGGATACCAAAGTAGAACAATTAAGAAAGGTGTATCTGCATAATGAAAAAACAAAGTGGCTTCTCTTATATGCCAAAAAGTTTACCTATTATTTGAGATGGAGTGAATATTATAATCATGAGCATGAGTAGTATAGTGATAAAGGCCATGGATAATGAAAAAACATAATCCACTGATATAATCACAACAGTCACAGACTCAATATATGCCTTATACAGTTGGAACTATGCCACCATTTTCAACAGATTGTTGAGCTTCCTTTTGACTGTTTCCATATTGTTTTTCTAAAACATGTGTGATCTGTTTTCTCTTCCGACTTTCCATGGGTCTTATCAATTGGAAGATGATGTTGAATTATAGACACACCAGATCAAATATCGAATGGGTAGCCAAGACAATAAGCCCTCACCTTTGCTTCCAGATCATCTGTAGTTAACTGTCCAAGAGCTTCTACTTGTGATTCCATTGCTAGGACTATTAATAGGAAAAAGAATTGGAAAATTAATATGCATCCACGTATGTGTATAAATGGTTAACATAAAGATTCAGCGCAAGTAGAGAATGATCTGAACACACCCAAATTGAATTGCAAGTTCTCTAACATCCACTTTGTTCCTGCACCATCTCAACACAAAATCCGATCCACTCCAATAATCAATATCCATAAATTTAGAAGAAAAAAAAACATCAAAATTGAAACAAACAATAAAAAAAATAAATCAAAAACCCACTTGAACCAAGGCCGTTCTACAAGGAATTGAAGGATCTTGCATGTGTAAGCCTTTTTCAACATCCCACTCAAATTTATAGCCCTTTGATGATCAAACAAAATCCCCACAGCCCTAAAATATCAAAAACCCAAAACCTTAAATGAGTGTGACAACTGACGAAATCGATTCACCTGGTTACAACTATTTCTAAGCAGATCACAGCCTCACATACCTCGCCCAAAATCTACCAAACATATTGAGGTTTTACCTATAGAATCTGGAGAATATGCTCAATGCTGCTGGGAGACGACACTGCTCTATCAATTTTATGAGGATGATTGATGTTTGAACCATTCAATGATCATGGAGAGGGAAGGAGTGCTGCGATATGTTTTTGACGGCAAATAGAGGAGGCTGAGAATGGATACGCGCCTGTTTCGTCTTGGCTCAAAGTAATTTTTATAAAAGGATGAGGACATAATAGGTCATTTGGTATAATTCATTAAAGATGCACGGTTGCTCCGTGTTTTCCACAGAAGCAGCTCCAAAAGCAACCAAATCATAGCTTCTCAATATTAGATTTGGACCAAAAGCAACTTCTAGACAACTTTACCAAACACCATACCTTAAGCCCAAAAGCAGAAGCAGCCCCAAAAACAGTTCCAAAATCAATCCCAAACTGGGCACATAAAAGGGAAAATTTGATTGAGGTATTGTATTTGACATAGAAGAAGAATAATTATGAGTAAAAACTCCAAATGGTATCTGCATTATTGCGAAAGGTATTTTTTGGTACTTACGAATTTTTTTACCCCAAATGGTACTTGAAGTATTGCACTGTTACCAAATCTAGTACCTCCGTTAACTTTTCCGTTAAAATCGTATACGTGGCGTGTACTTTTTAAATAAAAACTTCAAATGGTACCTAAATGATTGCAAAATGTATTTTTGGATACGTATAAATTTTTTTTTTTTTTTTTTACCCCAAATGGTACCTCAAGTAATCAAGTATTGCCCAAAATCATTTTTGTTGATAAAATTTTTAACTAAAAATAAATAGTTAATTAATTTGTAGTTTTATAGTTGAATGTCGACTTCCATCCGAAAAATCCATTGGGTCAGAAAAGCTTAGCCCAATACGTACAGCTCTTATATATACACACTGAGCTAGGGTTTGATTGCCGAAGAACAAAAACAACAATCAAACAGAGAGCTAGGGTTTAAATTAAAAAGAAGCGACGGGAGCTTTCCTTTGTTTAGGGTCGATCACATCATAGATAAGTTACGGAGATGAAGGAGGATATGGATCGAATATCACAGTTGCCGGAAGCGATTATGGAGCACATCCTCTTCCTCTTGCCAGAGGACGCTATACGTATGAGCTTCTTGTCTAGGGCATGGAAGGCTCTATGGAACTCACTGCCCGTCTCTAATTTTGATTTTGGCATTAACCCTAATGATGATTGTGATGATCCAACTCATAGGAATATACGGCCCGAAGAGATAACAATATCTAAAGAGAAGTTTATAACTAGTGTTGACGAGGAATCCTTGGAAATACTTCAACATCGAAAAAGGATGATTCAGTACTTTAGGCTGAGAATTCCCCCCCGAAGGCTCCAATTCGACAGCGACAGCTCAGAGAAGCAAGTCATTGATCAACTTGACCGTTGGATAAAGTTGGTCCTCGTCTCTGGAAACTTCATCAAAGAGCTAGACCTAGTGCTCCCACTACCAAGAAGGACTTGGAAAAACGTAGAGGAAGCATTGAACCAGTTAATTCAGAAGAAAGCCATGCCAATATGGGCGCACAGAGCGAAGGTAATCCAATGGTACTTTCCTCCTACTAGTTTTGATGTTAGTTCATTGGTTGTACTTAGGTTAAGTAATTGTATTTTGCACAAAACCTTGTTGATTCCCAAGGACGACACGAGGTTTAGTTGCCTGAAAGAGCTTCGTCTAGCAAATGTTTATTTTGAGGGGGTTGATGTAACTCGGGACCTGCTCTCTAAATGCCCTTCTCTTGAGACTTTGGAACTCATCGATTGCCACTACGACCACAGTTATCATCTCCAAGTTTGTGGATTACATAAGCTCAAGAAATTTTTTATACAATTTGAAAGCACCAACATTAGGTACACGATTGCACTTGGAAATCTTCAAACTCTTTATCTTTATCTGGCTTCATTTGAACTTGAAGATATCTGCTGCAATAATTTGAAGGAGTTGGTTCTAATGTCTGGGAGATACAGTCCCATTACCAGCCAATATGTTGTTGACAAGATTACTTCTAAGTTTTTGTTTCTGGAGGAGTTGACCTTGCTTACCACTCTTCATTTACCAGAGTTAAACATTTCCAGTCATTCCCTCAAGAAATTAACAATGGAATCCGATTGTTTGCTAGACCACCGCTGTAGATCCTATGTAAAGGAGCTCAACATAGATACTCCAAATCTTCTTTGTTTCTCATACGAAACTTGTTCACCTGACAAAATAGCATCCAAGGTTTCGATGAATTGTTTGAAGCTACAAGTAGTTAATCTCCAGCTGCGCACCAAAATTCATGCGCTTCTTGACACGCCATGGTTTCTTAAATTGCATAAATATGTTGGAATGTTTACACCACATGAAGCATTGAACCTAAGAATTGACCCAGGCTGGTTTGACGTAAGTCCATTCGCGAAATTAAAGCAAGTGATCACGTACTCTTGTACTTTATATGCAGTACTCTTGTAGGACATTGTATTTATCACCTTAGTTACCTCTTTAATTTCAGATTACATTCTCTCTGGAAGAACTGAGAGAAGAAAACGTAGTGCCCTTATCAGAAGTCATGCACTTGTGGCTGGAAAATATTCGATTGGATCAAGATTATAGCTCTCTTGTTGAGGGATTACTTTGGACTTGTCATCCAAAACTCCTGTCAGTATCAGTAAGGGAACCGCCGTCTATTAGAGTGGAAGCACAAGGAATGGTTTTTCCCTCAGTAATGAAGGTACTTTGATGTTAATTGCGATACATAAAACGGGCTTGGGTTGTTTAATATTATATACATGTATGCATGCATGATCAATATCATCAATGTTTTCTGCAATATCTCAGGTGATATACGAGAAGTTAACGTGTAATGGAGAAAATCCTTCATGCTGTAGAGAAAACCAAGTCAAATGTTGGCGGCATTGCTTAGAGTCTACTGAGATTCAAAGCTATGGTACTAAAGATGGTCACGAGATTTATGACAAGGATTTATCCAGGTTCTTTGATTATCTTGAAAATAATAGGAAAGTGACTTTTGAATTACAATGGTTGGAATGAACCCTATGTATTTACTTCTCATACTATACTTCTTCTTTTTTCTCGTACTATTTTTTTTTTTTTTTGGCTTTTTTTGAAGTTTTAATTTCTATTCAATTTCTTTTTTTATGTAAGCCAATCCATAAATACTGGTCAAAGAGCTAGCTATAAATAATGTCAATTACCAGAGATTATGACTTGAAAATCTTGTTATTGTTATCCTTTGTGAGTCATATGGGACAATTTAAGGCTGTATAAGGGTGAAGCATTTGGTGTAATGGAAGACAAGCTATCCAGTATAATGGTTGAAGGTAGCTCTAGGATTATACACAATATGCGGGAGATATGGGTGTTACATGCACCAAAAATTTTGCACGAATTACTCAAGAAATAATGTTTAGAATAATACACATGAAACCTCACTAATGATCTTTAGAAATTCTAAAAATCTAATTATGTTAAAGTAAATTGAGATTGGAATTGATTTACTCATTTCATTTCATAACCCCTTTATATAGGGAGAGAATTACAATGGAAAGAACAATTACAATGATGACATTAACTATTGATTGGTTCGTAATTATTGTGTAAGCCCCCTTTAGGATCTTTGTGTTTTACTTAAGCAAAATCAGAAAATAGATGAACTGAAAACAGAAACAACACAGCAGATTTTATAGTGGTTCAGCCAAAACTTTAGCCTACGTCCACTTCGTGATCTCTCTTGAGAGATTCACTAGCACTATGAAGAATTTAGGTGTTTACAAGTACTTATTGCAGATCCCTCAAACCCCTCAGACTAGTTCTTATCTCTCTATCACCTTGACTCTCAGTTTTCTGCACTTTCTGTCTTCTCATTCCAGAAAACTGACTGCAGCCCCTATTTATAGGGCATAGAGGCTGCTGATACAATATACAATTAGGATTCCTAATCCTAATAGACTAAACTTTTAATACAAATCCTAATAGAACTTGAAAGACTAACTTTCCTAGAACTTATAGAAAAGCTGCGCGCACCTCTTTCCTTTCTAGACTTGGATTTGAATTCTGAACCCTAATTTTCAGATTGTATCAATGAGCCAAAAACACAACAATCTCCACCTTGGTGAGTTGATACCAAAACGATTGCTGCAACTTTCAGGATGTCTTGAACTTCTTGAAGTAATCCCGAGCAAACCTTCAAGAACCTTCACCTTGGCAAGACTCTTCTTGCCTCAACGCACCTCAAGTGAGGAGGTGCTCCACCACAACTCAACATGTTGTGACACTGAGCAAGTTCAAGCAATGCTTGAACTTCTCTACAGCAACGGGCTTGGTAAGACAATCTGCAGCATTGTCATTTGTGTGAACCTTCTCCACAATAATATTTCCAGATTCTACCCAATCTCTGATCCTGTGATAGCGAACATCAATGTGTTTCATCCTTGCATGAAACACTTGATTCTTTGCCAAGTGAATGGCACTTTGACTGTCACACTTCACTACCACGCCTTCTTGGTGAATTCCAAATTCACTTGCCAGCCCATTCAACCAAATAGCTTCCTTTGAAGCTTCTGTTAATGCCATATATTCTGCCTCAGTAGTAGATAGAGCTGTGACTGCTTGAAGAGTTGATTTCCAGCTCACAGGTCCTCCTCCACAAGTAAAAACATAACCTGTTGTGGACCTCCTTTTATCTAAGTCTCCTGCATAATCTGCATCCACAAAACCAGCCACGCATGCTACTTCTTGTTTCCTCTCAAACATGATTCCAAGCTGCCTAGTCCCTTTTAAATACCTCAAAATCCACTTCACTGCTTCCCAATGGGGCTTACCCGGATTTGACATGTACTTAGAGACAACGCTCAATGCTTGAGCTAAATCTGGTCTTGTGCAAATCATAGCATACATGAGACACCCTACTGCACTTGCATATGGAACATCCTTCATCGCATCAATCTCTTTTTGACTTGATGGCCTTTGCTTTGCACTTAACTGATAATGTGCAGCTAATGGGATAGAAACAACCTTAGCTCCATCCATGTTGAAGCGTTCAAGTACCCTCAGAATGTACTTTTCTTGTGACAGCCAAATTTTCCCAGCTTTTCTATCCCGCCTTATTTCAATTCCAAGGATCTTTTGTGCAGCTCCTAGATCCTTCATGTCGAATTCAGCTCCCAATTTCTTCTTAAGCTCTTCAATTTTCGACATATCCTTGCATGCAATTAACATGTCATCTACATACAAGAGTAGTAGAATAATCTCCCCATCTTCGAATACATGGTAGTAAACGCAGCAGTCATATAGACACCTTGTGTAGCCTATTTTCAGCATGTATGTGTCGAAACGCTTATACCACTGCCTTGGTGATTGCTTAAGTCCATATAGGGACTTCCTTAACCGACAAACCAGATCCTCTTTTCCTGTTTCAACAAAACCCTCCGGCTGCGACATATAAATGTCTTCTTCGAGGTCCCCATGAAGAAACGCAGTTTTCACATCCATCTGCTCAATCTCCATATCATACTGAGCTGCTATAGACAACAATAACCGAATTGAAGTGTGTTTGACGACTGGAGAGAAAATCTCGTCATAATCCATGCTGATTGATGTTAATCGGTAATTGCTTGATTCCCTCTCCGTCAATCACTTTGACGAAGGCACACAATATGTTTTTCCTTTAACACTCCCCCTTGTGCCAAGTCAAAGACGAAATGGTGCATGAGTTGTTGCCTCACTAAAAACCTTGCTAAGTAACAATAACAACCCTGTGGGACAAAAATACACATTGGTCGAAGGAAAAGAGCACAACGCACCTTTTACATTTGAGTATGACATGTGTGTGTTAGACTCCCCCTGACGTCTACACCTCCCCCTGATACTTACATTAATCTAGGGAGCTTGGAAAGTCTTCGCATTCCTATGCTTTTCACATGTTTCTCAAATGCGTCCTTAGGCAATGATTTGGTGAACAAATCTGCCACATTCTCCTCAGACCTTACTTAATTCATTTGAATCTTGAGGAGAGTCTGTTGTTGCTGATTGTAGGACAACTTTGGCGATATGTGTTTTGTGTTATCACCCTTAATATAATATAGCTTCATCTGTTCGATGCAAATTGCATTGTGTTCGTAAATGCAAGTAGACTCTTCAGTGGTAGAACTCAAACCACTAGTCCCTCGAATATGTGCAATGATAGTTCTTAACCATACACACTCAAGAACTGCCTCATGTAGAACAATGATCTCTGAGTGGTTTGTGGAGGTAGCCACAAAGGTTTGCTTGGTTGATCTCCAAGATATCGCCGTGTTCCTATTGGTAAATACATAACCAGTTTGGGAACGATATGTGGGTCAAATACGTATCCAGCATCAGCAAATTTGGCGTTTTAGTGTAGTGAGTGGCGTTTTCGCCATCAACATTTCCTTTAGGGATTGCAGTTCCATCTGCGGTCCCTCTTGTCTCTCTGTAGGGAAAGAACAGTCCCAAGTCAATGGTTCCTTTTAGGTATCGAAAATATTCTTGATACCATTACAGTGACGATGCGTTGGCACTGAGCTAAATCTAGCTAACAAGTTCACTGAGAATGCAATGTTGCGCCTATTGCACTTAGATAGGGAATTTCAGCTCCCAACACTTGTTCGTCATCTTCCTTTGGACGAAATGGATCTTTCCTTTCATCCAAACTTCGACCGATCATGGGAGTGCTAGCAGGATGTGCTTTGTCCATGTTATATCGCCTGACTTTTGGACATATGCAGACTGGTGGATTAATATTCCACAAAATCGGTGTTTTAGTTCAAGACCTAGATAGAATCGAGTTTTCCCAAGATCATTCATCTCAAATTCGGATTTCAAGTAGCTCGCGGTTTCTCTTATTTCATCAAGAGTACCAGTTATGACATATACTACTACAATTTGCAAATCCGGAACTTGTTTTCTTCATGAATACGCAGGGGCATAATTCATCGTTCTTATATCCCTTCCCAATCAAGTAGTCACTTAGACAGGTATACCACATCCATCTGGATTGTTTCAATCCGTAAAGTGAGCGTTTCAACTTAATTGCAAACGCACTCTGTGGTTTAGAGTCACTTAACTTGGGTAATGTAAGGCCATTAGGCACTTTTCATATATATATATATATATATATATATATCTATATCTCTGAATCTAGATCCCCATAGAGATATGCAGTAACCACATCCATGAGCTGCATTTCCAGTCCTTCGAACGTCTATTACGGGAGAGTATGTCTCCTCGTAGTCAATTCCAGGGCGTTGTGAGAAACCTTGCGCCACAAGGCAAGCCTTGTACCTCAGGACTTCATTCTTCTCATTACGCTTTCTGAAAAAGACTCATTTATGTCCTACATGCTTTACACTTGGTGGGGTTAGCACTACCTGACCAAATACCTGTCTCTTTGTCAGAGAATCTAATTCTACCTGGATTGATTCTTTCCATTTAGGCCAATCTGCTCTTTGTTGACATTGTTCAACAGAGCGTGGTTCGATATCATCGTGCTCTATGATTCCTTGAGCAACAATATATATCATCAATGTGTATGGAAGATCTTTCTATTAACTCATACGTACTCTCGTAATCCTTTGAGATTTCTTTGTTCTCTGGAATCATTTCAAACATCAGAGCGTCCTCCAGTATTGATTCATGGACATAACTATAATCAGAGATAATCTCATGAGAGGGATTCTATACATTGATGATTGGTTTGTGCCTTACTCACCCTCTTCTTCCTTGGGTGAGTGTCAATCAAACCAAGTGACCTCCCCCTCTTCCTTGGGGAGCCACGGCCTCAACCACACCTCCACTAAGTGCGGTTGCAGTGCCTCTATCTGCGACACCGTGCCCCTTGTTGGGGACTTCTAACCTTGCAGGCACATTTGCAGCTGGTATATGTGATCTCGTCACTTTTACGATATCAGTAAACGCATTAGGCATCGAATCTGCTACGTTCTGAAGATCGATTATTCTTTTCACTTCACTTCACTTTCACTTTGTGAAGTGCGGGAATCAAATGAGACAGAGTAGGGACAAACCACGACAATTCCTGTCGTTCCCTTGGAAAATCCTTTTTCCTATCTCCCCTAACGACGGGAAGACTGTCTCATCAAAGTGACAATCCGCAAATCTAAGGTAGAGAGATCGCCTGTCAAGGGTTCCAAATAGTGGATAATTGTTGGGGATTCGTATCCAACATAAATACTTAATCGTCTCTGAGGACCCATTTTGGTGCGCTGTGGGGGCGCATAGGCACATATACTACTCAACCAAATATGCGTAAGTGTGTCATATCCAGTTACCAACTGGTACGCAGAAAATGGTTGGCTAGCTGTGGGTCTTAAACGAATAAGTAAAGCTGCGTGCAATATTGCATAACCCCATGCAGATATAGGCAGGTTGGTGCGCATAACCAATGCCCTAGCCACCATCTGTAGCCTTTTGATGGTGGCTTCTACGAGACCATTTTGTGTGTGCACATGGGGTACAGGATGCTCTACATCGATCCAAATAGATATGCAATAATCATCAAATGCTTTTGATGTAAACTCTCCAGCATTATCAAGCCTTATAGACTTGATAGGGTGATCAGGGTGGTGAGCCCTTAAACGTATAATCTGTGCTAAGAGTATTGCAGCATTTCTTGTGGACAATAAAACGACATGTGACCAGATTGTCGAAGCATCCACCATAACCATAAAGTACTTGAATGGTCCGCATTCTGGATGGATAGGTCCACAGACATTTCTTTGTATCCTTCGTAAGAATGGAATGTTTTGTTTTGTATCTTTAGCATAGGAAGGTCTCGATCCTGTTTTTGTTAAAGAGCAGGCTTTGCAAAACGAGTGATGTACCTTTGAAATAGTCAATGAGGCATAATGGGAGGGAGGTAGTGCTTCTGGTACTTCAGAAAAGCAATGACTGCATTTGAGCAATCCCAGAACCGACACCTTGCAGTGTGGCGGATTTTTCTCCCATTTTTCACTCGAAAGAAGGGATGTCCGTGTGAGTTCTTGAAAAATACGGATCATCATGTCACGACCTCGGTGCCATAGGCGGTCGTGCAAAAGCCTGTATGAGTCAGTGTCCCACATTTCATTGTTGGTGACAGTATAGGATTCAATGATCTGAATCGTAGTGAGGTACAGTCCACTAAATTGACTCATAAGTTTCTCTAAGATGTGTTTCCTTCCACAGTCATTAGATGTAATATCAAGATATTCAGTTCCATTCTCACGGTGTGTTTTTACTGGATAATCGTTGGCACAAATAGCTTTGAAACATTAACAAGGTTCGATTAGCTCTTGGTGCATATAGAGTGTCTGTGACTTGAAATGTTGCGCCATTAGGCAGCAAAAATTTGGCAGTTCCTCGCCATTTTATTAGTTTTGATAATCCAATCATCGTAGTCACAGAGGAATTATAGGCTATTGGTTCAATGAATAATTGCCTATTTCTTAATATTGTGTGGGTAGTCCCATTATCATCTAAGCACTCAAGTTCTCCTCCATTCATTGCTACAAATAAATGGGAGGTATTTAGAAAATATAACTCATATTCTTTAGAGTATTTCTATTTGCATAGAATGGTATTCTTTTCATTCTAATAATTTTTCTCTAGATGTATTGCTTTACATCTTCATAGTACTATGTCGAATCATGTAAATATGTGTAGTAAATAAATTTGAATAAATTCAGTGCTTCAGAATAAAATCAGAATAAAATTCAAAATTTATTAATAAGCCAACGATAATCAAATCAAGGTCTTGTTCAGAAATCTTATTCATCAATCCATGATTGAAAATAAACTTTAAGACCAAACAATAGTCTAATTAAAAATGAGGCATTATGCCTTCACAACTATCTTTGGAAAATAAAATGAATAAAGCATATCAGTCAAGATTGAGAGCATCCATTGACTTAGCAAGTTCCTCTTTGCCATTGGAGTCTGCAACTGTAAGGTTGACGTCTAGGTCATGACCTCCTTCTTCCATATAGTAAGCCACTTGTTCTTTAGACTCTCTATACCTCTTGTAAGTGGCTGCTACTCAGTTGTTTGCTTGGCAGTTCTTGCACCAATGTCCAATGAATCCACACCTATAGCATGGTTCATTGTCAACTCTATCCTTTGGCATCTTGTTTCCATGATCCCCATGTCCCTTTCCACGTGGTGCATTGTTGCCACGTGGGTAGGGATCAGCACGTCTAAATCCCCTTGCATTGGAGTTATTTCCACCTTTCATTTTTCCATAATTAGCCTCGGGAATTTTCTTTGTCCCAGTGGGCCTGGCATTGTTATTCAAGAGAATCTTATTTTGTCTCTCAGCCACTTGCAGTAGGCTTATCAACTTATTGAAGGTTGTGATTCTTTTGTTGTCATAATCCAACTGATACTAGTTCGCTAGTATAAAAGCTGAATTAGGAAAGGTGGTAAGAGTCTTGTAGATCATATCATCTTCTGTGATTTCCCTTCCACAGAAATTGAGATGTGCCTTTAAGCACAACATGTCCTTGTTGAAGTCATTGACCTTTCTATAGTCAAGCAAGCGGATTACATTCCACTGAACAGCCAGTCCTAAGAGCAAAGTATCGTGAATGTTCCCAAAACGTCATTTAAGGGCATCCCACAGTGCTTTGGGTGTCTTCAACTGAAGGTACTCCCAGCGTAGGCTAGGATCAATATGTCGCCTCAGAAAAATTAAGGCATCTGCTTTCACCTTATTAGATAGTTCATCATCTTTGGGATCAGTAATGGTGGCAGTGTAGTCTTTTGCCACAAAGGCAGTTTCCATATCGGAAACCCAACGATGGTACTCAAGTCCTTCTGAGTCCAAGATGTCAAACTCAGGTCGAGTTAGATCAGCCATCTACATAAAACAAGAGAGAATATATAAATTACGCAGTCATAAAGACATCCACGTAAATTATTTTCCAAACATATGAATTAGATTTCAAGACCAAGATTCGTAATGGTCACATTTTTTTTTCGACGCTATGTGAAAATACTTTATCACAGTAAGTGTGTATAATGCGCATGAATTTTCATTATCATGGCAAAATGGAATTTTATATGTCGTATTACAAAAAAAACTATAACATTTAATAATAATAAGACATAGCATATAAAAATAAACTACATGACATGCTCAAATTGCACAAATATACAACAAAATATATGCGACATATAATAATAGCAATAATATATCATGCGTAAAATAAAATATAAACAATAGCATAATTAAAGGCATGCTTAGGAATAACTATATAAGCGTAAATAAAATTCACAAAACATGCTCACAATTGCATAATAAAAACATAAGCAATAAAATATAAAGCATGCTTCAACATAATTATAAATCATGCTTAAATATAATGATATAAAACATAAATAATAAGGCATGCTTAAAACAATCAAAATTATCTAATTAAACATGCTTAATAACAAAATAAAATAAAGGCATAAACAATATGGTATAAAGCATGCTTGGTTAAAAAAATAAAATAAAGAAAACATACTTGATTTCGAGAAAATAAAACAATCCTAGCACACGCGCGTGTTGATGCAGGCGTGCGTAGCGATGTTTTTGGGCTTGAGAAAAAACTGTGTTTGCTTCCTCTTTTTTTTTCAACAATGGGCCACAAAACCCTTTTGTTTTTTTTTTTGTGTTTTTTTTTTCTCTCTTTTTTTTTTTCTGGGGCGCAGGCCTGTTTTTTTTTCTTGTCTGGGCCACAAGGCCTGTTTCTGTTTTTTTTTCTTAGGCCGCAAGGCCTGTTTCCTTTTTTTCTCTGGGCCGGTTCTTTGGGCGAGGTCCCCTTTTTTTTCGCCAAGTCAAGTTCTTTGTTTTTTTTTTTCTTCCTTCTTTCTCTCTCTTCGCGTCTTCTCCCTTCTGGTTCTCTCTTGAAGTGCAGGGGGTCTGGCCGACTGTGGGATGTGCGCTGGAGGCCGGTGGGTTGGAGGCAGCGACTGCAAGTTGGGGCAGCGAGCTGATGGGCTAACGCCGATCTGGGATCGATGCGGGATCGAAGTGATGCTGGGGCTGCTGTCCGGAAGGAGGATCTGTTGTAGACGCTGGGCTGGAGGCTGGGCTGGCAGGGAGGAGGGTTGATGCGGGGCTGCTGGGATCTGCAAGGTTGATGCGGGGCTGCTGGGATCTGCAAGTACTAGGCAAGCTGTGCAGAGATGGGATGCCACGCGCAGGTGGGATGCCGCTGGGCTGCTGGGCTCGGTGATGGGGTGCTACGTAGTCGCCGATCTGGGTGCTGCGACGGTGGGGAACTAACACGGTGATGTGGTGGCCGGGAAGGATGAGGCCGGCTGTGGAGGGTTGCAAGGATGGGTTTTGGTTTCTGAGGCCGGGTCTGATGCAAGGCCGATCTGAAATTTTTTTTTTTTTTTTTTTAGTTGGTGGTGGCAGGAAGAAGAAGAAGAAAAAGTTTTTTTTTTTCTTCTAGGTTTTTATTTTTTTTCGACTGAAAAGAGAAAGAAATTAGACAATTCTTGGCTATTTGCTCTGAGCGTACTGATAACGTGTTAAAGTAAATTGAGATTAGAATTGGTTTACTCATTTCATTTCATAACCTCTTTATATAAGGAGAGAATTACAATGGAAAGAACAATTACAATGATGACATTAACTACTGATTGGTTAGTAATTCATGCTGGTTGATGTTAATCGGTAATTGCTTGATTCCCTCTCCGTCAATCACTTTGACGAAGGCACACAATATGTTTTTCTTTTAACAAATTATTAATAACAAACGGAGAAAGAGTACTAAAACATGACAAAATATTAGTGAGCTACATGGCCTTTTTTTTCCTTCCTTTTTTTTTGACAAGATGAAGACATGTCATTAATCACATGACCACAATGGCACTTGAGCCCCCTATATCATGGCCAAGAAGGTAAAAAGATAACTAGTACCATCCACTAGTACAATGAAACTCACATTGAATATAAGCCTACAAGACTATGTCAAGTCTTCTTACACAAAATTAACTAGACGAGTATTTCTTTGTCAATGCGTTCAATTGTGATACCGGAGATCCACTTTAACCAAGTGTGAAAACACTTTATAGAATGTAGGCTAAAAATTATCATAAAGATTAAGTAATAAGTATGAGTGACAATGCATCCTCGTTAAAAAGCCCTAGCCCAAAATAGATCAAATACCAAATTAAAGGGTCAGGCCCAAAGAACTCATCTCCCCCAGCAGCCCATGCTCCTTCACTGCCGAATCCGGCCTGAAGTCGGAACCAAATTGATCGACATCATCAAAATCCAATAGAAACTAAGAAGACCAACCCAGCAGCATGGGGTCGAATCTGGTCTCAACCTTCGACCCTTCGTCGATATGAAGAAATGGGAACCCATCTCTCCTCCCCTCCGAGCAATTGTCATCGCAAGTCACACCCCCCATGCACCACCCCGAACCTGCAAGAGGACAACGAACATACACCGCCATAAATGAACGACAAATATATATGTCGATCGAGTGTTGCACACAGCACACTCCCTTGGTATAAGGCGACGTCAATGGCCAAAAATAAACTGGTCGGCAGGCGTCGATACTTGAGAAGAATGATGAACAGCAGAATGAAAGCCGCATTGAGAAACTAGCCGTATATAGGTGGCTAGCATATTTGACTTTTTGACTTTTTAAAAGATTAGATAATTGGGACTGCTAGCATGGTCTTAAGGTCTTAAATAAGATATTTAGTGTTACATAATTAAACACAACAATACTATCCTAATGTAGGATTTTGAAACATCTCACCAATACTATCTATGAGTATGACACACAAGTAATCAGCAGCATGAAACAAAGCCAGGCACATATCAAGTGACCTTAATTAAGCAAGATGAAAATGAGGAGAACAAGTTTGGTACATGAAGAGCGTGATTTTCATTTAATGACCCAACATTCTCTCCTCCGTATACTTGTCACATATTCCTTCTTCGATCCATCTATGAAACAAAACATACCCTAACTTTATTGGTGCGGTAGCATTCGATGCACTAAAATGACCTACTAGTTAATTTAATGATAAAGCTTAATGGAACTCCCAAATGATAAAGTTATAATGATTGATACATAGCTAGGGGATAAATGTTACATGACTTTAAAATAATATTCTACATAAGTCAATGTGCCTCCATTATTTTCGAACGTAAATAATTTTCCACAAGAAAGTTGAAGAACCAAATTCAAATGCCTACATTCTTGTTGAACTTGTGCAAGACTGCATATGGATAAGATTTAGTTTTGTCTATTATTATATATAGCAGCATTAACAAAGGTTAAGAAAAAGACGCCAAAATTCTCTTTATTCTAAGTGGGTTCAATAATAGGAAGGACCTCCAAATCCCAGCTTTTGGGTCAAATATGCAAATTAAGGTCGTATCTGGAATAGCAAACGGAGACAACTACTTCAGTTTTCCAATCTATATATAGTACGCTTCTTTAAATACTGGAAGCAGTTTTTATGAAAAGTCGTGGATCATATTTTTATGATTCACTCAAAGCCTCAGAAATTTCAGATACAACTGTAGAATAGTATGGTTTTAGAGCAAGCTCAAACGATTCATCCATAAATTAGATAATATAAGTTGGAATTCTCTAATTTGTGATAAGTTTTGCAGAATAAATGCAGTATGTGAGACACAAGTACGTCACACAAGTCACAACCACTCCATCGAGCATAGTTACTGATCGGTCAATGTCTAACATCTTGCAGTTAATAATTACTATGCAAACTCATTCCTGCCATACTTGAGAACTTTTGCACATGTATGATTCACATCAACAGTCTGCTAATATAATATGCTAGATGCATTTGTTGATCTACAATCCACATTAATAATCATTTCGTGCATATTTATTGATGGAATTTATTTATCTGATGAAATTCTACATCATTTCTTATTTTCCTTATTTCGATCGTTAGTTTATAGCCAGCTATAGGACCATCTCTATTTGCCATACTTCGCCTTGTAATCAGCCCAGAGCTGATTAACATTCTTTCCCAAAATATCAGCAAAGTAGTTAACACTATAACCACTCTTCAACTTCTTGTTTAACTCTGCAACAAACCCAGCTTTCAAACTATTACAGTAATCCAAAAACCTAGCAGTAACATCATAACCCTGATCCCACCTATCCCCTTGACCTGGCTTAACCCAGTGACTCGGTGCATACCCAGCCTTCAACCTCACAAAGTCTGCAATTCCTTCAATCAACCCACCTGGGGCTTGACCATTGCCATTCCACTGCCATATGTGCGTCGATTCGTGGTAGAGCACACCCGTGATCTCCTTTTTCACGTCGCCTGAGAGAACATGGTATAAAACTATCGACGTTAGCAAAAGAAACAGAAATGCTCACTGAGAATTAATGACACACTGAGAGCGTGTTTTTGTTTATACCGGAGTAGCCTGCTATGTAGCTGGCGCTAACATGAATCTGGTTGTTGCTAGCATACGCCACCCCGTCCATGTTGTCAATAAACAAGCTGACTTTGGCTACGCTCTTTCTATCTGCGGCTGCGCTTTGCTGGAAGATCTTCCATATGAAATTGGCCGCGGAGATAAGGGTTCTCTTGCTGTAGTCTGCTCCAATGTCTCTGTTAAATCGGACAGCCCCGGCGCTTGATCCGGCGTTGTTTGTGACAGTGTAATCGACTGCATGGGCAGCATGAAGGCCTGCAAGTGTTATGAGAAGGGAGAGGAGAAACAAATTGTTTTGAGCCATGGTTGTAAAAAAGCTTTGTTTTTTCTTTTGGGCATGTACGAAATTCGCCAATTACTCCATGGTTTATATAGAGTGGGATCTACACGACTGTACCAGTGGGTGGGTAGGTATCATCATGACACATACTCAGATCAAACATTGAAAAAAGTGGGTGGGATCGATCTCCATTGGGAAAAGTTCTCCATGTTATAGATGAAACATGCATAAGTGAATAGTGTTTTGCAGCTTAGCTTATGTCAGTAGTTATGGTCGATCCTGCACCATACTCAGATCATATGGTCTTTCAAGTTCTTTATTCAATAGGAAAAATTTATGTAAAATTTATGGATACACAAAGAGAGAGTGCCATACCAGGCCAAACAATTTTTCTAAATACCAAAATGTAAGACAATATGTACGTTCGCATACCATGTATATTTACATTCTGTTGTTAAATATGTTACTGGTCGATCTCTACCATTCAAGTTGATTATTAGTGTTTGACTTGAGGGCTAGCTTGTTGCCATATATGACAGCAGAAATTAAATTAAAAGCAAGAATAGCTAGAACTAGAAATGGTACCCACGCTTTGCTGCGGGATTGTTAGCAACAAATTTACAATAATGTATGATAAAACTGAATAAGACCTGTTTTTTTTTTATCAAAGTGATAAAACACCATATATCACACATTTAATAGGAATAGTGCAGCAAACAATAATGCTAAATATAAGAGACAAAATTTCCTGCCTCCAAAATTGTTTTGAGTTTACAAAGCCTTTAGCCTGATTCTTCTTTAGAAGAGTTGCTAACATTACCAATATCTTCCATTTCAGCAACCCTGGACTCCTTCACCTCAAGCCTACCATAATCTCATCCAGCTTTCCTGCCATAAGTCTCACATGCTGTTTCAAACTCAATATCTGTGCTTCCAAGGAATTCGAAAAAGTTTGTCCAATGTTTTCAGAACTCAACACCCTTAACTGAATTATCACCTCGTAATATAGGTTTTTTCCCACTCCCCAAATTTTTGAACCTCTGCATGAGTACACATGATTCAGTTAACAACAGCCATAGAGCAAACTTCCCCAAAAATTGAACGAAACTTTGAACCAAAGAATTTGACCCCTCCAGGAGTTATATAAGAAGTCATAAATAGCTTTTGCATGAAACCAACATTTCTACAAATAGATGAGCATATAGATACACTAAGAATCACAAAATAGCAAGAACAACAATCAAGCTCTATGCTCTGGAGAATTCAACACACCCAATAACAAAAAACAAAACTTCATGCAGACAAACAGTGTACATAATTACATAGCCATATTAATAAGAAATGACCAACAATTAGATCAAGAACTGATCTTTCAATGCAAACATTGACACCCACGTTGAAACAGATCTATCAAATGGCACAAACAAATCAAACAAAATACTATGTTCACACCAACAGTACTTCAATTCACAACACATAACCAAATTGAGAGTGGAATACCTTCAATGGCATCCATGAGGGGTCTTGAAACGGAGCCCAATATCCTTCCAGAATCAGTTGCCTCTCTTTCCAAGTATATATGCTTAAATTTCTTCCCTTACGTCTTCTGCAGGTGCTCACAATTTGAAGATCCCCCATAAGATGGATGTCTGGAAAGCCAGATTAAGAAAACACGAAAATTAAATAAAGAAGATGGAAGCAGAGTTTTTTTTTTTTATTGTTTTTCATCTTAAATGCATTAGAGATGTTATATTATTGACCAAAGTTGCCATCCATGTGACACATTTCTTTGTTTGGATAGAAATAGAATCGGTCAAGCAATGCAATTCTGAATAGTTGATTGTAAAAGCCTCAAATCCCTTATTACCTGATTTACATGCATACATATACAAAATAAAATAAAACTTGAGCATAGCAACCTAAAATTATCCAATTGCTGCTATTTGGATTACTTAATGTATATTGAAATCTTTTCCTTCTTTGTGTTCCATCAAATTTCTCAGCTACCAGACAACAGAGTAATAACCTTAGAAGTTAGAATTAATAGGCAAGGTGTGAAAAAAAAAATCAAAATTAAAATTAAAATTCTCCTCATCTTATATCTGAAAATGGTTATGCGAACTACAAAGATAGCTAAGTTTGAAATCTAACTCATTCTTATACAGTTTGGCAAATCATGGCCATTCGCTCGGAGATGCTCAATTTCGCAAAAGGCCTTCCCCTAACTGCTCTCTCACCTTTTAATTTCCACTTGTTTGGCACTGGAGGCCTTTAACTCTTTAGTCTTTCAATGTTTTCTTAACTTATGTTAGTCTTTTAGAAGAGATTGTATCTAGTTGTTTCAGACTTGTTTGTCCTCTTCACTTCTCGATTTTCCATGTAAAATTCTACTAAATAATTCACAATCATAAACAGGGTGTAGAAGTTGTAGACCTTCTTTAGGTACTGGAAGTAAGAGGAATGTCTATGCTGGTTCTTGTTCTTGTAGACCACTCTTTCGAGAATGGCACACTCAGCTCAGAGCTGACCAAGCAACGACATTAACTTCTCCTCAAGAGCTTCTACTTCAGAATCCATTAGGAACCTACAAGGAAAAAATCTATTTATAAAAATTGTTTATGTTAGGTAACAGACCAGTATGAACATATGTTCCTGCAGCCAGTTGATGCATAGTCTATATGGATTGATATACATATCATTTGTTCTAAACCCCACCACACAGATTTGTCCACTTTCTCCCCAAATCAAAACCCAATAACCCCTTGATAAGTTTGTCACTTATTTGCAGAACCAACAATGAAAAGGAAGGGGGGCCGTCCTGGAAAGTATTGGGGCACTCTGAACTTGAGTATTCCAGTAATTGATTAGAGAATTATAAATGGTACAAAAGTCTGATGTTATATAGAACCAAATTCTAATGCCAAAACAAAGCCAGATGGAAAAACCCAATACCCATCTTTCATATGCAGCACCCATAATTGCATGCACCGAAATTCAAAACCAATCAACCAAATTTGAACGCAGGACTTATTATTGAACCAAACCCCAAATTATAAATCCAAGTGTATAATATCAAATCAAACTACCAAATCAATCAAAACAACAACAGATCAAGCCAAATAATAACACCACATCCCACAACAAAACTCCAAATAACAGAAAAAACAAACAACAAACACAAAACAAAATCTTGAAACAGTGATACGAAACTAATTGGGTACCTGAATTCTTCGAACTTTAGCTCTCCAGACCCAATAACATCCCACAAATTTGCCTCCGAATCAACCAAACCCATAGAAAAGATGAACTGGCTATCGCTCAAAACTCTGGGAATCCAAGTCCCAACAGAGGGCGGATAACAAAAATACCAAAAGCTAGAAAGCCAAACCTTGATGAGCCTGATAATCTGGAAGAGTCGATGTCGCTGTAGAAGTGGAGATAGAGGCTTCCAGATGCAAATACCCAGGACGAATGGCAACGATGTAAATTTTTATAAAATAAGGGCAGAATTACAATATATCATCGGCTCGGCTCGAGCCGCTACTGTTACCGGCTTAGTAACAGTAACCATCCCACCAACTTTAGTTGTATGTATAATGTATAATAAGTTCTCTAATTAGTTGGGTAACTGTTTAATTAGTTAGTAATCTACATGGTTTTACATAATCACCTGTATTGTGTGCCACGTGTCACTCATCTGTACGATTTGTAGATTAGCTAGATTTATATAACTAGGTGTAGATATGCACGTTTCATAATTTCCTCATTCATTGCATCATTATACACACACACACACACACACACACATATATATAGCAACTCTCTCTCTCTCTCTCATTTTCTTTGCAACGTTAGAATATAAATTACACCTGAAAAAATGAAGCTCCCACATGCGGAGCATGTTCATGAGAATATGAATCTTACATGCAAAAATTGCAACCATGCACATGTTTATAAACTATTGTCGATCAATTGATTTTAATTGTGAAGCCTATATTATTTTATCTATAGTTAATAAAAAACGGGACGTGTATAGTATGTAAAAAATATGTATGTTAAACAGCGACAACCGTGGCCGGTGGCCCACCATTGTACCGATACTGTCCCAACCTAACAATCCGTTAGGTGTTGGGTTTTAATCACAAAAAGCCTCGGTACAATTGGGTGAAATCCACCCACTTATAAGCTATATTTTATTTGTCACTTTTCCAATGTGGGATATTTCCTCTCCAACACGCCCCCTCACGTGCAACCTAACTCTAGATTTGCACGGGAAATTAATTAACAATCCAATTCCCACATTGGAAATTTGGACACAAGTCTCATATTGGAGACTTGGCCAATATAACAATCCAAGGCCCACACCGGACACTTGATAACAATTCAATCGGAATTTTCAGATGGCAATATAAGAAACCCAAATTCGGGCCCATGACAATTTGAAACGCAATTGGAGAGAGACCCACTCTGATACCATGTTAAACAGCGACAAGTGTGGCCTGTGGCCTACCATTGTACCGATACTATCCAAACTTAACCACTCGTTAGGTATTGAGTTTTAATCACAAAAAGTCTCGGTACAATTGGGTGAAATCCACCCACTTATAAGTTATATTTTATTTGTCACTTTTTCAATGTGGGATCTTTCCTCTCCAACAATGTACGTATATTACTCATATATTTTATCAAATAGTTCGTTGAAAAGTTTGGCAAAATATTTTTAATTAATTAAATAAATAAAAATTTTAATAAAAAAATATTAATTTATATTCATATTTGTTCAATAATATGGGTAAAATACGGGAAAAAAAAAGTAAAAATCGTGTATAATATTTTTGACTGCAAAAGTATGGAAAATTTAACTAACCCCTTTCAAAAGTATAAAGTATAGAAATATTTTTAAATAAAATATTAGTACGTGTTTTATTCGCATATAATACAAAAAAATTACTAACTAAGATTTTATCAAATGATGCTTTCAATTGAAATTATATAACTTTAATAATTGGGACTGACTATGGTGAAGTATGGTCCATACATACGCGCAGGGCAATAATATGTGGGACTGATTATAGTACTCGATGTATACCGAGAAAATAAAGGCATTGCTGGCTGCTACCATTGACCTGGACTTGGACTCTGTCGTGCCTAATTGTCTTTGCTTATAGATGATGTCTTTATGGTCTAAAGATGCCATTGACCGTCTTAATTATAACATCTAACTTTGCTGAAGATTAAATTTGAGTTAAAAAGTTGTTCATGAAGATTAGATTTTTGTGAATTGGCAGTCTTACTGATAAAATCAAACTGGAAAGTTTGACTCCAAGTTGGTAACTCGGTTTGGCTGCATTTGCATGTGGTCATCCAATTCATATTCCTATTTACTTCAAAAGGGTCACAGCCCTTGTGGCGGTAGTGGAGTGGAAAGACTATCATATATAAGATGTGCTATAAATTTACATATCAGCTGGTCAACAATATTTCGGCTCTACGAGCTTTGATTAACCATTAATATTTACTTTCTTTTTTATTCATATATGCAGAATATGATCAGATGTACGAGGATAAATCTTTAGAAAAAGGGACACCATTTTTGTGCTAAATCCCAAAGCTTCATTTTTGTCCTCGCGCAGTCCCACTTTCCTGATTTATGTCACTACAACTGTGGATAATGGATATAGATAGAAGCCCCCACATCTTATTCATCATAGAACGTAAATCTAGACTTTTAGTTAAAAGAAAATTTAGGATTCTAAGGCCCAACAACAAATCTAATCTTCATGTACAACTTTTTAACTTCACACAAATTTCTTAGGTATGGTAATAATTCCCAAATCCCCATTCACCAATCCAATTCCATGGAGAAGAAATTTGGTACTTTTGATTCCTTCATGAAAGGCGTGATTTCCATTTTAATGATTCAATTTATTATTCTATTCTCCATATATTTGTCACAGATTCCTTCTCCATCTATGAAAGAAAACATACCCTAACTTCATTGGTGTAGTAGAATTCCATGCACAAGAATTACCTAGCTTTGAAAAGTTCAAATAACGCAGACTTGCCGTGCCGCTTATAGTTTAATTATTTATGTATCCTGTCACTAGGGAATGGGATTCATTTACTTGCATTTCTCGGATGAGAAGGTGAGCAGCAAAGTCTGGTTCAACTAAGGAATAGGTCGTCCAAGCAGACGATGATCAAATTTTGAAGAAAGTCAATGGGCCTATTGAGAAAGTCAATGGGCCTCCATGGCTCCATTGTTTTCCAACGTGATATATTACGAGGCTTAGTTTTTGACAAATTGTGACATGATATTTTGACCCTTCAATTAAAACTATTTTCCGCAAGAAAGTTGAAGAACACAGCTCAACTAAGTATATCCGGCCAGTGAAAAAAAAAAAAGAAGAAGTCGCCAGAATTCTATTTGCTCTATTGCAAGAGGAAGGACTCCAAATCCCAGCTGCTTTTGGCGCGAATATGCCAGCTACAATGAGTTTGGGTTTCTCTAATTCGTGATAAGTTTGCAGGATATGGATATGATCACCGTAGTCAGTGAATGTACTATAGGTGTCTAACATTAAGCACTTACAATGCAAACTCATTCCAGCCCTATAAGAGAATTTTGCATGTGATTCATATCGGCAGCCTAGGAACATGACATGTTAGCATAATTTTGTTAGTCGACGATTAATTAGCAGAATTTCGTTAGTCTACTACGAACTTAAATGATAATTTTGAATGCGACAATTCGTGCATATTTATTGATACAATAATTTCTTTATCTGATACAATTATAGAAGATCTTATTTTCATTCAAATCAGTCTTGATTAATTTATTGGGTATAAGTCTAGCTACCTCTATTTGCCATATTTAGCCTTGTAATCAGCCCAGAGCTGATCAACATTCTTCCCCAAAATATCAACAAAGTAGTTAACACTATAACCAGTCTTCAACTTGTTGTTCAACTCTGCAACAAACCCATCTTTCAAACTAGTACAGTAATCCAAAAACCTAGCAGTAACATCATAACCCTGGTCCCACTTATCCCCTTCACCTGGTTGAACCCAGTGACTCGGTGCATACCCAGCCCTCAACCTCACAAAGTCTGCAATTCCTTCAATCAACCCACCTGGGGCTTGACCATTTCCATTCCACTGCCATATGTGCGTCGATTCGTGGTAAAGCACACCTGTAATCTCCTTCTTCACGTCGCCTGAAAAGAACAAGGTATCAAACTGTCGTCGTTAGCAAAAGAAATGGCAATACTTGTCGTTTATAAAGAATGAGATATTTATTTTGGAGTGCTGAATGAAAAACTGAGAGCTAGTATATCGAAATGCTAGTACCTGAGTAGCCTGCTATGTAACTGGCGCTAACATGAATCTCGTTGTTGCTAGCGTACGCCACGCCGTCCATGTTGTCGATGAACAAGCTGACTTTGGCTACGCTCTTTCTGTCCGCATCTGTGCTTTGCTGGAAGACTTTCCATATGAAGTCGGCCGCAGAGCTTAGTGTTTGCAAGCTATAGTCTGCTCCGATGTCGTTGTTGAATCGGATGCCACCGGCGCTTGATGCGGCGTTGTTGGTGACTGTGTAGTCGACTGCATGCGCGGCGTGAAGGCCTGCAAGTGTTATCAAAAGGGAGAGGAGAAAAATACAGTGTTGAGCCATAGTTGTAAAGAAGCTTTGTTTTTGTTTTTGTTTTTGTATAGAATTTGCTAACGACTCTATAGTATATATAGAGGGGGATACACTATACTAATTAAAAGTCAAATTTCTTCACGTAGGTATGACTATAGTCTATAGATCATTTAAAAAGTTCTAGAGCCGCGTATACAACTCCATTTGGTTTTAGACTCAATTTGAAAAACTTAAACTTAAACTATAGATAAATATAGCTGTTTACTTTTCAAAACTGCATTTTATCAATTTCTATAAGTTTAGGGTTAATGGTCTAACTTTCAAATAAACTTTTTTTTTTTTGAGCGGTTATTTTAGTTTATTTTTGTAGTTAAAGGTGATCTTATTGAAGAAGTTAAATCTTTGTTTTGTTTATTTTGTTCAGTTTATTGTACTTTTGCCCCACATGATTGTAATCGGGCGACGCACCTTTTAGCAAGGAATGCGCTTATGGTTCCCAACTTTTATGTTTGGGTCAATGACAGCCCTTCAGGGCTGTCTTGTATTGTAACTTCCAATGTACACTAATTGTTTGTTATCAATGGTAATTCCACATTCTCAAAAAAAAAAAATTATATATATATATATATAGGCTTTCTCAGGTAAGGATATCCTTACCCTTACCTAAGCTTATGGAACTGATTTTCAGTTTTTGGTCACTTTTCGAGCACATATTCACATCTTAACCGTTTAGTTTTTAGGTCCTAATGTATAGAACTATAGATCACTTCTGCAAAATTTCAGCTAAACTGATAATTGTTAAGGCATCCAAAACTGTAATTCACATGAACGAACCGAATTTGTTGAACTGGAACCGGTCGTGTACATTGTTGTAAATTGTAGTTTTGAATGCCTTAACGATCATTAATTTGGATGAAATTTTGCAGAGATAATCTATACATTAGGACCTAAAAACTAACAGTTAAGATGTGAATATATGATCGAAAAGTGACCAAAAACTGGAAATCCGTACCTAAGCTTAGGTAAGGATATCCTTAGCTAAGAATGACAGATATATATTATGTCGTTGACATGATACAAGTTATGCCACTTTCGGCCTTAATTTTTATTGGCCTTGGAAATTTTCATCAACCTCTATGTTCGTCTCCACTCCATCATATATAATAATATAATATTGTTTTTTCATAATAGCAAGCTGGTTCATAGTTCATACGGACCTTTAACAGTTGTATTCCAACTCATAATTAAGGTAGTTCAACTGATCCGTTACTGAATGGACCAGGCCAAACACTTCACTTACTTACCTGAATAACTTAAAGTTAATAAGCTTAATGATCGATCATGTAAACGTACTGTAATTGATTCCCCACATTCAAACTATGTAAACTAGCTACCAGTACTTCTGGTTAATCAAATTTCTATTTTAGTTATACAGAACAGAGATCATAGTGTTTAATTAAGTCGAGGGATTGCTTTTTGGTCGAAGTAAAATAATCTGTTTCGCCGTACGGAGTTGTATGGACACAGGCTTTAATACGCGGGACTGAAAAGTATACCAGTCCAGGTCAGTACCAACACAACAAGGGCACCCTAGCTGCTACCATTGACCTTGACTTGGACCAGTGCCTGTTCTTGCCGACTTAAAAAAAATTTGTTGGTACATAGCCGACTTAAAATTTGAAACTCAGGTTGGAAAATTGCCGAGTCCACTTTATTTTATTTTGATATTGGAATATAGATATACACGCACAACTGTCTAGTCAATGGTCATAATTTAGTTTATTAAGACGTACAATGGAAACAAGAAGAGAGAATTGCCAAGTGCCAGTCAACCTAAACAAACAGAGACAACCAATAACAAACTGACAAAGTCAACAGAAAAATAGCAGAAGACCTTTCCCACTAATCACCTTGTATACAAGTCTAAAATAAATTAACCAATAACAAAATGACAAAGTAAAGAGAAAAATTAGCAGAAGAAGCCTCCGCCACTAATTACGCTCTATACTAGTCTAAATTCAAAAATGAAATTCATGTTATAAGTTGTCGAAATCAACTGAATATTAAGAATGCTAGACGTACACGGAAATTAGTACATCTATACTATTATTAAGAGAAGAGGGTTTGTTAGCCAAAGTGGACGTGAAAATACTCAAATACCCTCATACCATAAGTTATATTAAATGAATATTTAATAAATTAGGGATATAAATGTAAGTAACAAAATACAGAAAAGTAAAAAAACAAAAAATTTCTTATGTAGATACCTACCCCTACCCACTATCTGCATTACCCTTACTTCCCCTACCCACTATCTGCAGATAGCTAACAATATTTACAAATATTAATTTTTTAGTGAAAAAAATTCTTGCACATGTAGAGCATGTGATTGCAGACTAGTATACATATAATAAATGATAATTTTTAGGTTTACCTTTTTAGTGAACGAGTATATTCACTTTTATATATTGTTGATTAACATATTTCTACTAAATAAATATATGATCCAACAGTCCATATCTTAAATTAACCTTTAAAAATTATTTCTGTAAAAAATCAATGGAATCAGAATTCGTTTAATTATCTAATTGAATCAAACAAATAGATGGTTCTAACAACACTTACTACTATAATTATGAACCGTCCATGTATTTTATAGAAATAAATAACTAAAAGGTCTTTAATTTGATTGATTTTTTATAGAGCTAATCTTTGTATGATGTTGCATTGTTATGTAACATGAATGATTGAATTAGAAAATTATAAAATTAAAATGCATTCATCGGAATAGAGAGTGAATATGTTCATTCACTTCAAGAGTGAACCTAAGAATTATTCTAAATATAATGGTCGATGAGACCGGCTCCACTTTAGTTGGCAGTACTGTTGATTATATCGAATTGCATGCATCGAACTTAACTCCAAGGAATAAAGGATTGGTAACTCCATTCTACTGCAATTGCATGCCACCAATTAAACTATTAAAGTGCTATTCTTATTGAGTTCAAAGGCCAGCCATCCTAACATTAGTGCAATTTGGGTTGGTAGAACCATTCATGAGATGAGCTATATGTATTTAGAAATTGTCGACTTTCTATTGGCTCAACCGGTCTTGATTTAACCATTTAATGTATTGTAGAGTTTATTCGTGTGACTAGAGTTTGTTCAAAAAAAATAAATAAAATAAAATAAAAATCTTCGGTGTATCAAAACGTTGTTCACATAATTTTAATCAATTATCTTTTCTTTTGTTGGTTCTTGTAACAAAAAAGAAAAGTAGAAAAAGACACCATATATATGTATGTGAAATTGATCCAAAACAATGTGATTTTTGGCTTCATTTTCATCCTAGTCCCACTTATTCGGATTATACATATAACTTACTTCACTACAACTTTCCATCTGTAGATACGTACAGAAGCCCCACATCTTATTCATCATAGTACGTAATCTAGACTTTTAGCTATAAGCAGAAATAGTACATGCTTAGTTAGTTCCCGAATTTAGCTTTGTAGTCTTTCCACAGCTGATCTACTGTTTTCCCAAGCAATTGGCTAAAGAAATTGTCACTATAACCGTCTCTCATCTTCTTGTTAAGTTCTGCCACAAACCCTTGCTTGAGGCCATTGCAGTAGTCTAGGAATCGTGCAGTAACCGAATACCCCTCATCCCAACGCTGACCCTCGCCCGGTTTCACCCACCCATTAGGAACATAGTCGGCCTTCAACCTCACAAAATCTGCAATTCCTTCTATTAATCCGCCGGGAGCTTGACCCTTACCGTTCCACTGCCACACGTGTGTCATCTCGTGGAATAACACCCCATTGAAGTCCGTTTTGATGTCGCCTTTTATACCCTGGATGTAAGAAATTTTAATTAACATATGAGAAGTTAGGAAATTGGGTTAGGGGTGGGTCAGGTTAATGATTCCATTTTAAGTTAAAACTAGGACAAAAAAATAAAAATAAAAGAAAAATACGAATATTCTAGGATGTTATCGAAATTAGACTATATATACCTGTATGTATTTAGCCCCGACGTGAATCTCATCGTTGATGGTATACGCGATGCCATCCATGTCATCCACGAACAAGCTTACTCGCGGCACGTTCTTTCTCTCCGCAGCTGTAGTTTCTTTAAAGAGGTTCCAGATAAAATTTGTGGCAGCGCTCATCCTTTGCTGGGTGTAGTTCCTCCCTAGCTGGTTTCTGAAGCGGACTCCGCCAGAGGTGTTGAGAGCCCGGTTAAAGACGACGAACTCGACTGCATGGGTTCCATGCAGAGTAGTTAGGGCTAGGAGAGAGGCAAGGATGAAAGACAAGAGAAAACGAGCCATGATGCTTAATTTTAACAACACTAGCTAATTAACTGGCTTTAATTGCAGGTGTAAAATGTCCTTGATCTTTGTTGTTTATATAGAGTTCGTTTATGAGACATTGGAAGGATCAACGTGTTTGCTGTCCAATCGTTAGGAGCCATGTATGTAGTGATCGAGCAAATCCATCTCTAACTCTTTTAGAACATGGAAGAGAAAGTAAAACGCCTTTCTTTTACAGGAAGCTTCAGAAGACTTGATCTATATATTCACAATGCACTTATTCAAAATTATGGACGACCAACGAAAATAATAAATTGTTTAGCCTGCAGTTTTTACTGTTTCAACACTAGTCTCTTAATCAGGAATTTTGTATAGGAGATAAGATAATCATCATACTCTGATTGGCTTTGACTTCTCTTTCTGGCGTGTGGAATGGGCATGCAATTAATGTAACCGACCCAGCCAAATCTAGAAAAACCGCAGAGTCTACATTGGAACAGTGCAGTTTTAGGATAAGGCTAAGATCGAGTGATGAAACTGAAAATTCTTCATGAGACTCCTTAATGCTCAAAGTGATTGAACGGGAGAATACTCCAAGTATATTTTCTGTATAATCAGAAAATCTTTGATTAATCTATCAAAGAAAGCCAAATATGTACACCGCCAATGACGATGGTACATATATATAAAGCTATCATATGTTCCATCTTCCAGAAGTAAAGCAGTCTATTATCTAGCTTAGACTAGACTCAAGACTCGAGATTCAAGATATAATGATCTGTTTGATCATGACATGCGTATCGACGGTGGATAAGGCTGCATGATCTACGCGGAAATTCGTACATATTTGTTAACAATGTTGAATATTCAAGAGGCGTAAAAGCTTGTCAATATTCTAGAAGATGGCATTACACCACATCCATGAAATGTGGCTGAGACTTGGGTCGGTAACGATCTATTTCTTTTCTGTTGTCAGTTTGTTCATCCCATCACCTGATCATCTATTGATTCGGTGGGATTTTTTCCTCAATGGTCTCTTGGGTTTGGGTCACCAACCCATTGTTATAAAATTAAAAAAATTGCAAGCGAGATTAAACACACCAAAAAAATATTGTATGATTTCTTAACTCGGTGGAATCAAGTTCAAAAAATTTCTCCAAGAGAAATAAATTTTATGAGATCATGATTTTTCAGTGGACTATGCACATGATTTTTTGGCCAAACTCATAAGTTCTTATTTTCTCATTAAGATTTCTTACCCATGTGTCATGATTTTAAACTAAATCTAGAGCTGATGGAACTCAGAGTCTTGGACCAAGTTTTTTTTTTCTTTTCCAAAGTTGGAAAATTGAGAAAATCACAAAAAAAAAAGGGTCAAGATTTTTGCTATCCTTTATTTAGGGCAGCTCCTAAAATTTTTGTTTTTCAATGGTGAGATTATAACACAAAATAATTTCAATAAAAAAATATTTTAGACTAAGAGGAATTATTGACTTTTGATTCGTAACACAATGATCATGTTAGCATTTAGGCCATAATGATTGATTTAGTCTGTTAAGCTTGATGTAAAGTATAATTAGTTTCTAGTAATTGTTTTCATTTTCTTTAAACTTGTGAGTGAGATGGTGTTATTGTAATGGAATTTAGGGAGTTCTTCTTGATTTTCTTTAGGCCTCCATCCATTAATTGTTGGATCAAGCTATAGCATATGCATGTAAAGATAACTGATAACCGGATCGAGAGTGTATAGATCGACTTGAGAAAGACGTACTCTTTAACAGCTTGCTAGATCTGCATAGGCAGAGCAAAATCTTGAAACATTGATTCTAGTCTACCCCATAAAGCCATCAAAGCCAAAGTGCTATATGACGACGGCCAGGGTCAAACCCTAGCAGTCCCCATAAATAATGAAAAGTGTTGAGAACCGTCAAATTTCCTAGCCGATGCTATTGCAAAAGCTTGTCATAGTGCTCAAGCTCAAAGCTGGTGTCATTCACTTCCCCTCTCAGCTTCTCATGCTTTTCTGTTTGATAACTTGAGAGTTGGTTGTATTAATGGAACTCCTTTGTAATTTTATTCTATTTTTGAAAGGAAAAAAAAAACCTCCATTACAAAAATATGCATGTCAACTAGGGCTGTCAATTCCGACACGACCCAATAACACGACTCGAAACCCGCACGAAATAAAGTGGGTTGAACCCGCATGATTAAAAAGCGGGTCAGCCGTGGGTCAACCCGCCAACACGAAATGAACCCGTATAACCCGATTATGTTATACTTCTTCTTGAAATTTAGGACGTTAGGAGTATTTGATCATAGGATTAGATAATTTGAAATATTTTGCTTTATAATTATTGGATTTAATTATTTATATTATTCGTCTTGTAGAGTTTTTAGTGAATTTAATCAATTTATGCATTTTTTTAGTTAAATGGGTCGCATTGTTAACCCTTAAATGGGTCATTTTGTCTAACGCGACATGACCTATTTGTTAAATGGGTTAAGCGAGTTGGAAATGGGTAACCCGTTTAATAAATAGATTGGGTTTGAGTTTAGATTTTTTACACGATTATTAAATGGGTTGGGTTTGGGTTTGTATTTTGCGACACGACAAATACCTTGACCCGACACGAACCCAACCCGACACGACCCATTGACAGCCCTAATGTCAACGTTAATAATTCATGTGTCATCCAATCCAATAGGACGTAAATAACTTTGTATGGTTTGGCTACCCAAAAGTGATGGAAAACATACACATATATATTAATCATGATGGTGGTAATGAAAAATGAAATTAAAAATACAAAAACAAAAAAATCCCAAAGTAGGATTAAGTTCCTCTATAGTTAATAAGAGATTGATCCACAAAACTAAAGTAGTTGTAGACTAATTTTCATTTGGTCATTGTTGAGAGATTGCAAATTAATAACTATGAAATCTGGTCAATATTTAGACCTATAAAACTTGCATCTTTCTGTTATAACAAAAAAATTTAAACCCACACCACAGTTCAGATTCATTATATCAAAAGACTTCACTATGTGGAGAACTGGAGAAGCATTTTAAGCATTTTATTAACACTGAACAATTGCATTAAATGAATACTGAGTGGACATACATGTCACATACAGTTAACATGTCGTCCTATCATTTATTCGCCTTCTTAATACAAGACCCAGTTCTTATTCCCAAATGTTATCAACTAAAACTAATATGATATACCCTTAGTTTGCATATTTGGCTTTGTAGTCGGTCCACAGCTGTTCGACCGTCTTCCCGAGCAACTGATTAAAGAAATCGTTACTGTAACCATCTCTCATCTTCTTGTTAAGTTCTGCCACAAACCCGTCTTTAAGGCCATTGCAATAATCCAGGAACCGTGCAGTTTCGCTGTAACCCTCGTCCCAACTGGTACCATCACCGGGTTTTGCAAACGAGGCGGGTATAAAACCAGACTTCAAGGTCACAAACTCAGCAATCCCTTCTACCACTCCGGTAGGAGTTTGACCGTTTCCATTCCACTGCAATGAGTGTGTGATCTCATGGTAAAGTACCCAATTGAAGTCGTTTTTGAGGTTTGCTGCCGATAGGTCCTGAATACAAAGTAGTAAAAATCATTAGCAAGTGCAAGGTCAAAATTAGTATAAAAAAGACATTGATATACCAAAATATAAAGTGTTGTAGAAAATCTCAAATTTATCATTGAAATAGCTTTTCATGAAATTTTCATGGCATTTGAATATCAAAAAGTTTATATGTCCTTCATCTCACCGGTTAACACGTATTTCAAAACAAAATTGTCAGAGTCCATCTCATATATTCAGGGAAGCTGGGGATAAAATGTAATGATAAAATAATGAAATATGACAAGAAAATTTTCTTATACTTGGAGATTGCTATGTCTGTATATATATTAGTCAAAAGAAATACCAAGGACGAAAAAACCTTTAACGTAAAATATTGAAAATCTTGACCATGTGTATTTGTACCTCGATGTACTTGGCTGAAACATGAATAATGTCATTGCTGGAGACTGCAATGCCTTCTCTATCTTCGACGAACAAGCTTATGCGCGGAGTGTTCCTTCTTTCTGCAGCTGTAGTTTGCTTAAAGAGGTTCCAAATGAATTCAGTCGCGTCTCTCATTCTTTGCTTGGTGTAGTCCACGCCCAGCTCGTCTCTAAAACGGACTCCGCCAGGGGTGCTGAGAGCCCGGTTCTCGACGATGTACTCAATAGCTTGTGTTTCATGGACAGTAGCTAGGGCTAAGAGAGAAGCAAAGACCAATGAAAGGAGAAAGCGAGCCATGGTGTTTGAAATGATTTACTAAAGTGACTGTAATTTGTTATGCACCAAGTGTTTGCTTTTTGTGGTTTATATAGAGTTTGGTTCTGCAAGACATGGTAAGCATTAGGGTGTTTCCTCACCAATATTCATTAAGAGTCATGTACGTAAGGAACTAATCCATTAACTGATACGGTCAGAGTCTTGTCACCAAAACAAAAGTCCTAATAGTCTGCTTGACTTTGAGTTTCCCAGCACTTTTGATATACGCACCGGTGATTAAGGGGTTGAAAATGTCTTCTTTTTCCTTTTTTCCTTTTATTTCTAGTAAGATATTGACTTGTGTCCAAATCATATACAGATCAGAGGTTGAAGAAAGAATTGATCAAGTCCAGCAAGGTACCCTTTGAGTTCGGCCCATAAATGATCAAGTTTCAAGATTTTAATCAATGACACAATGACCAATAGGTTAACCAATAGGATGATCCATTAGTCGTTTTGGATAACATGACCACTGTAAAACAACTTTGTTAAGGAGGAGGACAGAATGGACACATGACCTGATTTGTTAAGATTTTTTTGGCTACCGATCTGCCCTATGTTAAGAAAAGGAGGAGGACAGAATGGATGACTCATTTGTTAACAGTTTTTTGGCTACGGATCTACTGTATGTTAAGAACTTGTTAAGTGTTTTTGGCTACGGATCCACCCTATGTTAACAAAAGGAGGCTCCCAAAGTGGTGAGAATCATAAACTAGTAGGAACTGAGAATTTGAAATATAGGCCAACAAGATATAGGATCTTGATGGATCATATATTATCATTTAAGAGAACCACTACAGGAAAATAGGTCATTTACGGCGCGCAAAAAACGCTGTAAATGACATTTCACGGCGCGCGAAGAGACGCTCTTATAGACAGCGCCGTAAATGTACTCAAAAGCACGCCGTAAATGTGCTCAAAAGCATGCCTTAAAATTTTCATTTACGACGCACATTGCACGCCGTAAATGTCTTTTGCAAAAAAAAAAAAAAAATTTAAATAATTTATTTTCAGTTGTTCCAGGATCACCCCAACATTGTAGCTATTAGCCATACCATGTTCAGGCACTTATTGAAACAAAATAGAAGTACAACATACCCAACGTAAAAGAAACTCTTCATCAAAATTGTCTCACTCAACCACAACAATCATATTACAAAAAGTGTAATAATGATATACTAAACCTCATTACATCATTTAATCCTTGGACTAATAACATCAATTAGTTAGCGAATGATATCTATCACAATATTCCACATTCCACATGGTATCACAATATATCACATTACCTCCCATAAGTTAGTGAATGGTTATATCACATTACAGAAGATTAGATAAAAAAATTAAGGACCTTTTTCTAATCCTTCACCTGCCATTAGAGCTGCTAGGTGGACAGTTTTGTTTCCTGGAGCTAGCTGAACATGCATCAAGAACTTTCAAGAAGTTATTAATGTAAATTCTGCAAGCCAATCATGGAACAGAAAGAAAAATGTCTAGCCAAAGAGAAGACACACAAATAGTGATGAAAGCTTCATAGCCTGGGAAAGTACATTTTGATACACACCATAACATACCTCAGTAAAACCAATAGCTTTCTTACACTTGCTTGCCCAAATCGCACACCATGAGTCTGCAAACATTTCAACCTATTTTAGAGTACTGAAACATTTCCAATTGAGCAACTACATTTTTGGAAAATATCACTTTTCCTGTTCAACTATTACATATGCTCTTTCTGGACAACATTCTAATGACAATCACAAGAACCTACATTGCAAGTTTTCACCTATTTAGAAGATAAAGGCTACTGAAATGAAGTCCTCTTCAAACAATAAATAATAAAAATGATGAAGGGAGATCTATGATACTGATCTCGAACTCATATCAGCACAGCAGAATTAATTGAGAACTATATCTCATCACACCTCCAGTTAGCTAATTACATGATCAAAAGCATATCATTTTTTAAGACACACATTTCCTCTTTTTTTTTTCACTTTTCTTTGTCCTACTGTTGAATACCAATCAACACTACTACATATTTGAGCAAAAGCCACATACGTTTTATCCGTGTCTTTGACCCAACAACAACCAATTACCCACGAATAAATGTGTCTATCTGCAACAGCTACGTTGCAGCCACTTATAATTGAGTCAGTGCCCTGTAGGGCCGTCGCTTTGGCAAAAACAGTCACGAATGTTTTAGATCGTGACTTTGTTTCACTTTCTGACTTGGTGGGCCCGTGTAATTGAAATTGTCACGTATGCATTTGTAATTGGTCATTTATTACAGTATATATACAAACCACTTTTGTTTTGTTCGTGCCTTCATCAATAAAAAGTTTTTTTTAAAAAAAATTGTAGAAACGGATTACTAAATATTAAATCCTCAATTTTGATAAATAAAAATAATACAATACTCTCTTACTTTTGAAATATAGATACATAGCTTGTACTAACAAGAATTTACCCTCCTATACTAATTGGAATACATCAGTACATCTATACTAGTCTAAATTAATCATAACTTCAATGGCTTATGACTACAACTTCAAGTTGAAACTCCAACAGCAACTCCACCTCCTGCAAAATCTGTCTATAAATGAAAGATACGGAGATACATGAACAAAGCTGTTAATCAAACACTAAATGACAATTGCAATAAAAGCTGTGAGCAAACTGCAAACCTAAATTCCAATTGCAACATATGGGTGTTGGCACAAATTTAAAATCACCCTTCAATACAAATCTTTCTATTTCTCCGTTAATTCTCTATATGGATCATTGACATGTTTTAGCATGAGAACATAACTTAACAGAATCATTCTCTATCAAAAGGTCGCATCCTATAAACTTACTAGAACCAGTAGGCAATACCATACAGTTGCAAGTTTATAGAGTCATTTGTTATCTTTTACATTTGACATATATGACTATATTAGTAAGATACCTTGTACATTAATGTAGTTCTATTGGCCCAACAAGTTACCTAGTAGAACTAAAAGACAAAAGCTCTTATTACTAAGCTAATCATGTGAAGTCCATAGCAAGAACAAGCATATAACATTGAAATGTAGTATAGTACAAAAATCACACATGATAAGATATGAAGTCATTTACTTGCAAGTTGCCAACTCTTCCAACTTGATCACTTCAAACTAAGTACTGATAAACTCGTTCGCAAACCTGCAAATCAAGAAATGGATCAAAGGCCATACCACCTCAACAAAATGCTTCTAATTGGCTAAACAGAGTTATACATTACACATCTATGACCTCGAACTCGAACTCCCTCTGGCCCTCTTATGTGCTAAGAGAAAAAAATTTAAATAAATTGTGGTTATCATTTGATTGACATGCCCAACCAACCAGCAAAAATACAAACATATGTATATGAGATTTTTTAGCTCATAAAGATAATATGAGTATTCAAACTCCACGGGCAAAAGCCTTATTTTATATAGATTATGTTGGAATCCATATATGTAAAGAGTAACAGTTCTAAATGATCAAATTGCCCAACCTTCTCTAATGATGTGTAAGATCCAGTGACCCCTGATTTGTGATGTCCTTACGACAAGTCCTTTCTGCAAACAAAAATTCAGACCCAACAAGGCAACAACAACAAATAAGAAATCACTATCTGGCTTACTCATTTAGTCTATTACAATGCTAAAGACTTGGAAAGTACATTGGCTAAAGATAAGAGTACAACTTCCTTGCACCACACATAAACCAATTAGGCTTCTCTTTTGTTTTCCAACTATCTGTCTTACATCTATAGATAATAGAAAAACGAAAGTCTTAAAAGGAAAAATATAAATTGCTAACCATTTCAGCAAAAATCTAATGGATAACAACAAGAAAATGCGAAAGACCCACACAAATTCACATGACTTATAAGGTCAGAACCTCAAACCCAACACAATTATAAAGGATAAAACATGACTTGAAATTGTTTAATTAAAACGCACCAGCCTTTCATGTTTTCTGGAAGAACCCAGCACACTTTTAGGGAAGGTAAAGAACAATGTTGAACCTATTTTGAAATCCTAGTTACTACTCTAAATTATCCCAACTTTGCCTAATCCAGTGATCATAAAAAGAACTCAGCTTTTTTTGAAAAATATGAAAAGTTACATTCTAATTTTCTAACCTTCAAAGGTTAACCCCAAAATTTAGATCTGCCTTACAAAAAGGGGCATGTAAGAGCCTAAAAACAAAATCAAGAAACAACCAAACATAAGAAAAAAATCAATTCGCTAAAGTTAACAAAGAAAAACCAATTTGTTGCACCTTTCTTACATATCTGAGATTTCAGCTCGCCATTTAAGTGAGATGAAGCCAAACACATATAGAGACCATCCGTAATAGAAGATCATGGCCGATACTCTTGAAGCCCTAACAATGAGCCGCGGATTGCTAATCTGATAGAGGAGCGCAAGTGGAAAAGTACTGCTGTTGTTGCCATGGACTGGAGATGGCTGCAACATGAGAGAGAGAGAGAGAGGAGAGAAGAGAGAGAGAGATGAGATGAAGAAGAGAAGAAGAAGAATAAGAGGAGTGAACGGTTACCACGTGCAAAGATAAAGTCTGATGGACAAAAAGCTTGGAAAGAAAAAGAAAAAAAATTACCGTTCCAATTGAAGTTGAGAGTGCGGTAAGTTGCTTGGTTCTCTATTCGTAACAGTAAAAGTGGGCCCCAGTGGTGAGAGAAAAGATAAACAATTGCGTAGGCACGATTATAATCAGAAAAGTGGGAGTCTTTACCATGCTAAGTACTATATGAGCAAAATCTCCATGATTAACTTCTTCGTGGCTAAGAGAGTGTGGCCTTTGCCCACATTTGTAGTAGTGCAAGTTACATAAAAACCAATGAAAAGAAAATGAAAACCACCTTTTAGATGACTAAGAGTCTGACAACAGTCCATCGCTCCCCTAAGCCTCCAGTATCATTGAAATTTACACAAGCCAACCGTATAGTAGTTGATGATATGCCCATAAATAGCTCATAACAATGCCACAATACCTGTGCCACCTTCAAGTATCAGCAAATACATAATGGAACATTATTAACTCCTACATGCAGATTTAATGACATAGAAAGCATTGATCTGTAGATTCAGTCCTATAGATTCAGCCTCCTTATATCAGCAAGATAAGTCAACCTACTTTCCATGAGACCCAGTAATTGCTAGTTGCAAGAAACCATCACGATACTTGTTCGCCTTTTGAGTTAGCTATGTGGTGTACAAAGCCTGCCATATTAGTATCTTAGAAGACTAAATATAGTTGATAAAGTTCAAAGATGTGCTACATATATTCGTCCTGCATCTGATATTAACATAAAATCTACCCATAATGCAGAGACAAAGATACTCAGAGTTTCATGTTATATAAGAATAGAGAGGATTTCACATTTGTAGATGGTCCTGATAAACAGAAATGCGAATAACTACATAAACTAAACAAAAAAATCAAAATGAATAGTTATGGGACGTGAGGGATACCAGTTCCATGAACTGATCTCACTCTAGTCCAATTGGTACTCAGAGCTCCTGGCCACCTTCTGTAAACTGCCAAAGAAAGAAAATGGTACATTCATATAGGAATAGGAAACTTCATGATTCTGTTTATCACTAAATTGAGACCAATTCACCAAACAGTCGAATATTGAAACCAAGAACCTCATCTCATTTCCCTTTGCTAAGACCCAAGTACATTACCTTAATAGAGCTAAATACAGTACTTGGATAGTTGGATTGTAGTAGTATAAAGCAATCAAACACTATCTTAGTATACATCAATCAAAATATCAAATACTATGCACGCCGTAAATCTCGAGTGGTGAATGATCACTTTTCTTATAGTGTTAACTAATGTCAAAGAAGCAGAAAAGCAAAGTTCAAAGCGTTAATAATAGGATGTATATTAAGCTTTGAATTCAGAATCTAACTTATACATAGAGATAAACGAAATGGTTATCCTCATTCGTAAGGATCAAACATTTGCCTAAAGTCTCATAGTGAAATAAGGGATCCAATGCATATGTAAAGAGTGAGATAATTAAATGGGGCACAATTTCACAAAAATAGGAAGAATGGATTGAATTATAATACTAATAATGTTTCCTTGAAATCTAAACATAGAACAGTACAATAGAATTCAAAACACACCTGTTTTTGTCTGAATATAAAGCCATCATAGCCAAGGTGCTATGTGCCGACCGCCAGGGTCAAACCGTACTAGTCCCACAAATAATGAAAAGCGTTGAGAACCATAAGATTTTCTAACCGATGTTATTGCAAAAGCTGGTCTTCATGCTGAAGCTCAAAGTTGGTGTCGTACACTCATACACTTCCCCTCTCAGCTTCTCATGCTTTTCTGTTTGATAACTTGAGAGTTGGTTGTACTAGAGAAACACGTTGTAATTTATTCCATTTTTGAAAAAGAAAAAAAAAAAAACCTTCATTACAAAAATATGCATGTCAACGTTAATAATTCATGTGTCTTCCAATTTGATAGAACATAAGTAAACTTGTACAGTTTGGCTACCCAAAAGTGATTGAAAACATACACATTAATCATGATGGTGGTCATGAAAAATGAAATTAAAATTTAAAAAAAAATTCCCACAGTAGGATTCATTTCCTTTATATTTAATAAAAGATTAATCCACAAAACTAATGTAGCTCTTTCGTTTGGTCACTCTTGAGAGATTGCAAAATATCTATGAAATTTGGTCAATATTTAGACCTACAAAACTTGCATCTTTCGTTATGACAAAGAAATTTAACTCACACTACAGTTCAGATTCATTACACCAAAAGACTTCGCTATTTCGAGAAGTATTTTATTTAATAGTTAGTACACTAAACAATTGCATTAAATGAATACTGAGTGGACATACATGTCACATATAGTTAACCTGTTGCCCTATCACTTATTCGCCTTCTTAATACAAGAGCTAGTTCTTATTCATATATGTTATCAACTAATATGAAATACCCTTAGTTTGCATATTTGGCTTTATAGTCGGTCCACAGCTGATCGACCGTCTTCCCGAGCAACTGGTTAAAGAAATCGTTACTGTAACCATCTATCATCTTCTTGTTAAGTTCTGCCACAAACCCGTCTTTAAGGCCATTGCAATAATCCAGGAACCGTGCAGTTACGCTGTAACCCTCATCCCAACTGTTACCATCACCGGGTTTTGCAAACGAGGCGGGTATAAAACCAGACTTCAAGGTCACAAACTCAGCAATCCCTTCTACCACTCCGGTAGGAGCTTGACCTTTTCCATTCCTCTGCAATGAGTGTGTGATCTCATGGTAAAGTACCCAGTTGAAGTCGTTTTTGAGGTTTGCTGCCGGTAGGTCCTGAATACAAGGAGTAAAAAATCATTAGCAAGTGCAAGGTCAAAAGTAGTATAAAGAAGACATTGATATACCGAAAAATAAAGTGTTGTAGAAAATCTCAACTTCATCATCAAAGTAGCTTTTTTCATGCGAAATTTTCATGACATTTGAATATCAAAAAGCTCAAATGTCTTTCATCTCTCGAGTTAACACGTATGTCAAAACAAAATTGTCATAGACTTCATCCATATTCAGCGTAGCTGGGGATAAAATGTAATGAATTGTGACAAGAAAATTTTCTTATACTTCGAGATTGCTATGTGTATATATTAGTCAAAAGAAATACCAAAGGAAAAAAAAAACTTAAAATATTGAAAATCTTGACCATGTATATATGTACCTGGATGTACTTGGCTGAAACATGAATAATGTCACCGCTCGAAACCGCAATGCCTTCTCTGTCTTCGACGAACAAGCTTATGCGTGGCGTGTCCCTTCTCTCTGCAGCTGTAGTTTCCTTAAAGAGGTTCCAGATGAAATCAGTCGCGTCTCTCATTCTTTGCTTGGTGTAGTCCAAGCCCAGCTCGTCTCTAAAACGGACTCCACCAGGGGTGCTGAGAGCCCGGTTCTCGACGATGTACTCAATAGCTTGAGTTTCATGGACAGTAGCTAGGGCTAAGAGAGAAGCAAAGACAAATGAAAGGAGAAAGCGAGCCATGGTGTTTGAAATGATTTATCAAGTGACTGTAATTTGTTATGCACATAGTGTTTGCTCTTTGTGGTCTATATAGAGTTTGGTTCTGCAAGACATGGTCAGCGTTAGGGTGTTTACTCACCAATATGCATTAAGAGCCATGTACGTAACTACGTGAGGAACGAACTAAATCACTAATCCATCTTTGATTTGTATTCAATTCAATTAACTGGTCATAGTCTTCTTACCAAAACAAAAGTCCTAGTAGTCTGCTTGACTTTGAGTTTTCCAGCACTTGAAATAAATGTAGGGGACTGGTGATTATGGGGTTGAAAATGTCTTCGTTTTCTTTTTTTCCTTTCATTTCTAGTAATATATTGACTTCTGTCCAAATCATGGCGAGTTGTATACAGATCAAAGGGTGAAGAAAGAATTGATCAAGTCCAGCAAGGTACCCTTTTGAGTTCCGCCGATAAATGATTAAGTTTCAAGATTTTAATTAATGACACAATTTTAACCAATAGGATAATCCATTAGTCGTTTTGGATAACATGACCACTGTAAAACAACTTTGTTAAGGAGGAGGACAGAATGGATGACTTAATTTGTTAAGAGTTTTTTGGCTACGGATCTGCTCTATGTTAAGAAAAGGAGGAGGACAGAATGGATGACTTAATTTGTTAACAGTTTTTTGGCTACAGATATACTCTATGTTAAGAAAAGGAGGCTCCCAAAGTGGTGAGAATGATAAACTAGTAGGAACTGAGAATTTGAAATGTAGGCCAACACAGATATAGGATCTTGATCATTTAAGAGAACTAATGGCAAAGAAGCAGAAAAACAAAGTTCAAAGAGTTAATAATAGATGTATATTAAGCTTTGAATGCATGCAGAATCTATCTTGTACAGTTGTACATAGAGATAAACAAAATGGTTATCCTCATTCGTTAGTGAAAGGGTTCACAGCTTAAGGATCAAACATTTGCCTATTTGCCTATAGGTCAACACAGATATAGGATCTTGATGGATCATTGATCATTTAAGAGAACTAATGGCAAAGAAGCAGAAAAACAAAGTTCAAAGAGTTAATAATAGATACATTAATAAGCTTTGAATGCACCTAACTTGTACATAGGGATAAACAAAATGGTTATCCTCCCTCATTCGTTAGTGAAAGGGTTCACAGCTTAAGGATCAAACATTTGCCTATAGGGTTTAGGGTTTAGGCCAACACAGATATAGGATCTTGATGGATCATTGATCATTTAAGGCAAAGAAGCAGAAAAACAAAGTTCAAAGAGTAATATAATAGAAGTGTCCCCCTACGTACTATCTTTTTTAATTAATAAATTATTTTAATTGCCAAAAAAAAATAGATGTGTAATAGCTTTGAATGCAGAACCTAACTTGTACATAGAGATAAACACAATGGTTATCCTCATTCGTTAGTGAAAGGGTTCACAGCTTAAGGATCAAATATTTGCCTAAAGCAGTACAATGGAAACAATAGTCCTCCTCATAGTGAGGCATTTGGTACAATAGTCCACATAGTGAAATAAGGGATCCAATGGATTTGTAAAGAGTGAAATAAATGGGGCACAATTTCACAAAAATAGGAAGAATGGAAAGAATTATAATACTAATAATGTTTCCTTGAAATCTAAACATGGAACAGTACAATAGAATCTAAAACACATCTGTTTTTGTCTGAACATGTGTTTATGCAGGTGTACCCAATCAAATCACCAAACCAAATCTATTATCAACTACTGTTGATTCTCTTAGTTGTATCCGCTTCTTCCAGAATCCCATGATTAAGTGTCTATGAAGATCCTCCTGAAGCTTTGGCTGGGGGCAAAAGCACTTTGGCTGGAGACAGCAAAGCCACAGCACCTCTCTCAGAACTCAAGTACTTCTTGAACACACCCTGAAGCTTGTTTTTCGCAGCCTTAGCATGCAAGCTCACCAACACTTTGGAACAATCACTGTTTGAAAACAATTAAAGGATAGTAAGTAAAGATCCAATCAATCATACAAACCCACTTACAGATTTTCAAAGCAAAAAAAAGAGAATACAAGAGATACTTACATTAGTTGAGATTCTGAGAAACCAGTGTGAAGCTTAAGCGTGTCACACCAAGCAGGACTCTTGTTTAGAGTGCATTTAGCAGCATAGACTGCAGAGGCAGCAACCATTGAAGGGCAGTACATAAGCATACCATAATGCATCATACCCAATTCAGCTAGAAAGTAGACCAGGTTTTCCATCTGGACAATTCCACACAAGAATAATGTTAATGACTTGATATTAGCAACTTATCTAATGAAGCCAATATCAGGTAGCAACAATTGAGAGGATTTTGATATGATTACTCACTTGTTCATCTGGAATTGCGGCTTTAATGAACCGGACCAAGAACACATAGAGTGTAGGTACAGTCAAGGTCCACTCCAACTTACCCAGTATCATTTTCTCCATCACCAATATCTGCACATTACTGTAAGCATTGTCCGAAAGGCTAACAAAGTCATCGACCTGAGGGGGCCAGATCTCTTCATACTTTGAGGCAATCAGCATGGCGCTGATGCCAACTAATTGCAACTCTCTCCTAGGCACAGTCTTGACTGAAAGGAACCGGTCAATTATGTTGGTGGTTAGGTAGAAAGTCTCGGGAGAAAGCTCGAACTTGCTGTGAACAACCACCAGCCAGTCCATCAGAATTGCTCTCATGTTTTCGTTAATCTCAGGCTGTGAGTCAATATAGTCATGAGGGCGGTTCTCATTCTGCATTATATGTGTGAGTTAGAGACCAATTGATAAATCAGAGACTGATAGTGAACTATATAAGTAATACTGAAAATAAGGGGACAACTCAATCTAATGCGTACCTCAACAAGCTTATAGAACTTGTACATGTCCTCAACATATTCAACAGCAGCCAAGTCATTACCAGCATCTTTGGCATCAATATCAACAATCACATCCTTTGGTTTATTAGTCAAACCACAGGCAGCCTAGATATCACCAATAGATAAATAAGAACAAACAAACAATACCACAAAGTAAAAACTGCCACCAAAAAATCATCTGGTCCAATCAGCCAAAGAATGAAAAAGGGTCAACATTACCTTGCTTCTAGCAGTAAGGACTGAAGTAAGAGTTGGTGCTGCTTTCTTCTTTGAAGCTCCTTCTTTCTTCTTCTCATGCTTAACCTTTTCAATCAAGCCTTCCTCTGTCTCCGGACTGATTTCGATTATCTCCTTGGGCTTCAACTTGATATTAACTACTTTCTTCTGCACTGGCTTGGGTGCCTCATCCCTTTTAACCGCCACAAGTTCATTCACGTTAACACAAACTTGCTTCTGTACATCAAAAAAAATAGGCAGAACCCAAAATCAGATACATGAATAAAGCAAAGCAAACAAGGTATAAATGTGATCAAAACAAACCCATAATCAGACACATGATAATGCAAGAAAGGTATCAAAACAAACCTTGTTGTTCTCATTAGCTGCTGCAGCCTGTGCATTAGCTAGTAATTGAGCCCGGAAGTTCCTGCAATCACTATAGAACATTAGTAAGAAAGTAACAATCACCATAGAACATAAACCCAAAGTAACCAAAACAATTGAAAATAGGCACAAATAGAAGAGCGAGTAATAAACCTTGTTATGGGGCGATTCGGCTTGATCTCAATTCCTCGAACAAGTTGCTGGTTACCAATCTCACCAAGTGGTTTTCGGTTTCTCCCATCCGCCACAGCGTTCTTCTTCTGTGGCTTAACTCCTACTCCGGCCACTGCCATACCTATTATAACAGAACACATTAATCTCAGTCCACAAAGAACACCTATTACAACAAACCCATTTGTAGAAATCGATCACAATACAGATACAACAGTCTAATTCCAATGAAATCTGACAACTCAAAGCAAATCTTTTCTGTCAAAAGATTGAAAAGATATGATTTTTTCATCATTTGGGATCCAAGAAACAGAACCCTTCAATCGGTTTTGGTGAACATTATCTGAAACTTTCTAAAACCAAATAAGGTAAATTCCCATAACAGAACAACCTTTTAGATCTAAACCTTAAGCCCTCAATTAATCATATTGGGTAAAAGTTAACCAAACCCAGAAGGCAAATCAGAAAATTTCATACGAAAGGACACCAAGAGCAGTCAGATTCGTCGATTTCTCAACATGGGTAAGCCTCAATTAATCATATTGGGGGAAAACTATCCACACCCAGAAACCAAATCAGAAAATTTCTTGCAAAATTTAAACGAAAAAGGCACCCAGAACCATCAGAATCCACGATTTCTCAACATGGGTTATGCAATTACACAAACACAGAGTCCAAAGATTGAACCTTTTCAGCAAAATTACCCAGTTATGAACAGTTCGTATCACAAATCAGATGAACAATCTTCCAAGAACAACAAACCCCCAATTAGAATCAGAAAACAATACCTCTGGCTTGTTGTTGATCAACGACTCTCGAAGCCATTCCTAAATCTCTGATTCAAAATCAATCCTTTCAATCTTTCTCTCTCTGAAGACCAAGAAGAAGAAGCGATTCAGAGAATGAATAAGAATTTGGAGCCGAATGACCCCTTTTTGAAGCTAGGGGAGCCACCGCTTCACTCCAACGGTCTCATTTTCTTTAATTTTGAGCCGTTGGATCAGGGGCACCATCTACGGGCCTATTCATTCGAGAATATTACCGTTAGGGGCAGAAAGGTAAATGACTGGGGGTCAAGGCGTGGTCACCAACTCATTACAGCTTATTCTGGATTTTACAGAGTGCCACGTGATCTGAATTTTCGACAAATAAATAGAAAGAATTATTATTACCGTTTAAGTGGAATATTTAGTGGATACATCATGGGCAAAATGATATTTATGGAATTAATCAATTAAGACTCTCTCCAAATTGACTACATACATTTTCTCTTTTGGATATGACGAAACATTACAATTGTTATTAAGCTGCTCAATCGTAAGTCATACTTCATTTTTTTCTTTTACAATAAGAGTTTTACCTTGGTCGGAAAACAATAAGTCATCATGTTCACATAACTTGACAAGTGCATAAACAAGTGACTCAGATAATTAAAAAAAAAGTTTTTCTATTGGAACCTCCAAATTTACTTACTTGACCTCTATGCTTTTTACACCTCCTATCAAATTTTCAAATACTAAATTTACTCATTAAATCTTACTAAAGTTCCTCAAAAAACCTCACTCATATAATTAATTTACAAACAAACTAAGATCTTTATAATAAAAAAACTTAGTCATTTCAATGATTTAATTACTCTATAAATCTTAATTACATCTCCATTTCTTAATCAATCTCTTATCCAAAAAAAAAAATCAAACACAAGGTATTGAGTTTTAAAAACTAATAAAAATCAAATAACATGAACTATTATGTGATTTTTTTTTTATTTACTTTTTCTTTTTTAGCTGTTAAAAAAAAACAAGATTAATCATTTTTTTCCTAATGTTTCTCTATTTTCTGTACCTCATGATTAATTATTTAAATATTTTTTATTTATTTTTATTTGCCAGCTCTTTTTTCTTCTTCTTCTTTTTACAAATATAATAGATAGATTTAGATTTAAGGCATAATACAATTTATTTTGTTCTCCCTGACCAATATACATATCATACATTTTTATCTTAATCATAGTTTTATTTCTTAATATATATATATATATATATATATGAATGCTTTAATGAGTACGTAGTGAAATTAGAAAATGAAAATAGATAGGGAAAATAATAAAGAATGCAATTTAATATTATTGAATTGGAAAGTCTAGAGAAAATAAATATAATCATTTTTTTGGTATAATTATTGTCCCTAATAGTCATTTTATAGTAGGTTATATATGTCATTTAATAATTCATAACAGAGTGAGGTTAAGTGAGCAGATTTGGAGATCCCAATAGAAACTCTCTTTAAAAAAAAATAACAGAAGACTGTTGTAGTTAAAAAATAACCAAACGTTACCGTTGATATGGCAAACTGAAATATTTGAACTGTACTGGGTTAACATTCCTTGCATAATTAAAGAACAATTCTCAACAAAAATAGATACATAACAAGAGCACCCACTACCTAAGATCGAGGTCATGGGTTCGAGTCACCATGAGAGTAGGAGTGAAATCATTTTATCCTCTTATTTAAATAAAATAAAAAAAACATAACAAGAGCAGGTAAAATAGTGATACAGATTACTAAGGTATCCAAAAGATTATAATAAAGAACGAGCATCATTCCTAACGGAGCTACTCTACTCGCTTATCTCGGGTCTTTGGCCCATGATGTATTTCTATTTATTCCTAAGATTTTGTTCTCAGATATGAGAGAAAGTTCAAATAAACAAATTTCTAAGAAACTAAAATGCAATTTAAAATTGAAAAAAAAAACATAAAATAGCAATTAAATGATGCCGTTTTTTTTTATATGCCTAGTTACTTTGTGTTATTTTATACCTCAGTTTCACCAGTGTGATGTTTTTGTGTTTGACAATTCTTAGGTTCACCCCTGGGGTGAATGAGTATATTCACTCTCTCTTGCGATTAACTTATAATAACTTTATAATTTTATAATCATCCATTAATTCATGTTGTATAATGTAATATAAAGATTAGCTATGTAAAAAATCAATCAAATTGAAGACCTTTTGGTTATTTATTTCTATGAAATACATGGACGCGCAGTTCATCATAATAGTAGTAAGTGTTGTTAGAACCATCTATTTATTTGATTCAATTAGATAATTAAACAATTTCCGATTCGATTGATTTTTTACAGAGATGATCTTTGAAGGCTAATTTAAGATATGAACCGTTGGATTATAAATTTATTAAGTAAAAATACATTAATCGACAATGAGGGTGAATATGCTCGTTCACCCTAGTGGTGAACCTAAGAATTGTCATTTTGTGTTGACCTTTTACCAACATATAAAAGAGCCATACTAATTAAGATTTAATAATCTCAACCTAACATTACGCTATATTTATGTTCCATACGTTTACTCTTCAATCTAGTCACACCTACGAGACTCGATATGCATGTATGAACACACAATTACGAAAGAAAAGACCAGGTATTTATATAACTATCATATTAATATATGAGATCAGATTCACGTTAACCACTTACGATAATGAACAAAAACAGTGTGATTACTCATTGTGGCCTTGAAAGTAGAAACTTTCGAAGATGTGTTGGCCAAAAACACCTCTACAACTAAAAATTATAATAACAACAATCTTTTCTACCAAAATGTCCCTTGACCTCGTAGCTTGGCTATTTCATGAATAGTGGAAACGACTTTATAGAATGCGAGTTTCGAGCACACAAAGATCATTTCTATGTGATCAGTGACCGCTTCCTCTGCGGCTGGGACCGGAGTAAGCTTGAGCAATAATCAAACGCTTTATCGACTCGAAATGAGTAGCAGTGGAGCGATGAGCACCTCGAAGAGGTCTTGAGGCCTCGGCCTGCGTGGAGTAAGAGAGAAAGAGGAAGAAGATGACAATGGAAAAGGCGTTCAAAGCCAACACAAGGGAATGAGAATGAGATTTCATTGTAACAAGTAGAACTCCCTTCAGCAGTAGCTGAGCTAAGAGCCTAAGAGAATGTTTGAGTTTGAAGAATTGGAGATATACAAGAGAGGTAAGCTAGGTATGGTTCTTATATAGAACCGGAAAGAGGGTACGTGGGACTGGGGGAGATTAATTAGCTTTCGAGTTTTGTACTTGATTGACTTTGTTGATGAATTGTAGGCTGGATTGTGATTTTAGGCGCTTTGAGTTTGAAAACGTGAACCTCTGGCTTTGACTAGTTGAAAGGTTTTTCCAGTAGAATATTATAGATATAGGAACAATTCAATGGTCGGAGCAAGATTACAGTCACGTTGGTGCGCAATTTTTGCTGTAGAGTGCTGCATGATGTAGATCTTTCATATTTGGTCTATTCTCTCTAAAGATTTCAGTTGGCGTTTTATGACTATTTATGTTGCTTTTATATGACCAAACCACTAAGAACCCTCTTTCCCTAACACCTATTAAAGATCCAAGTTTTAGACCTAATTAACACTTTTAGGGTCTTTCTCTTATCGTTAAGACAATCCTTTTTCGCAGGTTTTTGGGAGACTCATAAATCCCAGAATCTTAGCGCTAATCACATAAACCAAGCATATGACATGTAAATTCCATTACACATGGAATGACTAATAAGAACATATGGTCTCCAATAAAGACTTCCAGTTTGAAGTTTGCCTTGATAAAACAAAGTGAAAGAAGGTGCCATTTCCATTTTGTGATTCCAACCGGTGTTAGTCCTTGCAATTTTTAAATTTTTATCTTTTCGTTACATTAAAGGGATCTGACTCGTACATAGCCTAATCATAACCCAGATCCCCGCTCTCCCACACCACTTATACTTCATTTAGTCTGATGTCTTTCGCCACTTATGCTTATCTCTTGTAACTAATCCTAATGATGAGGAACTGTGTCATCAGTTGACAAATGTAGTCTTTTCCAAAGTGGAATAGTATAAAAATGCTGGCTGGTTCGAGTGTTTTCCTCAATACCAGATCCGGAGGAAATCTTGAGGAAAAACGTTTTACTTAGAAGTTATTCAAAGGAACCTTGGCATGCTTTGGACTATAAAGTAACATAAAAATCAATCCTACGCTTACCTACACTAAAAATCAAAGCACAAGACCGAAAACAAACTTCAGGCACGGGAGCCTAGAGTCAGGAACATGTGCCACCACATCAAATGGAATAAATGGTTGAATTGGTTGAAGTTGTTAGGCTGGGCATCCCCTACTATTTGCTGCGGTTTCAGACTTCCATCGAGATTCCATCGAGACTCGGCAACTTCAGAAAATGGAAGTCCAATTAATCTTCCTTATGCCACACGTTGAAGGCAAGTCCACATTTACCAAGAAGTCCATTAGCAGCACCACGAGTCTGACCAAATAACAAAACCAACTCCTAATTTCAGGCCCCATTAGCCAAATTTGCTTTCCAAGACATGAACTTGGATTCTACTATATCCTCGTCCCACCCGAACGCCATTTGAAATGGAGCTTATAAACAATGTTAGTTAAATTAAATTGTAAAATAACAGAAACGTGAACTAGGGAAGTCAAACAATTGAAATATGTAGACTGGGAATTGGCAAAAAGCAACTGAAGGATATCCAAACTTCAAACGAAGTTTCACAGTTCTTTATTTATCTTGTAACAATTTGAATAGAGTTAGGGGAGACGGAATGATGTACAACCTGAATACAACTTCTCAAAACCTACATATTTGGATTAACAAAAACACTTCAGCTCTAGGAGACTCGGAAGGCCTTGATTCTATATGCAAGTGACTCTTGACATCTAGTGTCTTACGATCAAGCGAACTAAGTGAAATGCGCTTAGAAGTCCTAAACGAGGTTGCCACAACCAGCATCGACAGGATAAAAATTCAGTTCAGAAACACATGTCAAATCTGTTCTTGTACTAGATAAACCAAAGTAATCCACTTTTCAAGAATTTGCACCAAAACAGTAACTGGAATCTGTAAGCACTGTCCTAGTTCCATCTTATTTAACATTAATCTTCAAGTTGCTCCAGGACATCGCTCTGTAGGCTGAGCTAAACTGAATGAATGAATGCTGACGTCAGTTTCCAGACTAATCTATGTATATTTCATACATCAAGCAGGCCCAGCACATAAACCAGAAAAACAAAGACGAAAATTGAGAGTTAAAAGTGGCGGTACCTAAGGTGGGACACTGGTGCCGGAGAGTTAACAGTCCTTTGTACACTTTGTAAGGGACAATCCTGAACCACCTGTCACCTCCCTTTTCTGAAGAAAATTGAGAACCCTATCCTTGATCAATACCATATTTGATTTGAACACACAAAGAATCAGGATATGTACACTCTTCAATTATGGCCAATTCTTTTCTTCCATTCATTTACATTTGCAAACCTGCAACATGGAATAGACCCTTTGTAAGCTATAACAGAAGAAATTGGTATTCTTCTGAGCTATAAATAAGCACCTCTTGCAAATTATTCTAGCACAGATGAAAAAGTGTGTCCCAAATACCTGCTGTGAATAGGTGTTTCCAAGCATACACATAGCAGGAACAAGAATCTCCATCAGATACCTAAGAACCATCCAAGTGAACAATTTACCAGACAAGTTGTGCTCCAAAGTGCATCCTGTTATGATCGCATGTAAATTCGCAAGTTCATATTCAAGATACCAAAGACTCGAACAGAGAAGATCAGTAAGCATAAATGCATTATAAACTCAGTAACATAAAATGGTTATTTCTTACCCATCTACTGGGGGATCGATGTTAGGATCTCGCTTTCCACCTTCCACAGAAATTGTTCTTTGGATGTTAAAAATCAGTACAGTAGGAGAAGCCAGATGACAAGAAGCACAAATCTAAATGTGCAAGTTTCCTCCATAGCTATCAGTGAAAGATGCCTAACAGATTAAATCAACAAAGCAATGAGTAGGAAGAATGAGCATAACACAATCACTGATGAAGACATGCAGACAGTGGTTCAGTATACCCAGCCATATATATCTCTAGTTAGACTTAAAAGATAAGGAAATCAGAAAAGACTTCCGAGTCTTCTGACAATAGAGACATTCTCCATGCCATTACATTGTTTGGACATAACTTACAGCTAATGTTTTTTTCTTCCCCTTTTGGTCGCAAATCTATGTGAGGTAGACGTGGAATGTCTAGCACCTCATATCAGACAACTATGTAAACAACCTCCACAGATCACTAGTTTTCTGTTAGATGATTTGAAGTTCTTAGATACAGGAAAGTTAACAGCCATAGGCTGAGGTTAGGTTGTGTTTTTTTTTTTTTTTTTGGGTTTCTTTTTGGGTCCTTTGGACCCCCATTTATCATTTAAAAAAAAAAAAACAAGTAAACAATGGTGAAATGGCAAAGGCATACAGCCCAGACTACAGAGTCTGGCTTTTTTTCTTATAATTATTTAGGACTATTCTACTTATGGTTTCTTCATATGTCAATTACGGGTGACAATTTACTACCAAAGCCAAAAGTACTATCCCAATACTAGCATATAGAGGATCCTGTCAGTCATTCCAACCAAACTGAAAATTCAATAATGGTATTGGAGAATACTTAAACAAAGACATCATTTCAAACAGATTGGCTCTCATCTTAAACTTTAAATAATATCACACTAAATAACAAAAACCGGATGGTTATCCACAATGCATTGTACCCGTGAAAGTATAACTACTCACCTGAAGGTAAGGAAAGACATCACTATATACTTGTAAGAAAAACTTTGACTTCGTTGTAAACCTGAAAATGAATAAACTTTAATCAATTAACTCGTTAAAATATTTATAGTATTTGAAAAATAAAACTAAGCAGAAAATGAATAGAAATGCACAATATGTAAAGAAGAATCATGTCCTGCAGAGTAAAATCTAGCAAATTGTACTGATTTTATTTTGTGAGAAGACTAGGTTTCTAGGGAAGGGTCAAGTTTTACAGAATAATGTCAGCTTTTAGTCTTCTTTGCGGCTTCCTTTCTTTTGCTACAGTTGCAAATTGGATGCTGGCTCTTTGTTTGGCATGAAAGAAATTTTGGTCATTTAATGCAATTTGTATTCTAGATGCTTCAAGATTCTGTTATCAGTGGACATCTTGTCCTATGTAATATATGATTGTACATTTTTCCCAAATGAATAACATTTTCCATCCAATAATAAAATTAAAGATCTCAAGTCATGACTACAATATTCATGTACATGATGGCAAAAGTTTACCAATTCTATGGATATAAGTATATACACACTAAAATGTCCACAATGAAAACTATTGACGACTGAAATTTTAAGTATTCATACTTCCTTCCCTCTTTTCTTTTTCAGGAAAAAACAACAGAAATTCGAATGTACAGGTTCTGAGATATCATTTGTCAGACCCACCATTCCCCACACAACACTTGGATCATTCTGTGATTTTTTTTGGTTGGATGCCTACATTACCATTTGCAGTTTTAAGGTAAAAATTATTGCTTGAAATTAAAACATATGGACTCCTACTTTAGTGCTAATGATGACTGATGAGGAAGTTAAATGCATAAAACAGCACCAGAGAGAGAGAGAGAGAGGTATGCAACTACAGTATATATACCTTCTAAGAAGCCGAAAACAAACATAGATCTCTTCAATATCTGAATCGATCTTTAATGTAACATACTGCCTGAGAAGCTCAAAGAAGCTGTATACAGCTTGAATCCAACAGTCAGAACTTGAATCTAGAGGATGTTGACATTCCATGATAGTACTGCGCAGAATTACAGATAAGTTTCCACTTGACCCTGATTTGTCATACATCTCAGCAAGAATATTTAATATCATGCATTTGCTGGCTTTGAACTCTTCAACCCACTGTGGAGGATTTCCAATCCAAAGCTTGTTAAATGCAAGATCATGTGATCCAGAATGATTTCCGTCCCTCATACCTATTGATTCTCCAGGTATCTCTGCAAGAGGGTCCAAGGCAGCACTTGAAGCTAAGTCATATCTCCTGTGTGCAGGAAGCTGCTCAAGTAAGTCAACTCTCAGTTCTTGAGGTAATTGTTGCAACACCAAGGGATCTACTTGACTTAAAGATGCAGGCATTATATCAGTATTTCCAAGACCTGATGTTGAAGCTGCCACATCACTGGACCCTCCCACAGAAGAAGGCATTGCTTGTTTTTCTACAACTGTATGCTGCATCACATAAGTAGAGATATTAAGTTCCAAAACAAAGATTTCAAATGCATGTAAATAAAAAATAAAAAATTTCAATTTTCAGACGACGAAAACAGCAACTTTTTTGTTGCAATCCTATTTTGGAACAAAAGCGTATGCTTTGAAAACAGAAACAGTCATCACCTAAGATAATGTCCCAAAAAAATAATAATAATAAATTAATCTTCATTCAACTATTTTTTTTTTAATGGGGAAAAAATTCACTTGACAGTTACAGTCAAAGAAAAAGTGACGGAAAAAAAAAGGGATCCAGATATTTACTACTCTTCAAAAGAAAGGTTTTCTTTTTGAAGATACAAGAAATTCTACCAGGGCCTGGATAATACTTTGGAATATCTTTTCGTTTTTTAATTGACATAGACCCAAGTCCTATATTAAAATAAAATGAGGATGATGCGTCGTGAATGGTCGGGATACCTCAGCTTACAGGAATGCTATCTAACTTAAACAGTCATGACATGTAACTGCTAACTTGGATGAAGAGTGTGACATAAATGAAAAAGAAGAGTAATATTAAAGTCCATCTCAAACTACAGCACTTGATAAATATGCTGCACATAACTGGATGAAAGATACTGACTCGATAAATAAATATTGGGAAGAAAAGAACTGCAGAAGAGAGAGCAGAAGTGAGAAAAAAATACCTTGGGTTCTAATATATTTTCATCCTGCAGGTGCATATCATTGAAGAGATGACTCTCACTCCCGTTCTTTGCACCTAAGAGATATACCAACAAATCAACCAGGCACCAGAAAATATATAACTGAATCGGCTGGGTAGACATGTGAGAGAGAGAAATACCATCTACTCGTTCATGAGATGTTGTTGCACTGAATTCTCGTTTATTTTTAGCAACAAAATCAACCAACTTGCCACCATAGATCCCGTTTAATTCCGTAAAAAGTTCTGGAGGAAGACTTTCAATAACTCCTAAATCAAGATGACATAAAGGTGGTGGTGCTGAAACCTGGTTCACAGAAGTTTCACCACTACACCGATGATTGTCCACTGGAGTTGGAATACCAAGTGAATTTCCGCATAGCTGGCCGGAAGTGGTTCCCCGACCCTCACAATCTGTATGACAAATGCCATATTAAGATATAGATATGCTGTACAGAGCTGATGTCTTATCAAGCATGTTATTCTGTATTATTTTAAGTTGGACTGAGGCAGAAAATGCCAAAACATTATCACATATTCTGAACATAGAGAGATCAATCATAAACAGTGTAGACGGTATAAATCATAATATCATATCCTACATAAATGAATTTAGCATGTCTGAAAAATAACATAGATTCTATTCTTGAAGTAATATTGACTAAACAAACATTTAAGAATAAACTTTTTCTAAAATCGTGTGTGTGTGTGTGTGTGTATTACCTGCATGCGCCCTCTTCCCATCATCTACAGAATAAGTATTGGATTGTTCTTCTGTACTTGCTTTGGCAGATTGGAGCCACGATTTCAAAGAGTTTTTTCCAGGTCCTTCAGCATAAGAAATAAAATAAAATAAATAAAAAACAAATTACGAACAATTTGATCACAGAGTGAAGGCTAAGAAAAATAACAACAGATCATATAGAACTCTTCCCGTCTAGCCAAGGGCACAACATCTACAGTTTATAGGATAAAGATATGTGGCTAAATTGCTTAATTGAAACCACATGGCACTCGATTAGTACTGCTGAAGTGAAATATCAGACTAATATGGCATGCACCTTGCTTTGAAGCATCTACACTCTCAAGCTTGGAAACTTGCAAACCAATACCTCGAATCTCCTTGACATCTACACAAATAATCAAAGGGTTGAAAGGAAGTTATAAGTTATTACTACATAGAAATCATCTTCCACAGCTACTAGAATTCAACACGAAACAAAGAAATTCCCATTGAAATGGAAACGTAAGACATCCACTTAAACATGCTAGATAGGGATTAGGGATAAAAAAAAAAAAACAAACACACTATACAGTGACGCAGGCAAGACATGACCCACCACCTACCCAACTATCATTGAAATTGCAATGCTTCTCCTTATCACCACTATATTTCCACATGAGACTCCACAAACCAAGACCCCACCATAGGTTCTTTAGCTGTTATAACCCTGTCAACCATCAAGTTGCCATTGCCCCTTAAACCCATGACCACACCACTTCCTTCAAAGCCAAGAGCCAAAAACTCATGTTCGCTACCAACATCAGCGGTAGTGGAATGGCCATATATGCTTTTCGGTTTCAAAAAGGTTGCTCTTACTAATCTCCAGTTTCTTAACTATTTGAATCCTTTAACAAAAATCCTAAACAAAAAGATGTAGTCCAAGAAAAGTAAAATCCTGAGACCAACTAAATAGGATGCTTACATCAAAGTATCAAACATAAAATACCAGTGCATAATAATTTCAGCTCCGAAAAAGTGCATCAACTTCATTACAGACTGCTAACATATATGGATGTCTTCCATTCATATTAAGACATATACATTTTTGAATCGTCTAAGAAGTTAATTTACCTAGAGAGAAAAACCCAAAGAGCTGCTTTGTTATTCTCTGAAGCACTTCCACATCATCAGTAGCAACTGGAACCTAAGATGAAATAGAACTTACATCTGAGCCTCTAAAAGTGGAAGTTACCCATATGCAACAAGAATTATGCATGTGCACAATCATGAATGTTGCCAACATTTGTGCATGTTTGTAAAGGGAAAATAAAGTATTGTTACCGTGACAGAGTGGCTCAAGTTTTCACAGTCTCCACATCCCATATACTTCACAGGCTCCTGTGCATCTTTTCTTCTTTTCTTAATCTATAACAAAACATCACAAAACTGATGTCAACCTTAGTTCACAGCACGGTTATCCCTGAGGTACAACTATCTGTTCCAGAGACAGGAGAGAGGCATAACAAAGAAAACTATCTCAGCTTGACATTTGAGCCACAAGCTAGATGTTTGGATCATAAGTATTAGAGGACTATACCTTAAGGGTAAAAGTACGACCCTGCACTGTGCATCCTTGCAAGCGTAAAGAAACCTCCTTGCAAAGATTTGAAAGGAAGTGATGACTCTGACAAAAATTTCAAATGTCAACTCTTAACCTGGCTATATACAAAAATTCTGTTAGTAGATAACTTCTTTCTGTTTGTACAGAATATTAGACTACTTACATCTTTCAAATCCTTGAATCTCACACCCCAATTCACTTCAGCACCAATAGACTTACTTTCCTGCACAACAGACAATAGTTCAGCGGTGCTGAAATGATAATACTTAAAACAGAAAAATTTAAAAATTGCAAATGACACAATACCAAAAAGCACAGCTCAATAAGAAATTTTTTATGAAAAGCTCAATAGAACAAAGATTGCTCTCATATGGACACTGATACTGCAGAAAAATACACTTCTATAGATGACAACAAATTTGGTATTATCATCCTCTGTCAGCAATGAGGAATTTTGAGTACCTAAGGTCCACAAAATCATGTCTGAAGAACATTGAATTAGTATGATCTCTTGACCTTGTTAATGATACTACAAAGTACCTGTGCCATCTTGTAAATATTACTAGAGGATAGTTTTAGATGTAGATATCAAAATAATTGACAGTTACATGTGTTTCCACTGACCAGCACAGGTTTTCAGCCTCGCCAGACAAGGCTAGAAATTTAGTTTCCCGGACTTGTAAGTAATTCATCAAATACATGATTCTGTCTGTCACTTAAATTCGTAAAGTGATAACAACAAATTCGAGTAAGAATTACTACTGATGCTATAACAAATTAGAGTAATGTGCTACACTTGATTAATGAAAAGAAATTGTTTGACATGAAAGAAATAGCATGCACCAAGGTAATACAGCAGTAAAACATTCAGATAGAAACAAAGCATGGAGAAACAAAAATGTCCGGAGAATTTAATGCAAAACAGGAATATAAGAAAAAATCAGTAGCCTCAGAGGTAGAGAAGCCAAGTTATGCTCCTTGCCAAACCTGAATCACCCCAACTAGCCGATTATCTATGCCTCTACTATGATTCCACAACATCTCCCCAGTTTTTATTCCGAAGTCCTTTTGAAGAGAGTCCTGAATAAACCAAGAAAACATACAGAACAGATGCTTGAACATCTCCACATAATAATATGATAAAACCACAAACTATTTTATTGGGGTTAGAAGAATTCAGATTAAGAGCTGATCCATAAACCACCAAAAAAAAAAAAAAAAAAGTTCTCTGAAGCAGGGTGTTGCAATAAATATTCCAATTTAATAGTATCTCAGCAAATGATTCTGGAAGTCGTCATCAAACCTTTAAGACCTGACAGTGGGTAACAACTTGCACTCCTAAGTTAGCTGTTCTCTGTTTCTCTTTCTTTTCATATCTTTTGTGTACCTCAACTGTCCCCATATCATTTCAATAAATTTCTTACCGATATATCAAACCAAAACTTTATAAAATCCAGTCCAGTTACAATTTGGGGTTTGGTACATACTTAAATCTATGATCCAACTGATTAAAAATAAGAGATAGAAATGCATAAATAAAGACACCTTAGGAATCATACGCAACTGTCCACAAGTCAAAACATTTCGCTTCTTCAACTTCTCCTCTAGAACGTGTCCTATTCCTGGAAGCGTCTTGATGGGAAGTTCATATAAATAATCATCCACCTAATACAAAAACCATACAATTTAAGTAAGCCAGACTGCACATAATATTCATGATGACAAGCACAACAGTTGCAATGAACTACATTTCAAAATACATACCCTTTCGGGAGGAATGTTGCATTGACCATCTGGTTTAGCAGTTCTTGTTGCAAGGCGAGCCATCAGCATATTTCTAGCTATGCCAGCACTTGCAGTGCATCCAGTAGTCTCAAAAATCTCTTGTCTTACAGTTGAGGCTAACATATCCATATCTACCCCTTCCAAGTATGTGACATCTAAAAATGCTTCATCACAGCTTACTGCCTAAATTCAACAACATGCATATTAATAAAAACACAACTGAAGAAATAAGTATTAAGAAGATAAATAAAATAGGTTTCCAAAAGCGTACTTGTACTTTTCTGCAGTGCTTATGCAGAATGTCATAGAACTGATCAGCTACCTGCACAACAGATCATATGGCTCATAGAAATCCACTAAACTTGCCAAAGTAAGGATATAAGAAACAAAGAAGATAACTAGCAGCAATTTAAAACATAAGAGATGATGTCCTCTGAGAACCAACCTCCTCATACGCTTCAAAATCATAAGGAAGAATGACAAGGTGTGGACAAAGTGCCTTAGCATCTCTGACAAACATCCCAGCCCTCACTCCTGAAAATACACATTAAGAAGACTTTTAACCACACAGAACATACCGAGTGGAAACAAAAGAATGACCGAACAGGAAAAAAGAAAAAGAAAAAACTGCTATAAAAAATTGTTACCAAAACAGACCATAATCTCGAGCAGGGTAGTTTGCAGATGAAATTTCAGCAGTGCCCTTTGGATTATCAGAATGACATACAGCTACAGGCCTATCCTTAAGTTCAGGGCGTTGCCTGATGACCACGGACACAAAAAAACAGTCCTACAGCATATTGACAAGTATTTTAGTAACACAGAAAACTTCCAGCTAGTCTAAGATCTTCAGTTTGTACATTCCCAAAACCATTCAACTTGACAGTTGAGATGAATCCATCATTAGACAGGGTAAAGCATTTTAGCCTCCCTTGCAATTATGACTTTCATATTAGAAACAACTTCTACAAAAGATTTACCCTGAAGATAAGAGGTTTTGATTTTGAAGATTGAATGGTGATGGAAATAAGATAATTTCAAGCAATGAATTTCCCTGACAGTTATGTTAATGCAAAATATTTGAGAAATGCTTGGTGTTGGAAATAAGAATCTGAAACCTCAGTTTTTTACACAATTGAAAGTGATGACCGTCAACAAACAGCATAGGCAAGGGAAGACTGAATTTTAGAAACGTGCAATAACAAACAAAACTACCTATGTATGGGAGTTGGGAGAAAATGAAAGTGATGACCGTCAACAAACAGCATAGGCAAGGGAAGACTGAATTTTAGAACGTGCAATAACAATTCAGGTAAAACAGAACTGGAGTAGAGTGTACCGTATTACCATGTCAATATGTATAATGGGAGTCTTCAGAGAACTATCAGGAGCACAACGGTTAGAATCTGTGTTGTCCAACCCTTTAGACGAACTAGGAAAATGCTTGCGATACCGATTTCTCCAGGTTCCTATAAAGTGCAGCCTTGAGCTCTGCAGACCAAAACGGAATTACCAAAGACTTCAGTTAAGTACTTCCAATACAGTACGAGTAAATGACAGTAAATAGTAATCATGTACCTATATAACAATATCCATCTAAACCATTAAATGTATAACTCAAGATAGGAAAGTTTTCAAACCACATAAGTAAATGCATCAGTACCATCTCAATCAAAAGGTTGGAACTACCCCCCTCATGCAATTTTACTGGTACCATTAAAAAAAGGATTGCCTTTAAAGCTTTGGTTGGTTAGTATTTAAGCATAAGGTTTGCACATTAGCATAATTGAGACAAATCTAAAATTCAAGAAACGAAAGGAAAGAGTCTCTCAGTAATTCATGGACTGCAAAAGTAAATCTGGTGAGAAAACCACCTGACTTTAAAAACAAAAGGAATCAATAAAATTTCATCAAATACATGATGACACAATGTCCACTAACAAGTTTGAGCACAAATTGGTTTTCTAAATCAGTACCTTAAAATAATTTTCCACAAAATTGGGATCCCCAAGAGTTGAATGACTTCGATTAGACCCAAAATTTTCTGAGCTTGGCAAGCAGTTACTGCTAACTGAAGCAGAGTGCTGTGGGTACTAGATTTAAATTCATCCTTTATGCTGACATTATCTTCTGCATCTGAAGTAGGTGTTTCTTCTTGTTTAACTTCAGAATATTTTTCACCTGTATACAACTCCTCACCAAATTGTCCATCGGTGTTTTCATATATCATATCATCAGATTCTCCGCTTGTTTCTTCTTGTTTAACTTCAGAATATTTTTCACCTGTATACAACTCCTCACCAAATTGTCCATCGGTGTTTTCATATATCATATCATCAGATTCTCCGCTACTTTCCTGTTCGTGTTCAGTGGATCTGCATACTGACTTGTTATCATCTTCTAATCTGGTTCCTACCAAAGATGTATCCTCACTTTCAGGTTTCACTTGATCAGATGTATCTCTCAAAGCATCATCACAGTTGGGGATTATCTTCGGAGCAAAGAAGGCTGACAACCTTGGTTGGTTACAAGAAACCTGCTCAAGTTGGTAAGGAACCCCTGCAATCAGAAAAAGTAATTCCCCCATGAGTAAGAAAAAACGTATATAATACTTCCTGAAATCCTCTCAAAAGCCAAAAAAAGAGGACCATGGCTAGAAGTCTTCAAAACATGACTAGTAATAATAGGGATAACATGATACACTCTTGCACCAACTATTTCCTTGAAAAAAATAACCCTTAATCCAGTGTCTCCATGCTGATTTCAGTTTGCATTTAAGACAAATGTACCATGCATCAAGACAAGTCCTGAATTAGTTGGTGCTTTGTAGTATGGGAAAGTTGAGTCATAGACATTAAGAAAAAATGGAAGGTGAAGAGAATGTCCAAGCACTTACAACTCAAGAGTTTGTTAGCAGCAACTGAATCTACAATCCAGTTAGGCTTCACAACTGGGAGCCCTCCACTGAAAGACCTGTAACAAGATCAAAAACAGAAATCAAATGGGATAGTAACAAAGGGCCAAAGAAATGTAGCTCAATTTTCCAATTTTAACAATCTGAAAGGAAAACAACACAAACCTCAGATTTTTTATTTTACTGTCAGGAAGATTACTGCAGATGATATGTGTAACACGACGCCGTGAAAAGTAATTCTCATATCTACCACCATAATTCACCATGTACGCTCTCAGTTCCTGAAACAGCATAACATTAACAACAACAAAAAGAAAACCCACAAGAAACAACACCTCGCCATTGATTGCCAAGAATGATTCATAGAACTCAGTAAACAGGAAGCTCAAATTAAGCATTCTCTACTACTTAGTTTCAATTCACGCTAATGTTCAAATTATAGTTTGAAATGAAATCTGCAGCTTGGTTTCTTCTCGACTTTTCATTTTATGTCTTCTATATGATATCAATTCTAGGCAGCCAAATAACTGTCAGCAGTAAATAATCCAAAATTTTGAGAAAGCATATAAACCTGACTAGAAGGCACTGTGAAACCATCTACGAAAATCGAAACCCCACGAAAAATACTCCTCTCGGACCCCAAACAACTCGAAGCTTCACTATCAAACTGATTCTGCAGTTTCCTGTTCTTCTCTACCATATAACTGCCCAACAAACACAACAAACATAACCTAATTCCAATCAGTAAAAGAACAAAACCTCGATCATTCAATAAAACTTCGAAAACCCAAAACTAGGGTTTGCAATTGTCCTAATTTCAGCTACAAAAATCAATTCCATCTACAATTCAGCCTAAAAGCCAATTTGATTTGAAATCAACCGAGAAATCTAGGAGACCAAATCAAAGGAAGATGTACCTGCCGAAATCGGGAAAGGGGGATCTTTGGAAGGAGGAGCGAGAGGAGGAGAGAGAATTGGCCCCCAAGAGACGCCGCCTAGGGTTTTCTGATTGGTGCTAATCTTAGTCTTCTTGTTGTTGTTGTTAGTGGAATTGTTGGAATTGAAGCTTCGCTTGGATTTTGAACCAGACGATTTTGACGAATTCAAACTCATAGTATCTCTGGAGAAGGAGAGAATTGAGAGTGTGTGTGTGTTGGGGAAGCTGTTGACGTTTTATTCAAATGAAAGCGGCAAATTGAGACACGGGCTTTTATATGTGCGCCCAGATTTCATCGACTCGTCGGGTTTTTAACGGTAGGATCCGGGTCGGTTTTTTAATTTTGTTTGGTAGGAATTTTTTATTTCCTTTCTTCTGAAGTGAGGTGAAAAATATTGTGACTAGATTTTTGTTGCATGATTCAAGGTTTGATCTGAGTTAAAAGCTATGGAAATTATTCTATGCACCGACGGTGTAAGTGACCCAATCCTTATAAAATAATCTCAACCCTTAATATTTATTATCAACTTTATTTTTAATAAACAAAAAGTATATTTAATGCAATCTAACCATTCATTTATGTTGGTGCAAGTGCACGACGATGCTCTGAATAATCTCTCTAAAAACTAATCAGAAGTTCACGAAGTTATTATTTATTCAATATCATGCGTTTCTATTTTAAGATATCTATCATGTTATTATTGTCCAACTATGCACACAAAACTTATAGAATGAAAACATAACAATTGGTACAATAAGAGACAAAACTAATTTCGAGGTTGGCAAAGGCCAATAAGAAAGTTCATCGTATGACTTGTTGCTGCAATTAATAATCACTTAATTTCTCATTTATTTGTTTTTCATTATTGAAATGGGGGGTTTTGGGAAGAGACTAGATAGATCCTCCGATCTTGTGGTCCCTTTTGTGGTAGGATCTGTCTTTCATGTACGAGTGTTATCTCATTTCTCACAAATACGGTACATACCAGTCTGGTTCTTTTTTAATATAATGTTATATATGCAGATAAATTTGAAATAGGTATGATATGTAATTGGTTGGTGAAGCATCAACTGAGGATACAGAATTTAGTGATCACAATATTTAAAAAAGAAAAAAATAATAGTTAGTCACTTTTGCCTAATTTCCATGTGCAAAAATTTCTTTTAATTTTTGCATTTTTTTGTTTTGTTTTTTTTTTTTTTTGAAACTCACTTATCATTCAAACTTCTTAGAATTCAGAAAACTTGAAGTTTTAGTGTCAAACTGATTGTGAAGTTTCCGGTTCTTCTCTACCCTCTCAATTCACAACAAATAAAACAAAGCAAACCGAATTCCAAATTAAGAAAAGTAGAAACTTTGAAATCGAATAAAAATTTGAAAAATAAAACTAGGTTCACAATTGTTCTCAAAGTAACCTTAAACTAGAAAAATTAATTAATTGTTGAAGGATGTCGACATAATGTGTGCCTCTACAAATTAGGGTTTAGAGTTGTAATAGAAAAGTGTTCTAGGTATTCAATTGTATTCGGATTCTATTACCTATTGTGTACCTTGTAACTCCCTATATAAAGGGCTCCTATTATCAATAATAAACACAATTACAATTCTCCTACAACACGTTATCAGCACGAGTTCTAACCCTAGCCAAAAAAAAAAAAAAAAAAAAAAAAAAACCTAAAAACTCTTTCTCTCACAAAAATCTGCTGTAAACCCTCCTTGCCCACAAAACCCTAGCTTCGGCTCCACTCCTGCTGCAAGTCTGCCTCCCGCTGCAGCCTGCAGCCCTCCTGCTACGCGCCTCCTACAGCCCGTACACCTGCGCACCGGCCTGCAACCTGCACCAGTCCACTGCAGCCTACACACCACCGCGCCACTGCCTGCTGCACCGTGTCACACTGCTGCTGCTCCCTGCCTCATTTGCCAGCCTACCGCGCCACTGCACCAACGTCCCTGCCTTGCAGTTTTCCGCCCCCGCGCACCTGCAGACTTAATCTGCTGCTGCCTGCCGCACTAGTGCCTGCTGCAAGCCCACTGCCCACCGAAGCTGCTGCAAGCCTGCTGCCTACCGAAACCGCTGCCAAGTCTGCTGTTTGTCGCTGTTGCCGTTGCTATTCACTACTGCCCTAACACGCCTGCTCCAACATGCGCGTGTCCTAAAACCAAGAACCATAACGTAAGTTTTTGTGAATTAAAGTTGTTGCTTTCATTTATTTTAAATTCCTTTTATTTTCTGCAAATATTGGAATATATGTTGCCAAATGGTATTGAGTATTTAACAAAGCGAAATTGTGGGGATTCACGCTTAACGAACTAAGAGTGTTCGTATGAACTAAGAGTGTTCACAATGCTTGGACTAAGAGCGTCTGTAAGCATCAAATTGTGACCATATTAAAACATTGTTGTTTGGTCTAATCCAAAAGAGATTCTTGGAAATTGATTTCTTTGTAGCTTGGCTCGAAAATCTTATTATTTTAGTTTTCGTGGAAGTTTAGCTCCGAAACTAATATATCTTCTCTTCTTATTTTCAGGATGTCGAATGAACCAAGGCTCGACTTCCCTATGCTTGACTCAACAGGCTCGGATTACCACAGTTAGGTAACCGATGTTGAGAACCACCTCACTTCAAAGGGAATACTACCCATAATCTACGCACCTAACCCGGATCTTGTGTTCATCCGAACATCTACAAAGCATGCTCAAGCAGTTATCTTGATGCGACGTCATATGGACAAGGCACTTAGATTGAAGTATATGTCGATCAAGGATGCAAGAGAGCTATGGGTAGCGCTAGAAGAGCGCTTTGGCAATGTACAAGATTCCCTCCTCCCTGACTTGAAGGTTCAAGGGAACAATCTGTGCTTTGCTGACTTCAAGTCTGTTGCTGAATATAATTCAGAGGCTCTTCGCTTACAATCCATGTTGAGATTCTGTGGACAACCTGTCACAAAGCAAGAGCTAATTGAGAAGACTCTCTCCACCTGCCCCGTTTCAGCCATTGTGGTATCAAAGCAATACCGTACTGAAGTCAATGCTGGACGGATCACGAGGTTTCATCAGCTTATCAATATCATATCTGTAGCTGAGAAACATGATAACATACTCGTGAGGAATTATAATTGAAGGCCCATTGGAACTAAGAGCGTTCATGAGGGGAATTATAATGCACCCAAAGGAGGGCGCAAGGAGTGGAACCCTAGGAATAAGGGACATGAGGGACGTATGGGTCCATATAACCGCCCTAATCAGGAAGGAAACCACAAGTTTAGAGCGGATACACGTGGTGGCAATGCCACACGTGGGAGAGGGGGTCGTGGCAACCCTATCTGTGGTAGTGGAGCCATAACTCGTGGTGGTGGCGCCATGGGTCGTGGTGGAGGTGCCAAACCTCCTAGGGAACCCCCATAACGTGCACAACGTGCACCTCAATTGAAGGGAGACAACCACAATGATATGTGTCATCGATGTGGATCTAGTGAGCATTGGTTCAAGCAATGCAAGGCAAGCGAGCAACTAGCTTCAAGATACAGGGCATACAGGGACCTGAGGGAGCAAGAAGTGTACCTTGCAGAAGAAGAAGAAGAAAATGGTGGAGACGTTAATCTCACCATAGAGGACTTCAAAGCTGAAGATGAAGTGCACAAGGATGCTGCAGACTTTGATTAGAATAGTCCTCTTTATTTTTCAAGAATCATGTAATAGTCAATAAATGACAACTGTATTAACTCTTTCTTATGTGGCGTACCCAATAAGATATGATGTCTAGGAAAGTCATTGAGATAATTGGTACTTAAGCGAGCCTCGCTCCACCAATATCTCTCTCTACTTTCCTGGTCATATTTGATTGGAGTTCCCAAACGGATAGAGTGACTACAATGTGTCTCAGTTTGATTTTCTTTATTCTGGATTAGACCTTTTTGGACTATTTGATGTAATCATTGGCTACATTTATTAATAAAGTATCGTATTATTCAATGTCATGGACAAGTTTTTAATTTCGAACTTTATTATTTTTTAGTATGTTTCCTGGAGAGTTGGAATGCCTTGTTGATGGTGACACCACACATACTATATTGCGACATATGAAACTATTTCTATGCATGACGCCTAGTCGATCTTCTATGACTACGATGGCTGCACCATCACAATTGATTCATGGTCGAGGACCAGCTCAATTTATGTTGCCAAATGGCACAAGTATTAATGTCACGTACCAAAGCTCTATATGCTCCTAGGGCTGGAAGGACCCTATTGAGTTTTAAAGATATAAGAGCCAATGGTTTTCATGTGGAAACACATTGTGAGAATGGACAAGAGCTCATTTACATCACCTCTAATGACTACGGACATAAACGAGTATTAGAGAAACTTATGTGTCGTTCTAGTGGGTTGTATGCAACCACCATTCGAGTCATTGAATCCAACCATGTCATGAGAAGTGACTTATGGGATTCTGACACATGTAGGCTTTGGCACGATCGTCTGGACACCCAGGTTGTGATATGCTGATCCGTATACTAAAGATTTCACACGGACATCCATTTTTCAAACGAAAAGAAGTCAGAACAAAAATTCGGTCCAAGGTAGGGCCAGCGCCGCCTACACCCTGCGGCCCAACAGTGGTATTGACACCACTAATGCCTCTTTGGTTCCTTTCTCTACTCAATTGTGACTCAACCAGATTCTTCCATGGTTGCTTCTAAAGCCCACCTTTCGTTTTGCAAAGCCTGCTCTTTAGCAAAATTAGGATCGAGACCATCCTATGCAAAGGACACTAAACAAAATATTTCATTCTTGCAACGAATCCAAGGTGATATTTGTGGACCTATCCGACCAACTTGAGGACCATTTAGATATTTTATGGTGTTGGTTGATGCATCGACACGTTGGTCACATGTCATGCTTTTGTCCACTAGACATGCTGCATTTGCTAAATTCCTAGCACAAATTATTAAGTTAAGGGCTCACCACCCTGATCATCCCATTAAGTCAATTCGTCTTGACAATGCTGGAGGGTTTACATCAAAAACTTTTGATGACTATTGCATGTCCATTGGGAATGAGGTTGAACACCATATTCCTCACGTTCACACCCAAAATGGTCTCACAGAAGCCACCATTAAAAGACTTCAAATGGTTGCTAGAGCATTGGTTATGCGCACCAATCTCCCTGTTTCTGCTTAGGGCTATGCAATATTGCATGCAGCAGTGCTTATTCGTCTCAGGCCTACTACCACCCAACCCTTTTTTGCGTCCCAGTTGGTTACTAGATATGAGCCTGACGTCTCACACTTACGCATATTTGGGTGTGCAGTTTATGTGCCAATTGCGCTCCACAGAGCACCAAAATGGGTCCTCAAAGACGATTAGGCATTTACGTTGGATATGACTTTCCAACTATTATCCGCTATTTGGAACCCTCGACAGGCGATCAATTTATGGCATGATTTGCGGATTGTCACTTTGATGAGACAATCTTCCCATCGTTAGGGGGAGATAAGAAGAATAATGTTCAACAGGAACGGCAGGAATTGTCGTGGTCTGTCCCCACCTTGTCTCATCTTGATCCGCGAACCGCACAATCTGAAATTGAAGTGCGGAGAATTCCCGATCTTCAGAATGTAGCAGACTCTATGCCTGACGCGTTTTCTGATATCGCCAAAGTGACAAGATCACATATATCTGCTGCAGAGGTGCCTGCAATGATTGATGTCCCTAAAAATAGTGGACATGGCGCCACATCTAGGGGTATTGAGCATGGCGCTGCCACCACTAGTGGTGATGGCAATGTGACTCAGGCCAGGCTCCCAACAAGGAAACGTGGGAGGCCCAAAGATTCGATGGATTCTCACCTGTGAAAGAAAGCGAGTTTGGCACAAAGAGATCCATTAATCATCGACATAAATAACCCGTCTCATGAAGATATTCCGGATTATGGTTATGTCCAAGAGACATCATTGGGGGACGCTCCAATGTCAGAACCAATTATAGAGAATAGAGAGATCTCCATGAATTACACTAGTGTACATGAGACGTTGAGTCGAGACTCTATTATCCTTGATGATGTGTTTGCATATTCTATCACTCAAGGAATTTTAGAACATGATGATATCGAACCTCGCTCCGTTGAAGAATGTCAACGAAGAGTAGACTGGCCTAAATGGAAAAATGCGATCTAGGTTGAATTGGATTCACTAACAAAAAGACAGGTATTTGGACCTATAATGCTGACACCCCAAGTATAAAGCCTGTTGGCCATAAATGGGTCTTTGTTAGAAAGCGTAATGAGAAAAATGAGGTTGTTAGATACAAAGCCCGCCTTGTGGCGCAAGGCTTCTCACAACACCCTAGAATAGACTACGAGGAGACATAATCTCCCGTAATGGACGTTATAACGTTCTGCTACCTTGTCAGTTTGGTAGTTTCCGAAGAACTTGACATGCAGCTTATGGATATGGTTACAACATATCTCTATGGGGATCTAGATTCAGAGATATACATGAAAGTTCCAGATGGACTTCAATTATCCAAATCAAGTGGCTCTAAACCGCGGAGCGCGTTTTCAATAAGATTGAGACTCTCACTATATGGATTGAAACAATCTGGACGGATGCGGTATAACCATCTAAGTGACTACTTGATTGGGAAGGGATATGAGAATAATGAAATATGCTCATGCGTGTTTATAAAAAAGACAAGTTCCGGATTTGCAATTATAGCAGTCTATGCCGACGACATGAACCTAATTGGAACTCTAGATGAGTTAAAGGAAACTGCTAAATACTTGAAATCCGAATTTGAGATTAAAGATCTTGGGAAAACACGGTTTTGTCTCGGACAAGAAATCGAGCACCGTAGTGATAGGATTATGATCCATCAGTCAACATATACCCAAAAATTATTAAGGCGCTTTAATGAAGATAAAGCAAAGCCTGTGACTACTCCCATGATCGGTTGTAGTCTTGAGCCTGAAAAAGATCCGTTTCGTCCAAGGAATGAGGATGAAGACCTATTAGAGGCTGAAGTGCCCTATTTAAGTGCAATAAGCGCATTATTGTACTTAGTTCAATGCACAAGAACGGACATCTCATTCGCAGTGAACTTGTTAGCTCGACATAGTTCTACGCCAACACGCCGCCATTGAATTGGCATAAAGACAATCTTTCGATACCTGAGAGGTACGATTGATATGGGCTTGTTTTATCCCTATAGAGAGGAGAAATAACAGAAGTGTTGGATCGGACTCCACAAGGCAAAACACCACCTTTCGTGCTCCTCCTCCCCTCCATCAAAATGACAACGATGTCTTAATGGGTTTTGCTGATGCAGGGTATCTCTCTGACCCCCACAAAGGTCGCTCCCAAACGGGTTATGTCTTTACCATGGGAAGCACTGCGATATCTTGGAGGTCTACAAAGCTGACCCTTGTTGCTACTTCCTCAAATCATGCAGAGATTATTGCTCTACATGAAGCCGTGCGAGAATGCATATGGCTAAGGTCTGTAGTTAGACACATTCGAGGAACTTGTGGTTTGAAGTCTACCATAGACGAACCTAGATGCATTTATGAAGATAATGCAGCTTGTATTGAGCAAATGAAATTAGGTTTCATCAAGAGCGACAACACCAAGCATATATCGCCTAAGTTCTTTTACAATCAGCAACAACAAACACTTCTAAATATTGAGGTGAACCAAATCCGATCAGAGGATAATGTAGCGGACTTTTACTAAGTCGTTACCTAAATCCACCTTCGAGAAACATGTGAAGAGCATCAGATTAAGAAAGTTATCCGAACTCTCATGATTGTAGCAATCAGGGGGAGATATTGACATCAGGAGAAGGTATGATGTCTACATGTTCGATCTCGAAGAGTGAAGGACGTATTGTGCTCTTTTTGCCCTTCGACCAGGGTTATTTTTGTCTCACAGGGTTTTTGTTACCTGGCAAGATTTTTAGTGAGGCAACGATCAAAGTGTCATCACCAAGTTTGAGCGGCACAAGGAGGAGTGTTGAATGATATCGACATAATGTGTGCCTCTACAAACTAGGGTTTAGAGTTGTAATAGGAAAGTGTTATAGGTATTCAATTGTATTCGGATTCTATTATTTATTGTGTACCTTGTAACCCCCTATATAAAGGGCTCCTATTATCAATAATAAACACAATTATAATTCTCCTACAATATTAATTTCATATATAATTTAGCCTAAAAGCCTACAGATTTGAAATTAAGTCGCTAATTTTAGGACAATAAATCAAAAGAAAATGTGCTTGCCAAAATCGGGAAAGAAAAAAAAATCTTCGGAGGGAGGAGTGAGAGGAAAAGTGCATGGGAGGAAGAGAGATAGAGACGGAATTGGCACCCAAAAAGACACTAGGTACTGGTACAATTACAACTAGCTAGGATTCATGTAACATGTCTACATTCATTCTTTGTCCTGATTATGTTGATGGCACAATCTTCAGATTGTAATTCCCTGTTGTAACTGCCGCAATTACTTTTTATTAGACTCAGGATATGAGCAGTTAGCATATTATATATAAATTCTAAAGTTCTCAACGCGAAGTTAGTCTCTTGAATTTTCTTGAGACTCACGTACTGCTCAGCCAAACAACTGCCCCAATCCCTCGATCTCATCTCACAAAAATATCACTACCTGACCAACAACGCTTCTTCTTCTCGATGCTGCGACTATTTGCTCTCTCCCTAATCAATTAGTTGCTGCAAAATTTTTGCAGCTGTCATATTATCACTGCTTTCCACTCACGCCGCTACAGCTAGCCCAAACAGCGCCACGTACCGCTTTTCTTATTCCCTTAGAGTAGCACAGTTGATTCCCCACTGCTTCATAGCTGCATCGCACAAAGCAATCTTTCCAGGTTTAAAGTATCATGCATGCATATCACTTTTGCTTGGCTCTAACTCGATCTTATATAGGTGTTGTACAATGTCTATGATAATTCCCTCAACGCTTAAAAATTTGAAATTTATTGCTCAACTCTGTCAAGATGACAATGTTTTATGTATATTTGATTCTCGAAAGTTTTACATATATATTTGATAAATCAAATGATTCTCTTCCTTTCCAAGGTTCTTGCATGTAGACATGGTCTTTACAAAGTAACTTCTGTTCCCTCTTTATTTCTTGAGCATCTCAAAAACTTTCTTTCTTATATCAAAACAGAATTTTCTGCTATTCTGAACAGTTTCAAAGTGATGACGGCAAGGAACACGATAATCAGTCTTTCCCATTGGGTGCTTACCCCATCGATTTTCTTGTCCTCACACTCATTAATAGAATTGTGTTGCTACATGCAAACATCGTCCTATTGCTGACATGGCTCGCACTCTTGTTGTACCAGCCATGTTTCAATAACAAATTGGGTCGATGAAGGATCAAAGACAAGTTAATTTCATAATTTTAGTGCCTAAATGTATATGCCAATTGTGACTCAACTTCAAATGTATAAAACCCATAGTGGGTTGTTGGTTAGTGTTATGGGCACTCTAAAAATTGACGAGGCATGTCTCCAGTCCCCTCTTCATATTTAAGACTCCCGCACTTTCTATACAAATCCAAAGACTCAAAACAAACATGATGAGGCAAGACCCAAGAAGTTTGGTAAAGAAGAAGAGTGATAACCAACGGATTGGGAGGTGTGGTTTATTGTTCTTTTCTGTTTAAAAATATTTTTGAGGTTTGTATGAACCTTTGGATTTTATAATGAGTTCATACTCTTGGATGAATTCTCAAGAAGATCCTAGCACACAATATTCTGACACAAGACCGAAATCTTGTGGGAAGTATGAAAAAAGAGATGACAAATTTTTTGGAGGCTTAATGTGGACAATATGGTTAAATGAGACAAATATGGCGAGAATCATGTATCACACTTTGTTTTACAGTTGAACTTTGTCGTACGACTTCGGCGATGGGGGCGCGGGTAACTCCAAACTGTATTATTGGAGCTTCAAAGAACTCTAATGTACGCAAAGGTTATAAATTTGAGTCGTTACAAAAAAGACATAAATTTTTATGTGTCAACAGAAATAGCTTGTATGTGTCTATAAATTTATATATATATATATATACACACACACTAATATTAAGAGAAGAGGCTTTGTTAGCCAAAACTGAAAAATTATACCAAAATAACCGTGAAATATTAATAAACTTTCATACTCATAAAATATATAGCGATAATATAGTCAAAGGGATAGTCAAATTACAAGAGAAACAGAAAAATAAGAATAGAAAAAAAATTAAACTCTAAAAATGATTTATCTAATATACTAAGGTTAGATTAGTGCATTTTCAAAAAAAAAAAAAAAAAAAAAAGAGGTTTTTTTTTTTTATAAGGAAAAAGAGCTTAGGTTAGTACATCAACAATGGTGTTCACCAGGTGACTAAGAAAATAATGTTCAATCACCCTTAAATATAAATTCAAATGTGGAAAAGAAAACAACTCAACTTAATAATAATTCACTCCATCATTGAATTTATATTCAATGGTGGTTAAGCATTATTTTCTTAGTCAATTACTAATTGGATGAACATTTCTGAGTACACCAAAGATAGTGAAATAAAATATTTCAAAAAGGGATAGTGAAATTTAAAAAAAAAATCATTGAACATGGGAAACCAACAGCTAACTGCAATTACAATTATCTTATCTAATTAATAATTATTAATTGACCAAAAACATCAAAATGTCAAAATAAAAGAAAAAATGAATCAAAAGAAAGAGAATGAAATTCACACTCTCAAATTTAATATACTAAAAAAAATATAGAGTGTAAATTGTAAAATAGTGAGTGTAAATTTCACTCCTTTAAAAAGAATTGCCTTAAACTATCCACTCACACAAACTTCACCATCTTACAAGCGCAAGTGTGTAGACAATTTCTAGTGCTTATTAACAAAACGAATAGCAAAAATTTGTTTTTATACATCTAAAACGAATGAGGTTTCAAAATTTAATGACTTTTTTCTAACTTAAGAAGGGGGAGAATTCAGTGCACCGACGTGCACTTGTACCGACATAAATGAATTGTTAGATTATATTAAATACACTTTTAAGTTATTAATAAAAATATTAATTATAAATATCAAGAGTTGAAATCATCTGAAATCATCTTATAAATGTTTAGTCATTTGCACTGTACATAGAATAATTTCCAAACTTAAGAATTGGTGTTCCATTATAGGTCCTGCCTTGCACTCATGGGAAGCCAGGAAATAATGATTCAGGAACTTTCTAGTTTCTAATGCAATTGTTATTTTTCTTTTCACCAAAAAAAAAAAACCACTTAATGATTTGCAATTTCTAGTATTAACTTGTAATTATTACTCCGAAACCCCAATGCCCAAGACCAAGAAATGCACAAGAATACATTGGTAATTGGTTAGCCCTAGGAAATTTACATGTGTAAGCCATGCCAAGGCAACCTTGGCCAAAAACCCACACGTATTCCTTCCCCAAAACACACAAGCATTCCTTTCCCGGCTTCCTTTCCAATTCATTACATTAAAAGCAAAATTACAAAAACCATTTTCACACGCCTACCAGGCTAAAGACACTACTACTACTACTACTACCAACTTTTTCCCCTTCCCCTGTATTTTCTTTTCACCCTTTTCACCTTTTACCCCAAAAATTACGTTGTCATGTCATTGTTGTAGGTTCCCAAAACGAGCAGGCACTAGGTCTTCTTCTAGGTTTGGCCATGTACACAAAACTGACAAAAGCACCTTCACTAGTCCTTCATCAATATCCGGTGGACGATGACACATTGTTGTTGTTGCTGTTGCTCGCCATTGTAGCCGGTGACCAGAAATCGGCACCGTTGTTGTTCGCCAAATGTGCGGTGTGCTCCATCGGCACCAAACACAGCCCCCGGCTTCTCAGGTCATTACTCCTCGCTTCTTCGTCCTTCTTCTCCGCCCCATCTCCTCCTCCCTCCTGAAATCACATTGCCTATAATTAACCGCGGTAAAAAAAAAAAAAAAAAGGTGAAAAATATCAGTCATAATTTGACTGGGACTGTTGACTAAGGACGAGAGACTTAAGTGCGGTCACGTCAGTGTGGGACCCGTACGGAGACTGAGTCCAATGGAGCGTCATGACGGTGACGTGGAGTAAGGTCAGGTCAGGTCAGGTCGCAACAAAAATTATCAATGAGAGGGAGGAAGGAGGTCGAAACAAAATTAATCTGACAGAGAAAGGTGCGTTGGATTTTTTGGCTGGGCTTGTTTTGGTGGGTTGTTCTTGTTCCAGTAATACTTACAGGTAATGAAGGCAAGCGTTTCAGGTATGGCGAACACAGAACCTGAACCTGGTCGTGCAGGAACCTGATGTATCCCATCGCTTCATGAAGCACCGAGGCTGTGTCTGTCTGCACAGTTCAAAGAAACCCCATTAATCTAGTTTAATGAAATTGTCCAACTTTTATATAGTGTTGAAATTGGGTAGGTTTCAAGAAATGAAATAAATTAGTTTTTGATGAGAAAGATTGTACCTTTCCAAAGGGTGAAACGAGTTGCTGCAGTGCTGAGATTCTTTCTCCCAGTTCTCTCTCCTCTGTAAAAAAAAAAAAAAAAAAAAACCCTAGTTATTAATCACAGATGAAATTACACAATAAAAACAGATAGAAGGTAAGCAATTCCGGTCTAAATTTCAAACCTTTCCGGCAGCGGGCTTGTCCGTTTTCGGCTTCTTAGAGATTCTCTGACCGGCCTGAGTTGTGGTGCTTGCACATTGAACTTGTTGTTCTTGCGCCACCCCGTTTCGCTTCTTCTGCTAACAAACCCAAAATCATAACCAAAACAACCACCACATAATGATTACAAAATCAATCCCTTCTCAAAAAAAAATGATTACAAAATCAATCAATTGCGAATTTGCTACACTTACATTACTATTAGACATGGAGGAAGAAGTGGCGGCTTTGGTGCTGGTGGAAGAAACAGAGGAGGAATCGCTGCATGTGAGCCCTGATTTCTGAGCCGGCGGCCGGGAAATCGAAATCTCCGGAACCCAATTTCCCCTAGGTGGTGGTTGTCCCTGTCCTTGTTCTGAAAGTCCCCGAAACAGAGCATTTTGGGGGTTTTAAGGTCGGTGGCGGAATAAAGCGAGGAACAGCTGTTGGTGTTGTAGTTGAAGATTTGGGATTGATGATCATCTACACAAAGACCCACTACATCATGTTCGACTTCGTAGAGCAGCTGAGAGAAGCTCGTCCCTTCTATGACCCCAAGCTGGTCCACCTCAAAACCCTCCTTTTCAGCCATTAAGGGAAGAGAAAGAAGGACCACCCAGAAAGAGGAGCGAAGCGAAAATGAAAGGAGAAGGGTTCTGGGAGAAAACGACGGAAGCTTCTTTGTTGGTGTTGATAAGAGAGAAGAGAAACAAGTCTGGCTGGCTCTGTTTTTTGGCTTCTGAATTTCTGGGTATATGTGTGAGAGAAGAGCGAAGTGAGTGTGACGGTGGCAGAGGGGGGGTAGAGATGGGATTTCAATGTTCTAAGGTTTTTGGGGGTTCTCGGCGACTTTTGGTCAAACCCCACCTGGCCCGAGAAAACCGTGGTTTCGTCGTCCAAGGCTATGTTGGCTAACCCCAGTAACTTGACTCTCAATGCGTCATCTCTGTTGTTCTCAATGGAAATGGAGCTTCATTCTTGCTGCGTAACGTATAGCTATCTCGTATAGAATAACGTTTTTCTTTAGACCATGACAAAAGGGTTTGGGGTCCCTATGCGGTGCTATGTTCTCATCAAATTTTTGGTTTTTGGTTTATGTGATGAGATTGTGCAATCTTAGTTGCCGATTCGGTGTGATTACATCTATGTTTTTGAGATCGGTCAATGTTATCGGAATTCATCAATCTTGTCGTCAAACTGAGATTATTCAGGGGCCAAATACCGTAAAGCACATTGATGATAATAAAATGTTTAAACTCAATAGATTGTGTGTGTTTATTTGTTTGATTCAAGTTAAGTACTTTAATGAGTCAAATTATCAAAATGCGAATGCAAAATGGTTTTTAAGAACAATCCCTTAAACTTGTACATTTTCTCAATAGCCATTCAATTTTTTACTTGATTAAAAATATACAAAATTGAAAGCTATTAGTTAACATGAATAAATGCCCCCATTGTATTAGGAACAAAACTCAATGATTGAACATGAATATTTTCTTACAACACAACTAATATAAATGAATGGTTAATATTCAGCGGATTGTGTTTGCTCATTTGTTTGATTAAGATTGAGTACCTAAAAGAAATCAGTTTAGTTTTGTCGAAATGATGTGTTAATGAAGACTTAAACTCAAGACTCTAAGGCAATTGCCAAAATGAAATAGCAAAATAAACTCTACAGGCAATTCTCAATGCACACAACACAAGTGTATCTCTTTTTCCCGCGAATATACCTTTCAATTATTACTTGGTTAACAATGTAGAAAAGTGAAAAGTGTGACTCAACATGAATATTCATGGGTAAAGGATTTAGAGCATCAATATGCACTTGGACCAACAAGAATTGACAGCTAGATAACATCAAGTGTACTTTTTTGTTATTAAAAAAAATTGACTACAAATATCAAGAACTGAGACATCACCTAATAACCATTATGTCACTTACACTATCGGTGTATAGAAGCATTTACACATGAACATATATGCCCCATCATTTTTGAAACAAAACTCAATAAATGAATTTGAACGTTGGCTCTTAATAGATTGATTGATTGAAGTTCCACCAATGACTAAAATATCGAGTATCGAGAAAATATCGATACTCTGATAAATGGAAATTTCGACGGAAATATTGAGGAAATATCGATATTGATAAATTTTCAAAAAATTGGTGGAAATTGAGAGAAAATTATTGAAATTTTAAGTGAAACCTTGTGACCTATTTCTTTGTTCCATTATCTATTATATTTGAAAAAAAAATGGTGAACAAGCTTCATTTCATAGTGAATTATAGTAATTTAGAGTACGTATGTTGCCGCCAATAAAATATATGGTACCAATTATAATTAGAAATTTAGTAAAATTGTAGAACTATTCAATCAAATACAACTGAATTAATATTACGAAAATGTGACAAAAGTATTAAGGAGATAGAGTAAAGCATTAAACTATTTAGAAATGTTAGAGTCAACAAATTAAAACTACAAAATTGCTTGAAATTATATTTTAGAAGTTTAACTTAATTCTCAAAAAAAAAATTAGTAATATTTTCCATGGAAAACACATTCTAATAGAAACAAAAGTGTGTTAGAACCAAAAGCAACGGTCAGTCGAGTTGGCTGGGGGCTAGGTGCCTTGCCTGGCCTCATTTTGGAACGTCACAAGTTCGAAACCTGTGTAATGTCAAGGTTTGTTGGATTTTCTTTGAGGAATATTCCAAATATTCCCAAAAATTCGGCAAAATATCTCACCATATTATGGTGGTATGTGACGATAATTTCGGAGACTAAAAAAAAAAACGAAATTATCGGCGAAAATATCGATATTTTAGTCCTTGAGTTCCACTGAAAATCAATGCCCCAAGCGTCTTGTCGAACCAAAACAAAAAAATTACAAGTCATTCATTTCATATAAGCGTTAGAAAAATTCATCTACTTTTATTATAGGTCCAAACCACTCATGATGATGATGGTAATAGACTGCTTCCGACTTTCACAGTTCGCACAAACCTAAGGAATCAGGAAGCTTTTGGATCTTTATGGCTTGTAAACTCCCACAACTTAATATATTATAAGTTTACAAGACCAAAGGAATTGTCTTCAACTATTAGATGTGTGTGTGTGTGTGGTAGAAAATAGGTGCATGAAACAACACACCCAAAATTTACTATACTAGGTGTTATTTTGCTGTTAAAGCAATCTATGAAAGCTTGTTGCAGGAAAATCAAGAAATCACTTGCACTTAATATTGATGACCGGAAATCTCTCAAGTTTCAAGCCTAGTAGCATCACAATGTAGTTAACACATTAGAACCAGTTGCTTCGAAGTCCTAATAACTGATACACACAACTATGTGGACGTTATAACTTACGGATAAAGTTGCCTATTACAACAATCAACTTAGGGGGGTGTATTCAATTCAGATTTTAAAATATTATGTTTGATTTTCCATATATTCTTGCAGTCATTAAGGCTATCAATGTTGCATTGGTGCATCATTGGACTCATATTTCGCATAAGATTGATTCGAGGTGGTGCATTTTGTTCATCGCCCCTCTTTGGTCCCTTGGCATCTTAACATCCCTTGGTTGAATTGCTTACATCTTGTTTGTCAGTTAAATCTTAAAGTATCTCACATCTATAGAGAAAGAGATGCAATGGCTGATGGCCTTGCCTGATATGGTGCTTCTTATGAAGGTAATCATTGGTGGGATGTTGTACCTGATTTCATTGTTGGCCATATGGTAAAGATCTTATTCGTACAGTTTTCTATTATTGTACTTTTATTTCTATCACAGTTTTCTATGTACATCTAATTCTATTATTTTTTCATTTGTACACTCCCTAGTCATGTTCTCTTGGCAAGGTTTTGCTTTAGTCCCCCTTGCTATATATTGTTCACGGATTGTTTAAATTCCATATGAACTCTTATTGATTCTAGTCGATTGATTTTTTAGCATTTGTTTAGATTTTAATATCACGACTTGAAACAAAAGATTTTTATACTTAGACCATGTATAAAATAGCTTGTAATGTCATATGCGATTTACTTTGATGACCAAACTAGTTAGTGACTCCTAAATCCTAGTTATCAAATAAATATATCACTAAATATGTAATTTCCTAGTTCCATACTTACATATTTCTTGCACAACTAGATATCACATTCAACTTTTAGGATCTAATTACAAACTTGACGCAGTTGGAAGTAACCTGGGTTTACAAGGTATAAACCCTAAAAAGATAAATCTAGAGTCCACCAGAGAATTTGAGAAAAAACTCTCATTTTTATTAAATTTTGATATGATAAACTGATTCTAATACGAAGCATGATGGTGCTTATATAGGCATCCAAAAGCTAAAATCATAATCTAACAAGAAATCCTAAATAATCCAAATTTAAAAGTAAACTAAGAACCTAACATAAAAAGAATCCTAAAAACTAGCCTAAAGATATTAAATCCCAAATCGGATAATTAAGACGATATATTTTAGCCTAAATCTGTTAGGGCTCACTAAAGTGAGTCTTGATGATCTCGTCGTTCCCATTCTAGAAAGGATCATGCGTTTCAAACGGACATTCTGGCCAAAAGTTGATCTCAATCTGATTCACAATTAAGACTTGCCTTTTCACATGAATAACCCGAAAAAGTCCAAAACCAAATCTTCTTGAATATTCCAGCGGTTAGTAACCTCATTACAATCATTCTTCTTGATTCTACTCTACTTCTTTACCTTTATGGTTTTTCGGCTAAACTGGGCACATTCTCGACCTACATCAAAACCAAAAAAAAAAAGAAGAGAATTAATAAGAGGTAGTAAAGTAAACTTTTTAAGTTTGGCCTTTGCAATCTTAACTATTGACTCATATCATACTTTAAAGTCTTTGACATTTGTATAGTATGTTTGGTTTTCAAGTATTCATAACTGTAACCTTGGATATTGCTTTATTGTTTGAATTTGTCTTTTGTTTCTTTGTATGCTAGGGAGTAGTATCGTTTTGGTATTCATCCCGGATGACATTCTCTTTGTAAAAGCAAATGACTTCGAAATTGATTTGAAAAATACTTACATCCAAATTGGTTTGGACCCGTGTGTCCAAATTCTTTCTTATTTGCATAAATTCGTCAATCTAATTAAAACCATGATTTAACTGTTCAAAAGTTAAATTGATGTAAAAAAATCATTCACTCATTCAAACTGAAAGAGTTTAGCTACAAACAAGACAACAATTCATCTCCAATTACAAAATCAAAAACTAAATTGGAAATAAAATAAAAGGCAACAAAATGCAGAAATAATCAATAAAGTCAAAAACAAAGTGCAATGAACTATTAGATATTTGACGAATACATTTTCATCCCACCCGTTTTGGTATTCATCCCGGATGACATTCTCTTTGTAGAAGCAAATGACTTCGAAATTGATTTGAAAAATACTTACATCCAAATTGGTTTGGACCCGTGTGTCCAAATTCTTTCTTATTTGCATAAATTCGTCAATCTAATTAAAACCATGATTTAACTGTTCAAAAGTTAAATTGATGTAAAAAAATCATTCACTCATTCAAACTGAAAGAGTTTAGCTACAAACAAGGCAACAATTCATCTCCAATTACAAAATCAAAAACTAAATTGGAAATAAAATAAAAGGCAACAAAATGCAGAAATAATCAATAAAGTCAAAAACAAAGTGCAATGAACTATTAGATATTTGACGAATACATTTTCATCCCACCCGTCCCATTTTAGAAAATATGGAGATTATCTTTTTATACTAAACTATCAAACATCAATATTTGAAAACTTAAGAACCAAATTTGGAAGGTCAATCACTTAGAATCAAACTTAATTGAAGAAGAGCCTTCTTAACTCACATTTAATATGCCTAAATCATTCATTGACAGATGTTGATATATGTCAACCTAGAAACAAAAGTTATTTTTCATCAATAAAGACTATAGAAAAACACAAAACTAAATTAAAATGACCCAATGCGATAAAGTTGATAACACATTCAAATCCTAGTATATTACATCATATCAAATCCCTATAAAGTAGTCTATTTGCAGAATTAAAAATGGCAATAACCTAGAGCATGGCTAGATCGGACAAGTGAACAACTACCTCATGCATGCTTGGGCCCTCTGTCTGATCACATGAGGTTCTGAATATACAATCCTAGACCACATTCTGGGCAGCTGTGAGCTTCTCGGGCTTGTCCTTTTGTTCCTTAGCCTTTTGGTTCTCCGATTTCTTGTTATGCTTCGAGTCCTGATTCACAACCATTTTGACATTCTTCTTAGTTTTGGTGTTAAAGCCTCCCTTGAAGCCTGAGTTACAATTTCCATATATATTTTTTTTTCCGAAAAAAATTTACATACTAAAATTATATAACTAACTTTGAACCTATTTTATCGACCATCAACTAATTTTTTTATTTTATTAGAAAACTTTAGAATTGAAGGAAAACCCACAAATTGAGTCTCATAAGGCAAGAAGTTGAAGAAAAGATAACAAGACATGGAGTTTTGAAGCAAAAGAGAATCCCTCTTGAAGCAAATGGCAAAATAAACTTTGTTGGCAAGATTACTTGTGGAGGACATATCCTCTACTTCAAGGATTCAAATTTCGATTTCAGTTTCGATTTCGGTTAAAAAATATTATAAACGTACTATACACAATTTTTACATTTTTTTTCCCATACTTTACACATATTGTTGAACAAAAAAGAATATAACTTCATCGAAATTTGGGAGAACTTCAGACAAAATTTTGGTGTGAATTTTTAAATATAAATTTTGTGTAGATATTTCAGAAATTAAGAATCTTGCAAAAATGAACGGAAAATTTTGAGAAAAAACGTAGGCGAGGCGTTTTCTGAACACCTTACACCGGAGCGCCCCCAAGCTTGCCTTGGTGTTAGGGGCCGCACTTGTAATGCTACAAGCAACCTTGCCCAAGGTCATTAGTCAAGCCTTTGGTTGGTTTGCTTGTGTGCTAGGGATGTTTTGGTAATTTACAAATTATGTCATTTATTTTATTTTAGCATTAGTCTCTTCGGCCTTTTTCATGTTTCCTCCTGTCATGTTCATGTAAGGCCGATATGCTCTTTGGGGAGGAGTTCCTAGTCGGCATAGTTTGGACTAGTGAACTAGTATAGGTAAGCACATGTACTTTTGCCTCCCTTGTCGTCTTACCATCAATAAAAGAGGAATTATTCAATCATCTGTGTCTCATGAGATTGCCCTTTGATCTTTCCTTTCGATTATTCATTGTTCTTCGTGGTTGCCCAACGTTTATATAATTGTGTTCTTGCTTGTTGCTAACACTATTTTAATATCGTGTGGCTTTCATTGTTCCTTGCAAGGTACTCACTTGGCTAACTTGCTTACTAGCAAGTGCCGCACGGTCCGCTTTGCGCATTGCAAAGTTCGGCCCGTGACACTTGGCAACGCCTTTGAAAACATTGCTGGTTACCCATCATTTTCACTGCTTCTCTTTTTTTTCCTTTTGATCTAGGTTGAAGATGATAGATACTGTTCTATTTATAGTCTACGGTTTTAGGTTATTGGGCCTTATAAAATGAGGAGCCCAATTGAAAGCCTATGTAGTCAGTCATGACACAATAATTACAAAATTGGCACACAAAAATAAGAAAACATCTGGGTCGGATGGTTTCAATTATCTCCAAATCAACCGAAAAATCTATTGCAACTGATTTCAGCAGGTTAATCAACCTGCACGCATACAAAAAAAAGAAATTAGAGTTTTCCGAATAGCAACGGATTATAATTTTTTTTTTAAAGAAGAAGAAAGTTTTATTACTAGGTACGATTAAAATCGTACATGAGGGCATCCAGTATGATATCTGGAGCAGTTACAAACCATTCACATTGTATCTCCGACTCAAAACTAAGGGCAGCCAACCTATGAGCTACAACATTAGCCTGTCTAGGGGCAAAAGTGATGGAGAAATCTGTACTAGAGTGAAGGAGACTTCGGACATCAGCAACTAAGGCTCTCAATGGTGACAGATCACAATCCCAAGCATAAATTGCTTATACCGCCATTAGGCAATCACTTTCGACTACTGCATTCGTAATATGCATGGCCTGCAGTAACTCCAATCCCTTCTTCAGAGCCAAAAGCTCAACATGTAATGGAGAACTAACAAACTGCACACGACTAGAGAAGGCAGCAATGAATTGACCAAGAGAGTCACGAAGGACACCGCCTGTACCCCCAAACTGCAGATTAGGTAGAAAAGCACCATCCACATTCAATTTCACTTTTTCACCCGAGGGAGCTAGCCAAAGTTTACTGGCTTTCTGTTGAACTGATGTGGCAATGGTACAAGGTTTATTAGCCTGTAGATACTCCTCATACCAGGCCATAGACGATGCCACCAACCTTGGACTAGTTTGAGACTGATTTTTCCAAAGCTTCTCATTTCGGTTCTTCCAAAAGCTCCATAAAAGAACCAGTAACTTATCAAACAAGCTAGTAGACAAATTGGAGGCTCGGTCCAGCAACCACTCTTTCCAAGTCAGTGGAGAAGAAGGAAGGGAAAAAGGAGGAGCACCCAAAATATCCTTAGCAATGCTACAATCTAGAAACAAATGCTCAAGGGTTTCCACATATTCTGAACAAACACAACAATTAAGATCACCAGAATAACCTTTGGATGTTAATGCAGTTCGAGTAGGAAGAAGATTATGAGCTGCTCTCCATCCAAAAATAACCACTTTGTTAGGGACATTTGCTTTCCACAAAGCTTTCCAAAGTGGAGCATAAGTATCCCCATTGGAAGACGAGGCAAAAACATGGCCAATAGAAAAATCACGAGCAATGGTATAGGCTGATTTAACTGAAAAGAGACCTCGTTTATCAAGTTTCCAAGCAAGCTTATCCACCCCCACTCTCCGACTTAATGGAATGGACAAAACCTGAGGAACAATATTAGAAGGAAAACATGCATGAATAGCAGGGATGTCCCAAGTACAATCCTGAGCATTAATCAAGTCAGAGACCACTTCAAAAACTGTATCATTCGGTTTCTCAAGGGAAAGAGATGGTACATTAGGTATCCAAGCATGCTCCCAGATCTTCACAGAGGTTCCATTACCAATCCTCCAAAATAACCCAGCTTGTAACACGGGTCTAGCTTCCATGATGCTCCTCCATGAATAAGAAGGTCTATCACCCATGTCAGCATCAAGAAAAGATCCCCATGGATGGTAAACAGCTTTAAAAACCCGTGCAACAAGTGAATCTGGATTCGAGAGAAGTCGCCAACCTTGCTTAGCTAACATGGCAAGGTTGTGAGCATGCAGATGTTTAAAACCCAAGCCACCAGCCTCCTTAGGAACACACATTCTTTCCCAAGATCTCCAATGAATCTTTCTTTTCCCATCTGTATTTCCCCAAAAAAATTGAGAACAAAGTTGCTGAAGATCATCACAAAGAGACTTAGGTAATAAGTAGGATTAATTTCAGTTTACCCCCCTGAGGTTGGGGGGTGTCATCATTTCACCCCCTCTACTTTCAATTTTGAATTTTTACCCCCTAAACTTTTCAATTTCAATCAGTCTTGTCCAATTTTTACTGTTCCGTCTAAATTGGACGTTAAGTTTGACTTTTGAGGGCTAAAATGATCATTTCAACATAAAAAATTTAAAAAAAATTTAAAAAAAAATTCTGTTTTTTTATTTTTTATTTTTATTTTTTTATTTTTTTGTCTTCAACCTATACACCACAAATTATAATAGGTTTATAAAAACAAAAAAAATTCTAGGTGGTTGAAAGCCGCTAACTGGTCTACGATATTTGTAATATATCTCCGATAAATGAAGAATTTTAGAATATATCCCCAATAAAGTGAAGAAATATCTGTAAAAAATATTTTTACACTTTACTGTAAATAAATATCTGTATATCCCCAATAAAGTGGAGAAATATCTGTGTAAAATCATTTTTGGTCTGCGATATTTGTGATATATCCAATATTTATCTGTAAATAAATATCTGTAAAAAATGATTTTACACAGATATTTCTTTACTTTATTGGGGATATACAGATATTTACTGGATAAAGTGTAAAATCATTTTTTACAGATATTTCTTCACTTTATTGGGGATATATCCTAAAATTCTTCAATTTATTGGATATATATCACAAATATCGTAGACCAAAAATGATTTTACACAGATATTTCTTCAATTTATTGGGGATATACAGATATTTATTTACAGATAAAGTGTAAAATTATTTTTTACAAATATTTCTTCACTTTATTTGGGATATATCCTAAATTCTTCACTTTATCGGAGATATGTCACAAATATAGTAGACCAGCGAGCGGCTTTCAACTACCTAGAGTATTTTTTTTATTTTTATAAACCTATTATAACTTGTGGTGTATAGGTTGGAGACAAAATTAAAAAAAAAAAAGAAAAAAGAAAAAAAAGAAGAAACAGAAAGAAAAAAAACAGAATTTTTTATTATTATTATTTTTTTTATTTTTTATGTTGAAATGACTATTTTAACCTTCAAAAGTCAAACTTAACGTCCAATTTGGACGGAACAGTAAAAATTGGACACGGCTGATTGAAATTGAAAAGTTTAGGGGGTAAAAATTCAAAATTGAAAGTAGAGGGGGTGAAATGATGACACCCCCAAACCTCAGGGGGGTAAACTGAAATGAATCCTAATAAGTAACAGTTCATGACATAATTGGGTAGAGTTTGAGCCACTACTTTTAATAATAACTCTTTACCACCTGCACTGAGAATCTTAGACCGCCAACTGATTAACTTCTTGGAAAGTCTTTCTTTCAGGTAAGAAAAAATAGCTGTCTTGTTACGTCCTACGTGAATAGGCAATCCCAAATACAGACCATGCTCCTTAACGCAGGTCACTCCAAGAATAGAGGAAAGTTGATTAATAACCTGCCTACTAACATTACCACTGAAGACAACACTAGACTTTTGTAGATTGATCATCTGCCCCGAAGCCCGAGCATAAATAGAAAGCAAATTCTTAAATGCTTGACACTCTCGAACAGAAGCCTCTCCAAAAAGAAAACTATCATCAGCAAATAACAAGTGATGAAGTACTGGGGCAGTAGGCGACATCAAGAGTCCTTTGATAGTTCCGTTCTGTATAGAGGAAGAGATAAGCGAAGAAAGCCCTTCAGCACACAAAATAAAGAGATAAGGAGACAATGGGTCCCCTTGTCGAATTCCTCTAGTTGGAACAATGAAACCAGTTGGGGTGCCATTCATAAGGATAGAGTAGCTAACAGATTTAATAGTAGCGAGCACAACATCCACCCATTGTCAACAGAAGCCAAGTTTGAGTAACACTGCTTCCACATACTGCCATTCTAGTCTGTCATAGGCTTTGGAGATGTCAAGCTTAAGGGAGAAGAAACCATCAGCCTGATGTCGAAGTTTCTTCATAAAGTGTGCTACCTCTGTAGCCACTAAGGTATTATCCGAGATAAGCCTCCCGGGAACAAAAGCGCTTTGCAATGGAGAGACAATGTGAGGAAGAATACACTTTAATCTGTTGGCCAAGACCTTAGAAGCAATCTTATAAACCACATTGCATAATGCAATAGGTCTTAGATCAGAAGGTACCTGTGGCTCTTTAATTTTTGGAATGAGTGTCAAATGAGTAAAATTCGATTCCTGTGAAATCCTTCCTGTAAGAAGTATATCCCTAACAGCCATGCAAACATCATGACCAACCACGTTCCAGAATTTTTGAAAAAAGCAAGGAGACATACCATCAGGTCCGGGGGATTTAGACGGATGCATTTGGAATAAGGCCTTCTTGATTTCAGAATCAGTATAAGAAGCTACAAGATCTCTATTCATCTCCTCTGTAACTTTAGGTTGCATGGAGTCCAGAATGGTCTCTAGAGCAATACTATCAACTGTCTCCGAACGGAAAATAGTTTCATAGTAGTTGATTAAAATATCAGACACCTCAATAGGTTGGGAGGTCCATTGTCCTTGACCATTAAGCAAGCCCTTAACTCGATTCCTGCAGCGTCGATTAGACGCCCTTCTATGAAAGAATGAAGTATTCCGGTCACCATCTCGTAACCATTGAATCCTAGATCGTTGTCTCCAGTAAGTTTCATTAAGTGATAAAAGCTCATTCAGACGAAATTGTAATGCCTTCTGCTCATCAAAATGACTGACCTCGTAATCTTTCCTCATAAGATCATCCAACTTTCCTTGTATAAGCTTTATCTCAGTTTGTCGCTGCTGGAAAACACCAGAATGCCACCGTTGCAACAGAGTACCAGTCTGCTTGATTTTTCTACCAACCTGACCCATGAAATCACCAGTTACTGGAGTCATCCAGCCTTGTTCAATTACATTAACGCAATCAGTATGCTGTAACCACATTTCTTCAAAACGGAATTGCTTTGGGGTCCGAGATAAGGGTAATGGTTCTGGAAGCACGTCGACTAGTAAAGGGCAGTGATCAGATCGACTCAAAGGTAGTGTGATAACTCGAGAAAAGGAATATAATGTCCTCCATTGAAAATTCTGACAAGCCCTATCAAGTCTCTCTTTGGTGAAACGATTCGACCACGTATAACGAGAACCAACAAATCCCATATCCATCAATTCACAATCCACTAAGGCTTGCCGAAAACGATTCATTTGGGCTACATTCCGTGGAGGACCTCCAGTTTTGTCATCAAGACAAAGAATTTCATTAAAATCTCCGGAAACTATCCATGGCATATCAACCTGAGCAGCTAGGGTTCGTAAGAGATTCCAAGTAATCATACGATCTGCAGCAGTAGCTATTCCATACACCCCCGTAAAACGAAAGGCTCCTACTGACCCGGTAACTCCAACCTCCACATCAATATGATTAGTGGAGGAATTGCGGAGGCGTACCGGAACTTCCTTGCGCCAGAAAAGGCCAAGACCACGGCAATCATCACTACAAGGGGAGCAGATGACGCCATCGAACCCCAAGTTCCTCCGAACATCAGAGAGAAGATCAGGTGAAGCTAGGGTTTCTGATAGAAAAATAATGCTCGGGTTCCGCTGTCGAACCAGACTGACCAGGGCATCTTGAGTTTCGGTGTTATTCAAACCCCTACAATTCCAAACTAGAATCTTGAAGGGTAACATGCTCCAGCGACAAAGGCTGTCTTCTGAAGGGTAGATCCAAAGTTGCCAACAACGAGGATTGATTAGGGTTTACTAGGGTCGAGAGGGAGGACTCTCTCTAGGGTTTTTTTTTTTAGCAACGGATTATAATTAAACATGATCTACTAGCATTTATAAATCATATTCAAAAAACATGAAAAGCCATTGAGACATACAAAAAGCTACCGAAATCGACCAAGTTCCTAACATTCATGAAACAAAATGCTAATTGTGAAACATGAAATATTACTTGCGCATTTCAAATAGTTACAATTAAAACTAGTATATGCAATTGTCCTATGAAATTGCAATGTTACATGAGAGAAACTACAGAAAGTATGAAATGCTACTCATTTTGATAAAAAGCTACCGACTAAAATTTGAAATTCTGCAGACATATTCGTAAAGCTATTAACAATGTCTGTGACATTGATAAAAAGCTATAGACATTAGCGTTCATACATAACAGTAGCTTCTTGTATACGTTGGCAAAAAAAAAAAGGTATGGTAAAGCACTTAAACATGCCTAGGAAAGATATAGGATGACCATGATGATGGAAATGAAGCAAAAGGAAGATCACAATTACTTAAAACGCGTATAAAACTTCAGTATGTATATAATTGAAAAAAATTTCAGTACCGCGTATTGTAATTGTAGACTCAATTTTTTTCGTGTATTATTGAGTTCGACCTTTTTAAACAAGTTGTATATGTGTATCCATTTTATACGGTGTAAAAATACTTGGAAGTTGAAAAAAAAACTAAAGCGATAGTTAATTAAAAGGTGTATAAATCTTCAGTATGCCCATAATTGAAAAAATAACTTCAGTATGACGTATTGTAATTTAAGTGCCTGATTACATTATACTTGGGTGCTATAAGGTTTCGTCACATTTCAAAAATGGTATAAAATAAAAGTAAGAGTTAAGAGTCGATTATTAATTATTTTCTTATAAAAATAGTGTTTTATACATCCGTAATTTTGAACCCCTTTTTTGTTACTACTTGCTGAATAACTTATAGATTTGCTGTATTGCGTTTTTTTTTTTTACCGTATCGTTAGATCAGATCAACCGAATAATACACGTATGTTTTTTTACTGAATTATAAGCGTCGCTTTTTTAATAACTATGAGGAAGAATGCGGAAATTGAACATATCCTACTTGTTATAACAATGGATGTAGCAGTTGGCAAACATCGTCTACAGATATCATGGAGAAGATTCTACAATGTTTCACTACTTTAGGCAAATCGGATACGGATAAGCATTGTGTGCAAGTCTTGGAAATCAATTATTATGCGAAGAGACATCTGTGCCACTGCTCCTCCTTTATTTCCATGGTTACTACCCCTCAAGCTCCATACTGCAGCAAGAAATGCTTGAGTTTCGCTCCCATCTCTGAGGACAAAAGGAATCTCAATTTGAAGCTCCCTAAGCGAGTTTGAGGAGGGTGGATTTACGGGTCGTCTAAAGGTTGGTTCATCATCGTCAAGGAAAGAGGACTAAACTCACTCAACCCAATTTCAAGAGTACTACACCACCTTCCATCGTTGAGAACAATTCCATTTTTCAAGAAGGTTGTAAAAACCAGTGTAAACTTGTGGCTTTGATACCACTAGAGGAATTTGGTGCGGAGGATTTTGAGAGGATTGGGCTAGGACAATATGTTTTGGACAATGTGTTTAGGAGCTAGAAGTTGGGAGAAGATGTTATTAGGACAACTATGTTAGGAGGATATAGGGTTTGGAGGAGAAACAATTGACAAAGAGGAGGGAATGATAGCAATACTTTAAAACTTCCAATCAACTAGCTTCTTGTTCCCACTTGTTCTTTCTTGTTCTTGATTACAAGGGTACATTACATATTTATATATAGACCTTGATGGATTATTCTAGACCTTCCTAGACTTGTTAGATATTCTAGATCTTAATTACACTTCCATTATTAATCTAAAACCTTATCATTCTTATATGATAGTTCTAGAGACTTCCTACACTTACATGATGAGTGTAGAAACTTGTTGCACTAGCTAATATGATCATTCTAGATCATATTATAGATTATTCTAGCCACTCTTAAACTTCACTTGATTGCTCTAGACTTCTCTAGATTGGTGTAGATTATTTTAGATGTTTCAATGTGCGTTAGCTTTCAACAACCAGGAAATGGGAACTTTTTGGTGCCAAGGAATTCTGTTGGCATATCGCGTTAGCTACCCACAAAGATATGAACTTTTCAGAATCATTTACAGTGGCAGCAGTTTTTAATGATAGGAAGATATTGTGTTTGTGCAGACCGGGAGACAAAGCATGGACTGTCACTCAAGTCTTAGATATCAATGAAAACTGCTTCCTTTTTGATATATTCTCTTCTTCTGGCACTCTATATGCTTTGGTCAGGAGTCAATTCGTCAAAAGGAGGATGGCATCGTTGATGCAGCTACTGGCACCTTAAACGTTGGCTTTGGAGATCATGCGGTAAAATTCAAGTTGAAGTTGGTCTACGACAAGCTAGCGTGAAAACAAAAATAAGAGAGATAATAAACGACGTGGAGATCATTAAATCGTTTACAATGGAACGTACAACTCGGTGTTGCTAGAATCAACGAACAGTTAGGTCTTGTTGATCCATCAAATGTTGGACTTTAGAATCACCATCTATGAAGATGATGAGGGTGATGAAGGCAATAATGACATTGATGGTGTTCGTGGCAATATAGAGGATGATAATGAAGGCATTGATCAAGATGATAGCGGTGATGACGCCAACAACGAAGATCATGTCAACGACTACGATAATGGTGATGAAAATATTGAAAATGATGACGTTGATCAACATCGTGGGAGGTAATGATGAGGATGATGGAGAAGGTAATGATAATGAAGATGGCAATTCTATTAATGAAGACTTGCCTGGATTTAATCCAGAATTAAGGACAAGGAATTTTATAGCATACAAGATTGACAGAGAAAATGACAACTTCACTCCGTTGCAAAGCTTGGGCGACCAAATATTATTTTGCGGCAACGATGGTTCATTCTCCCTTCCAGCTAGTCCTTAAGAATCAAATAAGAACACCATTTATTTTGCAAGAAACAGTGTCTGGGACTATGAAGCAACTCCAGAAACATATACGTCTCGGGAGATTGGCTTTTTTAAGTTTGATGAAGAAAAAGCTTTTCGGTTTCCAAACTGCGACATGTCAGTCCGATATCGAGGTAGTTGGTTCACTCCAAGATTATAGTGGCTATAAACTTTGATTCTTGAATTTAGAGCTATTAGTTTCCTTTCACGTGTAAGAGTGAGTAAGAACTACTACCGAAGCTTTGATAGTCACTTATAATAAAAGGGTGCCAGCATGATTCTTGATCTGTAGAGTTCTCCTAGTGCATGTAGTTTTTAAGAACCAAATTTAAATTTTTTTAATTAGTCTGAACTTGTGCACAGACAGACTAATCTCAAGATTAAATTCACACTGGATTCCCTACCTTTCAGAGTTAGTGGGAGATTCGAAGGTAGCACAAGTGCCTCCTACCTATAGGTTAATTAATCCGCCATGAATGATATGTGATTTGTAACATGAAGAATTTCCCCGTGGCAGCAGGATATGATGGCAGTTGGAGATGTTCCGGCCATTCAAGCGGTTGTTTCCCTCGGGTATTCAAGTGTGGCATTATATTCATCCGCACCTTGTTTTCTTTAATTTTGTATTTTGGTGGCATTACTACATGTTACTGCTCAGATATTGTCCTTTAATGTCGTGGAATAAAGAAAAATCAAGTTTTGTATGAAGTAGAAACAAAAAGGTAAATTAGATCACAATTCACATACATGAACAGAGTTTCATGGGTTCCCCAAACTTGGGTCAACTAGATGAACCCCTTTTCTTTCTCTTGAGAAGAACCAAGTATTGTATCTTTGTAAGAATGTAGCAATCTATTAATTTTCAGCTTGCAAAATGTAATATTCTGGGATTCGTATTCTGTTGTTCTACTCAGGGATTGTAACTCTGTTCTGCTTGGTGCAATTTGGACATCACCTATCTTAACTATGATCTATACGGTATAAACTCTTAAATCCTCCCAGAGAGAGAATGCACTATGATCAATACAATATAAACTCTTAAATCCTCCAAGAGAGTTGCAATCATTCTCCTTCAGACCGAAGAAATTCCTCCTAACAACATCCATTAGACGCTCCTATACAGAGGAATCATCCTTAAATTTGACTGATCCTGTTCACTTCATTCACGTCACTTTCCGCTGTTGTCTAACCACAAATGTCTTTTCACAAAAGAAACCATAGTAAATGAGTCATTAGAGGAAACATTCATTTAATCCCTACAACAAAACTAAACAATAGTAGTGACTAGTGACAGTATCAGAGCACCTTAAGTCTAAGCAAGCAACTGATGGAAAATGAAGTTCACTAGTCAGAATGTATGGTCTTGTTTTGAAATATAGTGCAAGTTTCAGGCCATATGTCTGATAGGAAATCTACAAGTCTCCACTTCTGTGAAAGTATTCATTGATCTTTCTCTTACTATGTTGCCATGAATGCATGGTGGCAGCTATCTACCCAAATAGTTTAAGTTTGTCTAAGATAAAATGTGTATATAGCTGAACTGTGGTTGGAAAAATTCAAACCAGAATGGCACACAGTAAATTGTTGGTTCACATGATGATTATGAATTTATAATGTATACCAGTAGGCTAGCACACATAGAGGTGCAAAGATTGTTTCCAAAGGGGATCGAAGCAGCAAACATGTACAAGTATGATGTCAGAATTGAAGCAGTACGCAAGTATAGCATATAGAAGAATTTGATTCCCCATAATCTCCAAAATGTTACGGACCCGTACACTTGCCAACACCGTATTTTGGGGACAAAATCAGCCATAATTTACACATGGTTTATTTGTTTGTCCTGATCACTAGTCCAAAGAAACATGCTTTACAATTTCATTTTACTTGCCATCACTACTGCCAAGAGCCAAAAGCACACGAGCATAAGTTATAACCCAAAGGTAAGAACTAGAGAGATATTAGAAAGGGCGGCAGGGGAAAAGGAAGTGCTCCTAGTGTTAGAGAGACTAAATCTTCTCCTGAAATCAAGTCATCTAATTCTTCTCCATTGATTTATTCATAGGCTGTTTTGATACTGAGCTATAATTACTTATCAGTTTTTTATTCTAGCTGTAAATATAGTTTAATGCCTGCATTGTAACAGCAGTTTATTACTGCTATATATGTGTACAATTGTAAACATCAACTCAATGAAAATTACTTTCTACACCTAGACTGTTGAAAGATCCTTCTCTCATTTCAGCAAGAATGTGCTTCACCAAACAAAAACAACAAAATTTAGTTTCTAAGGAGAATGTTTAATTGCTCTCGCAACAAGAGTGTAGGACTCAGCCCAGTTAATGTCTAAATCATTTACTACTTAATAGGGTTTGAGGTTTAATGGATAGCCTAATATAGCACAGGATGTGAAAACCAAAAACATATCAATCTTAACTGGGGAGAAAGAAAGAAAAAAAAAAAAAGCAACACTGAAGTGCAGAAAAAAGAAACCAAAGTCTACCTAATAGCAACAATAACAGAGTGCCAAGATACCATTTTGATATTTTTCAATTATTTTCAAATTCTTACACAGCATAGGAGCATTATCTAGTATTTCACCAACTCTTTCAAAAGCAAATGGTCAAAACCTCATTTGGAGTGCAAACAAAAACAATTGTGTTTTCTGCTGAGCTTACTATCAAAAACCTGCTTCGCGAAACAAAACCCAACAGAACTAACTTAAACAATTCCATGCCCATTATATGGCTCTCTGGCAAAGAGCATATCCCAGGAATCATCTCATTCATTGAACCTAGCTGAGAGAACTACTAGAACTAATGCATTATTAGGCTTCTAATGCTCATATGAAGATCAATACCCTGCTAGAAATGAATCTCTTTTAGAATACATTGATTAAAGAAATTAAAAACCAAGTTTCATATTCCAAAAGAGCCCAAGATGGAGACATTAAAACTAAAATAAGGCTAGTTACAAACAAGGGCACAAATAGTTTCCAATAACAAAACCAAGAACTCAATTGGATAAGAACAAGAAAACGAAATAAGCAAGTGCCTAAAATTAAAACCTCATTTAAATGACCGAACGGTTCATACAAAAAGAAGGAATGCAAACTACGGCAAATAGTACATAACCCACTTGCATCAAATCCGATAAAACACTGTTCGCAAAATTAAAACCAAAGCCTAGATCTGAGACAGCTACCTCAACCACGCCATGCTTGGCCCCTCTCTACCATCACATCAGGTCCCGCCTAATAAAAGCTTCCACACCAGCTTCTGCGCAGCGGTTAGCTTCTCACCCTTCTGCTTCTGTTCCTTCGCTTTTTCTTCATTGCTCTTGTGGTCAAACTTGGGATCCAGATTTGCCACCCTCTCAACGCTCTTCCTTGTTTTCGGGTTAAAACCCCCTTTGTTTCCCTCCCTACCCAGTTTTCCCTTAGGCATAGTGGCTTCTCTTCTTTCCTCTGAGTTTAGATCCAGCAGGTTGAAGATGAATGCGGATCAACTATCTAATTTATAGGGTTTTAATTGGGACACTCTGATAAGGGACACTCTGGTAATAATACTTAATTACCCTAAGTGTAAATCTAGATCCTTCCATTCGCACTACCAAGTGTTTTTATATATTTGTGTCATTCCTATTACTAAATTATAATTCCGTGGTGTGTAATTTAGTACACTACACTACACTACTGAATTTTATGAAATAAAAAACTGGCATCAAGGGAAACTTAAAATTACAACATAAATATATTATTACAGCCTGTCCTGTCAAAAACTGGCATGAAGTGAAAAATTTGGCACTTGTACTTTAGTGATGAGGCTTTTTCCAAACCTGCATATTTCGAGGGAAAAAAAAAAACGTTAGTGAAAATACCTCACGAGCATTTCAAGTGCACAGCTAGCCTAGTTTAGGCCTCATACATGTTCAGATTTATTATATATGGGTATGATCTCCTTACTATTATCATATGAATGGTACCAAAATACATTTGATACATATATCAATACAACCATAAAGTTTTACTAGATCTCTCGTCACACAAAGATGTAATTCTCAAAAGATACAATCTAGGAAAACCAGCATTAGAGTAATCCTATTAAAAAAAATCCTTGAAGACCTATTCAAAACAGCTTTTCGGTTGGTTTCCAAGTAATAAAACAAAAATGTGATCGGTAGTCAGTTAAAAGAAGCAACGGACCTCTAACATGCCTTTGATGCACGACAATAAGTTAACTCTAAGGTAACTGGTTCTGCATTTCAACAAATTTGAGCGTACCAAATCAAGCAAACCAAAAGCTAGACATAACAATTCAAAAGATACTTACTGTGAACTTTAACAGTGAAAGATTTTTTTCAGGAGATCCTCCAAAAAGGAATCTCAAGTCTGCTAAAGAATCTCAGCTGCACGCTTGATATGCTTTCTTGAATCCTCCACCCGACGTGTCTTTCATCCAAAGACACCACCATCTCTATCAACCTGCAACATCAGAATAGAACTGAATAAAATTTGCACAGTTCACGCACTCAAAATTTTACTCTCGAGAACAAAAAAGGGGGAAATTCGACATTGCTCTCCAGAAAACAAGGGTTGATTTTCAGTTTTTCACTAGATACAATCTAATATTTTCACACAAACAACTCGACACTAAAAGCAATACAGATACATATGTCATTAACTACAAAGTAAAGGACTCAACAATTTCGATGAGAGGAGCTTCAGCATTCAAAGTACAATAGAGAACAGTAAAATACAAAGGAAAAGTTAAATTTCAATGCCAAACAGCATGAGGAGAGACTGCAAACATTCCAAAGAGTAAAAGAATATAAATTTGAAATTCAAATTCAGGCCAAAACACTAAACAACAAATTTCTCAACATAGGAAAAGAAAAACATTTTAATTCAAAATTCAAATTCAAGCAAAAAGGAAGCTAGACATAAAAATATCACAATACTGATAACACAGACATAAAAAATATACAGCTAGGTAAATTCTAGGGAACCAACAGAGACAGGGACATGTAATCGAAATCGAGCGCAATTAACAAAGATGAAAACTAATTACCTCTACAGAGCTCTGCTGCTTAGGATAGTTACTTCATCACAGCATCGCAGGAAAGAACAGCAATCCTTTTAAGTATACAATCAACATTGAATCTGGAAAATTAGAATTGAACAATATTAGAACTGCAGATCAAAGTTGAGCCAAATGTAACACTTAATATGTAACTAAGAAAGACGGGAATAATCACCTCTGCTGTTTATGATAGTTACTTGAGCAAGGCATGGAAGGACAGAACGGGTATCGTTTGAATTCTCCATCAATCTCGATCTGTATAATCAGAAATGAATTAGATTCTGCACAACAAAAAATTCAAGCACCCAAACATAATCTTTTCGATACCCAAAGTTCAGATTTATTACTGCCTATTCAGGTATTAACTTCTTGGTATTAACATATGGATCGTATAAAAACACTTTTGATACTTGTATCAATAAAGGCATAACACTCCCTTCCTACAAATATGTTTAATTTACATAATATGCAACCTAGAAAAGCAACAGTGCAGTGATCATACTGAACAACATCCTGGAAGAATTCAAACAGCCTTCCGATAATTCTCCAAGTAATGAAACAAATATATGGTCAGTCAAATAGAAGCGACAAAAGACCTCAACTACGCCTTAGATGCACCATAATAAATTAGTAAAAGAAATTAAAAGAAACAGACCCACTACACTTCAAGAATATTGAGCTACCACATCTGGATTGGAAGTCTACAGAAACTCAAAGAAAACATTTCTTAAAGAAATTCACTAAAGTGGAATCTCAGGTCTACTAACAATGAAAAGTTGGTGGGAAATAATCTCAGACAAAGACTTTGACTGCTCCTGAATCCTCCACTCCCAGCATCATTGATATAAGAGATCACTGCCATCGTTATCGATGTGCAGAGTCGAAATAAAATCGAATCAAAATTTAAACTTCCATAATTCACTCACCTAAAAACCTATCTTTTAACCATACCGAGAAACCTAGAAAGCAAATCGATAATGCTTTCCAAGAAACAAGGTTTTGATTTTCATTAGATACAATCTAATCATATCAACAACATAAATAAATGGACAATAACCTTAACAGCAATTGCAACAGAGAACCGCATGTCGTTAACTAGGAATGAAATTTTAGATGAGATGGGCTTCAAAACATCCAAGTACAATAGAAATCAATTAAAAAAAAGGAAGCAAAATTGAATATCACAAGAGAAGACTACCGATATTCTAAAAAGAGATTTTGATTTCAAATCCAAACTCAGGCCAAAATAACAAAAGTTAAACAAAAAAAGATTCTGTAAATAGAAAAAGAACAGCAACATGATGCAGTGCAGAGACACAAGATTGACATCGAGATTGAAAAACACAAACAAAATAATATTACATCTTAGTCATCCGGGGAAAGTAACCGAAGGAACAACTAATGTTACTCCTGAAAACAAAGAAACTGAAATAGTTTTAAAACTTCCAGTGGGAAACCGTCTAGTTCAACCTTTGTTATTATATGGAATTCCATGAATTATTGGGCAATGGATTCTGAAAAGAGAGACAGAATGGCTAAGAAAAAGAACTAAACAGAGGAAACAACTTAACATCACCCCAATCCTCCACTCTAATTAACCTAAAATTAGTGAAATTAACAAACATGCAAACTCGAAGAAAGAAAAACAGCAAACCAAAGAAACCAAGAAGTAAAGCCAAAAAGGGATTGTCAAACTAGAAAAAGGATAAATCATTGTCCTAGGAAGGGATGTTAAGGCCAAAAGATTTAAAATTCATAGTTCGAATCCTGACCAAAATAACAAAAACTAAACCAAAAAAAAAATCTCAAAATAGAAAAAGAAAAAGTTTAGCAGTATAGGAGATACAAAAACACAATATTGATATACCTTGGGAGGTGTATGGCAGGACATGACCGGTAATATTTGAATTCTTTACTCCCTCCACCATTATCGATCTGGGAAGTTAAAATGGGGTTCAGATCTCAAAACAGAGACAAAAATCTTGACCCACACAAGAAGCAGAGTAATAAAAAAAAGTTTGAAATTAAACTCTATACCACTGTAATTATGCAAAATTAACAAGGGTGGGCAAAAAAAAAAATCCTGTGTTAAGGGTTCTAAGGAAAAAAAAAAAGATCAAAATTGAAAAAAAACTGATGTCACTACACGAACAGCATAACCGAATTCTCTACTTTGATCTCTGTAATTTAATTGACAAAGATGGGACAGTTATGATGCAAACTCTACCAACTCTTCCGCAGAATTCTTAAAACAAAAAACAAAAAAAAGCTGACTACTAACCAGATTGCATGATTTGCGTCAGGCCAAAAGATTCAAAAATTTTAATTATAAACTTCAAATTCAGGCAGAAGAATAGATCAGCAACTTTTCACGTCTCTATTTACTCTGGGAACCGAGTCAGAGGCATGGAAAATCTAGACCGCACCTAATGAAGCTGTTCAACTTGTAACAAAGACTCCTTTTTTATATTAAAAAATGGGGACAAACTTCCTGTCCTGGCCTCCCTGCTTTACTGCTCCTTATGATCCTCTGAAAAACAAAAACAAGCAAACACAACAAACCAAAACTGATCACATCTGATATTTTATTGAACCCAGATTCATACAGGACAAAAAGAAAATCAAAACGAAAAGATTAGCAGTATAGGAGATACAAAAACACAATATTGATCTACCTTGGGAGGTGTATGGCACGACATGACCAGTAATATTTGAATTCTTCACTCCCTCCACCATTTATCGATCTGGGAAGTTAAATTGGGGTTCAGATCTCGAAACAGAGACAAAAATCTTGACCCACACAAGAAGCAGAGGGATAAAAAAAAGTTTGAAATTAAACCCTATAACTCTGTAATTATGCAAAATTAACAAGCGTGGGCATAAAAACAAAAATCCTGTGAGAAGGGTTCTAAGGAAAAAAAAAAATCAAAATTGAAAAAAGACTAATGTCACTACACGAACAGCTTAACAGAATTCTCTAATTCGATCTCTGCAATTTAATTGACAAAGATGGGATAGTTATGATGCAAACTCTACCAACTCTTCCGCAGAATTCTTACAAAATAAAAAAAAAACGATAAGAGCAAACCAAAGAAAGGCCAAACAACAGAAGCTAACCAAAACAAGTCGTCAGTAGGGTTAGCAGGGACAGAAGATTTAGAATTAAAAGTTTGAATCTTGGGGAACAGGACCCTCTAAAAAACCGAAAAAAGCAAAGCAAAATTGTTCATATTTGAAATTCAATTGAAACCAGAGAGCCAACTTCAAATTGAAGCCAAACAAAAGACTAACAACAAAGAAAGACCAATCTACCATTTGCAGGAAAGGACAGAGAAAAAAGTAATCCTTTGGATTCTCCACAAAACAGAGCAGTGAGTTTCTCTGCATCACTTTCATATTCATGGATCCGTGAAATCTACATCAACAAGGATCAAGCCTGCTACAATTCACTCCCCCATCAAATCTTTTGACCATCTGCAGAAACACAGAGATGGAAAGAAGGTTGATATTCATGGCAGAAACTTGAGGCGCGGTTCTGGGTGACCAAGGATTTTCCGGAAAATATTTTTGCGTTGCGAAAGACTGAGGAAAGATAGATGCGGCTATGAAGCCCTGTTCTAGGTCGAAGAGAGAGAGGCTTGGTTTAGCTTCATAAGTTACTCAACTGAGATAAAAGACATGCCGCCAGTATAAAATCATTCATTCTTCTCAAGAAAGAAAAAGTATATATATATATATATATATATATATATCATTCATCCAATACAACGTTGTCCTGCCTCTTTATTTTTACCTAAGATATTACCTCTACCTCTCAAAACCAAAATTGCTAGTAACCGAACTAATGTTACTCCTGAAAACAAAGAAACTGAAATAGTTTTAAGACTTCCAGTGGGAAACCCTCTAGTTCAACCTTTGTTATTGTATGGAATTCCATGAATTATTGGGCAATGGATTCTGAAAAGAGAGACAGAATTGCTAAGACAAAGAATAAAACAGAGGAAACAAACTTAACTCGAAGAAAGAAAAACAGCGAACCAAAGAAACCAAGAAGTAAAGCCAAAAAGGGATTGTCAAACTAGACAAAAGAAAAAAAGAATAAATCATCGTCCTAGGAAGGGACGTTAAGGCCAAAAGATTTAAAATTCATAGTTCGAATCCATCTGAAAACCAAAAACGGCAAACCAAATTTTGAAATTCAATTGAAAACATAAACCAAATTGAAATTCAGATTCAGGGCCTGAAAACCAGGATCTAAACGAAAAGATTAAACAGCCGAGAAATCGCTATTTACCATGTGAAGGAACAGAGCAGGACAAGTGCTTTGAACGGAACAGTGATTTTTCCTGAATCCTATCCGTAGTTAACGATCTGGTAAATCCATATCGAAACAGATCAAGGCTCTCACAATCCACTGCAATATCATTAAACCTTTGTTCATCTTTCTCCAGAACCAGAGTGATGGACAAAAGTTTGGTGATATTCATAACGAAAACTTGAGCAGCTGCGCTTCTGGGTGACCAAGGATTTTCCAGAAGGGGAGATATGGTGCAAAGAAGGGAGATATGGTGCTGTTCTAGAGAGAGAGAGAGAGCTTGGTCTTAGGTTGCAGAGAGAAAGAAGGGTTGCGGCTCTGAACTAGTTGTTCTGTTTCTGAAAACCCCTAATTTAGCTAAAAAGCAAGAAATATAAATTTAGTCGAAAATTACTCGTTTGAGTAAATGTGCACATTTGGCTTTATCCCAATTAACTACGTCACCATGACAACTATTTTCTTTTACCAGCAATTTAAAAAAAATATTTTCTGAAAATAAAAAAGATTTATTTTCTACTACAAAAGGTAAAAATCGTTTTTGAATAAATCACTCCACATCAAAAAACTATTATACAAAGAGAACAAAAAATTACTGATTTAATATAGTTTATAATTGTAATTTATAAAGATTTAATTACTAACAAGAAAAATTTACAAAAACAAAATGAAATAGCTTGCCCATAACAATATCAATCTTCAATAACTTTACATAATAAAACTCCCATTTACTTATTATGCAAATCAAATCTATCCTACATCTAGTCAAAAGGCCTCAACTCTAACCATAAATTAATTCGGACGGTAGATTAATTTCTTTTATTTTAGAGTAAAGACCAATTTACATATCTTCCATTCAATTGGGTGAAAAGGAAAGAGCATTTGCCACACAAAAAAAAAATGTTGGTAGAAAAAGTGGGAGGGTCTGACGCATTTTGATTTGGCTTTGTACTTTCAGAGAGAAGACTGGAAACCCCCGTTTTAATTTGACTAGAAACAACCCGAAACAGTATTATTTCTAGTACAAGAGCAATTCCACTATGCTTCATTTCTAGAAACCTCAATACAAAAACACAACATTTCTCTACCTTGAGAGGTGTATGGCAGGACAGGACCGGTAATATTTGAATTCTTCACTCCATAGATCTGGGAAGTTGAAATGGAGTTCAGATCTCAAAACACAGACGAAAATCTTGACCCACACAAGAAGCAGAGGGATAGAAAAAGTTTGAAATTAAACCCTCTACTTCAACCTTCGTAATTATGCAAAATTAACAAGGGTGAACAAAAAAAAAATCATGGGTGAAGGGTTCTAAGAAAAAAGATACAGAGATCAAAGTTCAGAGAAAACAGTAATGTCACTCCACAAACAGCATCAAAGAATCCTCTAATTCGATCTCAGCAATTTAATTGACAAAGATGGGCAGCGGAAATACTTATGATGCAAACTCTACCAACTCTTCCGCAGAATTCTAGAAGAAAAAAAGACAGAAAAGAGCAAACCAGAGAGGCCAAACAACAGAAGATAACCAAAACAAGTTGTCAGTAGGCCTTAGCAGGGAGAGAAGATTTAGAATTGAAAGTTGGAATCGGAGAAAGAAGACCCTCTGAAAAACCAAAGCAAAATTGTTCAGATTTGAAAGTCAATTGAAACCAGAGAGCCAACTTCAAATTGAAGCCAAAAACAAAAGAGATTAACAACAAAGAAAGACCAATCTACCATTTGCAGGAAAGGACAGAGAAAGAAGGAATCCTTTGAATTTTCCACAAAACATAGCAGTGAGTTTCTCTGAATCACTTCCATATTCATGGATCTGTGAAATCTACATCAACCAGGATCAAGCCTCCAACACTGCACTCCCCCATCAAATCTTTCGACCCTCTGAAGAAACAGAGAGATGAAAAGAAGGTTGATATTCATGGCGGAAACTTGAAGCGCGGTTCTGGGGGACCAAGCATTTTCCGAGAACATTTATGCGGTTGTTGTTGCAGAAGACTGAGGAAGATAGATGCGGCTATGGTGGCCTGTTCTATGTCAGAGAAAGAGAGAGAGGGGCTTGGTCTAGGTCAGAGAAAGAGAGAGAGGGGCTTGGTCTAGGTCAGAAAAAGAGAGAGAGAAACGTGGGTTATGTAAGACGTAAAACACGAAAAACTAACCCTTTTAGCAAAAAACATAAAAACATGTAAATATAATCGTAAGTTACTCTGTTACTCAAATGAGATAAAAGACGTGCCGCCAGTATAAAATCATTCATCCAATAGCTGTATCCTTGGACGACGTCGTCCTGCCTCCTTATTTTTACCGAACTCAATATAAGAAACAGTATTCGGAACAAAGAAACTCAAATATAGTTTTGAAACATTCAGTGGGAAACCCTCTAGTTCAACCTTTGTTATTATATGCAATTCTATGAGAATTATTGTTGGGCGACGAACTCTAAAAAGAGACAGAATTGCTAAGAAAAACAGAGGAAACAACTTAACATCACCCATTCACCCCAATCTTCAAATTTGATCACTCTAATTAACCCATAATTGGCGAAAATAACAAACATGTAAACTTGAAGAAAGAAAAACAGCAAACCAAAGAAACCAAGAATTAGAGCCAAAAAGGGATTTTCAAACCGGACAAGAATAAATCATCGTCCTAGGAGGGGACGTTAAGGCCAAAAGATATTAAATTCATAGTTCAAGTCCTGGGCAGTAACCCATCTGAAAACCAAAAACGGCAAACCAAATTTGCTCAGACTTCGAAATTCAATTGAAAACATAAACCAAATTCAAATTCAGATTCAGGGGCTGAAAACCAGGATCTCAACAAAATGATTAAACAGCTGAGAAATCACTATCTACCTTGTGTAAGGTACAGAGCAGGACAAGTGCTTTGAACGGAACAGTGATTTTTCCTGAATCCTATCCGTAGTTAACGATCTGGGAAATCCAAATCCAAACAGATCAAGACTCTGACAATCCACTCCAATATCATCAAACCTTTGTTCATCGTTCTCCAGAAACAGAGAGACGGACGAAAGTTTGATGATATTCATAACGAAAACTTAAGCAGCCGCGCTTCTGGGTGACCAAGGATTTTCCAAAAGGGGAGATATGGTGCTGTTCTGCGGTGCCAGAGGGAGGGAGGGAGAGAGAGAGAGAGAGAGAGCTTGGTAATAGGTTGCAGACAGAAAAGGTTGCGGCTCTGAACTAATTGCTCTGTTTCTGAAAACCCCTAATTTAGCAAGAAAGCCCGAAATATAAATTTAATCGAAAATTACCCGTTTGAGTAAATATGTGGACCTCGACGTCACCATGACAATTATTTCCTTTTACCAGCAATTCTTCTTCTTTTTTTAACATATCTTATGAAAATAAATAGGTAGATTTCTTATTCAAAAAAAAAAAGTAGATTTGAAAATTAATGCAATTCAGAATTATAAATGAAATCGCATGAATGCTTCTCAAAAAAAAAAAAAAAAAAAGGGTATGAAAGTCTAACTACACTATGGTATTGGCACGTTTACTTATTTGGAATGGAAAATAATCATGAATCGGAGACAAGTGGAATAGGAGAAGAAAGGAATCGGTATTAATTCCGGATGAATGATTCCTAAACTCATCTCCCCCCTTCGTAATCGAATTCCTGAGTATTCAGGAATCGATTCCTGATAAATAAGTGGGACCTACACCAATTCCGATTCCTTCATGTGTTAGAGCATCTCCAACAGTGATAGCTATCTGGATAGCTAAAAGTAGCTAAAATTGAAATATAGCTAGTTGAATATTGAGTTATGCTCCAGCAAATACCTAAAATTCAAGTTAAATTTAACTTTTAGTTAAATTCTCTCTCCTCTCTAGCTAAATATAGCTAGGTCTTTTAGCTAAAGCTAAATTTAGCTTTTGTTTAGCTAGTCTGCTGGAGATCAAACTTAGCCTAAAACTAGTTAAATTTCAAATTTTTTTTGAAATAAGTATTTTGTTAGAGATGCTCTTAGTAAACACATGAATTCTTTTACCTGGAATCATTCTGATTCCTTTATGTGTTAGTAAACACATAAGTGTTTTGACTCCGTAATCATTTCATTCCATTCCAAGTAAGTAAACGTGCCCTATGGTAGATTCTCTTTAGAAATCTAACGGGTCTTAATGGTCAATTTTTTTTAATTTTTTTAGAAGATATCAAAGTTTTATTCACACTTGTCGATCTCTATATACCTTTGATATTGACCAAAAAATAAATTAACCCTCGTAGAAGGTGTTTAACAGGTTTGTTCACTACTTCAAACTTCAAAGTTAATAGTTTAAATTCTGTTTCAAAAATCTATTTATTTCTTCACAAAACATGTACAATAGTTATAAATAAGGATTGAAATTTCCACAATATTGAAATACTAAGACAAAATTCATATACCGCGTCATTTCATTAGGAGTTTTCTGAAATTTCTCAAAAAAATTCACGAAATTCTTAATCTTCGTATCTACACATAAGTAGAAAAAATTAGGCTAAATTTCACCAAAAATTTGTATGACACTCGACAACAAATTTTACTTTATAAATGAAAGATTGATTTTTGGATTGTATGTCGGAAAATATCAATTAACATACAATACCCAATCTCAATGATGAAGTTCCAAAATATCAAAATTCATGTATCTGTGAACAGTATTGTATGATACTAAATTGAGCAAGCATACATCCAATTGCAGAAGAAGCAATCCATACTACCTTGCATTAATTTATTTTAGTCTATGTAAAAGTGTTCAAATATGTAATTATATAAACAACATTTCTTAAGATGTAAATCCTTAGTGTATTCACCTTAATCATGATTATCCAAGAAAACAAAACGTATAGAGAACGCGAGAGCGGCTAGGGTTTTCTCCGAGGTTTTCAGATCTAGGGTTTCTAGCTTCTTCCTTTGTTCAACACCTTTATGTTCACAATGGCTAAGAAGGTCTCGGCACTAGCCATCACTGATAAGGGGCGAGTTTCATTCGAGGCTGCTGGGGATGCGGCAGTCTCAAGGCATTCGTACATTGTGGGACGGTAACTCATGGGAAACAAGCGGCCTGATCTTAAGGCTCTTATGGGGACGATGGCATCCGTCTGGGGTCTGAAGAACCGGCTCTTCATGAGGGCACAAGAGGATTGGTTTATACTGCGTTTTACAAAGGTTAAGGAGAGGTTGCAGATCGTCTCCAATGGTCCTTGGTTCTATGGGCAATCCATTTTGTTCTTGCCGACTATAATGGTTTGACTGATGCAGCAAAGGTTCCCATCTCCAAGTTCCCGTGTGGGTGGAAATTATTGGATTCCTGCCTGCATTGGTGACAAAGGAGGCCACTTAATTGGTGGGTGCTACTCTGGGACATATCCTGCAATTGGATCGTCTGGGCATCCAACGAGGAACAAGGGCTCGGGTCAGGATTCTACATCGTATCTCTGATCCAGTCAAACAAGCTTACCCTTCTATGCTGTTTGAGTTTGGATCCGAGAAGGCATCAGCCATGCCCTCTTTCAGGTATGAAATGTTAGAAGTTACACAAAATGAGTACTATAAACTATCTCAGAATAAGCACATGTAAACACATATACTGCAGATTGCATATTAGGATTGCTGTTGTAGTCGCATCCTAATTTAGGACTGCAAGCCTATATCTATCCTAATGTATGAAAATTAACATGAACATAAGATCAATTATGACAAATATAGGATTGATATGTTGCTCTGATCCTAAGTTAGGATGCGTGAGATATTGCAATCCTATGAAACAGTAAGTACATATATATATCGCACCAAGCAATATAAATTGAAATCAAATATAAAGAGATTGTAGAGATACTAACTAGATTCACTGCTCCTTGCATTGTTCTTCTCCTAGATTCACCCTTGATCTCATATTGTTAATGGGACAATTCGATTGAGGTGTGGTGCTCTAGCAGGGATCAATGCAGGCGTTATTTATCCTTTATATCAGACAAAACAGTTATGCAGTTCCATCCATTAAGGAACTGCTGCATAACTTCCTTATCCTTGTCAGATTGGATTGATATTGATAACCACACCATTTGAAATTCAAATTCAAACAGATTTCAATATATATAAAACTATTTTCGATTACAAGTTTATATATACAACGTATTAGTATTTATTTGAACTCTAAACTTCTCAAAAATATCAGCTTAACTAGACAATGCTGATGTCTAGTTCTAATAAGGCTTTACATGAAAGAACCTATGGCTTCTGCAAGATTTGTGGTTTATTGGAACATGACTGGTTTGGGTGTAGAGATCTGCAGGATATGTCAGGCTTTCAGGTGTTCGGCCACTCTGGATCTGGAATGCAGCAGGGTGGGATATCCTCAAGCTCTAGTAACCCTAACCCCACTGCTGGGGTTGGGCCGGGGACCGGAAGGCCTTCTTTATCAGGTTATACGTCCTCAATTACGAGTAGGTTAATGACGCAAAACCCAAACCCGAACTCTTTTCAGGCTATGCCTTTGACGTTTACTTTTCCTCTGCCTGGTGTCTCCGCGTTGGAGCTATCTGCACAACTCAGCAGGTTTCTTACACCTGCGCCTGTGGTTCCAAAACCTACCACTGGGATCAGTTTGGAGCCTGTGGTGCAGCTTTCAGGGGCCAAGCATTGTGCTTCAATGAAGTTCGTGATTTATAGCAAGAATAATAAGGCAGTAGGCCCTGCACAGGTTTCGGTACCTTTGGAGCTAGAATTTGAGCCTGAAATGGCTCTCCCTTATCAAGATGGTATGTTGAAGGTGTCCCCTGCCAAAAGACGTAAGGTGGGTCGACTAGTAGGTTCCAAGAACAAATCCAAGATGTAATTGATTCATCCCTGGAAGCTGGAGGATGTTGGCTTTGGTGCTAAGAGAATGAAGAAGATGAGTTTTCATTCTGCTAATCGTGAGTTGGTGATGAGTGAGGTGAACACTATTGATGCATCTTCTTTGGTTTCTATTGGTGATGATCCCAGGGAAACCCCTTCTGCGTAGATTCGTAGAATGGTCCTGGGTGTTTTCTAATAAGTTGGGGCGGATCTTGGTTCATTACCCCAACATTGTCATGTTACTTGGTTCAGGTACTTATCTTATGGTTAGACATTTAGATAGCTTAGGTTCTGCATGGCTCAATATTAACGTAGCCCACCAGGGTTAGTCATATTTATGTTTTGCCCACATTTTCACTTCTCTTAATGGATTGACAACCCACTATTTTCAGAAGAAAAAAAATGTAATTATATATATATATATATATGGTTATTGATATTTTTTTTTTAACTGAAATTTTCACCAAAATCGTTTGAAGTTCTGAAATCAAGAAAGATTTAATTCAGTATAATTAGTAAAACATTACAAAAATTATACTATATAAAGGAGTGTTTTCCTTATGAATTTAATCTAAAAAATCATGAAATATCCTACTTTTTACTATATTATGATTACTATTTCATACGATTAGTATATTCTATTATATTGACGTTTTGTAAATGACAATATTGATTACTTGTGTTTGTTATTGAGAAATCCATAAAGATTTATTATTGTTCTCTTTAAATAGATGCAAATAAATAGGTTTTGTGTTATTTGAGCTCACATCCACCAAACACCATGTTAATCAAGTATAAAATTATGAGTTGAACATTCAACCAAAACTATATCAGTAGTTTCTCACTTTCTCCATAGTAGTGGAACTAAAAAGTTGTCAATAGAGGGATAAAACAAATTAACAGTTACAAAGTTTTTTCACATGTGATGTTTTATATTAGAAAATAAAAGGCATACTCACCTAAGGGACAATTTTAAAGGGACTGTGAGGGATAAGTGAATCTGATGGCTGAAAATAAATGCATAATTTTAAGTTGTTATAATTTCTGCTTTTATATTTAACACATGTGGTTGAGATGCATTTGTCCCTCATAGTCCCTTAAAATTGTTCCTTAGGTGAGCAAATCTGTAGAAAATAAATTTATTAATCATAACTCTTAGAACAAAAAAGGAAATTAACTAAAAAATGGGAGTAAAGTGATATGTTTTAAAATATTTAATGCCATTGATTTTGAAATTCTAATATTATGGTTCTAACCTCATTTAATTACAATTTATTTAAGGAAAAATTAAATTAGATAGTTTCTAACTTTATTCTTCTATTAAATTGGGAGGCCATGTATAAATTTTTTTTGTGTTTATCTAACTATTTATACATAAATATTTAAATAGAATAATATAAGGAAAATAAGACTATTTTTTTTTCTTCAGAATGCATAGATGTCTGTTTTTGTCATTTAACCTACTTACAAAATCTAATTTGAAATATAAAATAATAGGAATGTGTATTAAGTGATTAGGGGTGTGTATTTAAAATTTCTCGAAATTTTCACCAAAATCGTTTGAAGTTCTGAAATCAAGATAAAGATTTAATTCAGTATAATTAGTAAAACATTACAAAAATTATACTATATACTAAAGGAGTGTTTTCCTTATGAATAGTGGATTGGCAGTTTTGCCCTTGGCCCTGCATACTTTTTACGGGATTGTCCCCTCCAGCTGTTTGCGTCCTGTGCTGCCGTGTGGGTTTGTAGCAACTTCGAGAGAACAATATTTCTGAAAAAGAGTGTGCGTTTAGGTCAATTGAGATCAGTCGAAGAGAGACAATGTACAGCTTTTCCATTTGAAGAGGTATTTGCTGGATTTAAAAATATAAAAAAATTCATATAGGCTTCTCTGATTGATTTGGGGAATTACCGTCGATCACGACCTTACTCAGAAATCGAAGGATCCGAGTCGGGATGCAATTCCATTGATTAAGTTAAGGACCCAAATTACAGCACTCTTGAAGAAATCCATGCTCAGTTCTCAAAGCTCTCTATCAATAGTACATCCAAGGCCCGGTGAGTGATATTGGACATTTTTTTTTTGTTAATGGGTTCTTTGATTTATGACTCTGAGGATAATAATTTATGGTTTAAGAGTTGGAAATTCAGTGGGTATAGATATTGTGAAGGTTTTTTATCTTGAAGAAGACCTTGATGGGGAGTAGATGATTGCCCCTTAGATTAATCAGAATGATGCTGAAAGCTATGAACATGTCCAGAAGATGATTCAAGGTTAGCCTTGAAATGTTTACTTTTCAAAACAATGCATGCCATGTTTTCTACTAAAGTTTACCCTTTTGAGCAATTTTACAAAGAGAAGATGTATATATGTATATCCTTCACATTCTGTTAATAACAGCAAAATGATATAACAAATGGTCATGTTCAATTTTTATGGTGTACTGATGAATCTTCTGTCATTGTTTGGTGGCAGACAAACAGATTGAGAAATTGAAAGTCGAGCAATGTAGGCTCAACTTGAGGAAGAATGGGTTAAGACTAACTGAAGTTAGGGAGGAAGTTTGTTATCAAAGCTTTTGTTGGTAAGGTTATATCAGCGCTTTAGCTTTCATGGAGAAGTTAACAAGTTTAACTTTTGTTATTGTTCTCAATCTTTAGTTTGTTATTGTCAATCTCTGATATTGAATTCATTGTTACTAAGTGGATCAATGTACCTGACATCATTGTTATTGGACCCTATTTTGGGAAGCAGATATTTTCTTTTTTGCTTGATAAATGATAATGTTGATTATATTGATAACTTCGATTATTCTAGAATTGTCTATGGTAATGAGAGTTGCGTCCTACAGTTAAATCACAGTTTGGTTGTCACCTTTCAAAGGTTTTTGAGCTACAAAATTGTTGCAAATCTCCTTTGATTTTGTTTCTACTTTGTTTCCTTTGGTTTCTTGATTGATCCTCTTGAATCTTCGTGTAGAATTTGAAAGTTTTTGTTTCTTATTCTGATTTGGATCAATCTTTCTTATTCTTATACTTTGTTTCCATGTGCATACTATTTGGATCAATCCCAGCACAAACTATTTGCTTTTGTATTCGCTTAATTTCTGTTTTCGATGTACATGTAGGTCATGCTTCTTATCAGAATTGGTCTAATATGTGGGATTTGGTCAATTTCAGTGGGTGGTTCTTTTTTTTAATTTTTTTTGGGTTTTGTCTTATTGCATGTGACTATGTGAAATTTGTTCTTAGTTTCTCTTAGTGTTGTTCGTGCTTTTAGTTGGTAGCCTAGCATCTACCTATTAATAGTTTTATATTGTGCTAACAATTGAAAGTTGGAACCTTTTTAATTATTAAATCAAATGAAAGTCATTCTGGTGTCTGTTATCTAATGTTCTTGATTGGCATCAAATTTTTGGACAATTAGATTAGTTTGTTCCAAACAATTTCAGTGTTATTTTGCTTCTTTTTTTTAGAACCACAAAAATCTTGGATCGGAAGTTGTAAATAGTTCAAAGTTTGAAGGTTTTCAATCATTAAACAAAATAAAAGCTATTCTGATTATCATATTGTCTGCTATGTAAGCTTTTTGATCGCTATGCAATCTGAATTAAGCTATTAGAATGCATAGCTGGAAGCCAAAATGTATCAGAATTAATTCTATGAATGACAAAGTTTCATAGTATTTAAGTTAGGCTAATTAGACTAATAGCAAACAAAACTGCTTAGTTTCTTCACCATTATATTCTATATTATTGCTGTTTAATCACTGTTTTTTTCTTGAGAAAAAAAAAGGGACGGATTTAGGTGGTAACTATAAATGATTTTCTGAGGTTTCAAATTGTTATTATAGGGGTTACATGTTTGTACGCTTTCAGAGCATGGCAAGTAGGATTGCAAGAGTAAGGACAGTTTATCTTTTGGAATGGAGTTCGGGCATAGAACCAGTCTCTAACTGCCCCTCCAATTGTCTGCACATGAGTTTTTACAGAACTGATTAAAATTAGTGTATTTGCAAGCATGAAATAAGACCTAGATATTTTTCTTTTGAAAGAGGGTGTTTGTGGTCTTTGTTACCATTTTGTTAAGGAGTAGAGAATTAGGCATTAACGAAGTCGCCTGCAATTTCCAAATAAAGAAATCATTTGATTACAGTTACACAAGTATTTAAATTGAGTCATATCTTTATTCCATTTGGGGTCATATCTGGGTTTCATTTTCATTTTCCTTTCTCTTTCTGGGAATCAAATAATGCAATATGAAGCTAAGCTGTAAATTTCCTTTTAGGGCCTTCGGCTTTGATAATGTGTATTAACTCCAAAAATTAACTATGTAGCTGTTTATGTACCATAAGATAATTCTATCCTACAATTAGTTTTTTTTTTTTTAGGTAAATTGTGAGGATTTTTTTATTATGAATTTTATCCTACAGTCTGGACAAGAGAACATTGCAACTTTTTTGTGCCGCTGCTTCGCGCGGCTGGGTTTTCTAGTTAAAAATTGAGAGTTTCTATTGGGACCTCCAAATCTGCTCAGTTGACCTCACTCTGTTATGAATTATTAAATGACATATATAACCTACTATAAAATGACTATTAGGGACAATAATTATACCCAAAAAATGGTTATATTTATTTTCTCTAGACTTTCCAATTCAATAATATTAGATTGCATTCTTTATTATTTTCCCTATCTATTTTCATTTTTCAATTTCACTACGTACTCATTAAAGTATATATATATATATATATATTAAGAAATAAAACTATGATTAAGATAAAAATGTATGCTATGCATATTGAAGTATTGAACGCATATTGGTCAGGGAGAACAAAATAAATTGTATTATGCCCTAAATCTAAATCTATCTATTATATTTGTAAAAAGAAGGAAAAAAAAAAGAGCTAGCAAATAAAAATAAATAAAAAATATTTAATCATGAGGTACAGAAAATAGAGAAATCTTTGTTTTTTTTAACAGCTAAAAAAGAAAAAGTAAATAAAAAAATCACATAATAGTTCATGTTATTTTATTTTAATTAATTTTTAAAACTCAATATCTTGTGTTTGATTTTTTTTTTATTGGATAAGAGATTTATGTTATCTGATTAAGGAATTGAGATGTAATTAAGATTTATAGAGTAATTAAATCATTGAAATGACTAAGTTTTTTATTATAAAGATCTTAGTTTGTTTGTAAATTAATTATATAAGTGAGGTTATTTGAAGAACTTTAGTTAGGTTAATGAGTAAATTTAGTATTTGAAAATTTAATAGGAGGTGTAAAAAGCACAAAGGTCAAGTGTGTAAATTTTGAGGTTTCCATAGAAAAACTCTTAAAAATTAAAGCAAGGATTTCTGAATTCTCTCACTGGCCCACTGCCATCAGTGGAGGCCCATGATTTGTGACTTTTTATCTGGACATGGTTCCATGTGTTACCATATGGCACCATACTGACCTCACAATGTCTTTTTCATTCACTAATGTATATATATATTGTTACTGTAACAATAATTCTTTTCGTTTTACCTTGTTGAACTCTGCTTTTTACCTTGAAATGATTGCCTCTGTGGCTCTATCATTGCTTTTCTCGGATACTGCAAAACAGAATTCAAATTGGTGACGCCATGTCTACATTCCAATGTTCCAAATTACCAAGAACTTCTTCTAGAAGTCTAGAACCAAATGCTCACGTATTTTGACCAAAGTAAAAGAAAAGCTCAGGTAGGGTGCATAACAAATTCTCCGCCAGAGTCCCAGTATGTTGATGACTACAAGACAATCAACCTTGCGCTACCCGTGGCTGTTTGATTCTATATTTTCTTCTTTTTCGGAAATTTGGACACTAGTGCTCTCGTCTTTTACCACTATGCCCATTTTTTATTTTTTTGGAGATTGGTGCATGAAATTTAGTAACTTTTGAGAAATTAAATAATACCAACAAAATTCATTCGACGGAGACTAACATTCCCACTATGGCCATTTTTTTTTTGGAGATTGGTGCATGAAATTTAATAACTTTTTGAGAAATTAAATAATACCAACGAAATTCATTCGACGGAGACTAACATACAAATAGACTTCTCAGAAGGAGAGGTTATATATAGGAACCTGAAGTTGAAAATTTATTGTTAGAACTTAGAAGCAACTTGAATCTCGTTAGTGAGCTTATTCCGGAAATTCGTACTTGATCGAGAAATAAACTGAAACATTAATATATGACTATAATAGTGGCTCTTATAGCGAAAATTCTTCAGTGCACGGCGGGTGCTAGTGCACAGCAATGTAAGCCGTACGATGGAAATGCACATCCTGTTTCAGCCGTCCGATACATGGGCTCAGCTATCAATATATGGATCATCCAATCATCTTCGCTGCACATGGGCCGTGCATGTACACGGCCGTGTACTGAAGACTCTCCGCTCTTATAGCCCTTTCTTTGTTTTGGTATGATATATTTTCGTTAAATGCCAAAATGTTTCGGTCGTAAGTTGGAGATGACGAGTTCGTCGACCTTTATGTCTACAATGGTTGTGGTTGTGGATTTGCTTGTTGGGCTATGGTTGGTCTCTAGGGTAGTCCATGATTGATGGTTTGGTTATACATGGGGTTGATTGGTCGCTAATTTTGTTACCGGTGATGGTGACTTCCTTGGATGGTGATTGTTTGCCATAGTTCATTTTCCTAATCTTGTGAAGGTTGGTTATGGGCTTGAGTAAAAGAAAAACATGTGACTTGTTTCAAATTTTGTGTACATTGAGTCATTAAGCGAGCATGTATTGAGTTTTTTATTTTATTATTTACGAGTTTCGGGCTCCTACAATATATATCTTATATTAATGTCATCACTGAAATGAGTATGTTGTTCGTTCCTGTATCTCGTGCCTTTGTGAATTATTTCTTGTAAACTTAATTTCATATGTAAGTGACCCTATTTCACTAAAAAAACAAAAACTAATCCAATGACTATAACAAAATAGTTTTTATTATTATTTTTTATCACATGCTCATTTTACCAAAGATCAATAAAAAGAATATATGTCTTTCTCTCTGACTCTCGCAAGAGAGGTTTCTTGGCGGCGACTAGGTTGGGCTGGTGGCGGCCTTGCATTCTCGACCAAGAAGGGGGTCTCTTCACCTTTGTCTTGGCTGGATTTGGGTATCGTCGGGCTCGCTCCACGGTGACTATTCTCTATAGGCTACGGCCTTATCCTCCTTGTTGTGGTCGATGTTTGTGCTCATAACAATAGAGATCTGGTGACTGATATGGAATCGATCGGAGCATGTGACTGGGCTGCTGGTTGGATGAAGACCACGAGGGTGGGCATCGGTGTCGGTGCCTGCATACATGGTGTTGGCGATTTATGGTTGGGCTGGGATCAATTGCATTCTAAGGAGGATGACGGGATCGGTGCTGATCCATATTACTCTTTGGTGACAAGGATTGATATCGGGATTGAATTTGGTGTTAAGATTGGTGGTGGAACTCGCTCTCCTTGGCCAGATTTGGATCCATCTCTATCCTGGAGGCGTGCTGGCTTCTATGGCTGTCTTCAGATAGGTGCTACCAGTGGTGGTGGAAACGCAGGAGGCGTAATCCCATGAATTGTGGATGGTGGCGGCGGCATGACTGCATCCTCATCTAGTGCAAGCGGGCATGTGATTGAGAGGACACGGTCGGCGGCGGCGTCTGGTGAATGGGAAAGGATACTAGGGTTTCCTTGCGTTGGATTGTACTGGGCCAGATTTGGGATCCCGATTCGTGAGGCAGGCTGGGAAGCGTTGCTACAAGGATTCAAAGAGGACGGCGGCGGCGGTGTGGTGATGGAAAAAGCATACGATTGGGGTGTCCTTAGCAAATGTGGTTGGGTTTGGGCCCTTTCATGGGCTTTGGCTTCCATCTTTGCTAGGGTTTGGGTTGCTTTTGTCTCTTTTGTTTTTAATTTTATTATGGTAGATGAGGAATTTGCACCCTCATCTACTAGCAATGTTTAAATTTTCATAGGTCGCAGAATCTAGTTAGCTCGGTTGTTACTTTTATATTTCCTTGCTTCTGAGCTACTAAATTTTGTAAGAATAAAAGTGCTTATTAATCCTTAAAAGGTGGGTGTACCCGGGAGTGCGTAGGTTCTATGTTAGTATAGGTCCTACAGGACGGCTCTTTCTGTCGGTCTTTATGGGTGAGTCGTTTCTGGTACTGCTTGCTGAACATTAATATATCTGGCCTCCTTGGATTCAAAAAATAAAATAAAAAGAATATTAGGTTATTCATCAAAAATCTCAATGTGCGTAAAATGAGTGATAACACGAGATAAATGGACAAGAATATGTCGACAGTTATATAGTGGGAGGTGACGGCGGCTGTTTCATCATTGAAATTTTCCGGTGAAGAATGGCAAGGAGAGAGCCAAAAGCACGTGACTGCACTTTGGAATTGTTGTCATCTCTCTCTCTCTCTGTCTCACACATGAGCCTGATGACTCTGATCCAAGAATTGTACTTTGGAAACTCTCGCATTAAAAGCAATTCCATTGACTAGACTCTTGTACGTTGTTACATTTTGTGAGCTGAAACAGACCTAGTTTTTTTTACGTTGTTACATTTTATAAGGGGTAATTGGTATTGGGCAATTGCGAGGGAGGATGAGCATTTTACCTGGTTTGGATAGCAATGCACCTCGCCTAACTGTTTTTGTTTTGGATTATAGTTATGTGGTGTCGTGTAGAATGGAGAATCAATGGCAGGGAAGCGCTTTCGTTTGAGATGGTTTATGTGGCCTTTGCTTTAAATTATTTGGCTATGATCTTGTTAAGTTTTATTAAAACCTAGAGCATGATTGCTTTAAAATTTTAAATTGTCACCCAGATAAACTAAATAAGTGAGATCGTTTCGCCACGTTCATAACCCATGCAGAAAGCCTAATTTTAAGAATAATTTTCTATTGGTTTGGGAAAATAATTCACTTTGAATTATGAAGTACTAAACAAGATTTTAGGTAATGCATTTTAACTAATAAAGAAAATTAATTACAAATATAAAAAAATTGTAAAAAACAGTATGGAAAGTACTCTTAAGTAGTTCTAGAAACGTTTATTATTTTCTCTTTTAGAAATGTTTTAATTAACTTTGTAACTTTTTTAGGCATTTCATAAGCAATTTTAAACAAACCCTATAATAATTTCTACAATTAAGAAGATGAAATATTGAGCGCATGTTCACCAAAAGAGGAGGCGGCTGACAAAGAAAGAGACCTTCCAAGTGTTGGACTGCCGAGTCATCTTGGAAAGGTGTCATGAGTTACTAACAATAAATAATTGAGGGGTTTTTTTGTTTTGTTTTTGAGAAGATGGGGTTATTCTAATTAGTAAAAGAGAAATTAAAAAAAAACTAGCTAGGAGAAAAAAGAGAGGGGTTTTCTGTTTCGTGCAGACTCACATTCTTTACTTCGAACGATTTCCATCCCCTGGAATTCGAATCAATAGTTTCTTTTTGTTATTTCGCAAACCAAACTGAGCCCAAGAGTTACAGTCAAGTTTGAGGGGTTAGAGTAACTTCAACAGATTCTGCATTTCCTCATTTTTCTCTATTTTAGGAAAAATGGAGTCGTTTTCAGCTCTAACAGCTTCCCTAAATCTTTCCTAAAATAAAGATTTTGATGAGAGAGAGGATTACATTCCCTAAATCTACAGCAAACGCTAAAAATATAGCGAGAGCTTCTGTCCTTAATTTTTCACGTGCTCCACTCTCCCACAACGACCCAAAATGTTTCAACTCCGACTGAAGCTCACCCAAGAAAGAAGATGGTAGTGCAGGTGAGCCATCTCCTCCACCTCTATTCATGTCGATTCACTCCAATTCTCTATTTGTTTTCCTTTTTTCCAACATCGCTTGTTTTGATTGATCAGAGGCTAGTCGAATTTTTGGGTTCTTGATTGTTCTTAATCGAATATTCAGGTTTTCGTTTTCTTAATCGTTCTTGATTGTACATGTATCTATTTTAGATTAGATTTTTTGGGTTTTCGTTTTCTTAATGGTCCTTGATTGTGTATTTATCTGTTCATGAATTGAAGGTGGTTTCTGTTTAGTTCATGGATTGAAGATGGGTATGCTTACCTTAAAATTATTATGGTGTATCAGCCTAGCTGGTGATTATATTTTCCTTTGATTGATTGATTGCGATTTTGATATTTTGAATCTGTAATATTGTATTGACTTCTGTGTATTTTCTGAGATAATCAAATTTAGTTGAGGCAAACAATCATAGCTAAGCCTGATTAAATTGGATATGATTCAACTATAAGCATGTAATTTAGTCATTTAGATGAGGTTAACCTGTACATTTAGCTCAAGAACAATTGAAGGAATTTTTTAATTAATAATAAAAAGAGGAAGAAGATGGAGTGATCAAGCTAATAATCTCTTGAAGTGCAAAAAGTGAAAGAAAAGTCCAAATAGAAGCCGCAATATAGTGAAACTAGTTAAACTGGAGATGCATCTAATGTTTGGAAAGAAAAGGTTTTAAATTGATTGCTTGTTGCTAAGGTTCTTCTGGAATGAGGAGGATGGTGTTGACAAGAATATGTTACTTTCGTTGGTATTTAAATATGTAGGAAAGGAAGAAGATACAAAATAATGCTATTTAAATGTGTAGGATCGGCATCATTTTGTATCTCTCATCTGCCTTAATAGATCTTGGCGAAATGATAGTAGCATTAGATAGTGATAATAATAATATCAGTAAATTTAGTGTTAGTTTTCTTGTTCATGGTGATTTTGCATCCAAAGATTGTGTGGGAGTGTTGTCTGTGCTTTAACTAAAGGCCCCATGTGTAAAATAACAATGTGACAATTACCTGATGCAGTCAAAGTTGCTAGTGGATTAATTCTTGAACACAAATATGTAGGACTGGAAACAGATAGCTAGATGTCTAGATAGCTGCTAGAGTTTAATTTTAAAGGGTCACCTCTTACCATCCACTACATGCCTTATCTTTGTTTTCAAGTTTCCCGTTTTGCTTTTGCATTGTGCAGTCAAGGTTGAAATTTGCATTGTACATTCAAGAACAAATCAGTAGATAGAGCTATAGTATATATATAGCAGAGAGATTGTTTGATTGTTTATAACTTTGTATATACATATCTCTATCAATCTACAGACAATATATAATGTAACTTACTTTTTTCATTGTTTACTCATGCCAGTTTGCAATAGAATGCTTCATACAATTTGTTGTCCATATGGATTGATTCCAAATTGCATTTTTGTAGATGACTAGGACTCCATTGAATTTCACTAACCTCCTCAACAATGAATCAGCCCTCAATGACCTCAATAAACCACATTTGACATACGATTTCCCGGCGAATCAGTATTATTCACCCTATGAAGATTGCACTTATGAAGAGACACCTACTAGTGAAGTTTGCACTTACGAAGAGACGCCACGTGCACCTAACAACAAGAAAGCACAAAGACAAGCCAACTTCACAATCGAAGAAGACAAACTTCTTGTATCTACATGGCTGAATATTGGCTTAGACAAAGTGAAAGGAGCTGATCAAAAGAAGAAACAATTCTAGAAAATAGCCGTTATAAACTAGCCGTTATTTTAGACTTGTTTTAAATGTAGAATATTTTATTGTTGTAATAAATGCAAATATCGGTAAAATAGGGAAGCTGTTGGAATCAAAGCAGAAAAATTATGGAGATTTTGATTTTTGCTTCCCTATAATACAGAAATTATAGGGAAGCTGTTGGAATTGCTCTTTGTAATTAAAACGCAAAAAGAATAGCCAATTTTTCTGAAGTCCCCCGCTAGTCGACAGTGTATCACAATGTTTCATGCAGTACTATATCAACAACAATTCGAAACAATCAAATATTCAAATACAGACTCTCCTCTTATCTTATTAGTAATGTTTCTTTTCATTTTACTTCTTTGGCTGGAAGGAATTTAATTTGCTTTTACTTTTAACTTACGATAATTAGATAATAATGTATCCTTCAATCCCAGGTTCTATGTTCAGGCATGCTTATAGCCAATTCAATTGTGTGGTTTTATTTTATTTTATTTTATTTTTGAAATGGGCTGGTGCGGCTGCCCTCAAGCCTTGATTAATGAAATTGCAGAATACAAGGGGGGGGGGGACGTAGAGCCTGAACCCCATATTACAATAAGCATAAAGAGAATATCCTGAAATAATACCAAGACTCTCTACAAAATCTATGTATTCTAACAAGCACCAAATAGCAAAGAGTGCACGAATGACTACTCCATTTGCTTTGACACAGCGGTGACATACCGGAAAGATAACTTTATCACGAAGAAGCATCATTAAAAATAGTACAGCTTTCCCACTATGTTGCTGCACGGAAATCAATCCGGCGACACTCAATTTCATTCTGCCACTAGGAGGTTGCGTTCATTTGATCAAGCAAATAGTTCGCCACCTTGTTAGGCCGGACAAGGCACACTAGGTGCATATTGGGACCAAGCCCACGTCACCCTATCGTAAAGTGATAGAGACTTATTACCGGCATAAAGCCACGTTTGATTAAATATAATATACGATAAAATATAAAAATAAAACATTTTAGGACCTGTGCCCAAACCCAGACCCAGGCCCAAAATCCATCCAACCTAAGCAACAAAGCCTGGGCCCAAAGAACCAAGGCAGTCAACCTCCATCCCTCTCACCCACCCAAACGTCGCGCCTGCATCATCACGCCACCTCGCTAACCACTCCGCCATCGATGTCGGGTCACCAACACCGCTGCTGTGTCGCCGCCGTCAGACCACCATAGGAGGACGCCATCCAACTCCACGATCCCAACCCCACACAGCCTGGATCCGGATCATGAATCCAGACCCAAGAGGACAACTGCCCGAACACCGCCCCGCTCCATTCCTTCACCTACCCATGGTGGCTTCGCCGCCTGACCCATTGCAGCACCATGGGTCTGCCCAACATCGATCCCACCCCTCAACAACAAAGCATACCTGGGTGTAGCCGGACACGAGAGGAGATAAGGACAGAGAACTCCACGCCTTAACCTCCGAGCATCAAACCTGTCCATGGGCAATAGAACCCGTCTGACCGCATGCACAGTGCACTGACAAGGCCGATGACCAGAACCAGCGCCGAGGCACAGCCGGACAGGCGCAATCCCAGCCGGCGTTCTTTAGGTTTTTCTATTGCTTCTGATATAAGTCTTTTCAAGTATTTTTTTTTTGGATAAGCGAGTTAAAGAGAAAATTTGTCAATTGTATGGCTCATTCTTTAGCTTCTACTTCTAGGTCTTCTTTTGTATGGGAGGATTCCCCCTGATTTCACTGTTGATGCAATTTCCTTTGATTGTAATTTTGTTTAACTATTAATAAAGAGCTGACTATTTTCCTTTAAAAAAAAGAGTAAGAGTGTTAAGTTTATGAGTGATTCTAGTTGGATCTCCATTTTTGCTATGTAGACCTCAACTTCATTATTTTCCCCTTAAACTGACAATTTTGCCCCTATATCATTATTATAGTTGTTATTTTCTTTCTTTTCTTTTCTTCTCTTCTATCTCTCACCTCTCCTTCTCTCTTACATCTTCTCTCTCTCATCTCCATAAGAAAATGGTGGACAAAGAGTTTATGCAAAAGAATAGCTCCCAAACGTGTAGCTGCATCTTCCATCATAGAAGAGCCTTTCCACGAAGAAAATAGCGTCGATGGCGATCACCACCACCATCATCACCCATCATCTTCGCAAAATCAATCAAATTATATAACCTTTGATCTAATTTGAACATGCTGACCAAATGAACTATTGAAGAGTGATAGAATTTACAATTTTGGATATGTGATAATAATGGTCAAATGAATTACGTAGGATTTTTGAAAATCATAAAGCATAATTGTTGGTGTTATGCATAATGTGATGTTGAATTTTTCTTTTTCTTTTATGGGATGCAAATGTTGAATATCGATCGAATATAGAAGATTCATTTAGTTTATGGGTGGTGAAGACTAAAGACCTATTAAAAAAACAAAGGAAAGTAAGAAAAGAGCGATGAAGAAAGAACATAGATGAAGAAAGAATTGAGGGATATAATTTGGACCGTGTGGTGAAAACGGAAGAACAAAAGAATAATAATGAAAAAAAAGAGAAAGATGAAAAGAAGAGAAAGGATGATGCAGAGGGTGATGACGAGAAAAATTGCAATGCAAGGTTAGATTCATTAAGTTGGATTATATATACATATATATATATATATATTCTGAAAAATCTTCTTCATTTCAAGAGATTAGAATTCAAAGTCTCTATCCTTGTTGAACAAGATCATACAATTTTAAAACAATACCAGTATCACCAATTGAGTAGAGAGAATAGGTAAACCTAAACAATTTTTCCTTTTTCCCGTCCTGAAGAGTGCCATTGATGAAGAATACTGGAAATCATGAGATTGTTTTTGCTGGGTGCATGGTTTTGTTAAAGGTGGAGGGTACTCTAGGAAACTTGTTGAATTTAATTAGATGTTTAAAAATAATATTTAAATATAAATAATTTGCTGGGTTTATTAAGTAATTTGCTGGATACATTTAGAAACACCCTAATTTAATCTTCTCAAAAGAAAAAGAAAAAGAAAAAAGATTGATGTATTTGATCAGAGTCGAATAAACGATTCACGTTGAAGGAACATGTGTCTGTCAATTTCTGGTGGCCTTGAACTTTGGCCAATGCTGGCCAAAACAACCCTAAAATTTTATAGTTAACGATGATTTTAACTAATATGTTCCTAAACATACTTGGACTACACGATTTTAGTTCTTCAGTTGCACCTAATCAGACTTGGAGACAATAGAATTCCTAATCCTACTCGAAAATGGATTCAAGTTGCCTATATATATTGCTGTTCCTCAAACTGAATCACTACATAGGCCTCTCGCTATTCGCTAGCTTGATTTCTACCCTAGGAAAGATATATGATGACCACGACGATGGAGATGAAGCAAAAGGAAGATCAATGCGGAAACCGAACAGATCCTACTTGTTATAACAATGGATGTAGCAGTTGGCAAACACCGCCTGCAGATATCATGGAGAAGATTCTACAATGTTTCACTACTTTAGGCGATCGGATACGGATGAGCATTGTGTGCAAGTCTTGGAAATCAATTATTATGCGAAGAGAGATCTGTGCCACTGCTCCTCCTTTATTTCCATGGTTACTACCCCCTCAAGCCCCACACTGCAGCAAGAAATACTTGACATTCGGTCCCATCTCTGAGGACAAAGTGAGTCTCAATTTGAAGCTCCCTAAGCGAGTTCGAGGAGGGTGGATTTACGGGTCGTCTAAAGGTTGGTTCATCATCGTCAAGGAAAGAGGACTAAACTCAAAGATGTTTCTACTCAACCCAATTTCAAGAGTACTACACCACCTTCCATCCTTGAGAACAATTCCATTTTTCAAGAAGGTTGTAAAAACCAGGAAATGGGAACTTTTTGGTGCCAAGGAATTCTGTTGTCACGTCGCGTTAGCTACTCACAAAGATATTAACCTTTCAGAATCATTTACAGTGGCAGCAGTTTTTAATGATAGGAAGACATTGTGTTTGTGCCGACCGGGAGACAAAGCATGGACTGTCACTCAAGTCTTAGATATCAATGAAAACTGCTTCATTTTTGATATATTATTTTCTTTTGGCACTCTATATGCTTTGGTCAGGAGTCAAAAGGAGGATGGCATCGTTGATGCAGCTACTCGCACCTTAAACGTTGGCTTTGGAGATCATGCGGTAGAATTCAAGTTGAAGTTGGTCTACGACAAGCGTGAAAACAAAAATAAGATAATTAATAAACGACGTGGAGATAAAGAAATCGTTTACAATGGAATGTACAACTCAATGTTGCTAGAATCAACGAACAGTGAGGTCTTGTTGATCCATCAAATGTTGGATTTTAGATTCACCATCAATGAAGATGATGAGGGTGATGAAGCCAACAATGAAGATCATAGTGGTGATGAAAATATTGAAAATGATGACGTTGATCAAGAAGGCAACATCGTGGGAGGTAATGATGAGGATGATGGAGAAGGTGATGGTAATGAAGATGACAATACTATTAATGAAGACTTGCCTGGCTTTAATCCAGAATTAAGGACAAGGAATTTTATAGCATACAAGATTGACACAGAAAATGACAACTTCACTCTGCTGCAAAGCTTGGGCGACCAAATATTATTTTGCGGAAACGATGGTTCATTCTCCCTTCCAGCTAGTCCTTTTGAAGAATCAAATAAGAACACCATATATTATGCAAGAAACAGTGTCTGGGACTATGAAGCAACTCCAGAAACATATACATCTCGGGAGATTGGCTTTTTTAAGTTTGGTGAAGAAAAAGCTTTTCGGTTTCCAAACTGCCACGTCATGTCAGTCCGATATCAAGGTAGTTGGTTCACTCCAAGATTATAGTGGCTATAAATTTTGATTCTTGAGTTTAGAGCTATTAGTTTCCTTTCAAGTGTCAGAGTGAGTAAGAACTACTACCAAAGCTCTGATAGTCACCTATAATAAAAGGGTGCCAGCATGATTCTTGATCTGTAGTGTTCTCCTAGTGCATGTAGTTTTTAAGAACCAAATTTAAAATTTTTAATTAGTTTGAACTTGTGCACAGACAGACTAATCTCAAGATTAAATTCACAATGGGATTCCCTACCTTTCAAAGTTAGTGGGAGTTTCGAAGGTAGCACAAGTGCCACTACCTATAGGTTAATTAGTCAGCCATGAATGATATGTGATTTGTAACATGAAGAATTTCCCCCCGGAAGCAGGATGTGATGGCAGTTAGAGATGTTCCAGGCTTCCAGCCATTCAAGAGGTTGTTTCTCTCAAGAATTGTAGTGTGGCATTATATTCATCTGCACCTTGTTTTCTTTAGTTTTGTATTTTGGTGGCATTACTACATGTTACTGCTCAGATTTTGTCCTTTAATGTTGTGGAATAAAGAAAAATAAAGTTTTGCAAGAAGTAGAAACAAAAAGGTAAATTAGATCACAATTCACATACATGAACAGAAGAAAAAAAAAACTTGGGCCAACTAGATGAACCCCTTTTCTTTCTTTTGAGAAGAATCAAGTATTGTATCTTTGTAAGAATGTAGCAATCTATTAATTTCCAGATTGCAAAATGTAATATTATGGGATTCGTATTCTGTTATTCTCGTCAGGGATTGTAACTCTGTTCTGCTTGGTGCAATGTGGACATCACCTATCTTAACTATAATCTATACAATATAAACTCTTAAATCCTCCAAGAGAGTTGAAATGATTCTCCTTCAGACCGAAGAATTCCTCCTAACGACATCCATTAGACGCTCCTATACAGAGGAATCCTCCTCAAATTTGACTGATCCTGTTCACGTCATTCACGTCACTTTCCGCAGTTGTCTAACCACAAATGTCTTTTCACAAAAGAAACTATAGTAAATGAGTCATTATAGGAAATATTCATTTAATACCTATCAACAAAACTAAACAATAGTAGTGACAGTATCAGAGCACCTTAAGTCTAAGCAAGTAATTGATGAAAAATGAAGTTCACTAGTCAGAATGTATGATCTTGTTTTGAAATATAGTGCAAGTTTCAGGCGCTATGTCTGATAGGAAATCTACAAGTCTCCACTACTGTGAAAGTATTCATTGATCTTTCTCTTACTATGTTGCCATGAATGCATGGTGGCAGCTATCTACCCAAATAGTTTAAGTTTGTCAAAGACAAAATGTGTACCGAGCTGAACTGTGGTTGGAAAAATTCAAACCAGAATGGCACACAGTAAATTGTTGGTTCACATGATGATCACGAATTTATAATGTGTACCAGTAGGCTAGTTTACCATAGAGGTGCAAAGATGGTTTCCAAAGGGGATCGAAGCAGCAAACTGATAAATCACATTCTAACCAAAACAGGAATTGGTATATTAACCCAAATAAAAGCCTCAAAAAACATATTATGATTAACAATAATAGGATTGCATACATTCTGTCAAAAATATTAAACAACCAGCAGATCTTCTTCACTTGTCAAGTATTTCAGAACCATCTAAATCCTTATAGCATCGCATTGTCAAGTAATTCACATCTCTTTCACACAGATAATTAAAACCTCATTTTAAGTGCAAACACACCTGTGTCAAACTATGAGAAGAAACTCATGCTCTCACAAGAAGAAAGATACTCGAACTCGCCCTTTGATGCTTAATGCAAACTTGGCAGACGCAATGCAGTAGATCTTCTTTAACTAACCAATTCAGAATGTTCACTGCAATTATAAGTTTTGGTTCAAATTGATACCAATACAACGTATCAAAAAGCAATATAAATCATGAATTTGTATCTAGTAAGAAAGAAAGTGGGATAGGGGACCTTAATCCAAGTCCTCCTTTTATTTTTTTTCTTCCAAGTAGTAGTAAAAGACGAATCCCACAAGGAAACAAATAGCAAGCTTTATATAAATGTGCATGCACGAACCTTGTGGCTTCTCTCTCTCAAGTCTCAACCTATCCTTCTCTTCGATCTCTGTCACTACTAAATCTGATTGATCATCAACGTACGTTGGTGAACATCAGATGGCTAATCTTCCTCAAGATCTTATTGTCTCCATCGCTCAAAGGGTGGTTTCCTTGGAGGACTTTTTATCCTTTCGCGCGGTTTGTAAATCCTGGAGTTTAGCTGCCCTCAAGGAAAACTTTACTAGAACACATCAAGTTCCATGGGTTATGCTCCCTGAGAATAAAGGTACAACTATCCGTGAGTTTTACGACCTGAAAAGGGATAAGATTTACAAACTTGATCTTCCACAAACTAAAGACAAATTGTGCTATTCATCTCTAGGGTGGCTGATGACTGAATCCATCAAAAACTCCCAAGGTTAATCTGTTGCATCCATTAAACCATCAGCAAATTATTGAGCTTCCCGATGTTGAGATATCTAAGAACTATGATCATTACCAAGAAGTGGAATTGATATACTTGTTCAAAGATTTCACCATAAGAAAATTTGTGTTATCTTCAAGTCCTTCTTTCACGTCGGATTATACTGTTTTGATTCTTAGTTGGAAAAGATCAGCATTTTGGAGACCAGTAGACCAAGACTGGACGATGTTAGATGGGCAAGAAACAAGATAATATTTTGACATTACTTATTATAAAGGACAATTTTATGCTGTGGATGAACTGGGCACTGTTTCAGTCTGTGAATTTATTAGACACCCTAAGCAAGCAAAGATGAGGGTTGTAGTTCCGAGAATGCCTAGCGAAATTAAGACTTGGTTTCTTCCTCTGAAGCAGTACCTGGTTGAATCAGCTGGGGCTCTACTGGTAATTTTCCAATTCTATGAAAACACAACTATGTTTAGGGTTTTTGAAGTGCCAGTTACTGAGGCAGTTGGTCTACTGCTTCTGAAGTAAAGAATTTAGGTAATATAACTCTATTTGTGGGTTATAATAACTCTTCATTCTCAGTTAATGCCCTTGACCATCCTGGGTGCAAACCCAATTGTATATACTTCACGAATCAACGACTGATGCAAGGCCTTCAACATGAAGAGGTGGGTATATTTCATATGGAAGATGGAAAAATGAGCCAGTCTTGAACAAATTACCGAAATTTCGATCTCCATATTTATGGATAGAACCAAGTTTCTAAGTAGATGTTTTTCCATGCTTGCAAATTTGATTTGTATCGTAAAAGATAACAGTAAATCAAAGTGGATACAATAGAATGTCTGTAGTAGCCTTTAATTCAAAATTTTATTTTGAGGCAGCACTAAACAATAAGCACTTCCCTACCCTTTTCCTTCTGACATTCTAATTCCCATTGCCATAACTTCTAAACCAGATTGTGTTTGCTATTACTATACAAGCCGGAAATAAATGCAACTGTGACAACTCTATATGTGCAGTGAGATACATCTATGTCTATAATATATAATCAGAGCCTCTGTTTATCGATTTTGAAATGGGATCAACATGATTACCAATTGCTGCACATAGGTTTCCACGCTGCTCAAGCTCTTAAGAGTATCTTCATAAGGTGTCCACTTGCATTTTATTGCAGTTTTATATTTCTCACAAAGATAAGCTGCAGTTACAAATGAAACTAGAATCTATGTGTAATGTATAAGGCTGTAAAAGATTGACCTTACAATCAATATAAGCTTCAAGCATCCTTCTTGCTCACCCTTTAATTTGCTTAAGCATGCAATTGGCTTCTCTTGATCTGTATCTTCTTGGGTTTACGTTTGCTCTGATCCTATAAAAGTTTACCTTTCTTTAGATTTTGTACACATTTAGGTTTACATATACTATAAAGTTACAGATGTACAGGACATGGAAACTTACCGGTTAATTGACATGTAAGAAGCCAAGTCTTTTGAGCTAGCATAGACTCTCCCTGTGGCATGATGAATATACCTGCTTCCATGCCAAACTTCCAATAATGGACCTCCTTACCGTCCTCTTGATGAGCAAGGCAAGGGGAAGATTGCAAATGACGTCTCACTGGAAGAAATAATTTTAAGAGTGGACAGCTTACTTTCGAGAAAGCACTGTATGGTCTGGACCAGATTTCAGTGATCTATTAGCAGGGATTCGACTGATGCTCCAGCTAGAGCTGCTCCAAATATACCTACGAAAGTATGATGATAATTAACACTACAATAAGACTAATTGGAGAACGATACCACCAAGAATTCACTTGAACAAGATAAGAATGCCAATAAGCACTTATTTGGAAGACTTTGATTGGAACACCTCCCCAACATTAAAAAAGAGGAAAACAGTTCACTCAAAAATTACATCCGGCAAAAGCAATACCTAGGAGAAAGAAAAACAAACACCTAAGTAATAAATGCCTTCCAATTCCATGATTTACAGGCCCGAATGGATCAAGAACAGATGCACAGAAAGATTGACCAAAATATGGATAACAACTCCTTAAACAAGAATCCTATTTAGCTGTATTGCAGAAGAGCCATTCTACAGTTTTTGAACTTTGAACAAATTTTCTGTTTTATATGCAAAACCAATTTTATGACACTTCATTACATCATACATTACTCAGCATGGAAACACTCTGCGCAAACATCAAGGATGAGGTACCTTAGTATACCAGTACACATAATTTTGAGTTTGAATAATGAATATTCTCAGGGTACATATTTCTTTGCTTTCTGAGAAAAAGATGTCTAGTGGTTCTCCACTGACAAAAGGAACATAGGAATTGGGAGTTGATTTTACCTAAATTTGTATCTGCATCATCAACAATTTAACATAGAAATCTGCATCCCATGAAGCAACAATAGTGTCTTTGCTGACAATCCTAGCCTTCGAGGTAGTCCTTAATATAATTCTGCTTTCAAAATTCCTTTATGATCTTCATTTATTAATATTTATTTTATTTTTTCTTAAATCATCACATTATGAAGAAGATGTCTGGCAAATCTGTTCTTCTGTCGGAGAAAAGATTAATTCTATCAACCCCAGCATGCCACCATGTCTTTTGTCCTCTGCCTGATGAGGCCTTACATGGAACTGGTGCAGAGGAATAAAAATAAATAAGTTTCTCCCTGTTAGTCTTTTAGATAAGAGGAAAACAGTCAAGTTGAACAACTTAGAGAACCTAAGTATTCTTTGTTCAAAAAAATAAAAAACAAAGAACCTAAGTATGCATTTCAAAATTAACTTTGAGATACAAGAGTGAACAATACTTTCAATCACTCCTGATCAAATTATAAGGAATAAAATGCACAGATATGCAGAAACTCATGTACAAGCATGAGGTCTGAATTGAAGCAGTACACAAGTATAGTATTAGACATGTAAAAGACTTCGATTTACAATCTCCTAACTTTTAAGGACCCATACACTCGCCAATACTGTATTCTGGGGGCAAAAACAGCCAAATTGTACGTACATGTGGTTTATTTGTTTGTCCTGATCACTAGTCCAAATTTGCAGTTTCATTTTACTTGCCATCAGATACAGAAAAAGGCAGCAAGGGAAAAAAACACTCTACTGGCAAAAGCCATAATTAGCACATAGGCATGATTCATAACCCAAGGGGAAGAATTAGAGAGATATTAGAAAGGGCGGCAGGGGAAAAGGAAGGGTATTTTGCCTCAGATAGCTTGGGGCTCCTAGACATTTCGGCAAGAATTGTTAGTATTCTTTTAATTTGTACCCTTGGAGCTGTAGATGGCATTAGAAGGTTAAAAGTGAAACTTAGCAAGCAGAGGCCATAGTATGCATGCATAAATGTACGTGCATCGATCAGCGTTTGACTACGAAGTGCAGAAAGAAGGAATCAAATAGTCTAACAAACAGCATCAAGAAACTATTTTGATATTTTCAAACACATTCTCATTAGTAGTTCAAATCATTACACAGTCTCCGACCTGTGCAGTCTTCGCTTTTGATCGGACCTCGGCTCCTTGAGCTCCTGGAACGAGGCCAGGGCGCAAACTGTCTAACTAATAGCAACAAGGAATATGTGTCATGAACTAGTGACATATTTTTTAAGTACATTCTCATTATCAGTGCAAGTGTTCAACAGATTTGCAGAACACATTCAACTCCTCATAGCATTGCAGCATTGTCAACTATTACAAACAAAAACTCACTCACACCCATAATTAAAACCTCATTTTAAGTACAAACAGAAGAAAGGTGACTCAAACTCATCAAATTATCAGTCAGAAGAAACACATGCTCTAGAAAGAGGGAAGACGCCTAAAACTCATCCTTTTGATGCCTAATAATGTCCATTTGGCAAGCGCTTTAACTACAGAAGATGTTCAGCTTACCAGTTGCAGGTTGATCAACAACATACTGCAATCATAAGAGAACCCAAATGGTTCAAAGCAATACAATATAGAGTATCCAAAAGCAAAATAAGTCATAAATTTGTATAGAGTAAAATGAGTGGGACAGGGGACCTTGACAAGGATCCAGAGGGAATGACTTTAGGCCCTATTAAGGAGCTCATGGAGGGCTCAGTCATGTGGACCAACCTCTCTGTAATATACACAGTTCTTAGAAATGTACATGGCGTAGTAAGGTCTCATGTCCTTCAGCACACCAATCTTAACATAAGCGTAGACTCTCAGAAGCATCAATGACTCTTTATCACTTGCACCACTACATGAATTTTTGGTTATGTCTGGCTGATTTCTTACCCAAAACTATGTACGCATGGGCTGCAAGCTGGGTGTAAGTAATAACATATCCTTGGAGGCTTGGACCCATATCCAGCAATAGTAGCTACCACTCTAGATTAAGTTTGGTTTGAAATAGCGAAAATAAATTTATGGCTGGCTAATTCTGTGCCTACTTATTGCCAAAAATTTTCTATTATTTTCAATTGTTCACAAAGAGAAAAGAAAAGAGTACAGAGCCAGGAAGTGTTCAGGCTAAGAACTGTTCACAAGTCAGAATGTTGAAATCATTTTTCTTTTGTTAGTTTGCTGGAGCTTATTTCTGTTTCAAGACAGCTAAAAATTGCTAGGTTGGTCTTTAACTGTTTGCTAGAGATGTTTAAAAGAGACACTGACCATTTCAACTCAAGCATGATACATATACGGAAGTCATGTCAGACCTAACAATCTAATCTATTTGGCAAGGCATGATTCAAGCATGAAATGACTCAGACACACACCAGCTACACATATCGAAGAAGGAATGACCCTGGCAATCCAAAATTAATGTCCAACCAAAACATAAGAATAAAAAATTAAGACATAATAATTTAAAGAACATTTTTCATACATATAAACTCATCCTGCTCTCAATGACAATATCTTGCTTAGTTAAAAGAAAAACAATACTCCTAGTCAATATGAGAATATGCCACATTATCAATTTGTTGCATTAATTTGATGGCTCTGAACAGTAACAGTCACAGTTTGATTTATTGAACTTCCACTCCAAATGAGAATAAATTTTTCTGCTTCTTGTCAAACTAATGGCCTTCCTTTTTAACCACGAACCAAACATCTGGCTCGGACCAAGAAAAGAAAACGCCCAATCATTCATACAGGTGCTTGTGGGTCAAAATAGAACATGATCATATTGCTTCAGAATTTGGAATTTGGAGAGACCTAAAGAACCAGGGGTTTACAAGTTTAGGCTGGCGGCTAGACACAACCCACATGACGATGAGTTTATTGCCATACAGAAACTCCTCCATGCAAAGAAATGCAAGGACATGACATGAACCCCAAAAATATAATAGACTTCAACATCAAAGAGCTGTTATGAAACTATTAGTGTATGTAACATTTTTGTTAATAAACTTAGAAACAAGAACAAGAAACAAATGCTGAAAATGGGAGTCTGAAACAGCACACCCAGATGTTGTTCTCGGTATCCTTCTGCTCTCAAAAGTAAAAACAATCATCAAACTTACTTCTAGGAATTTCGAGAAATCACTTGGAGCTAAATACAACATTTCAACAGAGAGTTTGCAGACTTCAATGGAATGCAATGCTGCTACAGAGTTTTGGTAACCAATACAAAAGTAGGTGGGAAAGGACCCAACAATTGTTTTGCAAGAATCAATATAACAGAAGCTTAAGTTAGTAGACATATTCTATTGTATACACAAGCAGCGTCTTTTAAAAAGATAAAACCAGACAAATCTAGTGATGAAGCCACCACATAACTCAAAATATCTCAAAACTTTGCATCGAAGCTTCATCAGGATTCCATCTCAAAATCCCTGACACGACTTAACAAATTGGCTTCCTAGTCTTTATGTTTTAAAGCAATGAAGGGCATCGTTGTATCTATCATCCTAGATCACGGTCGTGAAGAAGGTTCTACTACCTATTACAGCAACACTAATGGAGATGCTAAGATTCAATGTTCCCCTGCCAAAGAAAATCCTAATCATCCTTCTTCGCAATCCTAGAACTATGTATTGTAAGGCTCAAAAATCAAGAACTTAACTGGAAAAGGAATAAGGCAAAAGCAACCAACAAGTGCATTTCGATATCTTTCAGACATGTTCTCTTTTATTATTTCAAAATCCTTACACAGCATTGTAGCATTGTCTAGTATTCCACTAACTCTTCCACAAGCAAAAAAAAAAAAACAATCAAAACCTCATTTCATTATGAGTACAAATGAGAAAGAAACTCACGAAACCAGAAACAAGAAGAAGAAGCTCCTCAACCGCTGCAGATCTTCTTCAACTTATCGGCGGCGGATTCATCAACAGAGTACTGCAAATCAAATCACAAGTTTAATTTGAGTCCAAAATCAAAGGAATCGGCAAAAGGAATTAGGAAGCGAGGCTAACCTTGTTGAGGACCCAGAGGGAATGAATGTAAGCCCTATTGAAGAGGTCTTGGAGAGCTTGGTCATCGGAGACCTCGACCTCTCTGTAATTGACGAAGTTCTCCCGAACGTACTTGGCGTAGTAAGGCCGAGAGTCCTTGGGCAACCGCCGCACCAATCTCAGAACCTCCGCGTAGATTCTCAGAGCTTTCAACATCGCTCTCTCTCTCTCTCTCTTCTAAGCTTTAGAAAGTAGAAACTTCTCCGGGTTTAGGTTTATGGCCACTCACTATCTATACTATTATTAAGAGAAGAGGCTTTGTTAGTCAAAACTAAAAAATTTGACAGAAATGACCCTGAAACATTAAAAAACTTTGAGAATTAATTAAATCACAAGGGCAATTATGACGATTACAAATTATATTTTTATTAAAAAAATAAACAAAAAAACTCCCACAACCCACTTTTGTCTCCCACTAACTTCTCTCTACAATAACTGTTTTAATCCATTATCTTTTTTTCTTTCTGAAAAAAAAATTAAAAAAAAAACACTTGCACATGCAGAGCATGTGTAGAGGAAAACTAGTATATATAGGCACCGCCCGCTTAGCTAGTGGCCTAGTGTACAATTTAATTAGTAACGTGTCCTTTACACAAGCGAAGCTAGCTACTAGGTTACATAATTGTAGTACGTAGAATGATTACAACCTCTTAATAAGAAGAGTCATAGAAGAGTTTTTGCTAGTACATACATACTCAACGGGGAGGGAAAAGAAAATAAGGACATAGCCAACCCATGCCAAATAAGAACTCATTGGCCTGTTGTTGTACACATGATGCCCGGTGAGCATTAGGGTTCCTCATCACTATGAAAGTTATCGTCCGCGACAAGACAAGTTAAAGTGGACAATGAAAGAGTAAACATAAGAACACATGATAAGAACAAAGAAACCGCAATAGGCAACTAAAAAAAGGACAGAATTTAAGAAGAGTATAATCATTTACTCTTCATCAACTGTATATTAGTATCTTCGACCAAAGTTGCTTGGTCTTTGAACCATTATGTTCCTCTCATTTCAGTAATTTTTTTTTAGTTACCTAGCTTCTAATGCCATTCCATTTTTTTCTATCTACAAGATCGGATTCCCCTTAATACCCAAGCCATCAATTAATGAAAGCTGGATCATACCCGTCTCCAGTCTCCTTGCGCTTCTAGCATCTTCTAACTTTTTATCCCCAATGAGAATTTTACTTGGGAGACTTTCAATGCAGCTTCAAATAGCTCTTTAGGTTTGGAGGTCTCTCTTCTAGCAACCAACTCGTTTGACATCTAAACATAAAGCCATGTCCAATACCTTCACTGGGAACAATGCTTACAAAAAAACTTTAATATTTTGATGGTACAAAATATCAAGTGATATGCCCTTTTTGCAGCATTTCATTTCATTTCATTTTTGACTCTCTCCTCTTCACACATACCGTTCATCATAATATCACAAATTGCATACATCAAGATCAATTTACTCATCAATCAGTCCCATATGGCCATATTATAGCTCAAATTTACAAGACAAACTGTATTTGGTTGGATACCAATGGTCATCCACCGTGAAAGTATTGGTACATTAAATCTAACACTAACTTTCTACCATTGCAACTAGCTCTTTAATTGTAGACTAATTATCAAGCTAAGCGAGTCGACCTAGACGTAGAGTCATCTTACTTCTGTATCGAACTAATCAACTTGAAGTAGTAATACATCAATGTATCATAAACGAGACCTATACTCAATAACAAATTTATGAGATTTACTTTTTGTTTAAGTTTGAGAGTTTATACATGTGAATAAAAAAAAGTATTAAAAAAAAAGAGAGAGAGAGAGAGAGAAAAGAAGACGGCTGTAGTGTGTGGATCAGTATTGAAATTAAAAACCATGGTGGGTTCCACTTTGCTTTAATCTCCAAGCCTCAAACCTAACTTTTGATCAATTTTCATTGCCAATGCTTTCTTTTTGGAAACAAATTTTGTGAAGGTCCAATGAATTTTTTTTCCATAATAATATTTTGTAAATGGTATTTTCAATTAATAATCACAAAGAAGCTCCGGTTACAATTTTCAATGGTTGTACGTAACATCCTAACACCTGAATGTTAGTGATAGTATATGTCTAAAATTCATTTAGATAAAAGCAACTACTAAAAATTTCATTGTGTAAAAGTAAATTGAGATTGGAATTGGTTTACTCATTTCATTTCATAGCCCCTTTATATAGGGAGAGAATTATATGATGACATTAAATGAAGATTGATCCCTAATCGTGTTGATTGATGGTAATCACTGATTCCTTGATTCCCTCTCCGTCAGTCGCTTTGACGAAGGCACATAATATGTTTTTCCTTTAACACTCCCCCTTGTGCCAAGTCAAAGACGAAATGGTGCATGAGTTGTTGCCTCACTAAAAACCTTGCCAAGTAACAATAAAAACCATGTGGGACAAAAAATACACCTTGGTCGAAGGAAAAGAGCACAACGCACCTTTTAAATTTGAGGATGACATGTGTGTGTTAGACTCCTCCTGACGCCTACACCTCCCCCTGATCCTTACATTAATCAAGGGAGCTTGGAAAGTTTTTGCATTCCTATGCTTTTCACATGTTTCTCAAATGTGGCCTTAGGCAATGATTTTGTGAACAAATTTGCCACATTCTCCTCAGACCTTACTTGATTCACTTGAATCTTAAGGAAGGCCTGTTGTTGCTGATTGTAGAAAAACTTTGGCGATATGTGTTTTGTGTTATCACCCTTGATATAACCTAGCTTCATCTGTTAGATGCAAGCTGCATTATCTTCATAAATGCAAGTAGGCTCTTCAGTGGTAGAACTCAAACCACTAGTCCCTCGAATATGTGTAATGATAGCTCTTAACCATATACACTCACGAACCGCCTCATGTAGAGCAATGATCTCTGAGTGGTTCGAGGAGGTAGCCACAAGGGTTTGCTTGGTTGATCTCTAAGATATCGCCGTATTCCCAATGGTAAATACATAACCAATTTGGGAACGATCTTTATGTGGGTCAGAGAGATACCCAGCATCAGCAAAACCAACCAAAACGTCATTTGGCGTTTCGGTGTAGTGAGTGGCGCTTTCACCATCAACATTTCCTCTAGGGATTGCATTTTCATCTGCGGTCCCTCTTGTCTCTCTGTAGGAAAAGAACAGTCCCAAGTCAATGGTTCCTTTTAGGTATCAGAAAATGTTCTTGATACCATTCCAGTGATGCAGCGTTGACGTTGAGCTAAATCTAGCTAACAAGTTCACTGAGAATGCAATGTATGGTCGAGTACATTGGGCTAAGTACAATAATGCGCCTATTGCACATTAATTTATTAAAATTTATTTTAGTCTACGTAAAAGTTTGATTCAAATATATAATTAATTTTTTTTTTTAAACCGAAATTTTCACCGGAAGTTCTAAGATAAAGATTGCATTCAAGATAATTATTACAGAAATTAAAAATTAAAGCAAGGATTTCTGAGGTCTCCCATTGGCCCACTGGCATGAGTGGAGGCCCATCATTTGTCACTTTTTGTCTAAACTCTAGACAAAGTTCCATGTGTTACCGTATGGCACCATAGATCTTGTAGACAATAATGTATATTGTTGCTATAACAATAATTCTCTTAGTTTTACCTCTTCGACCTCTGCTTTTTACCATGAAATGATTGCCTCTATCATTGCTTTTCTCAGAAACTGCAAGAGAATTCAAATTGGTGACGTCATATACGTATGCTACATTCCAACTTGGGTAAGGATCAAAATTGTTTTTGCATTAAATTGCAGAAGCTGAGCTTTCCTGCAAAAATAGCTCAGGTATGGTGGTACGTATCAAATTCTTGGGCAGAGTCTCAGTATGTTGACGACGTCGACTTGCGCTACCCGTGGCTATTTGATTATATATTTTCTTCTTTTTCGGAAATTTGAATACTAGGGCTCTCGTCTTTTACTACTAGGCCCTTTTTTTTTTTTTTTTTTTTTTGAGATTTGGTGCGAAGAACAAGTTGAAGGAGGAAGAAGAGAGAAAAAAGAAAAAAAAAAGAAAAAAAGGTGTGACCCGGCCCAATAAAAAAAAACAAAGAAGCAGGCCTTGCGGCCCAGAATAAAAAAAATAAAAAAAAACAGGCCCTGCGGCCCAGAACAAAAGAGAAAAAAAAAAGAACAAGGCCCACTGCTTAAAAGAGAGGAAGTGGCCCAGTTTTTTCAAGCCCAAAAACATCGCTACGCACGCCCTGCATCAACACGCGCGTGCGCTAGGATTGTTTTATTTTCTCCAAACCAAGTATGTTCTCTTTTATTTATTTAATTTCATACTATGATATATTTAATTATTTATAATTAGAATTTTTATCATGAACTTTTGAGCATGTTTAGTTAGATAATTGTGATCCTTTTACGCATGCCTTTTTTTTTTTTATGTTTTACATGATTATGTTTAAGCATGTTTGGTTTATACTTTATTCTGATCATGTCATATATATTTTGTTATATATTATTTATGAAATTTTGAGCATGTTTTTATTTTATTTTATTTACGCTTATATAAATTATGCCTACGCATGCTTTGTATTATGCTATTGTTTACATTTTATTTTATGTATGATATATTATTGCTATTATTATGTGTAGTATATAATTTGTTGTATATTTGTGAAATTTGAGCATGCCATGTAGTTTATTTTGATATATGCTATGTTTAAATGTGCTATGGTTATTTTTAGAATGCAACATATACAATCCGCTTTGCCATGATAATGAAAATTCATGCGCATTATACATACACACTTACCGTGATAAAGCATTTTCACATAACATCGAAAAAATGTGACCATTATGAATCTTGGTCTTGAAATCTAATTCACATTTTTGGAAAATAATTTGCGTGGATGTCTTTATGACTGCGTAATTTATATCTTCCCTCTTGTTTATGTAGATGGTTGATCCAACTCGACCTGAATTTGACATCTTGGACTCAGAAGGACTTGAGTACCATCGTTGGGTTTCCAATGTGGAAACTGCCTTTGTGGCAAAAGACTACACTGCCACCATTACTGACCCCAAAGATGATGAACCATCTAATAAGGTGAAAGCAAATGTCTTAATGTTTCTGAGGCGACATATTGATCCTAGCCTACGCTGGGAGTACCTTCAGTTGAAGACACCCAAAGAACTGTGGGATGCCCTTAAGGGACGTTTTGGGAACATTCATGACACCTTGCTCCCATAACTGTCGGTTCAGTGGAATGAAATCCGCTTGCTTGACTACAAAAGGGTCAATGACTTCAACAATGACATGTTGTGCCTAAAGGCACGTCTCAATTTCTGTGGAAAGGAACTCACAGAAGATGATATGATCTAGAAGACTCTTTCCACCTTTCCTACTTCAGCACTTATACTAGCGAATCAGTATAGGCTGGAGTATAACAACAAAAGAATCATAACCTTCAATAAGCTGATCAACCTACTGCAAGTGGCTGAGAGGCATAATGAGGTTCTCTTGAACAACAATGCCAGGCCCATTAGGATAAAGAAAATTCCAGAGGCTAATTATGGAAAATTGAAAGGTGGAAAGAACCCCAATGCAAAGGGGGTTGGACGTGCTAATCCCTACCCACGTGGCAACAATGCACCACGTGGCAAGGGATGTGGGGGTCGTGGTATGGGCCGTGGAGGCCCTCCCAATGTATGGCGCAGAGATGGTGGTGCTGGCCCTAGTGGTCATGGAAACAAGGTGCAAAGGGCACCGAAGAACCCTTCAGTCAAACAGAAAAAAAAATTGATAAATTAGATTTCTGAGCAAAACCTTGATTTGATTATCGTTGGCTTATTAAAAAATTTCGAATTTTATTCTGAAGCAATGAATTCGTTCGACTTTTATTTACTACACAAATTTACATGATTCGAAATAGCACTATAAAGATGTAAAGCAACATATCTAGAAAAAAACAAATTATTAGAATGAAAAGATTACCATTCTACCTAAATAGAAATACACAAAAGAATATGAGATATGCTCTGTATGCACCAAGAGCTAATCGAACCTTGTTAAGTTTCAAAGATATTCGGGCCAACGGTTATCCAGTAGAAACACACTGTGAGATTAGAACTGAATACCTTGATATTAACTCTAATAAATTTGGAAGGAAACGCATTTTAGAGAAACTTATGAGTCAATCTAGTGGACTGTACCTCACTACGATTTATATCATTGAATCCTATGCTGTCACCAACAATGAAATGTGGGACACTGACTCATACAGGCTTTGGCATGACCGCCTAGGGCACCTCGGTCGTGACATGATGATCCGTATTTTAAAGAACTAACATGGACATCCATTCTTTCGATTGAAAAATATTGATAGGTCTGGTTTGACGTGAACTCGAAAAGATGAAGTTCGAGGTTTTAGGGTCCTGTCTGTATATCAGGTTGCTAAGAGCTTTTCGTGAAAAACATGGTTCATTGAGTTTAAAAAAAGTATGATGCTATTGTTTTGACCTTTGTGCTGACCAGGTTTTGATCAAATTAAGGAAACTCAAAAGAAGTAGCCTAACCCTATAAATAAGCCTGGGACACCATCAAAATCCTAATAAGCCTAGGAAGTTTTTTCCTACTCTAATCCTACTCGGACACCATTCCTAATCAAAGAGGGATATTTGGATCTATTTTCACCTTGATATATTATATAATACCAGGCCATTGGCAATCTCTCCAAGTCAAGACTGAAAGCAGGTCGATCGCCGTTTTACTTCTTTATAACGTTTCTAAAGAAGTAGGGTTCATAGGAGATCGATGATGATCGAGTCTCTATTCGCTTGCTTCAATCCTCGATGCAATACGAGCAAGCTTAGGCTGCTAAAGAGAAAAAAACTCCCAAAGAAATTAGAGAGAGAGCAGAAGGAGAATGAAGATGATAAGTACAGAAACCAAACCAGTTCTAATGAATGTACCTCTTGGCAGCCACCACCTCCTGACATCATGGAGCAAGTTCTGCCGCGTGTCAGAGTAAGTGATCAAATAAGGCTAAGCATTGCCTGCAAGTCTTGGATGTCAATCGTTATGCGTAGAGACATCCGCAGTGCTTCTCATGAATTCCCATGGTTACTACTCCCTCAAACCCCACATTGCAGCAACAAGTACGTAAGCTTTGCCAGCGTGTCAGAGGGGAGAGTTGTCAAGTTGAAGCTACCTAAGCAAGTTCGTGGATGGTGGATTTTTGGGTCTTCTAAAGGTTGGTTGATCATGATCAAGGAAAGAGGTCTAAATTCCAAGATGTGTCTACTTAACCCAATTTCAGGAGCCCTACTCCAACTTCCACCCTTGAGAACACTTCCTTTTCTGAAAGATTTTGTGAAAACCGAGGACTGGAAACTTTTTGGTGCCAATGTATTCGACTTAAGGATTGCACTATCAACCTCTGATGGAATTGCTTTAGATTCAAAGCGTTGTACGGTAGCAGCAGTTTTTAATGATAAGTCGAAATTGAGTTTGTGCAGACCTGGAGACAGAACATGGAGTGACTTTCAAGTATTAGATACTAATCAAAACGACTGGATTGCTGATTTATTGTTTTCTTCCGGCAGTCTATATGTTTTGGTTCGTGGTGGTCAAAAGGAAAGCTTTGTAGACTCAGTTACTCAAACCTTGAACTTTAGCTTTGGAGATGCAGAAAATTTGAAAATGAAGTTGGTCTACGACAAGCATGAAAACAGGAACGTGAACGTTAATGAATGTCATAGTGACTATAAGATCGTTTACAATGCATTATACTTCTCAAGATTGTTAGAATCAACCAGCAATGAAGTCTTATTGATCCATCAAATGGTAGATTATGTTGTGGGAAGAACAGAGGATATTATTGGTGACAATAATGAGAATAATGGAGGCGGCAATATGGAGAATGATGAGGATGATGATGAAGCCAACAACTTAGAAGATATTGATCAGCAAAATGGAGGAAACATTATTTATGGTGATGAAGGCAGCATTAGTGGCGACAGCAATATGGAAAATGATGATGGTGGTGAAGTCCATAACGACAATAATGATGTTGATGTGGGAGACATTAATCAGAATCCTGAAGGTGATGAGGAAGACAACAATAACCCAGAAGATAATGGTCAGCAAGGAGAAACTATTGATGAAGATGCACCGGGATTTAATGCATATATGACAACAAGGAGTTTTAGAGTATACAAGACTGACGACGACAACTTTATTCCATTGCATTGCTTGGGGGATCAATTATTCTTTCTTGGAGATTGTGGTTCCTTCTCCTTTGGAGTCAGTAATATGAAAAAATCAGAAAGGAATTGTATTTATTTTGCATCAAATTTGATGTACGATTGGGAGGCAGCTCCAAAAACGTATGCATCTCGTGACATTGGTATATTCTACCTAGATAGCCAAAGAATTGAGCGGTCATTTCCAAGTGTTGAGATGTCTCTACGGTATCAAGGGACTTGGTTCACTCCAAGTTTATATTAGGTCCCTATGTGGCTAGGCAGTTAGATAGAACTATTGATTTACATTTGAGCATTCCTATATTTAATGTTTTTCTTTACGCCTTACCAAAGGATGAATATTATTGCATTTTGATGTCTATTGCTTTGAGGGCTCTCTTTATGTGCCACATACTTGCCTTTCAACAAGAGTCTGTGATTGCACCCTTGCTAGCAAGAGTTGAATAGGATTAGTGACGTTAATTTTAGTCAAGTAATTGGTGGGATTAAGTACTTTTAATTGGGTTTATTAATTGGATTAAGTACTTCTAGCTTGCACCAAGACCTTTGACAACCGCCTAATAAGAGCCTATGCTAAGATTGGAAGTAGCATTTGTCTTTCACTGGTCCACCTGAATCATATGCCTGGTGGAGGTGCTCCTTAAATTCGGACGGATGGGCAACTAGGTAGTCTATCTTGATCTCTTGGAAGCTAATGATACACACAATTCACAAGCCTACTTGTCAAGAAAAAGGAAAGGGTACTTCAAGGTGATGAAACGAGACTCAAGAGTGTGCCGCTAGTGAAGATGAAACACGCATACTGAAGTTTCAAATAATGTGTAGCTTCCTAAACACAAAAGAAATCAAAATCAAGCTAGCAAGATTCATGAAACGAATGTGAGCTTACATTTCTGAAAGTGAACATGCCCCCGAAGCTCGTCTATTCATGTAATTGAAGAACCAGAGAGGGAATACAAATGCAGCATGTCCAAGAAATATTAGACGACGGGGACAGGGGTAGATTCAGATAAGTGATTTCGCCTTAAGTAACTCCTCAAAAAATAATTGCATTGAGGAAGTGTACCACAACTTAGTTATACTCCAGTTCTCAATGTTAACAGCATCCATTCCCACAAAGAAATTAGTATGTTTCTGCAATGAATGAAGTATTCAATTACATATATTGAATTAGTCATTACCAATCCAGATAGAAGTGAATCAAGACTTTGTCCCTATAGTTTAAGACTATACTTATATTAAAATAAATCTTCTAACTCTAGACAATGATAAAATTTCTTGAGAAAAAAAAAATAAAAAAAACCTTTTAAGCATCTAAGATGGTCACATAATTTAAAGAATTTAAAAACAGTTTTCAGATTGTTTAATTGTGTTTTCAAAATCAAAATACAAATCAAGTTTTCAGAAGATATTCAAGTTTATTTGAAAATGATTTCAATCAAGAACCATACGAGCCTTTCAATTTTCAGTTGCAGCCACTATACATGTAGTAATAGTGTAATATTGTCTCCACTGTGTGCTAGTGTTCCCAAAGGAGGATCCTGGCCGAGGTTTGGGTCAGAGTCGACCTCAACTAGAATAATCTGGTACAGGGGAAGGCACTGCCTGTGGTATTCAAAACGCTTAGAAAGCCACAATCTCAGTTTGGTGGGGAGCAAGAAAGAAAGTCCATTGCCACAAGTGATAAAAGTTTATCTGACAGTGCTTGGTGAAAAACAGGTTACGAAATTAGTTCAATTGCTCTAACAGAATGCACTTGATCACCTAAATAAGATTATGTTGATTCAAAATAGGGCATATTCTAAGATAACAAGCAACTAAAGCAAAAAGAGGATAATGGGTAGACATGTATTTGGCTTTGAAGGGAAAGAGATTGAGATAGAGCCAGAGATGCAGAGAAGTGAGGGAGCTAAATGTTTAAGTTGATGAGGACCAATCATTAATATATACATGGATTATGATCTATATTCTATGTTTGCTGTGAAGTAACGCAAGAATAAATAGATTGAATTCTTTGTGGTAACCAAAATTTCTTGCCTAATTTAGGAACAACACTGGCTGTCACCCTAACTTTGTACTACCAAGAAACTATAGCATATGTGCTTGTATTCTTTGCTGCCGAACAAGACTAGGAACAAACACTTATCTTTGAACAAGATTAGGAACAATCCCCTAACACAATTTAAACACGTTTACTTAATAGTCATGTGCACGCACCCTAGGTGAGCTGTAGGCTTTAAGGTTGTCACATATACATAACACGCTTTTAGCACAGGCATGGTTGAATACAAACGGAAGACGATGATAGGGAAGAAACATTCCTAGAGTCTCATGTGAAACACACAGAAGTTATGAAAACCTGAACAGATATGGGGACAGAGACACGGGGTGACACACCTTTGTCTTCAAATTTCAAAATGGTCAGGCATTTAGAACAGTCTCAACTCTAACTGATCAGAGACTTTAATAAGCAAAGCACAAAATACTAGGAATCATCATTACTAATCTCAATAACAGAACAAAAGAGCCACATGCAAAATACCGATATTACACAGTCGAGCACCTAGCAACTACACCGAAATTACTAAAATCCCAAACAAAAGAGCCACACACGCAAAATCACTAAAAGTCCAAACTAAAAAGCCACATGCATGCAAGTGAATCAAACAGCATAAAGAGCATCATATATAAATTTACTTTGTTCTTTAAGGATCAAATTGTATATCATAACATAGGTCTGATTTTGAGATCTCAATGAGATTGACAGGTTTAATCCATTCTCAACTTACTTGTTTAAAAATAACTTTTCTTTCATTAGTGCCATAGAAGGGCTCAAGTGCTATTGATATATAACATTTGTTTGTTATGGCCATGGTAAAACTAAGTAACTCAGCAACCCCATCTAAGAAAACTGCAAAAATCATCTAATACTCCACGTAAGAGTAGTATGGACCTGCAAATCTGTAGTCCAAACAGTGAGGTTGTCCCTCAGAAGTTGCATGATTAGAGTGCTGTCCTTGTATGATTTCTCTCCCAGCGTATCAACTTCAGCAATTGCTTCCTCAAAGCCCTGCAGATAAAGAAACTTACTTCTAAGAAATCAGGAGATTTCGTGCAAGTCAGAACTATATGTACCAGCAATTGGTTTAGTCCAGAAACTGCATTGAAGTTCAGAAACTAAACCGAGAACAATGTTTTAGGTGGCATCCTTCGTGTAAATGCCAAATGCATTGGTCTTGCCCATTAAATTTCTCTATAGTTAGACCTCTACACTTCCAGTAGTTATTAGCTTTTCTATTTTAACTGTACTTTGGGTAAAGAAAAAACAATACAAAGGCACCCACAGAAAACGGTGTGTGACAACCTACGAGAATTTGAGAACACTAGTACTTCAGCTAGACACAACAACACAGCTACAACAGATGACAAAACAACTAAGTTGCAGCTGCTTTCTAATTTTCAATTTCTGTTCGATTAGCATTACAGTTTCTTAACACCAGAATATAGTTCCATATATGTGAAAACACTTAGCTTAACAGTTTCTTTCACAGTATTATAGCATCTTCCAAGCAGAGTAACAGGGAGTTTAACAACCTAAATCTAAAATCCCAATTACTTTTCTTACCTCTTATAATTTTTCCCTCAAATTGCAACCTTTCCTCCCCTCTCTTACTAGTTACTACTGAGTATCAGTTTCCTACTCCGACTCATTGTCTAGTTCTAGTTGAATCACTCCACCATCTGACTCTACACAATGAACCACAGACCTTGTTGTAACTTGCTACCATGCAATTCTACACCTCTGGAACCTTGGATTAGCGGTTTGACCATCTCCTAGTACCATACCTCTCAATCTAAATAGACAACATTCAGCTCCAGTATTTGGGAAGTGCCAAGAACCAAAACCCAGATATAAGAATGCACAAAATCACAACAACCCAGATATAAGAATGCACAAAATCACAACAACCCAGAACCATAAATGCAGAAAATCACAAAAGCCCAGAACCATATTGACGATTGAGCTGCTCAGCTTCCCAACAAGCAGAAGCCATAGGGGGAGGGAGAGAGAGAGAGGACGGAGCCCAAAACAAAAATCAAGGGTTTCGGATCTTGGGGATCCCCTTTTTGTTTTGTTTTTCCTTGTTAACTAACTTGATTTAGTAATACGATGACATTGATATTAAATGGCAACTTTACATACGACCCTACCCGATACCCTAGACTGAAATTAACCCATTCCCAACTAGACTGAAATTAACCCATTCCCAACACCCAGACTCTCGATTAACCCTAGATCCCAGTCGCTGCCATTCTTGATTCTTCATTTCATCTTCTCCCAAATCTTCCGCTTCTTCTTCAGGTACTGCTCCAGCTTCTTGTTGGCCTTATCAGATTTCTTGTCCTTCTTGTCCTTCTTGTCCTTCTTGCCCTTGCCCCCTCCTCCTTTGCCTTTGCCTTTGCCTTTGCCCTTGCCCCCTCCTCCTTTGCCTTGGCCGCCATTTCCATTCTTGCCCTTGCCCCCTCCACCTTTGCCTTGGCTGCCATCTCCACTCTTGCCCCGACCCATTTTCAGATGAACAGAGCTTTCCTTTTTTCCTTGATCTCTAGAATTTTTCTTTTTTCTTTTTTCACTGTTGTTTTAGATCAGGCACTGTGTACTGTTGCTTTTATAGAAAGGGTAAGGGACAATCTGGTAATAATACTTAATTACCCTAAGTGTAAATCTAGATCCTTCCATTCGCACTACTGGTGTTTTTATATATTTGTGTCATTCCTATTACTAAATTATAATTCAGTGGTGTACGAATTCGTAATTTAGTACACTACACTACTGAATTTTATGAATTAAAAAATTGGCATAAAGGGAAACTTAAAAATATATATATATATATATATATATATATTATTACAGGCTGTCAAAAACTGGCATGAAGTGAAAATTTTGGCACTTGTACTTTAGTGATGAGGCTTTTTCCAAACCTGCATATTTCGGAAAAAAAAAAAAAAAAACATTAGTAAAAATACCTCAGAAGCATTTCAAGTGCACAGCTAGCCTAGTTTAGGCCTCATACATGTTCAGATTTATTATATATGGGTATGATCTCCTTACTATTATCCTATGAATGGTACCAAAATACATTTGATACATATATCAATACAACCACGAAGTTTTACTAGATCTCTCGTCACACAAAGATGTAATTCTCAAAAGATACAATCTAGGAAAACCAGCATTTGAGTAATCCTATTAAAAAAAAATCCTTGAAGACCAATTCAAAACAGCTTTTCGGTCGGTTTCCAAGTAATAAAACAAAAATGTGATCGGTAGTCAGTTAAAAGAAGCAACGGACCTCTAACATGCCTTTGATGCACGACAATAAGTTAACTCTAAGGTAACTGGTTCTGCATTTCAACAAATTTGAGCGACCAAATCAAGCAAAACAAAAGCTAGACATAACAATTCAAAAGATACTTACTGTGAACTTTAACAGTGAAAGATTTTTTCAGGAGATCCTCCAAAAAGGAATCTCAAGTTTGCTTACCTTGAAAAGTTGGTGGCAAAGAATCTCAGCTGCACGCTTGATATGCTTCCTTGAATCCTCCACCCGACGTGTCTTTCATCCAAAGACACCACCATCTCTATCAACCTGCAACATCAGAATAGAACTGAATAAAACCTTAAATTTGCACAGTTCACGCACTCAAAATGTTTACTCTCGAGAACAAAAAAGGGAGAAATTCGACATTGCTCTCCAGAAAACAAGGGTTGATTTTCGTTTTTCACAAGATACAATCTAATATTTTCACACAAACAACTCAACACTAAAAGCAATACAGATACATACGTCGTTAACTATGAAGTAAAGGACTCAACAATTTCAATGAGAGGAGCTTCAGCATTCAAAGTACAATAGAGAACAGTAAAATACAAAGGAAAGTTAAATTTCAATGCCAAACAGCATGAGAAGAGACTCTGCAAACATTCCAAAGAGTAAAAGAATTTAACTTTGAAATTCAAATTCAGGCCAAAACACTAAACATCAAATTTCTCAACATAGCAAAAGAAAGACATTTTAATTCAAAGTTCAAATTCAAGCAAAAAAGAAGCTAGACATAAAAATATCACATAATACAGATAACACAAACATAAAAAATATACAGCTAGGTAAATTCTGAGGAACCAACAGAGACAGGGACATGTAATCGAAATCGAGCGCAATTAACAAAGATGAAAACTAATTACCTCTGCAGGGCTCTGCTGCTTAGGATAGTTACTTCAGCACAGCATCGCAGGAAAGAACAGCAATCCTTTTAAGTATTCAATCAACATTGAATCTGGAAAATTAGAATTGAACAACATTAGAACTGCAGATCAAAGTTGAGCCTAATGTAACACTTAAATATGTAATTAAGAAATACAGGGAATAATCACCTCTCTGCTGTTTATGATAGTTACTTGAGCAAGGCATGGCAGGAAAGAACGGGTATCATTTGAATTCTCCATCAATCTCGATCTGTATAATCAGAAATGAATTAGATTCTGCACAACAACAAAAATCAAGCACCCAAACATAATCTGTTTGATACCCAAAGTTCAGATTTATTAGTGCCTATACAGGTATTAACTTCTTGGTATTAACATATGGATCGTATAAAAACACTTTTGATACTTGTATCAATAAAGGCATAACACTCCCTTCCTACAAATATGTTTAATTCACATAATATGCAACGTAGAAAAGCAACAGTGCAGTGATCATACTGAACAACATCCTGGAAGAATTCAAACAGCTTTCCGATAATTCTCCAAGTAATGAAACAAATATACGGTCAGTCAGATAGAAGCGACAAAAGACCTCTACTACGCCTTAGATGCACCATAATAAATTAGTAAAAGAAATTAAAAAATAAAGAAACAGACCACTACACTTCAAGAATATTGAGCTACCACATCTGGGTTGAAAGTCTACAAAAAAAAAAGAATACATTTCTTAAAGAAATCCACTAAAGTGGAATCTCAGGTCTACTAACAACGAAAAGTTGGTGGGAAATAATCTCTGACAAAGACTTTGCATGCTCCTGAATCCTCCACTTCCAGCATCATTGATATAAGAGATCACTGCCATCGTTATCGATGTGCGGAGTCAAAATAAAATCGAATCAAAATTTAAACCTCCATAATTCACTCACCTAAAAACCTATCTTTTAACCATACAAAACACAAACAAAATAATATTACATCTTAGTCATCCGGGAAAGTAACCGGAGGAACAACTAATGTTACTCCTGAAAACAAAGAAACTGAAATAGTTTTAAAACTTCCAGTGGGAAACCCTCTAGTTCAACCTTTGTTATTATATGGAATTCCATGAATTATTGGGCAATGGATTCTGAAAAGAGAGACAGAATTGCTAAGAAAAAGAATAAAACAGAGGAAACAACTTAACATCACCCCAATCCTCCACTCTACTTAACCTAAAATTGGCGAAATTAACAACCATGCAAATTCAAAGAAAGAAAAACAGCAAACCAAAGAAACCAAGAAGCAAAGCCAAAAAGGGATTGTCAAACTAGAAAAAAGAATAAATCAGCGTCCTAGGAAGGGATGTTAAGGCCAAAAGATTTAAAATTCATAGTTCGAATCCTGGGGAGTACCATCTGAAAACCAAAAACAGCAAACCAAATTTGCTCAAACTTTGAAATTCAATTGAAAACATAAACCAAATTGAAATTCAGATTCAGGGCCCGAAAACCAGGATCTAAACGAAAAGATTAAACAGCCGAGAAATCGCTATCTACCATGTGAAGGAACAGAGCAGGACAAGTGCTTTGAACGGAACAGTGATTTTTCCTGAATCCTATCCGTAGTTAACGATCTGGGAAATCCAAATCGAAACAGATCAAGACTCCCACAATCATCTCCAATATCATCAAACTTTTGTTCATCTTTCTCCAGAAACAGAGAGACGGACAAAAGTTTGATGATATTCATAACGAAAACTTGAGCAGCTGCGCTTCTGGGTGACCAACGATTTTCCAGAAGGGGAGATATAGTGTCCTGTTCTATGGTTACAGAAGGACGGAAGGAGAGAGAGAGAGAGAGAAGAGAGCTTGGTCTTAGGTTGGAGAGAGAGAACAGGTTTGCGGCTTAGAACTAGTTGCTCTGTTTCTGAAAATTTAGCAAAAAAGCAGGAAATATAAATTTAGTCGAAAATTACTCGTTTAGGTAAATATGTGCACCACCAGTGTTTTTTGATTAAAAATCTTCTTCAAAAATAATTGGCTTTATTCCACGACGTCACCATGACAATTATTTCCTTTTACCAGCAATTCTTTTTTTTTATTTACATATCTTCTGAAAATAAATAGGTAGATTTAAAAATTAATGCAATTCAGAATTATAAATTACATCGCATCAATGCATGATAAATAAGAGGTAGGTGTTGAGGGTAAAGAAAGTACACCCAACCAGGATTATAGAAAGTAACTCAAGGTGGTCCTTGTACTTCATATTCAGGCCAAAATACTAAACAACAAATTTCTCAACATAGAAAAAGAAAAACATTTTAATTGAAAGTTCAAATTCAAGCAAAAAAGAAGCTAGACATAAAAAATCACATAATACTGATAACACAAACATAAACAATACTACAGCTTGGTATATTCTGAAGAACCAACAGAGACGGGGACATATAATCAAAATCGAGCGTAATTAACCTGTTATTAGCAAAGATGAAAACTAATTACCTCTGCAGGGCTCTGCTGCTTAGGATAGTTACTTCAACACGGCATCGCAGGAAAGAACAGCAATCCTTTTAAGTATTCAATCAACAATGAATCTGGAAAATTAGAATTGAACAACATTAGAACTGCAGATCAAAGTTGAGCCTAATGAAACACTTAAATATGTAATTAAGAAATACAGAGAATAATCACCTCTCTGCTGTTTATGACAGTTACTTGAGCAAGGCATGGCAGGAAAGAACAGGTATCGTTTGAATTCTCCATCAATCTCAATCTGTAAAATCAGAAATGAATTAGATTCTAGACAACAAAAAATTCAAGCACCCAAACATAATCTTTTTGACACCCAAAGTTCAGATTTATTACTGCCTATACAGGTATTAAGTTCTTGGTATTAACATATGAATCGTATAAAAACACTTTTGATGCTTGTATCAATAAAGGCATAACACGCCCTTCCTACACAAATGTTTAATTTACATAAAATGCAACGTAGAAAAGCAGCAGTGCAGTGATCATACTGAACAACATCCTGGAAGAATTCAAACAGCTTGCCGATAATTCTCCCAGTAATGAAACAAATATACAGTCAGTCAGATAGAAGCGACAGAAGACCTCTACTACGCCTTAGATGCACCATAATAAATTAGTAAAAGAAATTAAAAAATAAATAAACAGACCCACTAATGTAGTACACTTCAAGAATATTGAGCTACCACATCTGGATTAGAAGTCAGCAAAAACTCAAAGAATACATTTATTAAAGAAATCCACTAAAGTGGAATCTCAGGTCGTTGGTGGGAAATAATCTCAGACAAAGACTTTGCATTCTCCTGAATCCACCACTCCAGAGTCGTTGATATAAGATACTGCCATCACTATCGATTTGCAGAGTCAAAATAAAACCAAATCAAAATTTTTAACTTTCACAGTTCACGCACCTAAAAACCTATCTTTTGAGTTTTGACCATACCGAGAAACCTAGAAAGGAAATTGATACTGCTTTCCAAGAAACTTGGTTTTGATTTTCATTAGATACAATATAATCTTATCAACAACATATATACATAAACAATGACCTTAACAGCAATTGCAACAGAGAACCATATGTCGTTGGCTAGGAATTAAATTTTAGATGAGATGCGCTCCAGAACTTCCAAGTACAATGGAAATAAGTTAACAAAACCAAAGGAAAATTGAATATCACAAGAGAAAGACTGCTGACATTCTAAAAAGAAAGATTTTAAATTCAAAATCCAAAGAGTGAAAGAATTTAATTTTAAAATTCAAATCCCGACCAAAATAACAGAAACTAAACAAACAAAACAAAAAATCAAAATAGAAAAAGAAAAAGTTTTTAATTCAAAGTTCAAATTCACACGAAACAAAAGGTAGGACATAAAAAATCACATAATACCTGTAATTAACAAAGATGAAAACAAATTACCTCTGCAGGGCTCTGCTGCTTAGGATAGTTACTTCAGCAGGGCATGGCAGGGAAGTACCGCAATCCTTTTGAGAATTCAGTATTCCATTGATATTGAATCTGGAATCAGAATTGAACCACATTATAACCGCAAATTGAAGTCAGGCATAATGAAGCACTTAAATAAGTAATTAACAAATATGGGGGGACTAATCACCTCTGTGCTGTTTATGAAAGTTAATTGAGCAGGGCATGGCGGGAAAGAACAGGTATCGTTTGAATTCTCCATCGATGTCGATCTGTAAAATCAGAAATAAATTAGATTCTGCAAAACTAAAGATTCAAGCACATTCAAGCACCAAAAAATAATCTGTTTGACACCCAGAGTCCAGATTTACTACTGCCTATACAGGTATGAACTTGGTATTAACATATGAATCGTACAAAAACACTTTTGATGCTTGTATCAATAAAAGCATAATATACTCTTCCTACACCAAAAATTTAATTTACATAAATCATAGTAGGAAAAGCAGCATTGGAGTGATCATACTGAACAACATCCTAGAAGAATTCAAACAGCTTTCCAATTATTCTCCAAGTGATGAAACAAATATATGGTCAGTCATCAGTTAGAAGCAACAAAAGACCTCTAATGTGGCTCAGATGCACCACAATAAGTTAGTAAAAGAAATTAAAAAATAGAAAACAGGACCCACTAATGTTGTATACTTGAAGAATATTGAGCTACCAAATCTGGATTAGAAGTCTACAAAACTCAAATACTACATTTCTTAAAGAGATCCACAGAAGAGGAATCTCAGGTCTGCTAGCAATTAAAAGTTGGTGGGAAATAATCTCAGACAAAGACTTTGCATGCTCCTGAATCCTCCACTCCCAGCGTCATTGATATAAGAGATCACTGCCATCATTATCGATGTGCAGAGTCAAAATAAAATCGAATCAAAATTTAAACTTTCACAATTCACTCACCTAAAAACCTATCTTTTAATCATACCGAGAAACCTAGAAAGGAAATGGATAATGCTTTCAAACAAGGTTTTGATTTTCATTAGATACAATCTAATCATATCAACAACATAAATAAATGGACAATAACCTTAACAGCAATTGCAACAGAGAAGCATATGTCGTTAAGTAGGAATAAAATTTTAGATGAGATGGGCTTCAGAACATCCAAGTAGAATAGAAATCAGTTAACAAAAACGACACAAAATTGAATATCACAAGAGAAGACTGCCGATATTCTAAAAAGAGATTTTGATTTCAAATCCAAACTCAGGCCAAAATAACAAAAAAGATTCTCAAAATAGAAAAAGAAGAGCAACATGATGCAGTGCAGAGACACAAACGAAATTAACAAACATGCAAATTCAAAGAAAGAAAAACAGCAAACCAAAGAAACCAAGAAGCAAAGCCAAAAAGGGATTGTCAAAAAAAGATTTAAAATTCATAGTTCCAATCCATCTGAAAACCAAAAACGGCAAACCAAATTTTGAAATTCAATTGAAAACATAAACCAAATTGAAATTCAGATTCAGGGCCTGAAAACCAGGATCTAAACGAAAAGATTAAACAGCCGAGAAATCGCTATTTACCATGTGAAGGAACAGAGCAGGACAAGTGCTTTGAACCTGAATCCTATCCACAGTTAATGATCTGGGAAATCCAAATGGAAACAGATCAAGACTCCCACAATCATCAAACTTTTGGTCATCTTTCTCCAGAAACAGAGAGCCGGACAAAAGTTTGAGAATATTCATAACGAAAACTTGAGCAGCCGCGCTTCTGGGTGACCACAAGGAGTCAAGGAGAGAGCTTGGTCTTAGGTTGGAGAGAGAGAACAGGTTTGCGGCTTAGAACTAGAACTAGTTGCTCTGTTTCTGAAAACCCCTAATTTAGCAAAAAAACCCTTTTAGTCGAAAATTACTCGTTTCGGTAAATATGTGCACCACCAGTTTTTTTATTTATTAAAAAACCTTCTAATTGGCTTTATTCCACGACGTCACCATGACAATTATTTCCTTTTACCAGCCATTCTTTTTTTTTTTTTTTACATATCTTCTGAAAATAAATAGGTAGATTTGAAAATTAATGCAATTCAGAATTATAAATGAAATCGCATGAATGCATGATAAATAAGAGGTAGGTGTTGAGGGTAAAGAAAGTACACCAACCAGGATTATAGAGGTGGGTCCTTGTACTTCAGTTACATCCCCGAATGGATTTCATATCCAACTGCTATGGTAGATTCTCTTCAGAAATCTAACGGGTGTTTTTTTTTTTTTTTGGAGAAGATATCAAAATTTTATTCACTGTTTACAATTTTTTCACACTTGTCGATCTTTATCCCTTCGATATTGACCATTAACCCTTTAGTAGAAGGTGTTTAACAAGTTTTGTCCACTACTTCAAACATTCTGTTTTAAAAATCTTTTTTTTTTTTTTTTTTTTTTTAAGTGGTTTGGAACCTAGCCTATCTGGGAGGCTCAGCCCCACGCCCGGTTTCATTTATTATATTAATAATTAAGTTTCACATCGGAGGGGACATAAAACCTGAATTCCGAGCTACATAAGAACAATTACACATATCCGTAGAGAACATCCTGAATAATAGCAGGAGTCTCCTCTAACCAAACATCATCAAGCATACCACAACTAGCAAGATGCGCTAAACGATCCGCGACACCATTTGCTTCTCTATAGATGTGCCGAATATTAACAAACTGAAAAGCCGTCATATATGCCTTACAATCTTCTAACACCCGACCCACCTCAAAAGATCCTCTCCACCTCTTTGCAGGGCAGCAATCAAAAGGATAGAATCGCACTCAATGTCAATGTCAGTCCAACCTTGGTTAATAAAGAAATAGACCCGCTCTACACGCTTCAACTTCCATATTCAACGCGGAGTGAGCATGTACAAAGGGCCTAGCTAAAGCCGCGATTCCCACACCTTCATCAGTTCTAACCACCACCCCAATTCCCCCCTTGCCGTCAACACCACGAAAAGCTCCATCAATCAGTGGCGGATCCAGGATTGAAGTCTTGGGCGGGCTTGGAAGGAATTTAAATATATATATATATATATATATATATATATAGTACTTGCCACAAATTCTTCGCCCCAACTGCTTGCAAGAAATTCCGGCCAGAAATCCATTTTTCCATTCACCAAACAACACCAATTCCACCAGCTCCTTCTCTTCTGATCAAAACCCAATTCCAATTTTTCATAAAAGCACCAAACACAAACCCAGATCAAAATTCTAGGGTCTCTGCCTTTCTCAAATTCAGTTGGAAATAACTAACTTATAGAGTGCTGTATGTCAAATTCTATAGAGGGCTAATGAAGTTGGATACTTCCTTCTGGGTTTTCTTCTTTCTAACGGAGTCTTTTGAAAACCATACATCAACAACAACAATAACAAGATGAGAAAAAGATGAGCTTTCTTTGAACATACATCTAATTTTTTTTTTTTTTTTGCTTCAAAATCTCGGAGTGATTGGATCCGCCAGTGCCATCAATGTTTATTTTGAGCCTACCCCGTGGTGGACACTCCCACTTCGTCACGCTTCTTTTCATCTTCACAGTAGGTTTGTAAGTAACCTTTTGGAACTCCACCAAATAAGCAACAGCCCATTGAGCAGCGAACATAGGATTGAATTGCGCACCCTGCCAAATTACTTTGTTCCTTTCATTCCACAGACTCCAAAGAGCTATGAAAAACATGCAGAGTTGCTCCCCATGCATTACGTCAATCATACCATATATCCAATCATGCAAATTAATGGCTGCATGCTCTTTGGGCTTTAATTTCAAAGGCCCCTCCACCCAAAAGAGCTCCACGCCATCACAATTTTTGAAAGTATGGACACTAGTCTCAAAATTATTAGAGCAAAAGCAGGGACGTAGCCAAGACAAGGGCTACTTGGGCTACAGCCCAAGGGAAAATTTGAGCCAAAATCGACTAAGTATGGGTATAGCCCAATAAAAAAAAATTAAAAAAAAAATATTGATGCTTTGTGGGCTGTAGGTTGACTCTCAGACTCTCCCGTTCTCCCCCTGTGGCGCTGTCCCCATTTTGCTTCCGCCTTCCAGCCTTCCAGGTTCGATTAGCGAGTCCCGACACCTCCGCCGAGCCACCTCCACCACTCCACGCCTGAGCCACCTCCTCCACCACCGAGCCACCTCCATGGCTCCACTACGAGTCTGCGACAGTCGCAGTGCGACTCCTTCAAGGCTTCAATCCCAGATCCCAGGTATTCGATTTTTGGGCTGCAGTCTGCATCTTTGGATTCTCTGCGACAGTGCGACTCCTTAAACTCTTGAAGGCTTCAAATCTTCAATCCCTGATGCTCAGATTCTCAGGTAAACACCGTATACCCAATACCCATGCTGAATTCGTGATGTTTGGTGTTTAGGGTGAGGTGACTGAGGTCGTAATTGGGAATGGGTTGAATCGGTTGATGAGATTCATTGATATTATGCAGGTTTGGCTATAGAGACATCAAAAAAAAATTTGGCCTTCGCCCAAAAAAATTGCCCACCCCATTTTCGAATCTGGGCTATGTCCCTGAGCAAAAGACACACATGTAGTCTGGTAAGTGTCTGGTAAGTGAACCCGCCGGTCAGAAGCACAGTGCTGTAGGCAAGATTCCTCGAAGTAGCTTCCAGAGAAAAACCTTTGTTTTAGCTGGTACGTGTGCACTCCAGATGGCATTCCAATACTTGCTCAACGGACCTCCAACGACTGAGCTAGAAGTAGAGGCATAGCCGGGGCCTTCGTCGACTGAGCTAGAAGCTGTTTTAAAAATCTATTTATTTCTTCACAAAAAGAGATACAATAGTTGTAACGAAGGATTGAAATATTGAAATACTAAGACGAAATTCAGATATTGTCATATTACGTCATTCTGTTAGAAGTTTTCTGAAATTTCTCAAAATTTTTCATCAATTTCCACGAAATTCTTATTTTTCGTCTCTACACATAAGTAAAAAAAAAAAAAAAAAGGCAAAATTTTACCAAAGTTTTGTATGACACCCGACAACAAATTTTACTTTATAGATGAAACAATAACCATGTGATGAAGTTCCAAAATCAATATTAAAATTCATGTATTTAGAGCATCTTTAAGACTCTCTATTGTGGCTCTTAGCTATTTTGGAGAGCATGTTTAGGTTTTTTATCTATTTTAGCAGCTGCACCAGACTCCTAAGTGTCTCTCTATTATAACTTTTAATTATCTCGCTCTAAATATAGAGAGCGGGATGAGGCTCTCTATAATTTAAAACATTCATTTTAAGTTATTTTATGTAATTTATAATACATTTAAACTATTTAATATTCATTTAAAAAATAATATAAATTTAAAACTAGCTAAAACAGAGAACATTGATGCAGACGTATTCTAAAGTGGCTAGCTAAAATTTGACTAAAAAATGACTAGCATGCTAAAGATGCTCAGAGAGAACAGGTTTGCGGCTTAGAACTAGAACTAGTTGCTCTGTTTCTGAAAACCCCTAATTTAGCAAAAAAACCCTTTTAGTCGAAAATTACTCGTTTCGGTAAATATGTGCACCACCAGTTTTTTTTTTATTAAAAAACCTTCTAATTGGCTTTATTCCACGACGTCACCATGACAATTATTTCCTTTTACCAGCCATTCTTTTTTTTTTTTTTACATATCTTCTGAAAATAAATAGGTAGATTTGAAAATTAATGCAATTCAGAATTATAAATGAAATCGCATGAATGCATGATAAATAAGAGGTAGGTGTTGAGGGTAAAGAAAGTACACCAACCAGGATTATAGAGGTGGGTCCTTGTACTTCAGTTACATCCCCGAATGGATTTCATATCCAACTGCTATGGTAGATTCTCTTCAGAAATCTAACGGGTGTTTTTTTTTTTTTTGGAGAAGATATCAAAATTTTATTCACTGTTTACAATTTTTTCACACTTGTCGATCTTTATCCCTTCGATATTGACCATTAACCCTTTAGTAGAAGGTGTTTAACAAGTTTTGTCCACTACTTCAAACATTCTGTTTTAAAAATCTTTTTTTTTTTTTTTTTTTTTAAGTGGTTTGGAACCTAGCCTATCTGGGAGGCTCAGCCCCACGCCCGGTTTCATTTATTATATTAATAATTAAGTTTCACATCGGAGGGGACATAAAACCTGAATTCCGAGCTACATAAGAACAATTACACATATCCTCGTAGAGAACATCCTGAATAATAGCAGGAGTCTCCTCTAACCAAACATCATCAAGCATACCACAACTAGCAAGATGCGCTAAACGATCCGCGACACCATTTGCTTCTCTATAGATGTGCCGAATATTAACAAACTGAAAAGCCGTCATATATGCCTTACAATCTTCTAACACCCGACCCACCTCAGAAAGATCCTCTCCACCTCTTTGCAGGGCAGCAATCAAAAGGATAGAATCGCACTCAATGTCAATGTCAGTCCAACCTTGGTTAATACCAAGAAATAGACCCGCTCTACACGCTTCAACTTCCATATTCAACGCGGAGTGAGCATGTACAAAGGGCCTAGCTAAAGCCGCGATTCCCACACCTTCATCAGTTCTAACCAAGAAATCCACTAAAGTGGAATCTCAGGTCGTTGGTGGGAAATAATCTCAGACAAAGACTTTGCATTCTCCTGAATCCACCACTCCAGAGTCGTTGATATAAGATACTGCCATCACTATCGATTTGCAGAGTCAAAATAAAACCAAATCAAAATTTTTAACTTTCACAGTTCACGCACCTAAAAACCTATCTTTTGAGTTTTGACCATACCGAGAAACCTAGAAAGGAAATTGATACTGCTTTCCAAGAAACTTGGTTTTGATTTTCATTAGATACAATATAATCTTATCAACAACATATATACATAAACAATGACCTTAACAGCAATTGCAACAGAGAACCATATGTCGTTGGCTAGGAATTAAATTTTAGATGAGATGCGCTCCAGAACTTCCAAGTACAATGGAAATAAGTTAACAAAACCAAAGGAAAATTGAATATCACAAGAGAAAGACTGCTGACATTCTAAAAAGAGAAAGATTTTAAATTCAAAATCCAAAGAGTGAAAGAATTTAATTTTAAAATTCAAATCCCGACCAAAATAACAGAAACTAAACAAAACAAAAAATCAAAATAGAAAAAGAAAAAGTTTTTAATTCAAAGTTCAAATTCACACGAAACAAAAGGTAGGACATAAAAAATCACATAATACCTGTAATTAACAAAGATGAAAACAAATTACCTCTGCAGGGCTCTGCTGCTTAGGATAGTTACTTCAGCAGGGCATGGCAGGGAAGTACCGCAATCCTTTTGAGAATTCAGTATTCCATTGATATTGAATCTGGAATCAGAATTGAACCACATTATAACCGCAAATTGAAGTCAGGCATAATGAAGCACTTAAATAAGTAATTAACAAATATGGGGGGACTAATCACCTCTGTGCTGTTTATGAAAGTTAATTGAGCAGGGCATGGCGGGAAAGAACAGGTATCGTTTGAATTCTCCATCGATGTCGATCTGTAAAATCAGAAATAAATTAGATTCTGCAAAACTAAAGATTCAAGCACCAAAAAATAATCTGTTTGACACCCAGAGTCCAGATTTACTACTGCCTATACAGGTATGAACTTGGTATTAACATATGAATCGTACAAAAACACTTTTGATGCTTGTATCAATAAAAGCATAATATACTCTTCCTACACCAAAAATTTAATTTACATAAATCATAGTAGGAAAAGCAGCATTGGAGTGATCATACTGAACAACATCCTAGAAGAATTCAAACAGCTTTCCAATTATTCTCCAAGTGATGAAACAAATATATGGTCAGTCATCAGTTAGAAGCAACAAAAGACCTCTAATGTGGCTCAGATGCACCACAATAAGTTAGTAAAAGAAATTAAAAAATAGAAAACAGGACCCACTAATGTTGTATACTTGAAGAATATTGAGCTACCAAATCTGGATTAGAAGTCTACAAAACTCAAATACTACATTTCTTAAAGAGATCCACAGAAGAGGAATCTCAGGTCTGCTAGCAATTAAAAGTTGGTGGGAAATAATCTCAGACAAAGACTTTGCATGCTCCTGAATCCTCCACTCCCAGCGTCATTGATATAAGAGATCACTGCCATCATTATCGATGTGCAGAGTCAAAATAAAATCGAATCAAAATTTAAACTTTCACAATTCACTCACCTAAAAACCTATCTTTTAATCATACCGAGAAACCTAGAAAGGAAATGGATAATGCTTTCAAACAAGGTTTTGATTTTCATTAGATACAATCTAATCATATCAACAACATAAATAAATGGACAATAACCTTAACAGCAATTGCAGCATATGTCGTTAAGTAGGAATAAAATTTTAGATGAGATGGGCTTCAGAACATCCAAGTAGAATAGAAATCAGTTAACAAAAACGACACAAAATTGAATATCACAAGAGAAGACTGCCGATATTCTAAAAAGAGATTTTGATTTCAAATCCAAACTCAGGCCAAAATAACAAAAAAGATTCTCAAAATAGAAAAAGAAGAGCAACATGATGCAGTGCAGAGACACAAACGAAATTAACAAACATGCAAATTCAAAGAAAGAAAAACAGCAAACCAAAGAAACCAAGAAGCAAAGCCAAAAAGGGATTGTCAAAAAAAGATTTAAAATTCATAGTTCCAATCCATCTGAAAACCAAAAACGGCAAACCAAATTTTGAAATTCAATTGAAAACATAAACCAAATTGAAATTCAGATTCAGGGCCTGAAAACCAGGATCTAAACGAAAAGATTAAACAGCCGAGAAATCGCTATTTACCATGTGAAGGAACAGAGCAGGACAAGTGCTTTGAACCTGAATCCTATCCACAGTTAATGATCTGGGAAATCCAAATGGAAACAGATCAAGACTCCCACAATCATCAAACTTTTGGTCATCTTTCTCCAGAAACAGAGAGCCGGACAAAAGTTTGAGAATATTCATAACGAAAACTTGAGCAGCCGCGCTTCTGGGTGACCACAAGGAGTCAAGGAGAGAGCTTGGTCTTAGGTTGGAGAGAGAGAACAGGTTTGCGGCTTAGAACTAGAACTAGTTGCTCTGTTTTCTGAAAACCCCTAATTTAGCAAAAAAACCCTTTTAGTCGAAAATTACTCGTTTCGGTAAATATGTGCACCACCAGTTTTTTTTTTATTAAAAAACCTTCTAATTGGCTTTATTCCACGACGTCACCATGACAATTATTTCCTTTTACCAGCCATTCTTTTTTTTTTTTTACATATCTTCTGAAAATAAATAGGTAGATTTGAAAATTAATGCAATTCAGAATTATAAATGAAATCGCATGAATGCATGATAAATAAGAGGTAGGTGTTGAGGGTAAAGAAAGTACACCAACCAGGATTATAGAGGTGGGTCCTTGTACTTCAGTTACATCATTTCATATCCAACTGCTATGTAGATTCTCTTCAGAAATCTAACGGGTGTTTTTTTTTTTTTTTGGAGAAGATATCAAAATTTTATTCACTGTTTACAATTTTTTCACACTTGTCGATCTTTATCCCTTCGATATTGACCATTAACCCTTTAGTAGAAGGTGTTTAACAAGTTTTGTCCACTACTTCAAACATTATGTTTTAAAAATCTTTTTTTTTTTTTTTTTAAGTGGTTTGGAACCCAGCCTATCTGGGAGGCTCAGCCCCACGCTCGGTTTCATTTATTATATTAATAATTAAGTTTCACATCGGAGGGGACATAAAACCTGAATTCCGAGCTACATAAGAACAATTACACATATCCTCGTAGAGAACATCCTGAATAATAGCAGGAGTCTCCTCTAACCAAACATCATCAAGCATACCACAACTAGCAAGATGCGCTAAACGATCCGCGACACCATTTGCTTCTCTATAGATGTGCCGAATATTAACAGACTGAAAAGCCGTCATATATGCCTTACAATCTTCTAACACCCGACCCACCTCAGAAAGATCCTCTCCACCTCTTTGCAGGGCAGCAATCAAAAGGATAGAATCGCACTCAATGTCAATGTCAGTCCAACCTTGGTTAATACCAAGAAATAGACCCGCTCTACACGCTTCAACTTCCATATTCAACGCGGAGTGAGCATGTACAAAGGCCTAGCTAAAGCCGCGATTCCCACACCTTCATCAGTTCTAACCACCACCCCAATTCCCCCCTTGCCGTCAACACCAAGAAAAGCTCCATCAATCAGTGGCGGATCCAGGATTGAAGTCTTGGGCGGGCTTGGAATTCTTAAATATATATATATATATATATATATATATATAGTACTTGCCACAAATTCTTCGCCCCAACTGCTTGCAAGAAATTCCGGCCAGAAATCCATTTTTCCATTCACCAAACAACACCAATTCCACCAGCTCCTTCTCTTCTGATCAAAACCCAATTCCAATTTTTCATAAAAGCACCAAACACAAACCCAGATCAAAATTCTAGGGTCTCTCTGCCTTTCTCAAATTCAGCTGGAAATAACTAACTTATAGAGTGCTGTATGTCAAATTCTATAGAGGGCTAATGAAGTTGGATACTTCCTTCTGGGTTTTCTTCTTTCTAACGAAGTCTTTTGAAAACCATACATCAACAACAACAATAACAAGATGAGAAAAAGATGAGCTTTCTTTGAACATACATCTAATTTTTTTTTTTTTTTTGCTTCAAAATCTCGGAGTGATTGGATCCGCCAGTGCCATCAATGTTTATTTTGAGCCTACCCCGTGGTGGACACTCCCACTTCGTCACGCTTCTTTTCATCTTCACAGTAGGTTTGTAAGTAACCTTTTGGAACTCCACCAAATCACCAAATAAGCAACAGCCCATTGAGCAGCGAACATAGGATTGAATTGCGCACCCTGCCAAATTACTTTGTTCCTTTCATTCCACAGACTCCAAAGAGCTATGAAAAACATGCAGAGTTGCTCCCCATGCATTACGTCAATCATACCATATATCCAATCATGCAAATTAATGGCTGCATGCTCTTTGGGCTTTAATTTCAAAGGCCCCTCCACCCAAAAGAGCTCCACGCCATCACAATTTTTGAAAGTATGGACACTAGTCTCAAAATTATTAGAGCAAAGCAGGGACGTAGCCAAGACAAGGGCTACTTGGGCTACAACCCAAGGGAAAATTTGAGCCAAAATCGACTAAGTATGGGTATAGCCCAATAAAAAAAAATTAAAAAAAAAATATTGATGCTTTGCGGGCTGTAGGTCGACTCTCATACTCTCCCGTTCTCCCCCTGTGGCGCTGTCCCCATTTTGCTTCCGCCTTCCAGGTTCGATTAGCGAGTCCCGACACCTCCGCCGAGCCACCTCCACCACTCCACGCCTGAGCCACCTCCTCCACCACCGAGCCACCTCCATGGCTCCACTACGAGTCTGCGACAGTCGCAGTGCGACTCCTTCAAGGCTTCAATCCCAGATCCCAGGTATTCGATTTTTGGGCTGCAGTCTGCATCTTTGGATTCTCTGCGACAGTGCGACTCCTTGAACTCTTGAAGGCTTCAAATCTTCAATCCCTGATGCTCAGATTCTCAGGTAAACACAGTATACCCAATACCCATGCTGAATTCGTGATGTTTGGTGTTTAGGGTGAGGTGACTGAGGTCGTAATTGGGAATGGGTTGATGTTGGATTGTTGATAATTGGGAATGGGTTGAATCGGTTGATGAGATTCATTGATATTTTGCAGGTTTGGCTATAGAGACATCAAAAAAAAATTTTGGCCTTCGCCCAAAAAAATTGCCCACCCCATTTTCGAATCTGGGCTATGTCCCTGAGCAAAAGACACACCTGTAGTCTGGTAAGTGAACCCGCCGGTCAGCAAGCACAGTGCGTGTAGGCAAGATTCCTCGAAGTAGCTTCCAGAGAAAAACCTTTGTTTTAGCTGGTACGTGTGCACTCCAGATGGCATTCCAATACTTGCTCAACGGACCTCCAACGACTGAGCTAGAAGTAGAGGCAGTAGCCGGGGCCTTCTTCGACTGAGCTAGAAGCTGTTTTAAAAATCTATTTATTTCTTCACAAAAGAGATACAATAGTTGTAACGAAGGATTGAAATATTGAAATACTAAGACGAAATTCAGATATTGTCATATTACGTCATTCTGTTAGAAGTTTTCTGAAATTTCTCAAAATTTTTCATCAATTTCCACGAAATTCTTATTTTTCGTCTCTACACATAAGTAAAAAAAAAAAAAAAAAAGGCAAAATTTTACCAAAGTTTTGTATGACACCCGACAACAAATTTTACTTTATAGATGAAACAATAACCATGTGATGAAGTTCCAAAATCAATATTAAAATTCATGTATTTAGAGCATCTTTAGCAGACTCTCTATTGTGGCTCTTTAGCTATTTTGGAGAGCATGTTTAGGTTTTTATCTATTTTAGCAGCTGCACCAGACTCCTAAGTGTCTCTCTATTATAACTTTTAATTATCTCGCTCCTAAATATAGAGAGCGGGATGAGGCTCTCTATAATTTAAAACATTCATTTTAAGTTATTTTATGTAATTTATAAATACATTTAAACTATTTAATATTCATTTAAAAAATAATATAAATTTAAAACTAGCTAAAACAAGAACATTGATGCAGACGTAATTCTAAAGTGGCTAGCTAAAATTTGACTAAAAAATGACTAGCATTGCTAAAGATGCTCAGTATTGTATGATACTAAATTTAGCAACCATGAATCAAAATTATAAAAGAAGTCGTCCCTGCCACCTTGCATTAATTTATTAAAATTTATTTTAGTCTACGTAAAAGTTGATTCAAATATATAATTAATTTTTTTTTTTTAAACCGAAATTTTCACCGGAAGTTCTAAGATAAACATTGCATAATCTTATTGCTATAGTTGCTTGTTATCTTAGAATATGCCCTATTTTGAATCAACATAATCTTATTTAGGTGATCAAGTGCATTCTGTTAGAGCAATTGAACTAATTTCGTAACCTGTTTTTCACCAAGCACTGTCAGATAAACTTTTATCACTTGTGGCAATGGACTTTCTTTCTTGCTCCCCACCAAACTGAGATTGTGGCTTTCTAAGCGTTTTGAATACCACAGGCAGTGCCTTCCCCTGTACCAGATTATTCTAGTTGAGGTCGACTCTGACCCAAACCTCGGCCAGGATCCTCCTTTGGGAACACTAGCACACAGTGGAGACAATATTACACTATTACTACATGTATAATGGCTTACTACATGTATAGTGGCTGCAACTGAAAATTGAAAGGCTCGTATGGTTCTTGATTGAAATCATTTTCAAATAAACTTGAATATCTTCTGAAAACTTGATTTGTATTTTGATTTTGAAAACACAATTAAACAATCTGAAAACTGTTTTTAAATTCTTTAAATTATGTGACCATCTTAGATGCTTAAAAGGTTTTTTTTTATTTTTTTTTCTCAAGAAATTTTATCATTGTCTAGAGTTAGAAGATTTATTTTAATATAAGTATAGTCTTAAACTATAGGGACAAAGTCTTGATTCACTTCTATCTGGATTGGTAATGACTAATTCAATATATGTAATTGAATACTTCATTCATTGCAGAAACATACTAATTTCTTTGTGGGAATGGATGCTGTTAACATTGAGAACTGGAGTATAACTAAGTTGTGGTACACTTCCTCAATGCAATTATTTTTTGAGGAGTTACTTAAGGCGAAATCACTTATCTGAATCTACCCCTGTCCCCGTCGTCTAATATTCTTGGACATGCTGCATTTGTATTCCCTCTCTGGTTCTTCAATTACATGAATAGACGAGCTTCGGGGGCATGTTCACTTTCAGAAATGTAAGCTCACATTCGTTTCATGAATCTTGCTAGCTTGATTTTGATTTCTTTTGTGTTTAGGAAGCTACACATTATTTGAAACTTCAGTATGCGTGTTTCATCTTCACTAGCGGCACACTCTTGAGTCTCGTTTCATCACCTTGAAGTACCCTTTCCTTTTTCTTGACAAGTAGGCTTGTGAATTGTGTGTATCATTAGCTTCCAAGAGATCAAGATAGACTACCTAGTTGCCCATCCGTCCGAATTTAAGGAGCACCTCCACCAGGCATATGATTCAGGTGGACCAGTGAAAGACAAATGCTACTTCCAATCTTAGCATAGGCTCTTAGGCGGTTGTCAAAGGTCTTGGTGCAAGCTAGAAGTACTTAATCCAATTAATAAACCCAATTAAAAGTACTTAATCCCACCAATTACTTGACTAAAATTAACGTCACTAATCCTATTCAACTCTTGCTAGCAAGGGTGCAATCACAGACTCTTGTTGAAAGGCAAGTATGTGGCACATAAAGCTAAGAGAGCCCTCAAAGCAATAGACATCAAAATGCAATAATATTCATCCTTTGGTAAGGCGTAAAGAAAAACATTAAATATAGGAATGCTCAAATGTAAATCAATAGTTCTATCTAACTGCCTAGCCACATAGGGACCTAATATAAACTTGGAGTGAACCAAGTCCCTTGATACCGTAGAGACATCTCAACACTTGGAAATGACCGCTCAATTCTTTGGCTATCTAGGTAGAATATACCAATGTCACGAGATGCATACGTTTTTGGAGCTGCCTCCCAATCGTACATCAAATTTGATGCAAAATAAATACAATTCCTTTCTGATTTTTTCATATTACTGACTCCAAAGGAGAAGGAACCACAATCTCCAAGAAAGAATAATTGATCCCCCAAGCAATGCAATGGAATAAAGTTGTCGTCGTCAGTCTTGTATACTCTAAAACTCCTTGTTGTCATATATGCATTAAATCCCGGTGCATCTTCATCAATAGTTTCTCCTTGCTGACCATTATCTTCTGGGTTATTGTTGTCTTCCTCATCACCTTCAGGATTCTGATTAATGTCTCCCACATCAACATCATTATTGTCGTTATGGACTTCACCACCATCATCATTTTCCATATTGCTGTCGCCACTAATGCTGCCTTCATCACCATAAATAATGTTTCCTCCATTTTGCTGATCAATATCTTCTAAGTTGTTGGCTTCATCATCATCCTCATCATTCTCCATATTGCCGCCTCCATTATTCTCATTATTGTCACCAATAATATCCTCTGTTCTTCCCACAACATAATCTACCATTTGATGGATCAATAAGACTTCATTGCTGGTTGATTCTAACAATCTTGAGAAGTATAATGCATTGTAAACGATCTTATAGTCACTATGACATTCATTAACGTTCACGTTCCTGTTTTCATGCTTGTCGTAGACCAACTTCATTTTCAAATTTTCTGCATCTCCAAAGCTAAAGTTCAAGGTTTGAGTAACTGAGTCTACAAAGCTTTCCTTTTGACCACCACTAACCAAAACATATAGACTGCCGGAAGAAAACAATAAATCAGCAATCCAGTCGTTTTGATTAGTATCTAATACTTGAAAGTCACTCCATGTTCTGTCTCCAGGTCTGCACAAACTCAATTTCGACTTATCATTAAAAACTGCTGCTACCGTACAACGCTTTGAATCTAAAGCAATTCCATCAGAGGTTGATAGTGCAATCCTTAAGTCGAATGCATTGGCACCAAAAAGTTTCCAGTCCTCGGTTTTCACAAAATCTTTCAGAAAAGGAAGTGTTCTCAAGGGTGGAAGTTGGAGTAGGGCTCCTGAAATTGGGTTAAGTAGACACATCTTGGAATTTAGACCTCTTTCCTTGATCATGATCAACCAACCTTTAGAAGACCCAAACATCCACCATCCACGAACTTGCTTAGGTAGCTTCAACTTGACAACTCTCCCCTCTGACACGCTGGCAAAGCTTACGTACTTGTTGCTGCAATGTGGGGTTTGAGGGAGTAGTAACCATGGGAATTCATGAGAAGCACTGCGGATGTCTCTACGCATAACGATTGACATCCAAGACTTGCAGGCAATGCTTAGCCTTATTTGATCACTTACTCTGACACGCGGCAGAACTTGCTCCATGATGTCAGGAGGTGGTGGCTGCCAAGAGGTACATTCATTAGAACTGGTTTGGTTTCTTATCATCTTCATTCTCCTTCTGCTCTCTCTCTAATTTCTTTGGGAGTTTTTTTCTCTTTAGCAGCCTAAGCTTGCTCGTATTGCATCGAGGATTGAAGCAAGCGAATAGAGACTCGATCATCATCGATCTCCTTTTCGGCAGAAATCGAGCTACTATGAACCCTACTTCTTTAGAAACGTTATAAAGAAGTAAAACGGCGATCGACCTGCTTTCAGTCTTGACTTGGAGAGATTGCCAATGGCCTGGTATTATATAATATATCAAGGTGAAAATAGATCCAAATATCCCTCTTTGATTAGGAATGGTGTCCGAGTAGGATTAGAGTAGGAAAAAACTTCCTAGGCTTATTAGGATTTTGATGGTGTCCCAGGCTTATTTATAGGGTTAGGCTACTTCTTTTGAGTTTCCTTAATTTGATCAAAACCTGGTCAGCACAAAGGTCAAAACAATAGCATCATACTTTTTTTAAACTCAATGAACCATGTTTTTCACGAAAAGCTCTTAGCAACCTGATATACAGACAGGACCCTAAAACCTCGAACTTCATCTTTTCGAGTTCACGTCAAACCAGACCTATCAATATTTTTCAATCGAAAGAATGGATGTCCATGTTAGTTCTTTAAAATACGGATCATCATGTCACGACCGAGGTGCCCTAGGCGGTCATGCCAAAGTCTGTATGAGTCAGTGTCCCACATTTCATTGTTGGTGACAGCATAGGATTCAATGATATAAATCGTAGTGAGGTACAGTCCACTAGATTGACTCATAAGTTTCTCTAAAATGCGTTTCCTTCCAAATTTATTAGAGTTAATATCAAGGTATTCAGTTCTAATCTCACAGTGTGTTTCTACTAGATAACCGTTGGCCCGAATATCTTTGAAACTTAACAAGGTTCGATTAGCTCTTGGTGCATACAGAGCATATTTCATATTCTTTTGAGTATTTCTATTTAGGTAGAATGGTAATCTTTTCATTCTAATAATTGTTTTTTTTTTCTAGATATTGCTTTACATCTTTATAGTGCTATTTCGAATCATGTAAATTTGTGTAGTAAATAAAAGTCGAACGAATTCATTGCTTCAGAATAAAATTCAAAATTTTTTAATAAGCCAACGATAATCAAATCAAGGTTTTGCTCAGAAATCTAATTTATCAATTTTTTTTTCTGTTTGACTGAAGGGTTCTTCGGTGCCCTTTGCACCTTGTTTCCATGACCACTAGGGCCAGCACCACCATCTCTGCGCCATACATTGGGAGGGCCTCCACGGCCCATACCACGACCCCCACATCCCTTGCCACGTGGTGCATTGTTGCCACGTGGGTAGGGATTAGCACGTCCAACCCCCTTTGCATTGGGGTTCTTTCCACCTTTCAATTTTCCATAATTAGCCTCTGGAATTTTCTTTATCCTAATGGGCCTGGCATTGTTGTTCAAGAGAACCTCATTATGCCTCTCAGCCACTTGCAGTAGGTTGATCAGCTTATTGAAGGTTATGATTCTTTTGTTGTCATACTCCAGCCTATACTGATTCGCTACGCTAGTATAAGTGCTGAAGTAGGAAAGGTGGAAAGAGTCTTCTAGATCATATCATCTTCTGTGAGTTCCTTTCCACAGAAATTGAGACGTGCCTTTAGGCACAACATGTCATTGTTGAAGTCATTGACCCTTTTGTAGTCAAGCAAGCGGATTTCATTCCACTGAACCGACAGTTCTGGGAAGGTGTCATGAATGTTCCCAAAACGTCCCTTAAGGGCATCCCACAGTTCTTTGGGTGTCTTCAACTGAAGGTACTCCCATCGTAGGCTAGGATCAATATGTCGCTGCAGAAACATTAAGGCATTTGCTTTCACCTTATTAGATAGTTCATCATCTTTGGGGTCGGTAATGGTGGTAGTGTAGTCTTTTGCCTCAAAGGCAATTTTCATATCGGAAACCCAACGATGGTACTCAAGTCCTTCTGAGTCCAAGATTTCAAATTCAGGTCGAGTTGGATCAACCATCTACATAAACAAGAGAAGATATAAATTACGCAATCAAAAAGACATCCACGTAAATTATTTTCCAAAAATGTGAATTAAATTTCAAGACCAAGATTCGTAATGGTCACATTGTTTTTCGATGCTATGTGAAAATACTTTATCACAGTAAGTATGTGTGTATAATGCGCATGAAATTTCATTATCATGGCAAACCGGATTGTATATGTTGCATTCTAAAAATAACCATAGCACATTTAAAACATAGCATATATAAAAATAAATTACATGACATGCTCAAATTTCAAAAATATACAACAAATTATATACTACACATAATAATAGCAATAATATATCATATAAAAAAAATGTAAACAATAGCATAATACAAAGCATGCGTAGGCATAATTTATATAAGCGTAAATAAAATAAAATAAAAACATGCTCAAAATTTCATAAATAATATATAACAAAATATATATGACATGATCAGAATAAAGTATAAACCAAATATGCTTAAACATAATCATGTAAAACATAAAAAAAAAAAAAGGCATGCGTAAAAGATCACAATTATCTAACTAAACATGCTCAAAAGTTCATGATAAAAATTCTAATTATAAATAATTAAATATATCATAGTATGAAATTAAATAAATAAAAGAGAACATACTTGGTTTGGAGAAAATAAAACAATCCTAGCGCACGCGCGTGTTGATGCAGGGCGTGCGTAGCGATGTTTTTGGGCTTGAAAAAACTGGGCCACTTCCTCTCTTTTAAGCAGTGGGCCTTGTTCCTTTTTTTTTCTCTTTTGTTCTGGGCCGCAGGGCCTGTTTTTTTTTTTTTTTTAATTATGGGCCGCAAGGCCTGCTTCTTTGTTTTTTTTATTGGGCCGGGTCCTTTTCTTTGGGCCAGGTCACACCTTTTTTACTTTTTTTTTTCTTTTTTCTCTCTTCTTCCTCCTTCGCGTCCTCTTCCTTCTTCTACTTGTTCTTCGCACCAAATCTCAAAAAAAAAAAAAAAAAAAATGGGCCTAGTAGTAAAAGACGAGAGCCCTAGTATTCAAATTTCCGAAAAAGAAGAAAATATATAATCAAATAGCCACGGGTAGCGCAAGTCAACGTCGTCAACATACTGGGACTCTGCCCAAGAATTTGATACGTACCACCATACCTGAGCTATTTTTGCAGGAAAGCTCAGCTTCTGCAATTTAATGCAAAAACAATCTTGATCCTTACCTAAGTTGGATGTAGCATACGTATATGACGTCACCAATTTGAATTCTCTTGCAGTTTCTGAGAAAAGCAATGATAGAGGCAATCATTTCATGGTAAAAAGCAGAGGTCGAAGAGGTAAAACTAAGAGAATTATTGTTACAGCAACAATATACATTATTGTCTACAAGATCTATGGTGCCATACGTTAACACATGGAACTTTGTTTAGAGTTTAGACAAAAAGTGACAAATGATGGGCCTCCACTCATGCCAGTGGGCCAATGGGAGACCTCAGAAATCCTTGCTTTAATTTTTAATTTCTGTAATAATTATCTTGAATGCAATCTTTATCTTAGAACTTCCGGTGAAAATTTCGGTTTAAAAAAAAAATTAATTATATATTTGAATCAAACTTTTACGTAGACTAAAATAAATTTTAATAAATTAATGCAAGGTGGCAGGGACGACTTCTTTTATAATTTTGATTCATGGTTGCTAAATTTAGTATCATACAATACTGCTCCTAAGAGCATCTTTAGCAATGCTAGTCATTTTTGAGTCAAATTTTAGCTAGCCACTTTAGAATTACGTCTGCATCAATGTTCTCCTGTTTTAGCTAGTTTTAAATTTATATTATTTTTTAAGGGAAATGATGGAAAATGTCACTTTAGATAGTGAAATGATAAAAAGGTCACCTAGTTTCCCACTTGATAAAAAGATCCATAATGAATTGTTAATAATATTAATTTAGTCTTTATGAATAATGAGGTGATGTTAAAAAAGGTCAATTTTTAATTTTTTTGATTCCGATTCTGCCCTTGAAGCCTAAAAACTGATCAATACGTACATAGATTCACCAACCCAAACCCTCACCCCTCTCTCCCTCCTTGTCTCTCATTTTGCAAACCCTGCATTTCGCGAAACCCTAGAAATCTCTCTCTCTCTGTCTGGCTCTCCCCTTCGCCATTCTCGTAATCTGCAAGTGTTCGCTTGCAGAAAGCTAATTTCGATTTCAATTCAGTCAAATTTCTGCAATTGATTCGTTGATGATGGCCCACGGAAAAGTCAGTCTCGCTCAAGAACTCCTCCCCTCGCCGATCTTCTCCGCTACCAAAGGTTTGTGTTCTTCAGCTTCTCCTCTATCCTTATCTCTCCGCATTGCATTCAATTTCTTTCTTGTTTTTGTTCTCTTTAATTTTATTCCATTCTTTGCTAGATCTTTCTCTCTGTGGTTCTGGTATGCATTTGAAATTTTTGTTATTCCAGCCAATTTTGAATTAGGGCTGCTACCTCTAAAGATTATGCCGGTATATGGATTAAGAAATTGTTGGATGTTGTTATTGGTTTGCGTTTTGATTTTGATTTTGAGATGTCTCAGACTCGGAGATGGCACAGAGGGAAGGGTTCGAGATGAGCGTCGCAGGATCTGGAGAGGTGGAGCCTTCGATCAGTCAGATCCTTGGAAAGATTGACAGGTTCACTGAGATTGTGAGTGTTTTCGGTTCTTGTGGATCCGCAGTTTTGATTTGTTGAGTTCATGTGATGTTTGGAAGGCTGAAGAATCAGGTTGGTAGCTCTCTTCCGCAAGATCGTCCCTCCACTCACCAAGTACTCGCCGGAGACCATTATGCTGATTGTGTTGAATCTGGTACGAATCTGGAGATGGTGAGTTCGAAATCGGCGACCACCGGAGAAAGTATTCCTTGCGATTTCTGCAATGAGCAGGCTGTGATGTTGTACTGTAAGGCCCACAAGCTTCGGAAGATATCTGAACTCTTCCTTTATACTCAGCGATCTTCGTTGATCTGATCTGTAATGCTTTTAAAGCTCTTCCTTTGTCAGATGGTATTAGTCATCTCTCCCATTCATTCTCTTTGTAGTTTTCATTTCCCAGGAACGAACCCTCATAATTCTTTAAGGTTTAGTAGCAGGGATTTTACTGCTTTACGTCTGCTTATATTAAATCAATTTGGATCTTTAATGGTGGGTGGAACTCTATTCCATACCATATAGATCTGGGTCTTACTATATATGAGTAGAGTATCCAGATTTGTTAGATTAATCAATTCATTATCATAAATTTGCAGCGATGTGTGCCAAAAGGATGTCCCAGTGGCGCTCATAAGCTTTCACAATTGTAGCCTTGATGCCAAAATAAAGACCAACATAGGTGAGTTTGGATTCGTTATATGTTTCTCAATTCAATTTGCCTGTGAATCTGTGAGTGTTGCTTTAAGTTTGCTTATATTAAGTTCGCTCATCTTACCTGAAGGTATTCCCTCTCTCTCCCTCTGTCATTATCGATTTATGCCTCTTTTTTTTTTTATTCGGTAAAGAAATTAAGGACCTGTTTAGTTTATTTGAAAATCTGGGAAAGAATTCAAAAGCAGTCATTTTGCTAAGTTATGGGTTATAAGGACTGCACAAAGTAGACAGCTTTATTTAGAGCGAGTGTGCTGTTTACTTTGATTTGGGTTTTTTTTTTTTGGTTGAGAAATTTTGGAACGCAGAAGTCTTTTTTGTTGAATGGGATTGAAAAATTTTGGTTGACTGAATTCATAGATTTTGAAGCAGAAGGTAGCATTTCAATAGTAATGTCGCTAATGAGTTGAACAAGGTTTAGCTTCTAACTTCTAAGCATGTCCTTCATCGGCAGCTTCTCATACCTCTAAATTGAGCTTTACCGCATTTGGTTCTATGCGATAAGTTTTGATGGGAAATTGAACCGAAATACTTTGTCTCATGAGCTTGGCTTTCTAATCATCTTATGGAATTTGTTGTTCAGGCTTAATGTATCTTGCATGACACATTGATATCCAGGTTTAGTTTCTTTTGTGAATTGTGATATACATTGTTTGTGAAGTTGCTTTGGAGAATGAGATAATTCTTAAAGTATGTTAAAAGTTTCACATCACTTGCATATCTTTGTCAAGTTGTGTAGTTCAAATGGATTCGTGTATCGAGTTAGATAGCATTTTTATCAGCATTGTGTACTTGTTTAATTTCTTCCCCTGTTAGAGTTATGATCGGCACTGTAAACTGGGAGCCAAACTCTCTGCTAGTTGTCCTGTAGGCAATGCCAGCCAAGTATGCTGCATTATGCTAGTGTCATTTGTCAGTAAGGACTAAGGAATATGTTTCACCTTTACAATGTGTGTATTGCACTTGTACTTGCAAAAATCATTACAGATTTGAGCTCGAGTTTTACAGATGTTTCACCTTTAATTGATCTGTGTTGGGTTTTTGCAGGGGACGATTACAAGATTAAAGTTTGGAACTACAAGATGCATAGATGTCTTTTTACTCTTCTCGGGCATCTAGATTATATTCGTCCCGTGCAATCTCACTTTTTTTATGCTTGAAGCTTTGTTGAAAGATTTTTACAATGATGTAAGTTTTATAATGGTCTATGCTACATGTGCTCTATGCACTATAGTCATTCTCATTAAGGTTTATGAACCATTCGTTTGAAGGCAATGATTTCTTATTCTTGGTCCCCATACAGAGGAGTTCTTGCCAAATCATTGTTAACCTCAAGTCACTGTCAGTGATTTGGCTATTGATAGTTACTTGGTTAGTGACATGGTCAGTTACTTAGTGACATGTGATTAACAGTGGCTTGGCTATTAACTTGTGACTTGGCTACTGACAGTTACTTGGTCAGTGACATGGTCAGTTACTTAGTTAGTGACATGTGATTAACAGTGACTTGACTATCAACTTATGACTTGGCTACTGACAGTTACTTGGTCAGTGACATGGTCAGTTACTTAGTTAGTGACATGTGATTAACAGTGACTTGGCTATTAACTTGTAACTGTCAGTGACATGTAATGTGACATAGTCAGTTACTTAGTTAGTGACATGTGATTAACAGTGACTTGGCTATCAACTTGTGACTTGGCTAGTGACATTGTCAGTGACATGTAATGTGACATGGTCAGTTACTTAGTTAGTGATATGTGATTAACAGTGACTTGGTTATCAACTTGTGACTTGGCTACTGACAGTTACTTGGTCAGTGACATGGTCAGTTACTTAGTTAGTGACATGTGATTAACAGTGACTTGGCTATCAACTTGTGACTTGGCTACTGACAGTTACTTGGTCAGTGACATGGTCAGTTACTTAGTTAGTGACATGTGATTAACAGTGACTTGGCTATCAACTTGTGACTTCGCTACTGACAGTTACTTCGTTAGTGACATGGTCAGTTACTTAGTTAGTGACATGTGATTATACACACCAATTTAGGTCACTAGTTAAGTCATTGACTCTGTCACTAACCAAGTTACTGGCCAGTGAAGTTATTGGCAAAGCAATTATTATGTCAAATGCAACTGAAAGTACATCATTACAGCTACAATATTGCTCAACAACTTTATATATCATGGAGACTTGAAAATTAGTTACTTGAGGTTAATAGTTGCCCAGACAGTGACTTGAAAATTCCAAAATATGTAAGTGACATGCAGTGTGACTTGGGTCAGTGACATGGATTTAATAATGACCTGACAAGTGACAAGTGACAAGTTCTTGTTCCATTTTAGATATTGTATTTTCTTAACTAGGTTCTGATGGTGTGAAGATCAAATGGTTCCAATGACCTAACATCAATAACTTCTATGTCATACCCCTTGTTCACCAAGACCGGCTGTTTTAGCTCTGTGGTCTTCATCTTAGATTCTTAGGTGACATGATCAAAATTACTTTCACAAGTAAATTGGTTTAATTCTTGCTCCTCACCTAGATTCCTCTTAAGGAGATTTCTACTCACCTAGATTCACCTCGAGGAGATTAGTCCTCACCCATATTGGCTTTGAGGTGATTTCTCTTCACACAAATTCGTCTTTAGGGAATTACTTTACTCCTTACCCAGATTACTCCTCACCCATATTAGCCTTGAGAGGATTTCTTCTCACACAGATTAGCCTTTAGGGAATTACTTTACTCTTCACCCAAATCTTCCTTGAGGGGATATCTCCTTACCCAGATTTTCCTTGCGGACTCCTTACCCAGATTACTCCTCACCCATATTAGCCTTGAGAGGATTTCTTCTCACACAGATTAGCCTTTAGGGAATTACTTTACTCCTCACCCAAATCTTCCTTGAGGGGATATCTTCTCACCTAGATTCCTCTTGAAGAGATTTCTACTCACCTAGATTCACCTCGAGGAGATTACAGCATGCCACAATGACAATTCAGGTGGTAAAAATGATTGTGGTAATGCAGACAAGCAAATTCAATGGAAAGGGAAAAACAAAAGTAGGGCAGTAAACTCAATCATAAATACAATACATACCTCAATGTATAAAGTCAACTTCAAAATTATCAATACAATACATGTATATAGCAATGTATCTCTTTACACGACTTAAAAAAATTATCAACTTAGCATATTGAGCAGTATACTAACTAAGAAATACAACTACAATGTGATATCAGCTTAAATACAGTAGTATTTTACTAGTAGAGTTACCATTTGTCCTCTAACACCTGATTCTCACTATCAATTCACTTTGATTAAGCAAGTCCATGGTAGCCCGAGTTAAGCTCTTAATTCAATAAATTTTACACGAATGTTTCAGACACTACACTGAAAATAGTAGTTAGGTGTAAATTCTATCTCAATGCTACGCTAGAAATCATACAACCATAAATTCTTAACATTGACTACCACACAGTTTACCATCTCCATAAATTGTGATGCCAAAACTATAGCAGAATCAAATTTAGCAAAAACAACAGAAGTATAACGATAAAAAGTTAAAAACTTCACATAGACATACCCACTCACAGCAACTTTTGTCTACACATAAACCAATCCACTACAAAAAACAAAATCAAATCAACAGCAAAGATATTGAGTAAGATATTGAGAGAATTAGCTTGAGTTGTGCTTCATAAATTACAGAGGCAGAGAGCCAAACAGATAACCATTGAAGAAGAACAAGTAACAAGGCCTCGATCTCCATATGCAGGCCAATACCACACACATAATTTTCCTTTGTCTACCTATAACTCCAAACAAACTCTTATAAATCCATTAAACTGAGCAATTCATCAGCAAGTTTGTCATCTCATACTACACTGCTGGTCGATTATCAAGTTATCAAGAATATCAATAAGAAAATGATAATTAAAGCTATAGCCTATAGCTTTTTTGGTGGAAAAATCAGGGATGCAGTTAGAGAGATACATATGGCTTCGATCATATGACATTTATGTGTTTTAATATTAGAAAGCAAGTCTTCCTCCCAGAATCAAACCAAAAGGCAGAAACTTGATTAACTAATTAATCAATTAAATAAAAAACTCGAGCTTTATTGTTATTAGAGCAAAGTGGGTAGACCTGGAAGGGATCTACGGGAATGGAGGTGCAGTTTCCTGGAGGATATGGCAGCGGAAGTGGCTCCGAAGACGGTGGCCATTTGAGATCAATATTGAATAAGAGGAAACTGAAATCGAAGCCAAGGAAGACGATGATGGCACCAAGAGCCCGATGAAGATGAAGAAGAAGACGAATCTCCACCAGAGGGGAATAGGCTTCTGCCAGACCGCCACTCGTAGCGGCCGACGCGAAAAAAAAATAGCTCCTCACGCAATTGATTCCTTAAACTCCATCAAATTCACGCTAGATCTTGAAAAGCTCAAAAACGAAACCGGACCTGAGGAACTCCTGGAAATACGCGCCGCCGCTACCAAATCTCTCCAACTCCACAGAGCCGATTCAAAGCTCCCGCTCCGGTGAAGAATGCAGAAACGACGTAGTAGCGGACCGGACGTGCTGGACGGTATGGGGGGGAGAGAGAGAGAGGAGAGAGAGAGAGAGATTTTGGTTAGGGTCGAGTCCGAATGGATTCAGACGGGCTTGGGTAAAGGAAAGGGAAGAGAGAGAGAGAGAGAGAGAGCTGTGGCAGCTTTGGTAATTAAACTTAACCTTAGTGGCAGGTTGTTAATAAGTGACCTTCATTATCATGAGGATATTTATGGTGACTGGATTATCATAAGGTACTTTAAAATGACCTCTTTTATCATTGTCCATTTTTTAAATGAATATTAAATAGTTTAAATGTATTTATAAATTACATAAAATAACTTAAAATGAATGTTTTAAATTATAGAGAGCCTCATCCCGCTCTCTATATTTAGGAGCGAGATAATTAAAAGTTATAATAGAGAGACACTTAGGAGTCTGGTGCAGCTGCTAAAATAGATAAAAACCTAAACATGCTCTCCAAAATAGCTAAAGAGCCACAATAGAGAGTCTGCTAAAGATGCTCTAAATACATGAATTTTAATATTGATTTTGGAACTTCATCACATGGTTATTGTTTCATCTATAAAGTAAAATTTGTTGTCGGGTGTCATACAAAACTTTGGTAAAATTTTGCCTTTTTTTTTTTTTTTTTACTTGTGTAGAGACGAAAAATAAGAATTTCGTGGAAATTGATGAAAAATTTTGAGAAATTTCAGAAAACTTCTAACAGAATGACGTAATATGACAATATCTGAATTTCGTCTTAGTATTTCAATATTTCAATCCTTCGTTACAACTATTGTATCTCTTTTGTGAAGAAATAAATAGATTTTAAAACAGCTTCTAGCTCAGTCGAAGAAGGCCCCGGCTACTGCCTCTACTTCTAGCTCAGTCGTTGGAGGTCCGTTGAGCAAGTATTGGAATGCCATCTGGAGTGCACACGTACCAGCTAAAACAAAGGTTTTTCTCTGGAAGCTACTTTGAGGAATCTTGCCTACACGCACTGTGCTTGCTGACCGGCGGGTTCACTTACCAGACTACATGTGTGTCTTTTGCTCAGGGACATAGCCCAGATTCGAAAATGGGGTGGGCAATTTTTTTGGGCGAAGGCCAAAATTTTTTTTTGATGTCTCTATAGCCAAACCTGCATAATATCAATGAATCTCATCAACCGATTCAACCCATTCCCAATTACGACCTCAGTCACCTCACCCTAAACACCAAACATCACGAATTCAGCATGGGTATTGGGTATACGGTGTTTACCTGAGAATCTGAGCATCAGGGATTAAAGATTTGAAGCCTTCAAGAGTTCAAGGAGTCGCACTGTCACATAGAATCCAAAGATGCAGACAGCAGCCCAAAAATCGAATACCTGGGATCTGGGATTGAAGCCTTGAAGGAGTCGCACTGCGACTGTCGCAGACTCGTAGTGGAGCCGTGGAGGTGGCTCGGTGGCGGAGGAGGTGGCTCAGGTGTGGAGCGGTGGAGCTGGCTCGGCGGAGGTGTCGGGACTCGCTAATCGAACCTGGAAGGCGGAAGCAAAATGGGGACAGCGCCACAGGGGGAGAACGGGAGAGTATGAGAGTCGACCTACAGCCCGCAAAGCATCAATATTTTTTTTTTAATTTTTTTTTATTGGGCTATACCCATACTTAGTCGATTTTGGCTCAAATTTTCCCTTGGGTTGTAGCCCAAGTAGCCCTTGTCTTGGCTACGTCCCTGCTTTTGCTCTAATAATTTTGAGACTAGTGTCCATACTTTCAAAAATTGTGATGGCGTGGAGCTCTTTTGGGTGGAGGGGCCTTTGAAATTAAAGCCCAAAGAGCATGCAGCCATTAATTTGCATGATTGGATATATGGTATGATTGACGTAATGCATGGGGAGCAACTCTGCATGTTTTTCATAGCTCTTTGGAGTCTGTGGAATGAAAGGAACAAAGTAATTTGGCAGGGTGCGCAATTCAATCCTATGTTCGCTGCTCAATGGGCTGTTGCTTATTTGGTGGAGTTCCAAAAGGTTACTTACAAACCTACTGTGAAGATGAAAAGAAGCGTGACGAAGTGGGAGTGTCCACCACGGGGTAGGCTCAAAATAAACATTGATGGCACTGGCGGATCCAATCACAGACTAGGACGGGCTCAAGCCCGTCCGAGATTTTGAAGCAAAAAAAAAAAAAAAATTAGATGTATGTTCAAAGAAAGCTCATCTTTTTCTCATCTTGTTATTGTTGTTGTTGATGTATGGTTTTCAAAAGACTCCGTTAGAAAGAAGAAAACCCAGAAGGAAGTATCCAACTTCATTAGCCCTCTATAGAATTTGACATACAGCACTCTATAAGTTAGTTATTTCCAGCTGAATTTGAGAAAGGCAGAGACCCTAGAATTTTGATCTGGGTTTGTGTTTGGTGCTTTTATGAAAAATTGGAATTGGGTTTTGATCAGAAGAGAAGGAGCTGGTGGAATTGGTGTTGTTTGGTGAATGGAAAAATGGATTTCTGGCCGGAATTTCTTGCAAGCAGTTGGGGCGAAGAATTTGTGGCAAGTACTATATATATATATATATATATATATATTTTAAGAATTCCAAGCCCGCCCAAGACTTCAATCCTGGATCCGCCACTGATTGATGGAGCTTTTCGTGGTGTTGACGGCAAGGGGGGAATTGGGGTGGTGGTTAGAACTGATGAAGGTGTGGGAATCGCGGCTTTAGCTAGGCCCTTTGTACATGCTCACTCCGCGTTGAATATGGAAGTTGAAGCGTGTAGAGCGGGTCTATTTCTTGGTATTAACCAAGGTTGGACTGACATTGACATTGAGTGCGATTCTATCCTTTTGATTGCTGCCCTGCAAAGAGGTGGAGAGGATCTTTCTGAGGTGGGTCGGGTGTTAGAAGATTGTAAGGCATATATGACGGCTTTTCAGTTTGTTAATATTCGGCACATCTATAGAGAAGCAAATGGTGTCGCGGATCGTTTAGCGCATCTTGCTAGTTGTGGTATGCTTGATGATGTTTGGTTAGAGGAGACTCCTGCTATTATTCAGGATGTTCTCTACGAGGATATGTGTAATTGTTCTTATGTAGCTCGGAATTCAGGTTTTATGTCCCCTCCGATGTGAAACTTAATTATTAATATAATAAATGAAACCGGGCGTGGGGCTGAGCCTCCCAGATAGGCTAGGTTCCAAACCACTTAAAAAAAAAAAAAAAAAAAAAAAGATTTTTAAAACAGAATGTTTGAAGTAGTGGACAAAACTTGTTAAACACCTTCTACTAAAGGGTTAATGGTCAATATCGAAGGGATAAAGATCGACAAGTGTGAAAAAATTGTAAACAGTGAATAAAATTTTGATATCTTCTCCAAAAAAAAAAAAAAAACACCCGTTAGATTTCTGAAGAGAATCTACCATAGCAGTTGGATATGAAATCCATTCGGGGATGTAACTGAAGTACAAGGACCCACCTCTATAATCCTGGTTGGTGTACTTTCTTTACCCTCAACACCTACCTCTTATTTATCATGCATTCATGCGATTTCATTTATAATTCTGAATTGCATTAATTTTCAAATCTACCTATTTATTTTCAGAAGATATGTAAAAAAAAAAAAAAAGAATGGCTGGTAAAAGGAAATAATTGTCATGGTGACGTCGTGGAATAAAGCCAATTAGAAGGTTTTTTAATAAATAAAAAACTGGTGGTGCACATATTTACCGAAACGAGTAATTTTCGACTAAAAGGGTTTTTTTGCTAAATTAGGGGTTTTCAGAAACAGAGCAACTAGTTCTAGTTCTAAGCCGCAAACCTGTTCTCTCTCTCCAACCTAAGACCAAGCTCTCTCCTTGACTCCTTGTGGTCACCCAGAAGCGCGGCTGCTCAAGTTTTCGTTATGAATATTCTCAAACTTTTGTCCGGCTCTCTGTTTCTGGAGAAAGATGACCAAAAGTTTGATGATTGTGGGAGTCTTGATCTGTTTCCATTTGGATTTCCCAGATCATTAACTGTGGATAGGATTCAGGTTCAAAGCACTTGTCCTGCTCTGTTCCTTCACATGGTAAATAGCGATTTCTCGGCTGTTTAATCTTTTCGTTTAGATCCTGGTTTTCAGGCCCTGAATCTGAATTTCAATTTGGTTTATGTTTTCAATTGAATTTCAAAATTTGGTTTGCCGTTTTTGGTTTTCAGATGGATTGGAACTATGAATTTTAAATCTTTTTTTGACAATCCCTTTTTGGCTTTGCTTCTTGGTTTCTTTGGTTTGCTGTTTTTCTTTCTTTGAATTTGCATGTTTGTTAATTTCGTTTGTGTCTCTGCACTGCATCATGTTGCTCTTCTTTTTCTATTTTGAGAATCTTTTTTGTTATTTTGGCCTGAGTTTGGATTTGAAATCAAAATCTCTTTTTAGAATATCGGCAGTCTTCTCTTGTGATATTCAATTTTGTGTCGTTTTTGTTAACTGATTTCTATTCTACTTGGATGTTCTGAAGCCCATCTCATCTAAAATTTTATTCCTACTTAACGACATATGCTTCTCTGTTGCAATTGCTGTTAAGGTTATTGTCCATTTATTTATGTTGTTGATATGATTAGATTGTATCTAATGAAAATCAAAACCTTGTTTGAAAGCATTATCCATTTCCTTTCTAGGTTTCTCGGTATGATTAAAAGATAGGTTTTTAGGTGAGTGAATTGTGAAAGTTTAAATTTTGATTCGATTTTATTTTGACTCTGCACATCGATAATGATGGCAGTGATCTCTTATATCAATGACGCTGGGAGTGGAGGATTCAGGAGCATGCAAAGTCTTTGTCTGAGATTATTTCCCACCAACTTTTAATTGCTAGCAGACCTGAGATTCCTCTTCTGTGGATCTCTTTAAGAAATGTAGTATTTGAGTTTTGTAGACTTCTAATCCAGATTTGGTAGCTCAATATTCTTCAAGTATACAACATTAGTGGGTCCTGTTTTCTATTTTTTAATTTCTTTTACTAACTTATTGTGGTGCATCTGAGCCACATTAGAGGTCTTTTGTTGCTTCTAACTGATGACTGACCATATATTTGTTTCATCACACTTGGAGAATAATTGGAAAGCTGTTTGAATTCTTCTAGGATGTTGTTCAGTATGATCACTCCAATGCTGCTTTTCCTACTATGATTTATGTAAATTAAATTTTTGGTGTAGGAAGAGTATATTATGCTTTTATTGATACAAGCATCAAAAGTGTTTTTGTACGATTCATATGTTAATACCAAGTTCATACCTGTATAGGCAGTAGTAAATCTGGACTCTGGGTGTCAAACAGATTATTTTTTGGTGCTTGAATCTTTAGTTTTGCAGAATCTAATTTATTTCTGATTTTACAGATCGACATCGATGGAGAATTCAAACGATACCTGTTCTTTCCCGCCATGCCCTGCTCAATTAACTTTCATAAACAGCACAGAGGTGATTAGTCCCCCCATATTTGTTAATTACTTATTTAAGTGCTTCATTATGCCTGACTTCAATTTGCGGTTATAATGTGGTTCAATTCTGATTCCAGATTCAATATCAATGGAATACTGAATTCTCAAAAGGATTGCGGTACTTCCCTGCCATGCCCTGCTGAAGTAACTATCCTAAGCAGCAGAGCCCTGCAGAGGTAATTTGTTTTCATCTTTGTTAATTACAGGTATTATGTGATTTTTTATGTCCTACCTTTTGTTTCGTGTGAATTTGAACTTTGAATTAAAAACTTTTTCTTTTTCTATTTTGATTTTTTGTTTTGTTTAGTTTCTGTTATTTTGGTCGGGATTTGAATTTTAAAATTAAATTCTTTCACTCTTTGGATTTTGAATTTAAAATCTTTCTCTTTTTAGAATGTCAGCAGTCTTTCTCTTGTGATATTCAATTTTCCTTTGGTTTTGTTAACTTATTTCCATTGTACTTGGAAGTTCTGGAGCGCATCTCATCTAAAATTTAATTCCTAGCCAACGACATATGGTTCTCTGTTGCAATTGCTGTTAAGGTCATTGTTTATGTATATATGTTGTTGATAAGATTATATTGTATCTAATGAAAATCAAAACCAAGTTTCTTGGAAAGCAGTATCAATTTCCTTTCTAGGTTTCTCGGTATGGTCAAAACTCAAAAGATAGGTTTTTAGGTGCGTGAACTGTGAAAGTTAAAAATTTTGATTTGGTTTTATTTTGACTCTGCAAATCGATAGTGATGGCAGTATCTTATATCAACGACTCTGGAGTGGTGGATTCAGGAGAATGCAAAGTCTTTGTCTGAGATTATTTCCCACCAACGACCTGAGATTCCACTTTAGTGGATTTCTTTAATAAATGTATTCTTTGAGTTTTTGCTGACTTCTAATCCAGATGTGGTAGCTCAATATTCTTGAAGTGTACTACATTAGTGGGTCTGTTTATTTATTTTTTAATTTCTTTTACTAATTTATTATGGTGCATCTAAGGCGTAGTAGAGGTCTTCTGTCGCTTCTATCTGACTGACTGTATATTTGTTTCATTACTGGGAGAATTATCGGCAAGCTGTTTGAATTCTTCCAGGATGTTGTTCAGTATGATCACTGCACTGCTGCTTTTCTACGTTGCATTTTATGTAAATTAAACATTTGTGTAGGAAGGGCGTGTTATGCCTTTATTGATACAAGCATCAAAAGTGTTTTTATACGATTCATATGTTAATACCAAGAACTTAATACCTGTATAGGCAGTAATAAATCTGAACTTTGGGTGTCAAAAAGATTATGTTTGGGTGCTTGAATTTTTTGTTGTCTAGAATCTAATTCATTTCTGATTTTACAGATTGAGATTGATGGAGAATTCAAACGATACCTGTTCTTTCCTGCCATGCCTTGCTCAAGTAACTGTCATAAACAGCAGAGAGGTGATTATTCTCTGTATTTCTTAATTACATATTTAAGTGTTTCATTAGGCTCAACTTTGATCTGCAGTTCTAATGTTGTTCAATTCTAATTTTCCAGATTCATTGTTGATTGAATACTTAAAAGGATTGCTGTTCTTTCCTGCGATGCCGTGTTGAAGTAACTATCCTAAGCAGCAGAGCCCTGCAGGGTAATTAGTTTTCATCTTTGCTAATAACAGGTTAATTACGCTCGATTTTGATTATATGTCCCCGTCTCTGTTGGTTCTTCAGAATATACCAAGCTGTAGTATTGTTTATGTTTGTGTTATCAGTATTATGTGATTTTTTATGTCTAGCTTCTTTTTGCTTGAATTTGAACTTTCAATTAAAATGTTTTTCTTTTTCTATGTTGAGAAATTTGTTGTTTAGTATTTTGGCCTGAATATGAAGTACAAGGACCACCTTGAGTTACTTTCTATAATCCTGGTTGGGTGTACTTTCTTTACCCTCAACACCTACCTCTTATTTATCATGCATTGATGCGATGTAATTTATAATTCTGAATTGCATTAATTTTTAAATCTACCTATTTATTTTCAGAAGATATGTAAATAAAAAAAAAGAATTGCTGGTAAAAGGAAATAATTGTCATGGTGACGTCGTGGAATAAAGCCAATTATTTTTGAAGAAGATTTTTAATCAAAAAACACTGGTGGTGCACATATTTACCTAAACGAGTAATTTTCGACTAAATTTATATTTCCTGCTTTTTTGCTAAATTTTCAGAAACAGAGCAACTAGTTCTAAGCCGCAAACCTGTTCTCTCTCTCCAACCTAAGACCAAGCTCTCTTCTCTCTCTCTCTCTCTCCTTCCGTCCTTCTGTAACCATAGAACAGGACACTATATCTCCCCTTCTGGAAAATCGTTGGTCACCCAGAAGCGCAGCTGCTCAAGTTTTCGTTATGAATATCATCAAACTTTTGTCCGTCTCTCTGTTTCTGGAGAAAGATGAACAAAAGTTTGATGATATTGGAGATGATTGTGGGAGTCTTGATCTGTTTCGATTTGGATTTCCCAGATCGTTAACTACGGATAGGATTCAGGAAAAATCACTGTTCCGTTCAAAGCACTTGTCCTGCTCTGTTCCTTCACATGGTAGATAGCGATTTCTCGGCTGTTTAATCTTTTCGTTTAGATCCTGGTTTTCGGGCCCTGAATCTGAATTTCAATTTGGTTTATGTTTTCAATTGAATTTCAAAGTTTGAGCAAATTTGGTTTGCTGTTTTTGGTTTTCAGATGGTACTCCCCAGGATTCGAACTATGAATTTTAAATCTTTTGGCCTTAACATCCCTTCCTAGGACGCTGATTTATTCTTTTTTCTAGTTTGACAATCCCTTTTTGGCTTTGCTTCTTGGTTTCTTTGGTTTGCTGTTTTTCTTTCTTTGAATTTGCATGGTTGTTAATTTCGCCAATTTTAGGTTAAGTAGAGTGGAGGATTGGGGTGATGTTAAGTTGTTTCCTCTGTTTTATTCTTTTTCTTAGCAATTCTGTCTCTCTTTTCAGAATCCATTGCCCAATAATTCATGGAATTCCATATAATAACAAAGGTTGAACTAGAGGGTTTCCCACTGGAAGTTTTAAAACTATTTCAGTTTCTTTGTTTTCAGGAGTAACATTAGTTGTTCCTCCGGTTACTTTCCCGGATGACTAAGATGTAATATTATTTTGTTTGTGTTTTGTATGGTTAAAAGATAGGTTTTTAGGTGAGTGAATTATGGAGGTTTAAATTTTGATTCGATTTTATTTTGACTCCGCACATCGATAACGATGGCAGTGATCTCTTATATCAATGATGCTGGAAGTGGAGGATTCAGGAGCATGCAAAGTCTTTGTCAGAGATTATTTCCCACCAACTTTTCGTTGTTAGTAGACCTGAGATTCCACTTTAGTGGATTTCTTTAAGAAATGTATTCTTTTTTTTTGTAGACTTTCAACCCAGATGTGGTAGCTCAATATTCTTGAAGTGTAGTGGTCTGTTTCTTTATTTTTTAATTTCTTTTACTAATTTATTATGGTGCATCTAAGGCGTAGTAGAGGTCTTTTGTCGCTTCTATCTGACTGACCGTATATTTGTTTCATTACTTGGAGAATTATCGGAAAGCTGTTTGAATTCTTCCAGGATGTTGTTCAGTATGATCACTGCACTGTTGGTTTTCTACGTTGCATATTATGTGAATTAAACATATTTGTAGGAAGGGAGTGTTATGCCTTTATTGATACAAGTATCAAAAGTGTTTTTATACGATCCATATGTTAATACCAAGAAGTTAATACCTGTATAGGCACTAATAAATCTGAACTTTGGGTATCAAACAGATTATGTTTGGGTGCTTGATTTTTGTTGTTGTGCAGAATCTAATTCATTTCTGATTATACAGATCGAGATTGATGGAGAATTCAAATGATACCCGTTCTTTCCTGCCATGCCTTGCTCAAGTAACTATCATAAACAGCAGAGAGGTGATTATTCCCTGTATTTCTTAATTACATATTTAAGTGTTACATTAGGCTCAACTTTGATCTGCAGTTCTAATGTTGTTCAATTCTAATTTTCCAGATTCAATGTTGATTGAATACTTAAAAGGATTGCTGTTCTTTCCTGCGATGCTGTGCTGAAGTAACTATCCTAAGCAGCAGAGCCCTGCAGAGGTAATTAGTTTTCATCTTTGTTAATTGCGCTCGATTTCGATTACATGTCCCTGTCTCTGTTGGTTCCTCAGAATTTACCTAGCTGTATATTTTTTATGTTTGTGTTATCTGTATTATGTGATATTTTTATGTCTAGCTTCTTTTTTGCTTGAATTTGAACTTTGAATTAAAATGTCTTTCTTTTGCTATGTTGAGAAATTTGATGTTTAGTGTTTTGGCCTGAATTTGAATTTCAAAGTTAAATTCTTTTACTCTTTGGAATGTTTGCAGAGTCTCTTCTCATGCTGTTTGGCATTGAAATTTAACTTTCCTTTGTATTTTACTGTTCTCTATTGTACTTTGAATGCTGAAGCTCCTCTCATTGAAATTGTTGAGTCCTTTACTTCATAGTTAACGACGTATGTATCTGTATTGCTTTTAGTGTTGAGTTGTTTGTGTGAAAATATTAGATTGTATCTTGTGAAAAACGAAAATCAACCCTTGTTTTCTGGAGAGCAATGTCGAATTTCTCCCTTTTTTGTTCTCGAGAGTAAACATTTTGAGTGCGTGAACTGTGCAAATTTAAGGTTTTATTCAGTTCTATTCTGATGTTGCAGGTTGATAGAGATGGTGGTGTCTTTGGATGAAAGACACGTCGGGTGGAGGATTCAAGGAAGCATATCAAGCGTGCAGCTGAGATTCTTTGCCACCAACTTTTCAAGGTAAGCAAACTTGAGATTCCTTTTTGGAGGATCTCCTGAAAAAATCTTTCACTGTTAAAGTTCACAGTAAGTATCTTTTGAATTGTTATGTCTAGCTTTTGTTTTGCTTGATTTGGTCGCTCAAATTTGTTGAAATGCAGAACCAGTTACCTTAGAGTTAACTTATTGTCGTGCATCAAAGGCATGTTAGAGGTCCGTTGCTTCTTTTAACTGACTACCGATCACATTTTTGTTTTATTACTTGGAAACCGACCGAAAAGCTGTTTTGAATTGGTCTTCAAGGATTTTTTTTTAATAGGATTACTCAAATGCTGGTTTTCCTAGATTGTATCTTTTGAGAATTACATCTTTGTGTGACGAGAGATCTAGTAAAACTTCGTGGTTGTATTGATATATGTATCAAATGTATTTTGGTACCATTCATAGGATAATAGTAAGGAGATCATACCCATATATAATAAATCTGAACATGTATGAGGCCTAAACTAGGCTAGCTGTGCACTTGAAATGCTTCTGAGGTATTTTTACTAATGTTTTTTTTTTTTTTTTTTTTTTTTTCCGAAATATGCAGGTTTGGAAATGAGGCACTAAAGTACAAGTGCCAAAATTTTCACTTCATGCCAGTTTTTGACAGCCTGTAATAATATATATATATATATATATATTTTTAAGTTTCCCTTTATGCCAATTTTTTAATTCATAAAATTCAGTAGTGTAGTGTACTAAATTACGAATTCGTACACCACTGAATTATAATTTAGTAATAGGAATGACACAAATATATAAAACACCAGTAGTGCGAATGGAAGGATCTAGATTTACACTTAGGGTAATTAAGTATTATTACCAGATTGTCCCTTACCCTTTCTATAAAAGCAACAGTACACAGTGCCTGATCTAAAACAACAGTGAAAAAAGAAAAAAGAAAAATTCTAGAGATCAAGGAAAAAAGGAAAGCTCTGTTCATCTGAAAATGGGTCGGGGCAAGAGTGGAGATGGCAGCCAAGGCAAAGGTGGAGGGGGCAAGGGCAAGAATGGAAATGGCGGCCAAGGCAAAGGAGGAGGGGGCAAGGGCAAAGGCAAAGGCAAAGGCAAAGGAGGAGGGGGCAAGGGCAAGAAGGACAAGAAGGACAAGAAGGACAAGAAATCTGATAAGGCCAACAAGAAGCTGGAGCAGTACCTGAAGAAGAAGCGGAAGATTTGGGAGAAGATGAAATGAAGAATCAAGAATGGCAGCGACTGGGATCTAGGGTTAATCGAGAGTCTGGGTGTTGGGAATGGGTTAATTTCAGTCTAGTTGGGAATGGGTTAATTTCAGTCTAGGGTATCGGGTAGGGTCGTATGTAAAGTTGCCATTTAATATCAATGTCATCGTATTACTAAATCAAGTTAGTTAACAAGGAAAAACAAAACAAAAAGGGGATCCCCAAGATCCGAAACCCTTGATTTTTGTTTTGGGCTCCGTCCTCTCTCTCTCTCCCTCCCCCTATGGCTTCTGCTTGTTGGGAAGCTGAGCAGCTCAATCGTCAATATGGTTCTGGGCTTTTGTGATTTTCTGCATTTATGGTTCTGGGTTGTTGTGATTTTGTGCATTCTTATATCTGGGTTGTTGTGATTTTGTGCATTCTTATATCTGGGTTTTGGTTCTTGGCACTTCCCAAATACTGGAGCTGAATGTTGTCTATTTAGATTGAGAGGTATGGTACTAGGAGATGGTCAAACCGCTAATCCAAGGTTCCAGAGGTGTAGAATTGCATGGTAGCAAGTTACAACAAGGTCTGTGGTTCATTGTGTAGAGTCAGATGGTGGAGTGATTCAACTAGAACTAGACAATGAGTCGGAGTAGGAAACTGATACTCAGTAGTAACTAGTAAGAGAGGGGAGGAAAGGTTGCAATTTGAGGGAAAAATTATAAGAGGTAAGAAAAGTAATTGGGATTTTAGATTTAGGTTGTTAAACTCCCTGTTACTCTGCTTGGAAGATGCTATAATACTGTGAAAGAAACTGTTAAGCTAAGTGTTTTCACATATATGGAACTATATTCTGGTGTTAAGAAACTGTAATGCTAATCGAACAGAAATTGAAAATTAGAAAGCAGCTGCAACTTAGTTGTTTTGTCATCTGTTGTAGCTGTGTTGTTGTGTCTAGCTGAAGTACTAGTGTTCTCAAATTCTCGTAGGTTGTCACACACCGTTTTCTGTGGGTGCCTTTGTATTGTTTTTTCTTTACCCAAAGTACAGTTAAAATAGAAAAGCTAATAACTACTGGAAGTGTAGAGGTCTAACTATAGAGAAATTTAATGGGCAAGACCAATGCATTTGGCATTTACACGAAGGATGCCACCTAAAACATTGTTCTCGGTTTAGTTTCTGAACTTCAATGCAGTTTCTGGACTAAACCAATTGCTGGTACATATAGTTCTGACTTGCACGAAATCTCCTGATTTCTTAGAAGTAAGTTTCTTTATGTGCAGGGCTTTGAGGAAGCAATTGCTGAAGTTGATACGCTGGGAGAGAAATCATACAAGGACAGCACTCTAATCATGCAACTTCTGAGGGACAACCTCACTGTTTGGACTACAGATTTGCAGGTCCATACTACTCTTACGTGGAGTATTAGATGATTTTTGCAGTTTTCTTAGATGGGGTTGCTGAGTTACTTAGTTTTACCATGGCCATAACAAACAAATGTTATATATCAATAGCACTTGAGCCCTTCTATGGCACTAATGAAAGAAAAGTTATTTTTAAACAAGTAAGTTGAGAATGGATTAAACCTGTCAATCTCATTGAGATCTCAAAATCAGACCTATGTTATGATATACAATTTGATCCTTAAAGAACAAAGTAAATTTATATATGATGCTCTTTATGCTGTTTGATTCACTTGCATGCATGTGGCTTTTTAGTTTGGACTTTTAGTGATTTTGCGTGTGTGGCTCTTTTGTTTGGGATTTTAGTAATTTCGGTGTAGTTGCTAGGTGCTCGACTGTGTAATATCGGTATTTTGCATGTGGCTCTTTTGTTCTGTTATTGAGATTAGTAATGATGATTCCTAGTATTTTGTGCTTTGCTTATTAAAGTCTCTGATCAGTTAGAGTTGAGACTGTTCTAAATGCCTGACCATTTTGAAATTTGAAGACAAAGGTGTGTCACCCCGTGTCTCTGTCCCCATATCTGTTCAGGTTTTCATAACTTGTGTGTGTTTCACATGAGACTCTAGGAATGTTTCTTCCCTATCATCGTCTTCCGTTTGTATTCAACCATGCCTGTGCTAAAAGCGTGTTATGTATATGTGACAACCTTAAAGCCTACAGCTCACCTAGGGTGCGTGCACATGACTATTAAGTAAACGTGTTTAAATTGTGTTAGGGGATTGTTCCTAATCTTGTTCAAAGATAAGTGTTTGTTCCTAGTCTTGTTCGGCAGCAAAGAATACAAGCACATATGCTATAGTTTCTTGGTAGTACAAAGTTAGGGTGACAGCCAGTGTTGTTCCTAAATTAGGCAAGAAATTTTGGTTACCACAAAGAATTCAATCTATTTATTCTTGCGTTACTTCACAGCAAACATAGAATATAGATCATAATCCATGTATATATTAATGATTGGTCCTCATCAACTTAAACATTTAGCTCCCTCACTTCTCTGCATCTCTGGCTCTATCTCAATCTCTTTCCCTTCAAAGCCAAATACATGTCTACCCATTATCCTCTTTTTGCTTTAGTTGCTTGTTATCTTAGAATATGCCCTATTTTGAATCAACATAATCTTATTTAGGTGATCAAGTGCATTCTGTTAGAGCAATTGAACTAATTTCGTAACCTGTTTTTCACCAAGCACTGTCAGATAAACTTTTATCACTTGTGGCAATGGACTTTCTTTCTTGCTCCCCACCAAACTGAGATTGTGGCTTTCTAAGCGTTTTGAATACCACAGGCAGTGCCTTCCCCTGTACCAGATTATTCTAGTTGAGGTCGACTCTGACCCAAACCTCGGCCAGGATCCTCCTTTGGGAACACTAGCACACAGTGGAGACAATATTACACTATTACTACATGTATAATGGCTGCAACTGAAAATTGAAGGGCTCGTATGGTTCTTGATTGAAATCATTTTCAAATAAACTTGAATATCTTCTGAAAACTTGATTTGTATTTTGATTTTGAAAACACAATTAAACAATCTGAAAACTGTTTTTAAATTCTTTAAATTATGTGACCATCTTAGATGCTTAAAAGGTTTTTTTTTATTTTTTTTTTCTCAAGATCTAGAGTTAGAAGATTTATTTTAATATAAGTAGTCTTAAACTATAGGGACAAAGTCTTGATTCACTTCTATCTGGATTGGTAATGACTAATTCAATATATGTAATTGAATACTTCATTCATTGCAGAAACATACTAATTTCTTTGTGGGAATGGATGCTGTTAACATTGAGAACTGGAGTATAACTAAGTTGTGGTACACTTCCTCAATGCAATTATTTTTTGAGGAGTTACTTAAGGCGAAATCACTTATCTGAATCTACCCCTGTCCCCGTCGTCTAATATTTCTTGGACATGCTGCATTTGTATTCCCTCTCTGGTTCTTCAATTACATGAATAGACGAGCTTCGGGGGCATGTTCACTTTCAGAAATGTAAGCTCACATTCGTTTCATGAATCTTGCTAGCTTGATTTTGATTTCTTTTGTGTTTAGGAAGCTACACATTATTTGAAACTTCAGTATGCGTGTTTCATCTTCACTAGCGGCACACTCTTGAGTCTCGTTTCATCACCTTGAAGTACCCTTTCCTTTTTCTTGACAAGTAGGCTTGTGAATTGTGTGTATCATTAGCTTCCAAGAGATCAAGATAGACTACCTAGTTGCCCATCCGTCCGAATTTAAGGAGCACCTCCACCAGGCATATGATTCAGGTGGACCAGTGAAAGACAAATGCTACTTCCAATCTTAGCATAGGCTCTTAGGCGGTTGTCAAAGGTCTTGGTGCAAGCTAGAAGTACTTAATCCAATTAATAAACCCAATTAAAAGTACTTAATCCCACCAATTACTTGACTAAAATTAACGTCACTAATCCTATTCAACTCTTGCTAGCAAGGGTGCAATCACAGACTCTTGTTGAAAGGCAAGTATGTGGCACATAAAGCTAAGAGAGCCCTCAAAGCAATAGACATCAAAATGCAATAATATTCATCCTTTGGTAAGGCGTAAAGAAAAACATTAAATATAGGAATGCTCAAATGTAAATCAATAGTTCTATCTAACTGCCTAGCCACATAGGGACCTAATATAAACTTGGAGTGAACCAAGTCCCTTGATACCGTAGAGACATCTCAACACTTGGAAATGACCGCTCAATTCTTTGGCTATCTAGGTAGAATATACCAATGTCACGAGATGCATACGTTTTTGGAGCTGCCTCCCAATCGTACATCAAATTTGATGCAAAATAAATACAATTCCTTTCTGATTTTTTCATATTACTGACTCCAAAGGAGAAGGAACCACAATCTCCAAGAAAGAATAATTGATCCCCCAAGCAATGCAATGGAATAAAGTTGTCGTCGTCAGTCTTGTATACTCTAAAACTCCTTGTTGTCATATGTGCATTAAATCCCGGTGCATCTTCATCAATAGTTTCTCCTTGCTGACCATTATCTTCTGGGTTATTGTTGTCTTCCTCATCACCTTCAGGATTCTGATTAATGTCTCCCACATCAACATCATTATTGTCGTTATGGACTTCACCACCATCATCATTTTCCATATTGCTGTCGCCACTAATGCTGCCTTCATCACCATAAATAATGTTTCCTCCATTTTGCTGATCAATATCTTCTAAGTTGTTGGCTTCATCATCATCCTCATCATTCTCCATATTGCCGCCTCCATTATTCTCATTATTGTCACCAATAATATCCTCTGTTCTTCCCACAACATAATCTACCATTTGATGGATCAATAAGACTTCATTGCTGGTTGATTCTAACAATGTTGAGAAGTATAATGCATTGTAAACGATCTTATAGTCACTATGACATTCATTAACGTTCACGTTCCTGTTTTCATGCTTGTCGTAGACCAACTTCATTTTCAAATTTTCTGCATCTCCAAAGCTAAAGTTCAAGGTTTGAGTAACTGAGTCTACAAAGCTTTCCTTTTGACCACCACGAACCAAAACATATAGACTGCCGGAAGAAAACAATAAATCAGCAATCCAGTCGTTTTGATTAGTATCTAATACTTGAAAGTCACTCCATGTTCTGTCTCCAGGTCTGCACAAACTCAATTTCGACTTATCATTAAAAACTGCTGCTACCGTACAACGCTTTGAATCTAAAGCAATTCCATCAGAGGTTGATAGTGCAATCCTTAAGTCGAATACATTGGCACCAAAAAGTTTCCAGTCCTCGGTTTTCACAAAATCTTTCAGAAAAGGAAGTGTTCTCAAGGGTGGAAGTTGGAGTAGGGCTCCTGAAATTGGGTTAAGTAGACACATCTTGGAATTTAGACCTCTTTCCTTGATCATGATCAACCAACCTTTAGAAGACCCAAAAATCCACCATCCACGAACTTGCTTAGGTAGCTTCAACTTGACAACTCTCCCCTCTGACACGCTGGCAAAGCTTACGTACTTGTTGCTGCAATGTGGGGTTTGAGGGAGTAGTAACCATGGGAATTCATGAGAAGCACTGCGGATGTCTCTACGCATAACGATTGACATCCAAGACTTGCAGGCAATGCTTAGCCTTATTTGATCACTTACTCTGACACGCGGCAGAACTTGCTCCATGATGTCAGGAGGTGGTGGCTGCCAAGAGGTACATTCATTAGAACTGGTTTGGTTTCTGTACTTATCATCTTCATTCTCCTTCTGCTCTCTCTCTAATTTCTTTGGGAGTTTTTTTCTCTTTAGCAGCCTAAGCTTGCTCGTATTGCATCGAGGATTGAAGCAAGCGAATAGAGACTCGATCATCATCGATCTCCTTTTCGGCAGAAATCGAGCTACTATGAACCCTACTTCTTTAGAAACGTTATAAAGAAGTAAAACGGCGATCGACCTGCTTTCAGTCTTGACTTGGAGAGATTGCCAATGGCCTGGTATTATATAATATATCAAGGTGAAAATAGATCCAAATATCCCTCTTTGATTAGGAATGGTGTCCGAGTAGGATTAGAGTAGGAAAAAACTTCCTAGGCTTATTAGGATTTTGATGGTGTCCCAGGCTTATTTATAGGGTTAGGCTACTTCTTTTGAGTTTCCTTAATTTGATCAAAACCTGGTCAGCACAAAGGTCAAAACAATAGCATCATACTTTTTTTAAACTCAATGAACCATGTTTTTCACGAAAAGCTCTTAGCAACCTGATATACAGACAGGACCCTAAAACCTCAAACTTCATCTTTTCGAGTTCAAGTCAAACCTGACCTATCAATAGTCCAATATAATTCCACCACATTAAAAGACAGATTTTTGGCATGAGAAAATTGTGATTTTTCATTGATTGAATTTAGTTGGTTACAAATGATGTATATATACTATTTCTAAGCTAAGCTTGACGAGCTAATGTTAGCTATCTTCCTCCAGATCGAACTCTTTAAGGAATTAAAACAAATGAGAAAATTTCAATACGTGCAACAGCATCACATGAACGAGTTGGACGGTAATTTTCTTTTTTACCTGTCTACCAGCCAAGGGCTTATATATTATTTCTGGTACCTTTTCCATTCCATTCTTGGTTTTATCTATTTAGGATTTAGGTTCACGGAATGGGAATGATCGAGAGACGTCTCTGTATTCTGTAATGTTATGGTATTCTCTCCGTAATTTTCCCACTTCTGTCTTGCTGATGCTTTACGTATCCAGTCTATCAGTATCTTTCATCGAATTCTGTGAGACAACTTACTTTATCAATAGCGCTGCAGTTTCACATTAAATAAAGATATACTTTTATTCCTCCACAATCTTCGTTTGAGTTGTGTCATGTAGTTGTATTCTCACGGAATATTCCATTGTCTTAGTTGATGTGCATTTCTTGTTTCAAACCATATATTGGAGGTTTCTATGATGTTGCAGTGATTAATGTCAAATGAGGTGGAACTAGGACAGTGGCTACAATTCCGGTTAGGGTATCTCTCTGCATTATCTTCAAATTAAGTCTCCTAGAGCTTAAAGTGTTTTTGTTAATCTAAATATGTATATATTTGAAAGTTGTATTCAGGTTCTAAAAGTTACAAGCTAGAAATGAACCAAAAAGATATGCAGCAATCAGCATATGCTAAAAAGTTGTGAATATGCTCTAAAAAAATTAAATTATTTTGAAATTAGGAATATTGGATATCCCTATACTTGCTTTTTGTTAATTGCCAGTCTGCATGCTTCAGTTGTTTGATTCGTTTGACTTCTAAAGGTCATATTTCAGTTATTAAATCATTTTGACTCACAATAAGCTATTTCCTCATCCCATCCTAATGATGTTAGGATGGGATGAGGAAATAGTATAATTTAGGTTCAAGTCTCGATCAGATAACTAAAAAGTTTGGCTAATGAGGCTTAAAATTAATCAGGTATTGTGATTTGGTTGAACCAGTGCTGCTGCTAGCCAGCTAATGCATGCCTTGCATGCAGTACAAAATAAGCATAGAAGATAAAAAAGAACTTCAACTTTTCAAACCTGCCACCCACATATGACTGGTTTTCATGGGACCCTTTACTTTGCTTCACCAGACAGAACCCATCTCACCTCTACTCCTCAATACTCACTACTCACCAAACCCAAAAACCCCACAACCCGGCCTTAATTTCTCTGTCTCACTCTCATTCACACTCTTTCACTACTTCGATCACCGACTAACAGCTCATTTTGTCGCTGAAAGTTGCAAGCTTTTTAAGCTTTTGGGGTTCTTCTTCTTGTTTGTGTTGGACCCTTTCGTTTTTTGTGTGCAATGGAGGATGGTGACTGGGTTCTGGTGCGGCCGCCTGCAGAGGAGGACCTCTGGACAATATGCCATCTTATAGAGGTCTGTTTTGAAATGCCATTAGGCTTTGTATGGTAAATCTAATTGGAATCTTGTAATTCACAACTTATGGTTAACTAGATTCCGATTATGTCACAATAATGGCTTATTGTTGTCAATGCTACTTCAAAAGTTCAAATTTGATGTTTCCATGTCTATGAGGAAACTTTGGTTATCCTGGAATAATATTCTGTTATATACTTTTTATGAAGGTGGGATAAACACACTTTTGCATTCTGGGGAACAAATGTTGGACTTAATGGATCATATGAAGAGCATTCTTGTAGATGCTTGTAATGTTGAAAGCTGAGAGCTAGATTAATTCATCTGCTTAATGATGATGATGAATTTATTTTTTCCACTGTGCTTCAGCCTATGCAAATGTTGTTTCCTATATCTGTTTAGTGCTGCTTCTTTAGAGTGTAAAGAGTTCAGAATAAATCAATAAAGAAGGTGAAAGGATGTTTAAATATATGCTCAAAAGATTAATTTCTGCGACTCCATTGACAACCAGCGGAAAGGATTTCGTTGCAGATCAAATTCTCCTCAGGATGCACCGGTTTTCAGTTGCAAATTGCTCTATTCAGAATCTCTGAATTATGATGAGAATGATCAGTAGCTTACATAGTTAGCTTTTTAATAGATTCTTTCATGTGACACAGATAGCACAAAGTAAGCTCTATTTTGGGGCATGAGCGTATGACACATCTAGCATTCTCCACAGTAGTGAGGAATGCAATGGATCACCCAATCCCCTAGTGCTCACATCCCATGAGCGCGGCTTTAGAAGATAGAAAATTTCTCTCCCTTCTTTAGAACGCGTCCCACTCTCGAAGTCCAAAAAGAAAATACGAGCGTGAACTCTCTCCCGGCAGAACACTGCCGGCGCTCCCTCTGGTGTTTCGGTCTGAGAGAGGATGTTGGTTTTGTGATGTGCGCTGCCGTTTTTGGGATCCTTTCTCCACTGTTTTCGAGGGTTGGTACTATGGAGAAAATCAAAGTGCATGCCTGCCAACGGCGCTAACTATGAGTTCCCTAGAATATATCCATACCCTCACCCCTGGGTATGGCCTTCAAAACCCGTATTGAAAACTCTAATCTAATCAGATGCCCTTTCCTAATTCATTGTTCTAACTTACTCACATGCATTATTCTAAAAAAAAAAAAAAAAAACTTACTCACTTGCATGTATCTTCATGTAATTAAGCATTATAGCAATGAAATTCTCGTTAAAAGTAGTACAATATTTCTCAAACTAAGTGCTAAAGTGTAATATCTAGTTGCCTACATCTCTCTCCTTTGGCCATATGTGAAAAAACTTCAAGCGGAGTAATGCTGTTTTTATAAAACCGTTAACCGTTAAATAATTTCTATCAATGGTGTTGGTTTACCTCTAAGTAGAACTGGTCTACTTTATATGGATATACCACGGAGCATGTTTTTAGGCTCGTAGATGAAATATCATCACTCACACTGGCTGAAGTATTATGAAGAACCTTTAACTGAAGGTACCACCAACTGTGGGAGTCATGACTTACAACTTGACAAGCATCCAATTTTTTTTGTAAGAAATATTCATTCAGTATATCTACTATAAACTTGGAGTGAACCATGTGCCTTGATACGACAATGATATTTTGACACTCGAAAAAGGCCGTATAATTCTTTCACCATCTAAGTAGAATATGCTGATCTCACGAGACCTATATGTTTTAGGAGTCAATTCCTCATTCCATACAAAATTTGTTGCAAAATAAATACAATTCCTTTTTACTTCTGGGAAATTACCAGCCGGAAGAGAGACAGAACCACCACCATTTCCCAAAAAGAACACTTGGTTCCCCAAGTTCTGCACTGGAAGCAAATTGTTATTATTTGGATCAATCTTGTACACTCTAAAACTCCTTGTTGTGACATGTGGATTAAAGCCGGGCGCGTCTTCATCAATAACATATTCAACATCATCAATTTCTCCTCCATCTTGATCATCAGCTTCCAAGTTGCCTTCCTCATGATCATTCTCATGATTGCCTTCATCGATCACCATCATTATCTTGATCGACGCCTTCCTGATAGTCACTATTAAAATCATCAATTATATTCCTGATAGTCCTGATAGCCACAATAATATTGCCGTCGTCGTCTTCAATGTCATTGACATCACCAGCACCTTCTCTGCACAAAACATAATCTACCATTTGATGGATTACCAAGACTTCATTGCTGGTGGATTCTAGCAATATTGATCGATAGTTTGCATTGGAAACTCTCGGATAGTCACTATTAAAATCATCAATTATCACATTCCTGTGTTCATGCTTGTTGTGAATCAATTTCAACTTCACTCCATGATCTGCAAAGTTTAAAACACGAGTAGCTGCTACCAAGCCATCCTTTTGACTACTGACTAAAGCATACAGAATGCCTCGAGAAAACAGTATATCCACAAGCTCAAGGCGGTCGTTGTTATTAAATACCTGGGAGACACTCCATGTTAGGTCTCCAATTTTGCATAAACCTAATGTCTTTTGGTCCTTAAAATCCTCAAAGATTATGGCTACCGTAAAATGGCCTGAAGAATTAAGATCATGAGAAGTAAGTAATGAAACATTAAACAGGAAAGAGTTGGCACCAAAACGTTTCCACTGCCTCATTTTTACAATCTTTTTGAAAGATGGAATTGTCCTCAACGGCGGAAGTTTGTGTAGGGCTCCTGAAATTGGGTTAAGTAGACACATCGTAGACTGTAATCCTTTTTCCTTGACCATGATCAACCAACCTTTAGAAGACCCAAAAATCCAGCTTCCTCGAACTTCCTTAGGAAGCTTTAACTTGACTTCTTTCCTCTCAGTGAGGCTGGCAAAGCTCAAGCACTTGTTGCTGCATTTGGGGGCTTGAGGCAGCAGTAACCATGGGAGTTCATGCGGAGCCCCGGGGATGTCTCTTCGCATAACAATTGACTTCCAATGCTTGCAAGAGTTTCTTAACCGTATTCGATCTCCTAAATTGACACGTTGTAGAATGTTCTCCATGATATCTAGAGGTGGTGTCTGCCAACAACTATACTCATTAGTAACCATCCTCTCTTGCTCTACAGAAATATCAAGCTTTGGCTATCAACCTCCATTCAATATTCAATAAAGGAATCCGTTATATATAATGCACAACAACTTGAATCTCAATCTGTCATAAAAACAACTTGAATCTCGATTCAATTAGGATTAGGAATTTGGTAGCGTCGAGGTAGGATTACTATTACAAATAGTGATAGGTTCATAATTTCATACATTTTTATACCCTTAAATGTAGGATTCTAGGTTTAGAACTTGTCATCTTTGAGTCATTTACTTTGTCTTTGTGTTTTGTAGGTTAAATTGGAGAAAAGAATGATTTGGAGCTTAAAGTCAAACGCAGGATTGAAAGGGTGCTTGCTATCCTGAGCGTCCAGAATTGTCTCTGCTGTGCGTCAATTTTGAGGATTAAACTGTACCTTCTCACAAGGAATTAGCAGGCGAGCCATATACCATTGGAAAGATACGGATGTTAGCTTTCTGATGAATTTTACGGAAGTGAATTCGCATTCTTCTGGAGGAAGTTATGATGATTTAAGTGAACCTAGTTCGGGAAGGCAGATTCTGACGGATTTTGCATATCTTTTCGGAATCTGACTTGTGAGACCCAAGTCCGTTGATCTTAGTACTCGAATGGAACAAGACTGAACGTATATGACATAATTGGAGTAATTTCTTGCGTTGACTATAATAACCTTGTGTTTCTTTAGAGATAAGAAATCTCTTCCAAGTTGGACTAGAAGACTTAAGAAGCCCAAGTCAAGTAGGAATTAAAAAGAGACATACAAGGCAGAAAAGGAGGACGTCTAGAGACAAGAGGAGGCCTGGAGAGCAGATTAGGACGCAACAAGAGCAAGAGGAGTCACCTCCATCTTTATTCCTCCTTTACTATGTTTTTCTTAGTTATTTTTATCGTTTCTTTTTGCTAAAGTTCTAAGCTAGGGCTGAGATGAAGCCTCTAGTATGACTATTCTATTTGTTTAGTTGGTTTACTATTGAATTTCTGATTTCTATGTTAAACTCTTAATCACCGTTTCAATAGAACTTTTATTCAAAATCTCTGCTCGGGATCAATAAGACCTAGGTTTTGTTTATGAGTTATTTTGGTTGGAGAACATGATGCTTGATCAAAGAGATGATGTTTTCTAGGGTGCCAAAAGATAATTCAATCTTGTTATTAAAGAGTTGTGAATTAAGGATACAAGTGCTTGATCATAGTCGATATTCTTGTTTGCATGATTTCCTAGTTCTCTTTTGCTTAATGGAGTTGAACATGTTTGCTTGAACTTGATCATTAAGTGGAGTGAATTATAGTTTGGCTACGTGAGTTCTATACAGGATCAATAAGTTGGAATTCATAAGTTAGAAGAACTTTGGCATATGTCCGGGATCAATAAGGCTTATGTACGGGAATCATTGGCATAAAATCTAGGGAATTTAATGGTTGTCAGCTAGCAATAGAGTAGAAGTACTAGGTGGTGGATTCAAAGTCTTAGCATTCAAGTCTCATATTTTGTTAACCTTCTAGAAAAACCCTTCTCTCAATTCTTTTGTTTCTATTCTTAGTTGTTTAGTTATAATTTCAATCATCACAATCTTCCCAAATGTTTCTTTATTTTTGTGTTCAATTGGTTATTTGAGTTAGAATCAATTCGAGTTTCAATCCTTGTTGGAACGACCTCGTGCTTGCACTAACTATACTACAATCGATTCGTGCGCTTGCGAGTAATCATTTAAAACACAACAAATAGGATTAAGAATTGGGGAAACGATCATTTACCCAATTTCAGCTTAAAAATTGCCCACTTGCTCCACCAACAATTTTTTAACCCCATTTACCCAAAACACTCTAAGGGATTATTTCTCTAATACCTAATTAATTCTTTTTCTATTCTTTTTATTTATTTTTGAGACTTTTTTGCCCTTTCATTCTTTCTCACTTAGAGAGAGACATTATCCTCCACCTTGTTGTGCACCGGTGACCAGTGCCCGGCCGTGGTCTCCGACGACCGGTGACCGGAGTCCGGCGTCCAGTGACCGGAATCTGACAACTAGTCACCGGAATCCCGAATCCGACTGCCGGACTGGTGACCGGATTCCGGCGTCTGATTTTATTACCCCCCAATAATCATATTATTGCCCCCCTATAATCATATTATTGCCCCCCAGTAACAAGTTCATTGGGGATCAATAATTAGTGAAAAATGAAGATGTTTTTAATTTTGAATGTTTTAGTAGGTTCATCCAAATAAATAATTTTATTATTGCCCCCCAATAATCTTATTATTGCCCTAATAAACATTTTATTGCCCCCCAGTAATATTATTATTGCCTCCCAATAATCTTATTATTGCCAATCAAATCATAATAAAATAGTCATATCACTAATTAAACAACGACATATAGATAGGAATAAGATGAGATAAATTTCAGCAAGTATAGTAGGCTTCTTTTTTTTTTTTTTTTGGAGAAAACAAGTACAGTAATTGGGCAATATCTGGTTAATAGAAGCTGGTTAACATTGCAGTTATGCAATGTTAGTATCTGTAAAGTTTTATTCTGATTTTCGCTTAAGAAAAAGAAACAGCGCCTGACGACGTCGTTTCACACACCACCTCTATAATCATACCAGCTCGCTCCAACACTGCGACGAATATAAAGTTCCAAACCGAACCACCACCATGTTTAACAGTGGCTACGATTCTGTCGAGCTCATCTCCGACTACCCTACCAAGATCGAAGCCATCGAATCCTACGGCCCTAAGCTCCTCCTCGGTTGCTCCGATGGTTCCCTCTGAATCTACGCTCCAGATTCCTCCGGCTCCCGCTTCCGGCGATCCCACGCCCAAATCATTGGATTCTTCGACCTCGTCGCCGGAACCGGAATCGGACCACACATCTCTCTCTCCCCGGAATCGAAACCCGAAGCCTCCGGTGAAAGGTGCTTGTGCTGGACGTCGAAGTCCTTGTGCCAGTGGCTCCATTTTCACTCTCTGGCTATCGGAGGCGATGCCAACCAAAACTGGAATCAGATTTTGGAAAAGAGATAGAGAGAGAGAGAGAGAGAGAGAGAGAGAGAGAGAGACGGGAATGAGAGCCTGAGAGTAGAAGGAAGATAGCTTGTAATTTGTTAATTATTTGGGGTGAAATTTATCTTTTGGTCTTAAATTGGGTAAATGGGAGTAAAAAACTCTCAGTGGAGTAAGTGGGCAATTTTTAGGTTCAAATTGTGTAAATGGTCACTACCCCTTAAGAATTTGGTAGCGCCCAGGTAGTATATGTTTTTGACAAAAACTCTTTTAACAAAATGAGATCAAAGTCCACCATTTCAGAAAAAAAAAATGAGACCAAAGTCCAAACTACATAACCAAATAAGTGCTAACCAATGGTGCAAAACATATAGTTCTAGGGATAATCAATTTCCAGTAAAATATGTAATCGAATAAAATTCCCATAATAAGTTAAAATTTTCGTGGGCCAATATGACATAACAAAACATTAAAAGAGGAAAGAAACACACATCATTCTTGGTTTGCTCGTGATTCTGGTTCCTGCAGTACAAAATAAGCATAAAAGATAAAAAAGAACTTCAACTTTTCAAAGCTGCCACATACTGGTTTTCATGGGACCCTTTACTTTGCTTCACCAGACAGAACCCATCTCACCTCTACTCCTCCTCAATACTAACTACTCACCGAACCCAAAAACCCCACAACCCTTAATTTCTCTGTCTCACTCCCATTCACACTCTTTCACTACTTCACCGACTAACAGCTCATTTGTGTCAGTGAAAGTTGCAAGCTTTTTAAGCTTTTGGGGTTCTTCTTCTTGTTTGTGTTGGACCCTTTGCGTTTTTTGTGTACAATGGAGGATGGTGACTGGGTTCTGGTGCGGCCGCCTGCAGAGAAGGACCTCTGGACCCCAAGTTTAGTGAAGGAGGATGAGAGTTCTAAGCCTTTGAAGGTTACTTTTGGTGGGCCTGCGAAGTTCTGGACTGATGCAATTCCAATTGGGAATGGGAGGCTTGGAGCTATGGTCTGGGGTGGTGTGCCTTCAGAAACTCTTCAGCTCAATGGTAAAGTTCAAAGCTTTATATGCATTGTGTTCACATTAATTGATCTTCAATCAATCAATTGGGTTTTCTGTTTTTGGTCCATGTTGCTTGAAATGCTTGGCTTTCTGAGTGATCAAATGGATTGTAGAGGGACCCTGAATCGGGATTCAGAATATTTGAAATGCTCGTATCTGATTAGAATGTGAATGCAAGACGAAATGCTTGTAGAGGGACCCTAAATGTTGGTTGAAATGCTTGGTTTTGTGAGTTTAGTGTTTTCAATTATTAAGTGGGACACCAAAATCATACCGGGGTAGAATGAATTCTAGTTCAATTGCGTTTTCCTAGTGGGAGAGACTTGTAAATTGTGACTCAGATCTCCTGCGAAGTGTGATTACAACTTGGATGTAAGTTTATATATAGGTGTTTTGCATTGTGTTCCTCATAAGTAATTTTTTGTTGAGTATTCTGTATTTTGGTCTGTGTGTCGAAATTCTTGGTGTTGTGAGTTTAGTGGTTTTCATTATTGGGAGGTTGCAAAGATATAATGAATATAGGTTATCTAACTGACCAAATGCTCTGGAATAAGATACTACAATGGGACTCAGAGTACTCGAAATGCTTGAAAATGATTACAATTTGAATGTAAAACTATACCCTATACAATTTAACAAAATGATCTATGTTGGTTGAAATGGTTGGTTTGTTGAGTTCAGTGTCTTTAATTATAAAGGGGATACCAACATCATATAGGAATGTAATGAATTCTAGTTAAATTGCATTTTCCTATTGGGAGAAACCGTAGATTGGGACCTGCACCGCTTGAGCGTGTTATTACTACTTTGTGTGATTGTATAGGTGTTTTGCATTCGTTCCTCATAAATTGGGACCTGCATTGTGTTTTCCTAGTGTCATTACAACTTCGTGTAATTGTATAGGTGTTTTATTGGGTTTCCTGTATTATAGTTCATATGTCATGAAATTCTCGGAGTTGTGAGCTTAGTGGCTTTGATTATAGTGTCATTGGAAAGATTATAAAGGAAATAGAGTGATTTCAGTTTCACTTATGTTTTTGAGTGAGCAAATGATTTGTAGAGGGACCCTGAATTGAATCAGGACGCACATTACCTGTTGTGCTTGAAAATGAGTAGAATTTGAATGCAAGAACCTTATAGGTGTTGATTGTTGAGCATCTTTTGGGAAGTTTGGTCATCCGACTTTGTTGTTGAGAACAAATTTTGGTTCTAAATATTCATTTTGGTGGGTGGGAAATCTGAGATATAAAGAAATTTTGAAATGAAAGATTATTCTTACAGCAGTTGGTTTCTGATAAATTACCTTTTATCACAATGAATTTTAGGGTTAGTTGAATTGAGATTTTTTCCTTTTCAGGTTTTTGATGATGAAATAAATTCTAAATGTTCAAGTCTATTTCTCTTTCTCTTTCTCTTTCTTTCTCTCTTGCACAGACGCACACACCGTAAATTATAGTGAAACTAATTGCAAAACGTTTCAATTGGTGTAGAGGACACACTCTGGACTGGAACTCCGGGCAACTACACCAACCCAAATGCTCCACAGGCACTAACAGAGGTTAGGAAACTTGTTGATGATGGTAAATATGTTGAAGCTACTGAAGCTGCGGTCAAGTTGTCCGGAGATCCTTCTGATGTATGTAACTTCATCCGCTTCAATTATGCTTCCTTCGTCATTTTGCTACTTAATAGAAATGAACTCGTACTGAATATTGATTAGAAGATAAACACATTCTAATATGGCCAAACATGCTATGCAATTCAGTACAAGTACTAATTTTGCTGATTGTTGGTGATAGCGAATGCTAATTTAATCAGTGACATAAAAGAGTAGACAATGTGCCATCTTATAGAGGTCTGTTTTGAAATGCCATTAGGTTTTGTTTGGTAAATCTAATTGGAATCTTGTAATTCACAGCTTATGGTTAACTAGATTCTGATTATGTCACAATAATGGCTTATTGTTGGCAATGCTACTTCAAAAGTTCAAATTTGATGGTTCCATGTCTATGAGGAGACTTTGGTTATTCTGGAATAATATTCTGTTATATACTTTTTATGAAGGTATACCAACTACTCGGCGACATCAACCTAGAATTTGAGGATTCGCATCTCAAGTATGCTGAAGAAACTTACAGCAGAGAGCTAGACCTAGATACTGCAACAGCAAGGATAAAATATTCTGTGGGTGATGTAGAATATACTAGGGAGCATTTTGCTTCGAATCCCGATCAAGTGATTGTGACAAAGATCTCTGCAAGTAAATCAGGGTCCCTATCATTCACAGTTTCTCTAGACAGCAAGATGCATCATGGTTCACATTTAAATGGTAAAAACCAAATTATACTTGAAGGAAGTTGTCCTGGTAGAAGAATTGCACCAAAGTATAATGACAATCCAGAGGGGATTCAGTTTACTGCAGTTCTTGATTTGCAGATTAGTGGTGACAAAGGTGTGATACATGCTTTGGATGACAAGAAATTTAGAGTTGAAGAGGCAGATTCGGCTGTTTTGCTTCTGGTGGCCTCATCTTCATTTAAGGATGCATTTACTAAGCCTTCTGATTCTAAGAGAAATCCAACTTCAGAGTCTCTCACTGCATTGAATTCAATAAGAAATTTGTCATATTCTGACCTTTATGCTCATCATTTGGATGACTATCAGAATCTTTTTCATCGTGTCTCATTGCAGCTCTCTAAGAGCTCTAAGAGCATATTAGGAAATAAAACTTTGGAGATGAAGAAGCTCAACCCTATTACCAATTTGAATTTCAAGAGAAGTGACAATGCCTTGGGTTCTACTGCTGACAGGGTGAAATCCTTTAAAACTGATGAAGATCCTTTAAAACTATTTAATCCATAGCATTTTAGCTCATATCACACTAAATGCATATATATTTTTTTTTAACCTACATACATGATCGAGGGAAAGACTAATTGCATTAGTAATGAGTATTTCCTTGAAAAGACACCATACACTACGTTCTAAAAAATAAGGAGAATAGACTCAGGATGCCTGGACGCTACCAAATTCCTAATCCTAATTGGATCGAGATATGCATTATATATAAAAGAAATCATCGCATCTTTTATTGAATATTGAATGGAAGTTGATAGCCAAAGCTTGATATCTCTGTAGAGCAAGAGAGGATGGTTGCTAATGAGTATGGTTGTTGGCAGACACCACCTTTAGATATCATGGAGAACATTCTACAACGTGTCAATTCAGGAGATCGAATACGGTTAAGAAACTCTTGCAATCATTGGAAGTCAATTGTTATGCGAAGAGACATCCCCGGGGCTCCGCATGAACTCCCATGGTTACTGCTGCCTCAAGGCCCCAAAGGCAGCAGCAAGTGCTTGAGCTTTGCCAGCTTCACTGAGAGGAAAGAAGTCAAGTTAAAGCTTCCTAAGGAAGTTCGAGGAAGCTGGATTTATGGGTCTTCTAAAGGTTGGTTGATCATGGTCAAGGAAAAAGGATTACAGTCTACGATGTGTCTGCTTAACCCAATTTCAGGAGCCCTACACAAACTTCCGCCGTTGAGGACAATTCCATCTTTCAAAAAGATTGTAAAAACGAGGCAATGGAAACGTTTTGGTGCCAATATTTTCCTCTTGTATGTTGCATTACTTACCCCTCATGATCTTAATTCTTCAGGCCATTTTACGGTAGCCATAATCTTTGAGGATTTCAAGGGCCAGAAGACATTGGGTTTATGCAAACTTGAAGACCTAACATGGAGTCTCTTCCGGGTATTCGACAACAAGGACCGCCTTGAGCTTGTGGGTATACTGTTTTCTCGAGGCATTCTGTATGCTTTAGTCGATCAATAGTCAAAAGGATGGCTTGGTAGCAGCTACTCGTATTTTAAACTTTGCAGATCATGAAGTGAAGTTGAAATTGATTCACGACAAGCATGAACACAAGAATGTGAGAGTTGATGATTTTAATAGTGACTATGCAAGAGTTTCCAATGCAAACTATCGATCAATATTGCTAGAATCCACCAGCAATGAAGTCTTGGTAATCCATCAAATGGTAGATTATGTTTTGTGCAGAGAAGGTGCTGGTGATTTCAATGACATTGAAGAAGACGACGGCAATATTATTGTGGATAATCAGGAAGGCGTTGATCAAGATAATGATGGTGATGAAGGCAATCATGAGAATGATCATGCGGAAGGCAACTTGGAAGCTAATAATCAAGATGGAGGAGAAATTGATGATGTTGAATATGTTATTGATGAAGACGAGCCCGGCTTTAATCCACATGTCACAACAAGGAGTTTTAGAGTATACAAGATTGATCCAAATAATAACAATTTGCTTCCAGTGCAGAACTTGGGGAACCAAGTGTTCTTTTTGGGAGATGGTGGTGGTTCTGTCTCTCTTCCGGCTGGTAATTTCCCAGAAGTAAAAAGGAATTGTATTTATTTTGCAACAAATTATGTATGGAGTATAGAATTGACTCCTAAAACATATAGGTCTCGTGAGATCGGCATATTCTACTTAGATGGTGAAAGAATTATACGGCCTTTTTCGAGTGTCAGAATATCATTGTTGTATCAAGCCACATGGTTCACTCCAAGTTTATAGTAGATATACTGAACTAATATTTCTTCTTCTTCTTCTTCTTTTTAAAAAAAAAAAAAAAAATTATGGATGCTTGTCTAGTTGTCATGACTCCCACAGTTGGTGGTACCTTCAGTTCCTTTTTCTTCATAATACTTCAGCCAGTGTGAGTGATGATATTTCATCTACGAGCCTAAAAACATGCTCCGTGGTATATCCATATAAAGTAGACCAGTTCTACTTAGAGGTAAACCAACTCCATTGATAGAAATTATTAGACGGTTTTATAAGAACAGCATGACTCCGCTTGAAGTTTTTTAACATATGGCCAAGGAGAGAGATGTAGGCATTACACTTTAGCACTTGATTTGAGAAATATTGTACTACTTTTAACAAGAATTTCATTGCTACAATGCTTAATTACATGAAGATACATGAGTACATGCAAGTGAGTAATTCTCCTTTTTTTTTTTTTTGGTGAGAATAATGCAAGTGAGTGAGTAAGAACAATGAATTAGGAAAATGAATCTGATTAGATTAGAGTTCTCAATATGGGTTTTGAAGGCCATACCCAGGGGTGAGGGTTTGGATATATTCTAGGGAACTCATAATTAGCGCCGTTGGCAGGCATACACTTTGATTCATATTAGGCTGGGGTGTTTATGCATGTGCTTGCAATCATGCATTCATTTGCCAATAACTCAGAAAACTATTAACTATTTAATCCATAGCATTTTAGCTCATATCACACTAAATGCATATATATATTTTTTAACCTACATACATGATCGAGGGAAAGACTAATTGCATTAGTAATGAGTATTTCCTTGAAAAGACACCATACACTACGTTCTAAAAAATAAGGAGAATAGACTCAGGATGCCCAATTCTTTTTAGATGTGTTTCATTTGGGATGATAAAATTGGTGCCCTAGTGTTCCCCAATAGTTCAGGTTTCATCTCACACTAGACATTTACCACTATTTGCTTCTTTCCCACTGTGTTTAATTGGCCTCAAAGAAAGGCATGAAAGATATTTACACTCATGGGGTCCTTAAGCCCTTCCTCAACTTAATCCCTTCAAGTATATGATTTGATGGGGGCCAGTTGCGCCCTCAAAGCAAAGCAATCATCCCATTTCTGAATTCTATACCCCTTCACACACTTCCACTGGCGGTGCATGTTCGAATACATGGTAGTAGTGAAGACTCCTGTTATTATTTGAGAGGCCTTTTTTTTTTTGAAAGGAAGGATGACAAACTTTATTGATAAAACCTAATTGTTACAAAGGATTTCATCAAATACTGGAGGGACATCCCCACTCCAAGAAACTTGCAACCCTGAAATCATAGCACTATGAGCTAGCTTATGAGCAGTCTTATTAGATTCCCTATAAACATGACAAAAGAAAGAACCCGCCAAAGAGGTCAAAGCCAGAGAGATATCATCAATAACTCTCCCAAACACAGAAGTATCCTCACCCTCTGCTTGAATAGCCTGAACCAACTGTAAGCAATCAGTCTCAATAGTAACAGGTGACAAATGAAACTCTAAGGCTATCTGGCAAGCCAAGCGACCAGCCAAAGCCTCCACCATATAGGGAGAAGTTACATTATCACATCGGCAACAAGCACCAGCAACAAAAACACCCAAGGAATCACGGACTACAACACCTAGTCCTCCCCTGTGCAGATTCTCGTCAAAAGCACCATCAACATTGACTTTTAGCCAACCAGCTGAAGGAGGTGACCAAGGTTTGATCTGCCTACCCAATTTGAATCTGCGCTTCACACTAACTGCCTTGAAGCTATGAAATAAAGACAACACTTGGAATTGAACTTGAGCTAGAGAATGAGACTTCCCAAACCAAACTCTCTGATTTCTTTCCTTCCAAACTCCCTAAATAAGCATAAGCAATAATTCAAAGTCCTCATGCGACAAGCAAGACAGACAGAAGCTCAACCAATCAATAATAGAACTCACCGGTGCCACCATAACTGGCTGTAGAGATGGAAATAGATCGAACAAGTCTTTCACAAATGCACACTCCCTGCTGACATGTGCAACAGACTCCTCTGCGTCATTACAGAAATAACAGCCATTCTGGAGGTAAACTCTACGATCTCGAAGCTGGGAAACAGTAGGTAAAATTGAAGCACAAGCTTTCCAAATGTGAACTTTAATTTTACCTGGAATCTTGGCTGCCCAAATTGATTTCCAGATAGGAGTGGACTCCACAGAACTAGAGCTAGCCGCGACATTAGGGTGCAACAAACTGACTGCCAGTTTATAGGCACTTTTGGTTGTAAACCTTCCTTTCATGTCATAATGCCAAACCAATCTATCTGCTACATGATTAGAGCTAAGAGGAATAGAAAGAATGAGAGAAGCATCACCCTCATCAAAATTAGCCGCAATCAAATCGCTATCCCACTGTCCACGACGCAATAGCTCACTAACCAAAATCAAGGCAGAGTTGCCATACCGTATAGGACAAAATAGAGCTGGTCCAGGGAGCCATGCATCCTCCCAAATCCTGATCATAGCTCCATCACCAACCTACCACCTCACACCACGCCTGAGAGTTGACTGGGCAGTATAAATTCCCCTCCAGCAAGCTGAAGGAGAACGAGCTAACGGAGTAGATAAAAAATCACTATGAGGAAAATAACGAGCTTTAAACAACCTTCCAACCAGAGAATTAGGGTTACGCAGAATTCTCCAGCCCTGCTTAGCTAGTAAAGCCAAATTATGCGCATTCAAGTCTCGAAACCCCATCCCTCCATCATCCTTGGGCCTACACAAGTGTTCCCAAGACATCCAGTGAATTTTCCAGTTATCTGCTTTACTCCCCCACCAAAACCGGGCACACATCTGATGAAGAGAATCACAAAAGTCCTTTGGTAACAAAAAACAACTCATAGCACAAGAGGGAAGAGCCTGAGCCACAACCCTTATCAGCAAATCCTTACCAGAATCGCTTAGTAATTGTCCTCGCCAACCTGCCAACTTCTTACTCAAACTTTCTTTGATATAAGAGAAAGGTTCAGTTCTGTTGCGCCCCAAATAGGTAGGGAGGCCCAAATATTTCTCATGTTTAGCTTCAATAGGAACTCCCAAAAGGCCAGCCATAGCCTGTTTGTCTGCCTCTGGAACTTTCTTGCTGAAAACAATGCTGCTTTTAGAAAAATTAATCTGTTGTCCGGATGTCAACTCATAATCCTCCAACACCTTCTTAATATGAAAACACTCAGTTATACTAGCTCTGCCAAATAACAAGCTATCATCTGCAAATAATAGATGATGAATAACAGGCGCATCTTCGCAGACACTAATACCTTGCAACTCCCCATTCAATACTTGACGCTCTAGTAAAGTAGAAAATATTTCAGCACAGAGTAAGAAAAGGTAAGGTGATAGCGGATCCCCTTGACGAAGTCCCCTAGTAGGAGTGAGATACCCTCTAGGTTGCCCATTCAGCAAGAACGCATATCTAACTGTGGTAACACATTGCATAATCAAAGCAACCCAAGATTCATCAAAACCCAAAAGGAGTAAAACAGATTCAAGAAAACTCCACTCCATACGATCATATGCTTTGCTCATATCCAATTTCAGAGAGAAAACACCATCTGTACTAGAATGACAATTGTGAATATAGTGGGATACCTCATTTGCCACCAAAGTATTATCTGTAATCAGCCTCCCAGGAATGAAAGCACTCTGAAAGGGACTGATAATCTGAGATAAAATCTTCTTAAGTCTATTAGCGATAGCTTTAGAACATATTTTATACACAACATTACACAAGGCAATGGGACGAAGATCAGAAACAGACTGAGGATTCTTAACCTTCGGAATCAAGCAGATATGAGTGAAATTGACCTCACCTAGCAGCTGCCCAGAATGAAGAAAATTCTGCACCGCATCAACAACGTCTCCCCCAACAACATCCCAATACTTCTGAAAAAACAGAGGAGGCATACCGTCCAGACCCGGTGCTTTGGTAGGGTACATCTGGAACAATGCAGCCTTGATTTCCACCGCCGTATAAGGAGCACAAAGGTCGGCATTCATATTTGCCGTAACTCTAGGTTGCAAAAGATCAATAACAGAATGCATATGCCCGTAATCAATTTCACCTGCCTTGAACATTTTAGAAAAATAATGAAGCACAACATACTCCATCCCTTCTGCTGACTCTTGCCACAAACCATTGTGGTCAAAAAGCCCTTGCAATCGATTCTTCGCTCTCCTGTTTGAAGAATTGCGATGAAAGTACTTCGTATTTCTATCCCCCTCCGCTAACCAAGTCACCTTAGAGCGTTGACGCCAATAAGCATTTTCGTCTTCGAGCAAAGCATCCAACTTTGAATTCAACAGGATACTCTCTTGTTGATTTGACTCAGATAGAGGCTGAGAAAGTAGGAATTGCAAACTATCCCTTAACATCCCAATTTCCCGCTTGCGAACTCCAAAGACCCGTTTCTGCCAGTCATTCAAAAAGAACCGGGTATGTGTAATCTTCTTACAGACCTGGAACATAGGAAAACCAGGGACATCAGCCATCCACCCCTCCTGCACGACATCCAGGCAGTCTGGACGCTACGTCCAGCAGCTCTCAAAGCGGAACCGATACTTCTGCCTCACCACCTGCCTCGGCGGAACTTGGAAAGCGCCCAACAAGAGAGGAACATGGTCGCCATGGATAGGCACCAGATGACGCATACGCGCCGCCGTGAAGATGTCAGACCAGGTGGTCGTGGCCACTGAACGGTCCAGTCTGCTTCTCATCCCCGGCCCCTTCCAGGTGAAAGGAGAACCAGTGAACCCTAGATCAATCAGATCACATTCAGTCAACACGTCCCAGAAAGGCTGCATCTGGTTTTCACGTCGCACCACCCCACCCTCCTTCTCCGATGCATGTAACAATTCATTCATGTCACCGATCACCACCCACGGTAGGGCAGACTCCTCACCCAAAGAGTTAAGCAAATTCCACGTGAGATGACGAGAAGCCGTCACCGGATGTCCATAAAAACCAGTCAATCTCCAGGCTATACCCGAACTGTCAATAGCCCTAATCTCCACATCGATGTGGTGGGTAGACTTCGAGCGAAGAACAACATCCAAATCATCCGCCCAGAACATAACAATCCCCCCTGATTGCCCCTCACTCCAGACCGCTTCGCAATTGCGAAACCCTAGTTGTAGTCACAGACTATTCATGTACTCCCAATCATCCACTTTGGTCTCAGAGATGAAGATAATGGAAGGACGCTGCTGTTGAATGAGAACCTTCAACACCTGAACCGCCGCCGGGTTGTTTAATCCACGGCAATTCCATGCTAAAACCTCCATAATAGGGTTTTGGGTGCCGTGTTCGTCAGATTTGGGAGGCCTTCTTAAGCTATATTGTTATATGGGGTCGCCCCTTGTATTCATCAGCTTCATCAATTAAGGCCTGAGGGCGATCGCACCAGCCCTTATTTCAAAAGAAAAAAAATATATAAATAAAATTCCACTACAATAAACTATTAGTATCATCCATGTTAAATGAACATGTGTAATCTTATCATTGGTTATGGTTAGCTAAGTATTATCCTTCTTTTAAATAAAAATATGGAGAAAACTGCTCCACCATTATTTTAAATTTTATTTTGTTAATTTTTTTTTTTAATTTTGCGAATTGGCCTTTTTGTTCTTTTCAAATATTTCAGTTCAAAGATTTTTTTAATATTTAAGGGATAGTTTGATAAAAACATTTTGTTTTAGTTGACAAACTCTCTTCTCCTAATAATAGTATAGATTAATCAATATTTTTGTTCTCTTTGAATAATAGTAGTTTTTTTCTTTTTTGACAAATGAATAATAGTAAAAATGTTCACCTGGTCAGTTATTGATCAAGAAAATAATGCTCAACAACCCTTGCATATAAATTCAATGGCAGAGAGAATTATTATTAAGTTGAGGTGTTTTGTTTTCCACCCATGGATGTAAATCTAAGGGTTATTGAACATAAATTCTTTAGTCAGTAACTTACCAGGCGAACACCACTGTGAATAATAGTAGTTTTGATATGAAGTGATTTATTCTAAAATGGTTTTTACCTTTTAATCTTTTATAGTAGAAAATAAATCTCTTTATTTTCAGAAGATATGTTAAAAAAAAAAAAAAAGGAACTGCTGGTAAAAGGAAATATTGTCATGGTGATGTGGTTAATCGGGATAAAGCTAAGGCAGAAATATCACTTTGGTCATCAAACTATGGCTCACTCGACACTTTGGTCATCCAACTTTTAAAAACTTCATTTTGGTCATCGAACTATATCATCGCATATCACTTTGGTCATTCCGTTTGTTTTTTCTGTTAACTCCAAGGGTATTTTGGAAATTTAAATATTTACTCGCCATTTTTATAACTTAATCCAACTTTTTCCGCCTAAACATAAAACTTTATCCAATTTTGCCAACTTTTCCCTCCTTTTATAATTCCTTGATTTATTAAATCAATATTTTTCTTCCTCTTATATTCCCTCACTTTAAATCATTCTCTGACTCGATTATTTTTCTCTGTTGTATGCTTTGATTACTGATGATGAATGCATTAATAAAAGGAGGGAAAAGTTGGCAAAATTGGATGAAGTTTTATGCTTAGGCGGGGAAAATTGGATTAAGTTATAAAAATAGCGGGTAAAACATTTCATCTCCAAAATACCCTGGAATTAACAGAGAAAACGGAGGAAATTGACGGAATGACCAAAGTGATATACAGTGATATAGTTCGATGACCAAAATGAAGTTTTTAAAAGTTGGATGACCAAAGTGTCGAGCGAGTCATAGTTCGATGACCAAAGTGATATTTCTCCCTAAAGCTAATTGTTTGAAGAAGATTTTTAATTAAAAAACACTGTGGTGCACATATTTACTCAAACGAGTAATTTTCGATTAAATTTATATTTCGGGCTTTCTTGCTAAATCAGAGCAACTAGTTCAGAGCCGCAACCTTCTATCTCTCTGCAACCTAAGACCAAGCTCTCTCTCTCTCTCTCTTGCTCCCTCTGGCACCCCAGAACAGCACCATATCTCCCCTTCTGGAAAATCCTTGGTCACCCAGAAGCGCGGCTGCTTAAGTTTTCGTTATGAATATCATCAAACTTTCGTCCGTCTCTCTGTTTCTGGAGAACGATGAACAAAGGTTTGATGATATTGGAGTGGATTGTCAGAGTCTTGATCTGTTTGGATTTGGATTTCCCAGATCGTTAACTACGGATAGAATTCAGGAAAAATCACTGTTCCGTTCAAAGCACTTGTCCTGCTCTGTACCTTACACAAGGTAGATAGTGATTTCTCGGCTGTTTAATCATTTCGTTGAGATCCTGGTTTTCAGCCCCTGAATCTGAATTTGAATTTGGTTTATGTTTTCAATTGAATTTCGAAGTCTGAGCAAATTTGGTTTGCCGTTTTTGGTTTTCAGATGGGTACTGCCCAGGACTTGAACCATGAATTTAATATCTTTTGGCCTTAACGTCCCCTCCTAGGACGATGATTTATTCTTGTCCAGTTTGAAAATCCATTTTTGGCTCTAATTCTTGGTTTCTTTGGTTTGCTGTTTTTCTTTCTTCAAGTTTACATGTTTGTTATTTTCGCCAATTCTGGGTTAATTAGAGCAAGTTCACTCGTTGGGTCACCGGGTCACCTACTATTCACTGTTTTTTAATGTATATTTTCATTCTCTAGGTCACGAAATACACTGTACCCGTGACCCAGGGCACGAAATACACTGTGCAGGTCACCATAGTGACCCAGAACACTGTACAGGGTGACCCAGGGCACGAAATACACTGTGCTCGTGACCTAGATGGTGAAATTAACACTAAAAAGCAGTGAATAGTGGGTGACATGTTGACCTAACGGTGAACTTGCTCTTAGAGTGGTAAAATTTGAAGATTGGGGTGAATGGAGTGATGTTAAGTTGTTTCCTCTGTTTTTCTTAGCAATTCTGTCTCTTTTTAGAGTCCGTCGCCCAACAATAATTCTCATACAATTGCATATAATAACAAAGGTTGAACTAGAGGGTTTCCCACTGAAAGTTTCAAAACTATTTCAGTTTCTTTGTTCCGATTACTGTTTCTTATCTTGAGTTCGGTAAAAATAAAGAGGCAGGACGACGTCGTCCAAGGATAGAGTAATCTTTTGGATCTGGCGGCACGTCTTTTATCTCATATGAGTAACTTACGACTATATTTACATGTATTTATTTTTTTGCTAAAAGGGGTAGTTTTTCGTCTTACATAACCCACGTTTCTCTCTGTTTTTCTCTGACCTAGACCAATCCCCTCTCTCTCTTTCTGACCTAGAACAGGGCACCATAGCCGCATCTATCTTCCTCAGTCTTCTGCAACAACAGCCGCATAAATATTCTCGGAAAATCCTTGGTCTCCCAGAACCGCGCTTCAAGTTTCCGCCATGAATATCAACCTTCTTTGCATCTCTCTGTTTCTTCAGAGGGTCGAAAGATTTGATGGGGGAGTGCAGTGTTGGAGGCTTGATCCTGGTTGATGTAGATTTCACAGATCCATGAATATGGAAGTGATTCAGAGAAACTCACTGCTATGTTTTGTGGACAATTCAAAGGATTCCTTCTTTCTCTGTCCTTTCCTGCAAATGGTAGATTGGTCTTTCTTTCTTGTTAATCTCTTTTTTTTGGCTTCAATTTGAAGTTGGCTCTCTGGTTTCAATTGACTTTCAAATCTGAACAATTTTGCTTTGCTTTTTTGGGTTTTTTAGAGGGTCTTCTTTCTCAGATTCCAACTTTCAATTCTAAATCTTCTGTCCCTGCTAAGCCCTACTGACGACTTGTTTTGGTTATCTTCTGTTGTTTGGCCTTTCTCTGGTTTGCTCTTTTTTTTTTTTCTAGAATTCTGCGAGTTGGTACAGTTTGCATCATAAGTATTTCCGCTGCCCATCTTTGTCAATTAAATTGCTGAGATCGAATTAGAGGACCCTTTTATGCTGTTTGTGGAGTGACATTAGTCTTTTCTCTCAACTTTGATCTCTGTATCTTTTTTCTTAGAACCCTTCACCCATGAGTTTTTTTTTTTTTTAGTTCCCCCTTGTTAATTTTGCATAATTACGAAGGTTGAAGTAGAGAGTTTAATTTCAAACTTTTTCTATCCCCTGCTTCTTGTGTGGGTCAAGATTTTCGTCCGTGTTTTGAGATCTGTGAACTCCATTTTAACTTCCCAGATCTATGGATTGAAGAATTCAAATATTACCGGTCTTGTCTGCCATACACCTCTCAAGGTAGAGAAATATTGTGTTTTTGTATTGATGTTTCTAGAAATGAAGCATAGTGGAATTGCTCTTGTACTAGAAATAATACTGTTTCGGGTTGTTTCCAGTCAAATTAAAACGGGGGTTTCCAGTCTTCTCTCTGAAAGTACAAGGCCAAATCAAAATGCGTCAGACGCTAAGTTCCTGTCAAATCTACCAATGCCTCTTTCTTTTCACCCAATTGAATGAAAGATATGTAAATTGGTCTTTCTCCCAAACTAAAAGAAATTACTGTAAAAAAAAAAAAATTTACCGTCCTAGTTAATGCATGGTACTACTATGGTTGAGGCCTCAACTTATTGGTTAGATGTAGGATAGATTTGATTTGAGTACGGAGTTTTGTTATTCAAAGTTATTGAAGATTGATGTGGTGTGTGGGCCATTTGTATGGGCTAGCTATTTCAGTTTATTTTTTATTACATTTTTTTGTAAATTTTTTTTGTTAGTAATTACATCTTTATATATTACAATTATAAACTATATTAAAAATCAGTATACAAACAATTACAAACTATATTTTCAGAAGATATGTAAAAGAAAAGAATTGCTTTTTTTTTTTTCTCAAAAAAAAAAAGAAAAAAGAATTGTTGGTAAAAGGAAATAATTCACATGTGACGTCATTAATTTGGATAAAGTGAAATGTTTAAAGAATGTGCACATATTTACTCAAACGAGTAATTTTCAACTAAATTTATATTTCCTGCTTATTTGCTAAATTAGGGGTTTTCAGAAACACAGCAACTAGTTCAGAGCCGCAACCTTTTATCTATCTGCAGCCGAAGACCATTCTCTCTCTCTCTCTCTCTTCTGTAACCCTAGAACAGGGACCATATCTCCCGTCTTTGCACCATATCTCACCTTCTGGAAAATCCTTGGTCACCCAGAAGCGCGGCTGCTCAAGTTTTCGTTATGAATATCACCAAACTTTTGTCCATCCCTCTGTTTCTGGAGAAAGATGAAGAAAGGTTTGATGATGTTGGAGTGGATTGTGAGAGTCTTGATCTGTTTCGATTTGGATTTACCAGATCGTTAACTACGGATAGGATTCAGGAAAAATCACTGTTCTGTTCTGTGGAGAATTCAAAGTGGAGAATTCAAAGCATTTGTCCTGCTCTGTTCCTTCACATGTAGATAGCGATTTCTCGGCTGTTTAATCTTTTCGTTTAGATCCGGTTTTCAGGCCCTTAATCTGAATTTGAATTTAGTTTATGTTTTCAATTGAATTTTTAAAGTCTCCGCAAATTTGGTTTGCCGTTTTTGGTTTTCAGATGGTATTCCCCAGGACTCGAACTATGAATTTTATATCTTTTGGTTTTCAGATGGTATTCCTAGGACGATGATTTATCCTTGTCTAGTTTGGCAATCCCTTTTTGGCTCTGCTTGTTGGTTTCTTTTCTTTCTTCGAGTTTGCATGTTTGTTAATTTCGCCAATTTTTGGGGTTAATTAGAGTGGTCAAATTAGAGGATTGGGGTGATGTTGAGTTGTTTGCCCTGTTTTTCTTAGCAATTCTGTCTCTCATTTTAGAATCCGTCGCCCAATAATTCTCATGGAATTGCATATAATAACAAAGGTTGAACAAACCCACTCAAAGTTTCAAAACTATTTCAGCTTCTTTGTTTCCAGAGTGTTCCGGTTACTGTTTCTTTTTGGCAATTTTGGTGTAGAGCTAGGTTGCGGGATAAAGAGGGAGGACGACGCCGTCCAAGGATACAGTAATCTATTGGATGAATGATTTTATACTAGCCGCATCTATGTTCCTCAGTCTTCTGCAAAAATATTCTTGGAAAATCCTTGGTCAGCCAGAACCGCGCCTCAAGTTTCCGCCATGAATATCAACCTTCTGTCCATCTCTCTGTTTCTTCAGAGGGTCAAAAGATTGGATGGGGGAGTGCAGTGTTGGAGGCTTGATCCTGGTTGATGTTCACAGATCGACGAATATGGAAGACTCACTACTCTGTTTTGTGGAGAACTCAAAGGATTCCTACTTTCTCCTTGCTTTCCTGCAAATGGTAGCATTCTTTGTTTGTTGTTAATCTTTTGTTTGGCTTCAATTTGAAGTTGGCTCTCTGGTTTCAATTGAATTTCAAATCTGAACAATTTTGATTTGCCTTCTTTGGTTTTTTAGAGGGTCTTCTTTCTTAGGATTCGAATGTTCAATTCTAAATCTTCTGTCCCTGACAAGCCCTACTGACGACCTGTTTTGGTTATCTTTTGTTGTTTGGCCTTTCTTTGGTTTGCTCTTATCGTTTTTTTTTTTTTTTTTTTTTTTAAGAATTCTGCGTAAGAGTTGGTAGAGTTTGCATCATAAGTACCGCCGGCAATCCTTGTCAATTAAATTGCGGAGATCGAATTAGAGGATTCTGTTATGCTGTTTGTGTAGTGACAGTAGTCTTTTTTTCAATTTTGAGCTCCATTTTTTTTACAACCCTTCGCGCAGGATTTTTTTTTTTGCCCACCCTTGTTAATTTTGCATAATTTCAAACTTTTTTCTTCCCTCTGCTTCTTGTGTGGGTCAATATTTTTGTCTGTGTTTCGAGATCTGAACGCCATTTTAACTTCCCAGATCGATAGTGGTGGAGGGAGTGAAGAAATCAGATATTACCGGTCATGTCCTGCTTTACACCTCTCAAGGTAGAGGAATATTGTGTTTTTGTATCTCCTATACTGCTAATCTTTTCGTTTTGATTTTCTTTGTGTCCTGAACAGGAATCTGAGTTCAATAAAATATCAGGTCTGATCCGTTTTGTTGGGTTTGCTTGTTTTTGTTCTTCAGAGGATCATAAGGAGCAGGAAAGCAGGGAGCCCTGGACAGCAAATTTGTCCCCATTTTGTAATATAAAAAAGAAGTCACAACTACAAGTTTGAAGAGCTTCATTCCATGCCTCTGACTCGGTTCCCCAAGGTAGATAGAGACGTAAAAAGTTGCTGATCTATTCTGTTTATTCATATTTTCGTAAATTTTTTTGTTTATATTTTCACTTCCGCCTGAATTTGAAGTTTATATTTAAAATCTTTTGATCATTGGGCCTGACGCAAATTAGTTACTAGTTAGCTTCTTTTTTCCATGGCCATAAAATGTTATGTTTAAAAATCTTTTGATTATCGGAGGTTTTTCTCACTATAGTCTCATGTTGCATGGTGCTGATATTCAATTTTCCTGTCTATACTGTCTTCTATTGTTCTTGAATGGTCGTGATTTCCTTCATCAACAAAGTTTAATTCTAGTTCAACGACATATGCCGGCACTGCTGTTAATCTTTGTGTCCATGAGTGTTTGTTTATTAGGATTATAGAATGAAAATTAAAGCTTTCTTCTTGGGAAGGACTCTTAAACTTTTTTGTTTCTTATGCTTGGGAGGGTCAAAAGACTGGTTTTTTAGTGGCTTTAGTTGAAATCTAAGGTTTTGATTGGGTTTCTTTTCGATTTGCAGGTCAATAATGATTTCATTGATGATTGATGACGCTGTCGGATCGAGCTTTGCATGCCTGTGCCTGCGCCCGGCGGGCCGGTCATGGTTAGCAGACCTAACTGCCCTCAACTCTGAGGTCAGCAGTCCCGACATTCTTATTATAAAAATGTTTCATCTCATTTTCCGGTATCCTTATTTCAAAACTCTCTAGTACATTTTTTTTCCCCCTCCAATCTTAGAACATTAATAGGTGTTCATTTCCTGAAGATTTTCAATATCATTTTCATTTTTTTTCTTTATCATTAAGATTTTCATTTATTTTGAAAAATAATCATGTCAGTGTGTATGTCACACTGACCTGTTACAAAATTGTGTTTTCAAGATGATCTAAAAGAACAGAATAAATGAAAGTAAAATGAGTGAGGACATAATTGTGTTTTCACAAGACTAGAGTATGTCTGTTTTCAAGATGATCTAAAAGAAAAGAATAAAACGAAAGTAAAATGAGTGAGAAAGTGCGACATAATCATTTCAAAGATTGCGAGTGTTTCCTTATAGTTAAGTTAAGTTTTTACAATATTTCTTTAGAAATCACTTGCAACTTAGCTCAGGTAAATTTTAATTGTAGCTTTGCCGCATATCAATTTATAATTGAAGTCCCAACTCTTTTGGGTAATAGACCCAGCTAAAAATTGGGCCTTTTGTATATATTCTTTGTCCAGAAGAATGTTGAATTTATGTATCAATTCATAGGGGTTATTTGGGAATTTTTGTTTCAAATGAACCCTAACATTTTAGGGGTATAAATAGAATAGTTACAGTAGCAGCTCAACCCAAAACCCTAACAGTGTCTCTCTTTCTAGGCTCTATCTCTCTTTGGCAAAATGGGTGGTGGGGCGGGGAGCTGTCTGAAGTCTGGCAAAATGGCTGTGGGAGGAGTGAAATCTCAGAAGTTTGATTTGAAATCCCAATCTGCAAAGACAAAATCTCTGACCAAGGAAGACCCAAGGAAAGATTTTGTCTTTGCAGATTGGGATTTCAAATCAAAGGGTGATGAAATTGCTCAAATATCCAGTCAGAAAAGATTAGTCTTTTCTGCAAATCTCAGAAGTTTGATTTGAAATCCCAATCTGCAAAGACAAAATCTTTCCTTGGGTCTTCCTTGGTCAGAGATTTTGTCTTTGCAGATTGGGATTTCAAATCAAACTTCTGAGATTTCACTCCTCCCACAGCCATTTTGCCTCAAATCAAATACCCAGTCAGAAAAGGGTGATGAAATTGCTCAAATATCCAGTCCCGAAGCCTCACGCTTCCCGGAAGAAGATGAGCACTGCTGAACCTGCTGCACCTGCACCTGCACCTGCACCTGATTCTGATGCTATTCATGTTGGTGCTGAGTTATCGATGTGGGATCTTCGCAATCGAGACTGGACCGATAATCGTAGATTGAGGCTTGAGTTTTTCAGGTGGGGACTGAACCCAGGGGAATGAAGTTAAGTATAATCTCTCAAACAGTATTGTGATGTCTAGTGATGTTGAATTTGGAATATATTAGGTATTTGAACGGTTGAACCCACGTGAATGAAGTTAGTATAATCTTTCAAACAGTATTGTGATGTCTAGTGATGTTGAATTTGGAATATATTAGGTATTCGAACCCAGGGGAATGAAGTTAGTATGATATCGCATACAGTATTGTGATGTTGAATTTGGAATGTATTAGGTATTCTCCGTATTCTGGTTTTTGAAATCGTTTTCCTCTTTTCTTTTGCAGTGTCGTAATTGATGTAATTATCTTCATGTTTTCTTCCCTTTAGCTTTAATAATTTGTCCATGTGAAAACGCTGAAATAGATCCTAGCTAGCTAACCAGTGGAAGTGTGTGAAGGGGTATAGAATTCAGAAATGGGATGATTGCTTTGCTTTGAGGGCGCAACTGCCCCCCATCAAATCATATACTTGAAGGGATTAAGTTGAGGAAGGGCTTAAGGAACCCATGAGTGTAAATATCTTTCATGCCTTTCTTTGAGGCCAATTAAACACAGTGGGAAAGAAGCAAATAGTGGTAAATGTCTAGTGTGAGATGAAACGTGAACTATTGGGGAACACTAGGGCACCAATTTTATCATCCCAAATGAAACACATCTAAAAAGAATTGGGCATCCTGAGTCTATTCTCCTTATTTTTTAGAACGTAGTGTATGGTGTCTTTTCAAGGAAATACTCATTACTAATGCAATTAGTCTTTCCCTCGATCATGTATGTAGGTTAAAAAATATATATATATGCATTTAGTGTGATAGGAGCTAAAATGCTATGGATTAAATAGTTAATAGTTTTCTGAGTTATTGGCAAATGAATGCATGATTGCAAGCACATGCATAAACACCCCAGCCTAATATGAATCAAAGTGTATGCCTGCCAACGGCGCTAATTATGAGTTCCCTAGTTCCCTAGAATATATCCAAACCCTCACCCCTGGGTATGGCCTTCAAAACCCATATTGAGAACTCTAATCTAATCAGATTCATTTTCCTAATTCATTGTTCTTACTCACTCACTTGCATTATTCTCACCAAAAAAAAAAAAAAAAAAGGAGAATTACTCACTTGCATGTACTCATGTATCTTCATGTAATTAAGCATTGTAGCAATGAAATTATTGTTAAAAGTAGTACAATATTTCTCAAATCAAGTGCTAAAGTGTAATGCCTACCTACATCTCTCTCCTTGGCCATATGTTAAAAAACTTCAAGCGGAGTCATGCTGTTCTTATAAAACCGTTTAATAATTTCTATCAATGGAGTTGGTTTACCTCTAAGTAGAACTGGTCTACTTTATATGGATATACCACGGAGCATGTTTTTAGGCTCGTAGATGAAATATCATCACTCACACTGGCTGAAGTATTATGAAGAAAAAGGAACTGAAGGTACCACCAACTGTGGGAGTCATGACAACTAGACAAGCATCCATAATTTTTTTTTTTTTAAAAAGAAGAAGAAGAAGAAGAAGAAATATTAGTTCAGTATATCTACTATAAATTTGGAGTGAACCATGTGGCTTGATACAACAATGATATTCTGACACTCGAAAAAGGCCGTATAATTCTTTCACCATCTAAGTAGAATATGCCGATCTCACGAGACCTATATGTTTTAGGAGTCAATTCTATACTCCATACATAATTTGTTGCAAAATAAATACAATTCCTTTTTACTTCTGGGAAATTACCAGCCGGAAGAGAGACAGATCCACCACCATCTCCCAAAAAGAACACTTGGTTCCCCAAGTTCTGCACTGGAAGCAAATTGTTATTATTTGGATCAATCTTGTATACTCTAAAACTCCTTGTTGTGACATGTGGATTAAAGCCGGGCATGTCTTCATCAATAACATATTCAACATCATCAATTTCTCCTCCATCTTGATTATTAGCTTCCAAGTTGCCTTCCTCATGATCATTCTCATGATTGCCTTCATCACCATCATTATCTTGATCAACGCCTTCCTGATTATCCACAATAATATTGCCGTCGTCTTCTTCAATGTCATTGAAATCACCAGCACCTTCTCTGCACAAAACATAATCTACCATTTGATGGATTACCAAGACTTCATTGCTGGTGGATTCTAGCAATATTGATCGATAGTTTGCATTGGAAACTCTTGCATAGTCACTATTAAAATCATCAACTCTCACATTCTTGTGTTCATGCTTGTCGTGAATCAATTTCAACTTCACTTCATGATCTGCAAAGTTTAAAATACGAGTAGCTGCTACCAAGCCATCCTTTTGACTATTGACTAAAGCATACAGAATGCCTCGAGAAAACAGTATACCCACAAGCTCAAGGCGGTCGTTGTTGTCGAATACCCGGAAGAGACTCCATGTTAGGTCTTCAAGTTTGCATAAACCCAATGTCTTCTGGCCCTTGAAATCCTCAAAGATTATGGCTACCGTAAAATGGCCTGAAGAATTAAGATCATGAGGGTAAGTAATGCAACATACCAGAGGAAAACACTGGCACCAAAACGTTTCCATTGCCTCGTTTTTACAATCTTTTTGAAAGATGGAATTGTCCTCAACGGCGGAAGTTTGTGTAGGGCTCCTGAAATTGGGTTAAGCAGACACATCGTAGACTGTAATCCTTTTTCCTTGACCATGATCAACCAACCTTTAGAAGACCCATAAATCCAGCTTCCTCGAACTTCCTTAGGAAGCTTTAACTTGACTTCTTTCCTCTCAGTGAAGCTGGCAAAGCTCAAGCACTTGTTGCTGCATTTGGGGGCTTGAGGCAGCAGTAACCATGGGAGTTCATGCGGAGCCCCAGGGATGTCTCTTCGCATAACAATTGACTTCCAATACTTGCAAGAGTTTCTTAACCGTATTCGATCTCCTGAATTGACACGTTGTAGAATGTTCTCCATGATATCTACAGGTGGTGTCTGCCAACAACTATACTCATTAGTAACCATCTTCTCTTGCTCTACAGAAATATCAAGCTTTGGCTATCAACTTCCATTCAATATTCAATAAAAGATGCGAGGATTTCTTTTATATATAATGCATATCTCGATCCAATTAGGATTAGGAATTTGGTAGCGTCCAGGTAGGATTACTAGTCCAAAAAGGATTAAGAATTTGGTAGCGCCCAGGTAGTAAATGTTTTTCACAAAAACTCTTAACAAAATTGGACCAAAGTCCAAACTACATAACCAATGGTGCAAAACATATAGTTCTAGGGATAATCAATTTCCAGTAAAATATGTAATTGAATAAAATTCCCAAAATAAACTAAAATTTTCGTGGGCCAATATGACTTAACAAAACATTAACATATTCACCGCCCTCTCATCGCTTTAAAAGAGGAAAGAAACACACATCATTCTTGGTTTGCTCGTGATTCTGGTTCCTGCAGTACAAAATAAGCATAAAAGATAAAAAAGAACTTCAACTTTTCAAAGCTGCCACTGCCACCCACATATGACTGGTTTTCATGGGACCCTTTACTTTGCTTCACCAGACAGAACCCATCTTTCCTCAATACTAACTACTCACCGAACCCAAAAACCCCACAACCCTTAATTTCTCTGTCTCACTCTCATTCACACTCTTTCACTACTTCGATCACCGACTAACAGCTCATTTGTGTCGCTGAAAGTTGCAAGCTTTTTAAGCTTTTGGGGTTCTTCTTCTTGTTTCTGTTGGACCCTTTTCGTTTTTTGTGTGCAATGGAGGATGGTGACTGGGTTCTGGTGCGGCCGCCTGCAGAGAAGGACCTCTGGACCCCAAGTTTAGTGAAGGAGGATGAGAGTTCTAAGCCTTTGAAGGTTACTTTTGGTGGGCCTGCGAAGTTCTGGACTGATGCAATTCCAATTGGGAATGGGAGGCTTGGAGCTATGGTCTGGGGTGGTGTGCCTTCAGAAACTCTTCAGCTCAATGGTAAAGTTCAAAGCTTTATTTGCATTGTGTTCACATTAAGTGGTCTTCAATCAATCAATTGGGTTTTCTGTTTTTGGTCCATGTTGCTTGAAATGCTTGGCTTTCTCAGTGATCAAATGGATTGTAGAGGGACCCTGAATCGGGTTTCAGAATACTTGAAATGCTCGTATCTGATTAGAATGTGAATGCAAGACGAAATGCTTGTAGAGGGACCCTAAATGTTGGTTGAAATGCTTGGTTTTGTGAGTTTAGTGTTTTCAATTATCAAGTGGGATACCAAAATCATACCGGGGTAGAATGAATTCTAGTTCAATTGCGTTTTCCTAGTGGGAGAGACTTGTAAATTGTGACTCAGATCTCCTGCGAAGTGTGATTACAACTTGGATGTAAGTTTATATAGGTGTTTTGCATTGTGTTCCTCACAAGTAATTTTTTGTTGAGTATTCTGTATTTTGGTCTGTGTGTCGAAATTCTTGGTGTTGTGAGTTTAATGGTTTTCATTATTGGGAGGTTGCAACGATATAATGAATGTAGGTTATCTAACTGACCAAATGCTCTGGAATAAGATACTGCAATGGGACTCAGAGTATGCTTGAAAATGATTACAATTTGAATGTAAAACTATACCCTATACAATTTAACAAAATGGTCTATGTTGGTTGAAATGGTTGGTTTCTTGAGTTCAGTGTCTTTAATTATAAAGGGGTTACCAACATCATATAGGAATGTAATGAATTCTAGTTAAATTGCATTTTCCTATTGGGAGAAACCGTAGATTGGGACCTGCACCGCTTGAGCGTGTTATTACTACTTTGTGTGATTGTATAGGTGTTTTGCATTCGTTCCTCATAAATTGGGACCTGCATTGTGTTTTCCTAGTGTCATTACAACTTCGTGTAATTGTATAGGTGTTTTATTGGGTTTCCTGTATTATAGTTCATATGTCATGAAATTCTTGCGGTTGTGAGCTTAGTGCCTTTGATTATAGTGGCATTGGAAAGATTATAAAGGAAATAGAGTGATTCCAGTTTCACTTATGTTTTTGAGTGAGCAAATGATTTGTAGAGGGACCCTGAATTGAATCAGGATGCACCTTACCTGTTGTGCTTGAAAATGAGTAGAATTTGAATGCAAGAACCTTATAGGTGTTGATTGTTGAGCATCTTTTGGGAAGTTTGGTCATCTGACTTTGTTGTTGAGAACAAATTTTGGTTCTAAAAATTCAATTTGGTGGGTGGGAAATCTGAGATATAAAGAAATTTTGAAATGAAAGATTATTCTTACAGCAGTCTTTTTCTGATAAATTACTTTTTATCACAATGAATTTTAGGGTGAGTTGAATTGAGATTTTTGCCTTTTCAGGTTTTTGATGATGAAATAAATTCTAAATGTTCAAGTCTATTTCTCTCTCTCTTTCTTTCTCTCTTGCACAGACGGACCCACCGTAAATTATAGTGAAACTAATTGCAAAACGTTTCAATTGGTGTAGAGGACACACTCTGGACTGGAACTCCGGGCAACTACACCAACCCAAATGCTCCACGGGCGCTAACAGAGGTCAGGAAACTTGTTGATGATGGTAAATATGTTGAAGCTACTGAAGCTGCAGTTCAGTTGTCCGGAGATCCTTCTGATGTATGTAACTTCATCCACTTCAATTATGCTTCCTTCGTCATTTTGCTACTTAATAGATAAACACATTCTAATATGGCCAAACATGCTATGCAATTCAGTACAAGTACTAATTTTGCTGATTGTTGGTGATAGCGGAATGATAATTTAATCAGTGACATAAAAGAGTAGACAATATGCCATCTTATAGAGGTCTGTTTTGAAATGCCATTAGGTTTTGTATGGTAAATCTAATTGGAATCTTGTAATTCACAGTTATGGTTAACTAGATTCCAATTATGTCACAATAATGGCTTATTGTTGTCAATGCTACTTCAAAAGTTCAAATTTGATGGTTCCATGTCTATGAGGAGACTTTGGTTATTCTGGAATAATATTCTGTTATATACTTTTTATGAAGGTATACCAACTACTCGGCGACATCAACCTAGAATTTGATGATTCCGCATGTCAAGTATGCTGAAGAAACTTACAGCAGACATTCGTTCCTCATAAATTGGGACCTGCATTGTGTTTTCCTAGTGTCATTACAACTTCGTGTAATTGTATAGGTGTTTTATTGGGTTTCCTGTATTATAGTTCATATGTCATGAAATTCTTGCGGTTGTGAGCTTAGTGCCTTTGATTATAGTGGCATTGGAAAGATTATAAAGGAAATAGAGTGATTCCAGTTTCACTTATGTTTTTGAGTGAGCAAATGATTTGTAGGGGCCCTGAATTGAATCAGGATGCACCTTACCTGTTGTGCTTGAAAATGAGTAGAATTTGAATGCAAGAACCTTATAGGTGTTGATTGTTGAGCATCTTTTGGGAAGTTTGGTCATCTGACTTTGTTGTTGAGAACAAATTTTGGTTCTAAATATTCAATTTGGTGGGTGGGAAATCTGAGATATAAAGAAATTTTGAAATGAAAGATTATTCTTACAGCAGTCTTTTTCTGATAAATTACTTTTTATCACAATGAATTTTAGGGTGAGTTGAATTGAGATTTTTGCCTTTTCAGGTTTTTGATGATGAAATAAATTCTAAATGTTCAAGTCTATTTCTCTCTCTCTTTCTTTCTCTCTTGCACAGACGGACACACCGTAGATTATAGTGAAACTAATTGCAAAACGTTTCAATTGGTGTAGAGGACACACTCTGGACTGGAACTCCGGGCAACTACACCAACCCAAATGCTCCACAGGCGCTAACAGAGGTCAGGAAACTCGTTGATGATGGTAAATATGTTGAAGCTACTGAAGCTGCAGTTAAGTTGTCCGGAGATCCTTCTGATGTATGTAACTTCATCCGCTTCAATTATGCTTCCTTCGTCATTTTGCTACTTAATAGAAATGAACTCGTACTGAATATTGATTAGAAGATAAACACATTCTAATATGGCCAAACATGCTATGCAATTCAGTACAAGTACTAATTTTGCTGATTGTTGGTGATAGCGGAATGATAATTTAATCAGTGACATAAAAGAGTAGACAATATGCCATCTTATAAAGGTCTGTTTTGAAATGCCATTAGGTTTTGTATGGTAAATCTAATTGGAATCTTGTAATTCACAGCTTATGGTTAACTAGATTCCAATTATGTCACAATAATGGCTTATTGTTGTCAATGCTACTTCAAAAGTTCAAATTTGATGGTTCCATGTCTATGAGGAGACTTTGGTTATTCTGGAATAATATTCTGTTATATACTTTTTATGAAGGTATACCAACTACTCGGCGACATCAACCTAGAATTTGATGATTCGCATCTCAAGTATGCTGAAGAAACTTACAGCAGAGAGGTAGACCTAGATACTGCAACAGCAAGGATAAAATATTCTGTGGGTGATGTAGAATATACTAGGGAGCATTTTGCTTCAAATCCCGATCAAGTGATTGTGACAAAGATCTCTGCAAGTAAATCAGGGTCCCTATCATTCACAGTTTCTCTAGACAGCAAGATGCATCATGGTTCACATTTAAATGGTAAAAACCAAATTATACTTGAAGGAAGTTGTCCTGGTAGAAGAATTTCACCAAAGTATAATGACAATCCAGAGGGGATTCAGTTTACTGCAGTTCTTGATTTGCAGATTAGTGGTGACAAAGGTGTGATACATGCTTTGGATGACAAGAAATTTAGAGTTGAAAAGGCAGATTGGGCTGTTTTGCTTCTGGTGGCCTCATCTTCATTTAAGGATCCATTTACTAAGCCTTCTGATTCTAAGAGAAATCCAACTTCAGAGTCTCTCACTGCATTGAATTCAATAAGAAATTTGTCATATTCTGACCTCTATGCTCATCATTTGGATGACTATCAGAATCTTTTTCATCGTGTCTCATTGCAGCTCTCTAAGAGCTCTAAGAGCATGTTAGGAAATGAAACTTTGGAGATGAAGAAGCTCAACCCTATTACCAATTTGAATTTCAAGGGAAGTGACAATGCCTTGGGTTCTACTGCTGACAGGGTGAAATCCTTTAAAACTGATGAAGATCCTTCTTTTGTGGAACTCTTGTTCCAATATGGTCGATATCTCCTTATTTCATGCTCACGGCCTGGAACTCAGCCGGCAAACCTGCAGGGTATATGGAACTACAAAATTGAACCTGCATGGGAGTATGTGTCCCTCCCTCTGTGTGTGTGTGTGTGTCCTAGGGTATTGATCTGTTTTAGATGTTAAAAGCTTTCTAGAGGAACATAGGTGAGTGTAACAACGTGGCAAGTGAACCATCATAGAGTTAAATACATCAATATGAGCCATAGCTAAACTAATTTGGGGCTGTTTATTTCTCACAGATTTTTGCAATAATCTGAGGTGTTACTTACTTCACCTTTATTCTTTCAGTGGTGCTCCTCATACGAACATTAATCTTCAGATGAACTATTGGCCTTCCCTTCCTTGTAATCTACGAGAATGCCAGGAACCCTTATTTGATTTCACATCTTTATTATCTATTAACGGGAGTAAAACAGCAAAGGTGAGAATTCTGCCTTTTTGTAGTTTATATTCAAACCCTTTCTTAACTTTTAGCATTCTCATATAACGCTATAAATGTTTTGGGTTCTTGTTACCAGAGTACATTTGGATCAGGTTTTTCTGAGCGTTTCCTTTCTTATTAATTTCAAGTAAAATATTTCAGGTCAACTATGAAGTTAGTGGTTGGGTTGTGCATCAAGTGACTGACATATGGGCGAAAACATCACCGGATCGAGGTCAAGCTGTATGGGCTTTATGGCCAATGGGAGGGGCGTGGATCTGTACTCATCTATGGGAACATTATACTTATACAATGGACAAGGTGAGCTCCTATACTCTCAAAACATTGTCTACTCTCTCTTTCTTGGAGAGGAAGAGGTTATGTTTAGGGGCCAACACTCCAACTGCATGGCTGTTGGATTGGCAGTCTAATTTAGTTACACTTACCAGTGTGTCAATTGTATAGCCATTTATATTAAGAAACTAGTATATGTATTTGTTTCTTGTCTTATCTTACTAATCTGAGTAAGTTTTCTGGTAGAATAATAGAGGCTAATTATTTTTCTGTCATTAGGATTTCCTGAAAAATAAGGCATATCCTTTGTTGGAAGGATGTGCATCATTTCTGCTGGACTGGTTGATTGAAGGACGTGGTGGGTATCTTGAAACCAACCCATCAACTTCTCCAGAGCACATGTTTATTGCTCCTGATGGTAAGCAGGCCAGCGTGAGCTACTCATCAACCATGGACATCTCAATCATAAAAGAAGTCTTTTCTGCAGTACTTTCTGCTGCTGAGGTTGAGCTCTAATTGTAGGCCTGTGAAATCATGCTTAGCTATAGCAACTGTGTATGTTTTAGTCTAACAGTATTTCCTTTTGAAAACAGGTTCTTGGAAAAACTCAAGATACTTTTGTTGTAAAAGTTCGTAATGCTCAATCTAGGCTTCCACCCACAAAAATTGCTAGAGATGGTTCTATTATGGAATGGGTGAGCCAGTAGTCTTAAATTTCATTCTTTAGGAATCTGTTTCCAGGTCTTTTATGATGTCTGATAAGTTCGTTTAAATTATTATCATATTAATTGTAAACAAATAATTATCTATGTTATGATGCAGGCACAAGATTTTGAGGACCCAGAAGTGCACCATCGACATGTATCACACCTGTTTGGCCTGTTTCCGGGCCACACAATAACTCTTGAAAAAACTCCAGACCTCTGTAAAGCAGTGGATTATACCCTTTTTAAAAGAGGTTTGTATGTCACAAATAAATGTATCATTTTGGTCTTGCAATCCCCAGGAAGTGACTTCCTTTTAGAAAACCAAGTGAAAGCCACTTATATGATTATATACTTATCGCTCTTTGTATTCCTGTACTCCAAAACAGGAGAGGAAGGTCCAGGATGGTCAACTACCTGGAAGACTGCATTGTGGGCACGTCTTCACAACAGTGAACATGCGTATCGTATGGTCAAGCATTTGATTGACTTGGTAGATCCAGAACGTGAAGGTGATTTTGAAGGAGGACTATACAGTAACTTGTTCACTGCACATCCTCCTTTCCAGATTGATGCCAACTTTGGGTAAGCCACATAGGTTCCATTCGTGTTGTTTATGACCAATTCTGCCCAACTTCTTTGTATATGGTTGCAGGCACATTTCTTATCATGTCATTATTGCAACCTTTACATGTTAGTGAATGAATTTTCGTGAAGTGACTTTGACCCATTCTGGTTTAGCATGACAATGGCGTTACATTTGTCTCTTTGGTCGAACGGCTCAGAAATGGCTAGCCCACATCAGATACCATAGACCTGCGCCACACCATGACCCACTCACAAAACCTTTACAAAACCCTCACAAAGCCCCTGGGCTTTAGCCACAAACACTGAAAAGAGAAAAAATGGCTTTGCGCTCTGCTGGTTCGCTCTCTCGGTCCTTGGCCTCCACCGCTAGGGTTTCGCTCCACCGCTCCGCCCCAACTCTCCGGCGCCTCCGCCCGCCTACCGCTCCGGCCACTCGCCGCTTCTCCTTCACCTCTCCCAGGTCCCCATTTCGATCTTCCCCTTTCTTAAATTGCCGATTGCAAATGAGTGGATTTTGAAATCTGTTGATTTGGTTGGTTTGGGATTCCCTGGTAGTGCATTGAAGTAGTTGTAGTTTGATTTAGGGTTTTGTTGAAATCTGTTGATTTGGTTTGGGATTCCCTGGTAGTATTGAAAGTTGTTTTTTAGGGTTTTGTTTTGATTGATTTATTGGTTTTGTTTGGAAAATGAAATTTGCTTCACTGTTTAGTTGAATCTTATTGCAATGTTTGGAGAAATTTGAGAAGGCCATTGATTGCAATGACAAAGTTTCACTTTTCAATTCGGGCGTTTTTTTTTTTTTATCAATTGAGTATCGAACGTTGAATCGTTTGATGAACTCTTTGATATCTAATAGTTGTGTAAGTTCCCAAAATAAAATTTTGGATTTGTTGCACCAAAGCAGAAAAGAGAATAAGTATTGTTGACCTTTCGTAATGATTAATAGGATAATAAATGGTGTTTGCTTCTTGTAGGAACTTGGGAGAACTGGGATGCACACAGTCGCTGCTGCATATGCGAGCTGCAACATGCCTCACATCTCACCTGACTGTCAATGCGCGTGCTTGTTGCGAGTTGTCCCACGGTACCTTCTGCCGTACTTGTCAGGATCGCTAGTAGTCTATTTGTGAGTCTTGCTGTTTTTAGGACACATGACAAAATTGAAAGAAAAAAAAAATGCTTTTCCCATTTTGTTTTCTGTCCATGGGCTGATGCCCTAGGAGAGATTTAGAGTAGGAAAAAATAGTGTCCTCTATGAAGTAGGTAGATTTTAAAGTATGTTAAGGTTGAATAATCATTAAGGAATTGGGATTGGGATTGATAGGAAGGAATGGAAAAGATGGGTGATGCGCTTGGACTTACGATCATCCAAAAGGCAGAAGAATGATGCATCTTTGTAGGTTGTCTTTCATTCCTTTCTTAGACATTGTAGATATGAACTTTTCTATCTTGAATTTAAGTGAACAAAGTGGCGTTTGGTCAGATAAATGTGTCTACCAAATGAATTTTAAACTTCCATATTAGAATTGAATTATAGCAACAAGTAGTTGTTCTGCTTAGCTGATATTTTCTTTGGGAAATCTTTGCCATGTAAAATAAGACACATTCTATGCTATCTTCTTTTGTGTTCTTTTTGTTTCTAAGATGAGGAGGAGGATTGACACGTTGGTTGGACCAATGTCTTTTCTTCTGTTGATTTTTTTTATTATTATTATTTTCAGTTGAAACTTATTTATTATTATTTCTTTACAATGGATATTGGTTTCTTAGATGAGCATTGTTTCTCATAGATTTTAATAATAACGTTGGTTGTATTTTCAGTTGCCAACCTTGGTTGTCAAGTTTTTATATTTGGTTTTTACAAGATATTTGGCCCTCTGCTTTCCTTGTCACAAAGTCAATAGTCATAGAAGATGTTGAAACATTACAATGCACATTCACCTTCTTAATCTTACACTTCTTATGTGTACGTTTAAGATATACTTTGATTGACTGCCTTTCTAAACTCAACTTTTGGTACGGAAGTGCTTTTGTTATCTGTTTGGCTGTTTGCTAAGCTTTTTACTTCGATGAATTAATCACCATCACATTCTGAATGAACCATTGTAGGCAATAATTTTGTTATTATTCTGGATATTTTTTTTTAAGTATGAATTTGGGAATGAGGATATTTTATTTGTTTGAATTTCATGCAATAAGTTGTAATGTATTACTGCTCATTTAAGTTCTAACAAAGTTGTACACCTTTTTTGTTGTTGTTGCAGGGACTTGAAAGGCTTTTTGATCAATATAGCACAGTTGAGTACAACTAGATATTAGGGTGATCGTAGAGATTGGATACTCGCTCTATTCAGTAGCGAGCGCTCGTGGACTTGGAAAGTGTAGTTAGAATATGCATTTTAAATTTATCCATAATAAGAACCCTGGAAATTAATCCAATTTCTGGAATGACTTTTGGGAAATGTGGTCTGTAGTGTCTCAATTTCAGCCTTGTTTGGTCAATTTCTTTGTCTTGAGCTAGTCGTTTCAACATTCTGTTGTCAACTTAGACCTTTATTAGTTTTCCCTCGAGGTAATAGTATGTCACTTCTGATAAATATTGCAGCATTTGTTATTACTTAATGTCTCTGACAAATTTTATGAATACATGCATAGTTTATAAGTGCTTGCTATTGATGTGTGTTACGAGTCGCCAAGCAGGGCGAATGGGGTTAGAAGCCCACTTCCTGTGAAGTTGCTCAAAGAAGTATAGACAAAACACTACGAACTCTAATTTAAACTGTTTTTGAATTGAAATTTTCATGTCATTTTCAATGATCTTGCATTCTAAACTCAATGTTTGACTCGTGATTTTGTTGGGATATCAAAATAATGCATGCTTGGTACTGCACATGGGGTGCTCTAGTTCTTAACAAGAGCTAGTGTCCCCTTGTATTGCTGTTAATGTCTCTGCTAGCTTGGCCCGGTGTGCTGTCCTTTTTATGGGGGGAACAAACGAAGAAGCTAGTTTATTGACACCTGTAGTTGAACCTTGTTGCTCACTTAAGTTGTAATTGATGGAAACTTGAGTCGGTACCTCACCCCCACCATGTTTGGTCGAACACCTATTATGTCTTTTCTCTTGCATAATTTGCTTACGGGTCTTGACCTAATGAACTTATTGTGTTGGATTGTCAATTCAAAGTTGTGATGTATACCATGCTATCTACTACTTTCTCTGTTTTGCTGAGTTGGTTCAATTTGAATGGGAGGATTTGCCTGACCTTGCACCTTTTTTTTTTTTTTTTTCCTCAACTGTTTTCATTCTCTTCGTATGGAAGTAGAAAACCTCACAGAAAGTCCCAAACCGAATGGAATACCAGCCAACAGGAATTGCTAGCGAGGGCACACCCACACCAACCCATGTTTAGGGCTAGGTCTGAAGGTGTTGTGCATGAAAGATCGAAGCCTCCCCGACTTACAAACTAACCAAAACCACTAAAGTCAGCTATGGCACATTCCACCCCCCCCCCCCTTGGACCAATCGTCCCTAGTGGCAGGAGGACAATCGATGAAAACACGTAGGGAAGAGTTAAAAAATATCAAGAATAGACCCCCAAGTAGGCCTCGAAAAGCCAAGTACCGCATATCACCAAACCACCGAGATCCCCAAAGGAGAGAGATTAGATCGACACCAACGATCTAAGAGAGGAACTAGATTTTGCCGTCAAAACTGTAGAAAAGGCCATCGTCCGTGCTTGCAATGTAAAACAATAGTAGTGTCAGAGAAAGAAAACGCACTAGTTGGCAACGTAGTTATATGCGTCAATGTCATGATCGCCTTATCAAGTTCAATTTATTATATTCTATTGGTTCATACGTCTCTCCTTGGTTTTGAATGAAATCGAATCCATTCTCTTCAAAAGGTTGAAAAGGGAAACTGCAATTCGTACAATGATAACACTTGAATATAAGCAACAGAAACACGAAGTATAATCTATATAGAGAGTTGCAGTAGTGCAAAAGTAGCTTGTGCTCTATAAGTCTATAGATTACTGGCTTTAAAAGAGAACTGCTTCAAACGTAAGTTCGGAAAAGTGAACATTTCCAAAGACGGACAAACCCACTTGACAAGTTCGCATCAAACTGTTTCCACCAATCCTTTTCTCAACTGTGACAAATAGTGTATCCACTACCAACTAAAATTATCCCTCTACTATGATTTGACCTTTTATACCAGATTTCTTCATCAATGAGTTGGACAACCTGACCCAGGTTGTTTTCTCGTAAAATTTTATGATCTGAATGTCAGAAAATAAAGTCGGCACTCAAAGTTCTCATTTGCAAGTGAAAGAAGTGTAGAGCCTTTTGTTGGGTTGCAGATAGAAACACCAGCATTGCTTTCCCAAAATTTATCACATCCTTCCCATTATTTCCATTGTTTTCTAAAATAAGAAAACAGAGCCTACTCAGAATCGGGGCTGTTTGGCCACGAAAGATCATAGCCTCTGTTCACTTTCCACACGAATGTCAGACTAAACTTTAGTTTAGAATCATACTAATGTAAACGAGAGGTCTGAGAATCAAAACCCTCCATTTCACCAACCACTATTCAACCAACACGAAAAATTCCATGATCCACTTCTCAAAATGTCCAGAGCAGATTGCGCAAGTAAGTCTCACGTCAAAAATATGATAAATATTAAGCAATGCACAGCACTATACAACTATAGGCCTATTAATTTCAAATTAAATGAAAGAACTTTAAAAAGAACTTAAGGTAACTCTAGATGCATGCAATCAATCAACCACCAAACGTTATACACTTTCGGCAAGCTCAAAATCATTGGTTCCTTGAAGAATCTGTGTGATAGAGATTTAAGGGGAGGCCAGCTCCTCTTGTCTATTCCTTAGTTCTGTTACAAAAGGTCCAAATATAAGTACGAGTGTGCAAGTGGTTCCTAATGCACTTCTCCTGCTGTACATATACACACCACCCACTACTTGGTTCCAAAGAACATCAAGAAGCCCCAACAGGAAGACACCCACGTAGATACTACTGTCCAAAAGCAAACACTGATAATTTGCAAGCAAAGATACCACCCTATCTGGTTTGTAATTGCTTACTTTTTCAAAACCATTATTGCCAATGCTCTGGGACCCTGATGGGACCTCCCCACAAACAATCAAATCATAGGGGTAATTAAATAGAAAAGAGTATCTACTCTTGCCTCCACTCACTTCACTAATATATTTGGTGCATTCATTAGGGGTCTGAATCTTACCATTCACTCACCTCCCACTCAAAATTTTACATTCTATGGCAGATGCATTGGTTTAATCTTTAATGCAATTCATATTTCTTACCTACTTGACATAAAATGAATTGCTAATTACTGCACTTGTCTGGTGGGTAAATAACAACTTATGTACTATATGCATAGCAATATATGAGTAAGACTGTAATTTGACCACCTAGAACTTCCTCTTCATAATTACGGAGAACTTCACAAAAGATGGGAAAACTGGAGAACAGTATCTTATAATGTAGCGTTCAGAAATACTGCTGATATGCCTGAAAACTATTCGAATACTGTGGTCCATTATACATAACCTAGATATTCCTATTAAGAATAAGAACAGTATCATCAGCACTTATGCCATCTTAACCCCACAGCTGTTTAATACTACAAAGAGGCCAACATAGTAAGATCAAGAAATTACAAAGTGTGCAGTAGGTGGATAAGAAGCAATCGTGGCAGGCACTTCAGATAAATAAGCAAGTATAATGATGTTGACATTTGATGAAAGAGTTTTAAGATTGTCAACCTTGTGAATTTTCAGTTACCCTCCAGATGGAAACATGTAAAGTAGGTCTGCTTTGAGAACAGAAGAAAGGAGAAAGATGAAAGTGGGGAATCCCCAGCTTTACCAAGGCAATAGTGAAGATGACCTAAGCATTGTCCCCTTGGAGCACCAAGCATCAGAAGATAGGGGCCACAGCATAGAGATGTGATAAAATAGAAAACAGGCATTCTCCACTTCACATTCTAATGCTTCTCTCCATTTCTTTCCTCTTTTCTTTGGTCTAAAACCCTTCAAAGAGACTTTGCTTAACCCAATTCCATCAACTTCCATTTGACATCCTCACCAAACTAGAGTTTTGAGAGGAAATGATCTCCCACGGAGAAGCAGAAAGCGAGATAGTACTAGGGAAAGAGCAAAACAGATATGCAAACAGCGATGATAACAATGAAGAAACAGAAGATCTTAATCAAGGAGAGTGGCTGAACCTGAGCCTAGGTGGGAATTTGCTCTCAACAGAAGGAGACACTGACTCGCAGTCAAGACCAGCTACGGGCAAGGTTTTCTCCTGTAACTTCTGCATGAGGAAGTTCTTCAGCTCCCAGGCATTAGGAGGTCACCAGAACGCCCACAAGAGAGAGAGAGGTGCAGCTAGAAGATATCAATCTCAAAGAATGATGTCCATGATGGGCTTTCCCTTCAATACTTCAACGCTTCGATCGCTCAACGTTCAGCCCCATTCACTTGTGCACAAGCCAAGCAGATATGAAACTGCACTTGTAGCAAGATTTAATGATGCCAAGACAAGGTTTAGCATGATGCCTTTCACACTTGACGATGTAATGGATTCGATGTGGCCGGGCAGCTTCCGCTTGGATCCACTAGTATTAGAGCCACAATCAGAGCCATGCAAGCTCGATTTAAATCTTCGACTGTGATCTATCCACCTGCTACGCCAGTTTGGAATATTCCATATATGACTTTCTATTGGAACTTTGGCAGAGGTCTCAATGATTTCATCTATCAAGTACAGAACTAAAGTAGGTTAGAGACCTACTATGGTGAATCATCCTATGTTTTGTGTGTCTCTAGGATAGACACGGAGAAGTTCCTACTGTTTTATGCATGCAATAATATCAAGTGCATTAAATTTCATAGCCAAGCTTTACGAGAATTTTGTCCTGATTTTTTTTACTTGTAGTTTCCTTTTATCTAGGTGCAAACAATATTATCCCCCTCCCCTCTGTAAAATTGTAGCCTAAGAGCTTCCCCCGCTTTGATCACGTCAGAGCTAACACTAGAAAGCTCTTGAAATTGATTGACGCATAATCAGATTGACTCTAGGAACTCAAAGATTTTAAAAGTAACATACTCCGGACATATCATATTTCTGTACGTATGTAAAAGCCTCAGTAGGTTGTATGCAACGTAAAGATTCCACGTCTAGGTTGTAATCCAAAACACTGAGTTTTGTATTTATACAACCTGACTTAGGCTTCACAGAGAATCAGATTATATGAGAATCAGGAGATTTTGCCCCCTAAACATATTACACTACTCTTCGGTGCCTAACATTCCTCCCCCTGTACGTTCTTTTGCCTTCTTAAAAAGGGCAACTGTAATTCTTAAATGCTATCACTTCCAGCAAAGGAGGTGATCCAAGTAATACCCTTGCCAACAGTCTAAACTCCCAAAAAACAAAACTACTTTTAAAGAAGACATCAATAATCTCGATTATCATTTTTCTAAAATGAAAACCGTCCTTTAAACTCAAACAGTGCGAGCTCTAGGGGCTTTAGTATATTTATAATTCGTAATCCATGCATATCTAAGCGAACCCTTACATTCAAATTGAATGGAATCTCCCAAATTCGGATTTGGACCCAACAACCAGTCAGATAATAGCTGACTGCTCTACCACTGAGCTATTGAAGAACCATATGAGCCTGAAATTTCTTTTTGGTTCCACTTCATGCCTCAAAGTGGCTGCATTTCATTCTATACATCCACATTCTAATTTCAGTTATTCACTAAGAGATTATTTTTCTAGTCTGTCTTTCTATTACTACATATATAATGGAATGAAGAACAGGATATAATAAACTGAACTGCAAAATGAAAGAAAATGCAGTTGTAAGCAAGAAATAGAGTAAGAATATCAACGAAGGTTCAAAGAAACTTTTACATTCAATAGGATCCACCACACTGAGAAAACATTTGAAATATATCCTCGTGCATTAAGATAATTTACAGTGTTACATGTTACTAGATACCTTTAGCTTTTGGGTCTTGCTCATGACCACAGGAAGCCTTTGGCTGATGATACTTGGATCATTGTAGGCAGCAGCTTCAGAAGGGTATCCCTTCTGCATTGTTTAAATTAGAAAAAGAGAATGAGCAATGGAAAGACCTTTGTTTTATGACAAATACAAGAGAAAATACTTATGATAAAATCGTCTTTTAATATTTACAGGAAGGACGGTGTAATGAGAAGGATGATAATCAGGAAATATTAGACAACAAGTAGCATTTAGAAAAAATCAGTGGCCAGTTTATTAAATATCAGTTAGCTGATTAACCGTATCAAGTCTACCCAATAAACCCGCAATGAAGATAATAAAAGAATGCCATATAGAATAGCATTGTATCTTGCTTCTACAAAATCTTTAAGCAAATCTTGCTATGCTTAGTTAACTACCATATTAGATTTCAGTAGGAAACAAAACTTGACTTGAAGACAAAATTTACATCCACAGGTTGACAAGATAAACTCCTTACTTCAAATCCAAATTCTAACAGACTTCCATTATTATGATTTACTTATCTTGCAAATCTTTGATATTACATACTTGACCTAAGGATGAGCAGATAGCCAAAATTTATCCAGATTAGAAGATTGAACGGTGCAAGAAAGAACTGTGCAATATAAATTCCTTCTGTTAACAAAATCTGAACGATTGAACTTTGAAGGACTTCATAACTTAATTAGTTAGATATGCCGAACAATTAGAGGATCAAACTTTATATATCTTTTCCTAAAAGAATGCTTCAACCAAGTATTTATCCCTCAAAAGTTCCTGGACCTGGCTAGTCATTGGTTTACAAAAAGCCTGTTGAGTTTCCATAAGTCGCATATCAAAATCATTTTGGGAAAGTAGGGGAGATTCACAAATCAGAAGCATAGTTTTGTTTCCACATAGAGACAAAACTACGCTTGTTTGACAGTGAGCATAGAACTTGAACTTACTGCAGCCAAAGCTTGAAATGTAGCTTCTCTCCAGCAGCTCTCTCGAAGAATAATGGGATTTACATTATCTCCAAAAGCACAGTGCATACGGGTATCCCTTAATCTCATAAGCACTCCATCAACTCTAAGCTGCAAGAAGATCTCAATCAGTGAGTTTCAATATCAAAGGCTACAGAAAGCATCAATTAGTTAAGACATGTTTAAGCTTAAAACAGAGTTTCAAAAGAGCTTGTGCCAAAAAAGTAAATACCATAAAGAAATGATATATTTTTCAATATCAAAGGCAACAGAAAGAAGCAGTGACTGCATTTATTATATAGTTACCAAAAAGCATCAATTAGTTAAGAAATGTTTAAGCTTAAAACAGAGTTTCAAAAGAGCTTGTGCCAAAAAAGTAAATAGCATAAAGAAATGATATATTGTGTTCAGTTAATATAACATTTAGGTAGAAATTAAAAGAACTAAGAAGATTAGCTCACCCAAAAACGCAAGAGAAGAAACCAACCGCTCGGCATGACTCTCTATAAAATTCAAATGTAAGATATAAGTCCTTCCTGTCCTCAGATTGTTGAATAAAGCAGATAAAGCCACCAGAAAAATAGAGATTGAAGACTTACCACTTTTACAGTTAGAAGAGACACACCATTATCCGCCAATTCATCTTCATACAAGACTACCTGTTCAATTACAAGGAGTATCTTGATCATGGCAAGTAATATCCTACAAAGATACATATTTTGGCATAGGCACATTAGTATTTGAGTGCTTCTAGTTATTATCAGGATTCTCACCTCATCATAAAAGAGAATAGGTTCTTTAGATGCCAATGCAACCACATCAATTTTTTCTTTGCAGTCCTCCCAGTGGAGATTGCAGGTCTCCTTAGATACCTCTCCTCCTTCGTGCTGCCACACAAAACCAAAATAAATCTGATTGCATCACTGTCATAGTGAAACATAAAAGAAATAATACAAAGAATTTGCACTCTTAAGTCTTGTAGCTCCATTAATTAAACAATCACGTTAAAAGTAATCACTTGCACCATGTATAAGAGAAGCCTTGCCAACCAATTATGCTGTGCCTGTGATCCAATCTAGAAAAATGGAGGAGAAAGTAGTCTTTAAACTCAACCGAAACTGAAGCCCATACAGCTGATGGGAATCGAACCTTCCCCTAAAGGTCCTCCACTGGCACTCCATTATGGTTATCATAGATCCTTTTATTCCTTTCCATCCAAATTACCTAAATCACAGCCAAAACACTGCAACCCCAAAGAACTTTAGCTTTTCTCCCTTTGCCAAATCCATTGTGAATCTCACTTAATGGAGCAAGGCACCCAGATGGAGTCGCCCAACTCCCCCAGCCTCCCTAAACCGATTCGGCCACAATTTTGCACTTTCTCCATGAAGCTTACACATGACACACCACTGGGGAGAAAAATAACAACTTGGCCATCTTCTTTGAAACCAATCACAGGAGTTCCCCCTCTCATGCGCCAGAAGCCAGCCAGATATTGCGGGAAACCCTAGCTTTCCAGACTGATCTCATAGGAGAAAATAAAGGGTCGGCATAGTTATCAATGAGATGGCAATTAAAAGATTTGCACGAGAATCCTCTTAAAGACTCCAGCTTCCACCTCCTTACATCTAACTTGGTTTCCACCAATCTAACTCCATCTGTGAGTTCCAGCATTCAAACTACCTCTTGTATCTCCTCATTTATTAGGTTTCTTTCTAAAACCGAAATCCCAACACATAGGATAAGAGATCACAGAGGTAAACTTATTTAGTTTTGCATTTTGAAATCTTGATGATCTCAAAAGTCCTGCAAAGCGCAGCTTCAAGGATTGATCCCGAAATCCTTCCAAACCTTTTCTCTGTTACTAACAATTAGCAGATAACAATAGGAAAAGATCCATACTGGCTGAGACATCCTTCCACGGTTCCGCTTGACCCTCTAACAATGGACTTTGAATCACAAACATTTTCTTCTTTGCTCAGGATTTTAGCATGCTACAGACATTCCCTTTCTAACAAAGTCGTAATCACTTGCTCATTTATAAGAGAAGCCTTGTCAACCAATTGGTGAGATCCTACTTCAGGCAAGACATTCCCAACCATTTAAACACACACAATGACACATATATTAATATATATATATATATATATATATATAATAGAGAGAGAGAGAGAATGCACCTTGTCTGCATCCAAGGTAATAGTTTCACTTCCTCCGTACGGTGTTGTGAATGTATAGTCATAATCCAGTATCACTTGCTCAGAGGGTTTACTGAAAATTGAGAAAAGGATTGTAAGACTCAAAAATACATCCTTCAGTAAACTGATAATAAAAACAACTTGATCAAAAGATTCAAAAGCCAGCATCAATACAGACAACTAATTCTATCCCCACAAGCAAGTTATCAAATAGATTTACAATAGACATAATTTCCCACCCCAAATCTACATCTCATATAGATGAAGAACACCTCTTGAGGAGTTTAAATAAAATAATCAATTGAGAGAACTTTATAAGTCAAAATACATCTCTGTCCTGTCAACTAGAGCCAGTAAATCTTATTTCTAATTTCAATTAAGTATACCAACATTGATTTGGAGGATATAAATCATATGAAGGGGATCCTAGAGCCTAAATAAGCCTTGAAATCAAAAGCGGTCCTCACATTAGAAACATGCTATCAAATTGACAGTCACAAAGTTAGGCTACAACTCATAACCAATGAGAACACCTCAAGAGAAGTTCAAATGAAATCATAAATTTGACCAAATTCATAAGTATATCAACATTCTTTTGGAGAATACTCTGAAGTTGATCCTAAGGCATCAATAAGGCTCGAAATCGAGAGGGTTGCACACATTAGTACCATCCCATCCAATTCGAAAATCGCAAAGTAAATCCATGAAATTGAATATGTTACCATCTGAACTTCCACTGAGCAGCAGCTGGGACTTCAACTGGAGGCAAAGCCTCCTTCTTCCACCCAATCAGAGCATCAAAAGCATTGAAGTGAATAGTGGTGCCACTCTTCACATGCTTCAGAACCAAACAACTCTCCCCGAATATCATCTCCGGCATGTGACAAGTCTCAAGCTTTTTCTCCCACCTGCAAAGCAAACCCTAGAATCACAAATCCCTAGGGAAAATCAAGATTGAAAAAAAAAATTAGGGAAATTGATTAAAAAAAAAAAAAAAAGCGTACAGTTCGTGGGTGGAGGAGTTGAGAATGGAGCGGTTGCGAGTCTCGATTTCCCAGCCGTGGATTCGAAGGCCGCGGCGTCCGTCGGAGAACAACTCGGCTCCGGCGGCTTTGAGCTCCTTCTCGTCGACCTCTACTTCCATTTTTCGCTTTGCTTTGCTTTCTCTCCGTTCTACGAGTCCTCAACTTAACTTGCTGCGGGAGACTTGGGCGGGTCTACAAGTCTCGGACTGTGGACAGGATACGGGGCTCCGATGTTTTTCCGGGTTCGGTTTATTTTAATTTATTTTTTATTTTTAGTGTTTTAAATAAGGATAATCACCTATTACAACTTTCTAAAACACAAAACAAATTCATAGCTATAACCTTTTTTTTTTTTTTTTCCGTAACAAGTAGATCTCTTTGAACAAAAGGATTTTGGTAAAGCCGTAATCATGGTAAAGTGGCTCACAAGAAAATAATATTTGGACTGGGAATAACAAATTTTTTTTTTAATTGTATTGATAATATGTAGTCGACTTGTTGTCATCGTGATGGTAGGAGTAAAATCTTAAAAAAAATAAAAATAAAAAGTTGACTTGTTTTTGTATTAATAGGATTCCTATAACAAGTAGAGATCTCTTTGATTTGTGTATAAATAGTTGACTTAGCCTATTTGTTCCCTCAAGCCACATATTTTGCCCTAGAGCAGACTGAAGACATCATCCACATCAATCCTATGGTGAAGATCAAGGATCCCAATTTCTTGAAACTTTGTAAAACGTTCGAAGAGCTCAAAAAAATTATTGATGGAATCGACAGCAGAAGAAGGAGGTGGTCCGAGCTGCCGACTGACCTTGTAGAATTGATCTTGAAAAAGCTTATACCTTCTGAATTCGACCTCCTTGGCTTTAGAGACATCCTTTGCTCTAAACTCGTTTGTCATTCTTGGAGAAGTGTTGCAAAATCTTGTAGCTCTTACGCTCCTTTGTGTCAAACCCCATGGCTTCTGCTTCATCAGAATAACATATCCTCCCTTTTTGATCCTGCAGAAAAAAAGGTTTACAAAATCAGGAATGTCTATGAGAATTTTCCTTGTGCCAGGTGTGTGGGTTCATCACATGGGTGGATGATCATATTCTACGAAGACGTACATTCCCAAGAGTCAATGGCACATCTTTTTAATCCAATTTCAAGAAGTAGAATGCTACTTCCAAGCATTCAGACTCTTCAAAGTTACCGTATTTCTAAAGGTATTATTTCCTCCAATCCATTTACCAACAAAAACTTTTTTGTGGTAGTGGCATGTCATGGAGGACTTGCATTCTGTAAACATGAAGACAAATCATGGACTAAGTTCAATGATGCTCTTAGCTATCTCTATGACGATATTATGTTTTACAATGACAAGCTATTTGCATTGGCTATGGAGTCACTTGAGGTCTGGGACTGTAGTGGATCCTCTCCTAGAAAACCGTGCATCTTCAAGACTCTGTTTCTCACATACCAGTTGATCATACCTATTTGGTGGAGTCATTGGGCGAGATCTTACGTGTGGGAAAAGGTGGACGACGTATTACTACACACTTTTTTGTGGAGAAGTTAAATTTGACCGATGGGAAGTGGGAGAAAGTGCAAAATTTAGGTGACCAAATTCTATTTTTGTTTCATAATCAGTTACTGTCACTACCTAACCAATGTTTCCTAGGATGTGAAGAAAACTCAATCTACTTCGGAACGAGTGATTGTGTCACACATTGTGGTCAAGAAATTGGAATATACAACCTTCAATACAACATGGTTCGTAGGATAGAGTCCATATGTATTCTAATTGGCGAACATCTCGAAGAACTAAAGCATTGTTATATTGCACAACCTGTTTGGATGGTTCCTAATCCATGGTGAAGTATTTGTGAGATGGATTGGTTGTATCCGATCATTTTTAGGTATTGTAAGATCGATAGGTTACTTTTTTTTTTTTTACTAATTATTTTTATGAATAAATATGGTTGTATCCCTCTTCAACTACGTTTTTTGGGGAAATATTTAGCTTCAGTGCCTCTTGCTTCTCAAACATGTATGCTTTCCTAGCTCTATTTTCAGTTGGCGAACTACTTGTCTTTGCAACTCAGGGATATGCTTATCGAAATAAATTGTCTTGTATAATTTTATTAATTGGTTGAATTCGCCTATGCAGCTAGTCATACTTTCAAATTTCCACTTGATGGTCTAATCTGTTAATATTTTTTGGGGTCAAATTAATGATTTAGTCTGGAATACCTTATGCGGTAGTTACCATCATCACTATTACACTTTTATTAGCTCAACTATGCATTGATGGCCTGAACCATGGTATACTTACTCTGACTTTCCATGTTTCCCTTCGTAGGGTCCTTTAAATTTTGTTTGTCTGCACTGTGTTAAACCTAGTATGAGACCTCTAGCTATGGCCATGTCTCTGTTTCTGTTCGTCTTTTTGGGGATGTGCCTTCCTCACCTCTTGTTGGAGTTCTCCAGGTAATCTGCCTATTTTCATTATCATGCATATAACACATTGATATGACTATTCTGTACTCTATTCAAAACTTGGCGAGAAGTAATTACTGAACCAAGGGACGCAAGCTCTATTTTCTTACTCTTTTAGCCTGATTGCGAAGTGTACATGGTAATTCTTTGATTTTTCATTTTTGGTTGTGGTTAAGCAGTGATTTAAAGTGAAATACTTCAACGCATCTCTATGGTGAAAATCAAAACTACCATTCCTTATGATGAAACTGAAGTTCTATTGAATTCCTGCTCACATACTTGAGTAGAATTACGGCCGTTATTGATGCGGATATATTATCTAAGTCTAGCTTTGCATTTAATGGCAGATCAAAACTGTAAGAAATGAGTGATCTACTTTTATTTTTATATCTTGGTTTGAGAAAAGTATTCTCCGATTAAAATTTGGGCCTGTGCTAATTGATGGAGTCATCTTGGTTTCATTTGATAAGACTCATATGAGTAATGACTTTCCTAAACTATCAGTAGCTTCTCAATATGTTCTTAGTTGTTGGTCTACTATTCTTTACTTTAACCAATCATTCAAATATTCTTGTCACTTCATTGCTTCTCTTGATTATATTCTTCTAAGTTCTATGTCAATTGATTTATACTGTCTTTTATCTCAGAAAACTGTGTGGATACCATCTGATTATGCACTTGGATATGTATATGGTGGGTTGGTAAGTGTTACACCTAGTTGCTGCATAATTTATGTATTAGGAATACGTAGTCCCCCTTTTTTTTTTTTTTTTTGGGAAGTAGGAATAAATAGTCCCTTGGTCAGCTGAAAAATGCCTAGAACCCAAAAACCTGCATGTTTCAACTACAATTGTATTTTCTTTCTGTTTGATGTTCTTTATTGCTTCCCATATTCGTTACAGTTTCCTACCTCTGATCAGCTTACATTATCTATTGATTTCTATAGGTGGGAAGTCATTCCAATTGGCATTTGCATTCTGGGGGGGAGGCAATCCTGATGCTATCGTTTGCTATTCTTGGATTTGTAATGAAGCCTCTGCATCTTAAAGGTGTACTTTTATGCATTGAATCATAGTGATTCAGTAACTTTTTGACAGTCATTGGTAAAGCAATTTGTGATTAGTTGATTACAGGTTGTCTGCATGCTGAATTGAAAAAAAGTGCTGACAGCGGTCAAGATGCATGGGTGTCTCAGAAGTTCAAGTTGATATGACTTATCATTAGAAAGCAGCATCCTCAATATTTGCAGACTCTCTGGACCTTTCTGTTTAGGAATTGATTTAAATGCTTATTTTATATGTTCAATTTTTTTTTATTTTTTTTGCTGAACTTATCATATGTTATTGTTCTTTAGACCTCTTTGGAGTGATCATTTTTTGATGATATATATTTGTTTCCTTGGACATTGCAGATTCAGGCATTTTGAATGGTAAAGATGGTTCTTTAATTTTCAGTGGAGGGAGAAGTCAAATATTCTACCATACATGAACAGAATTAGTGAGGTCAATTGTCCTAAGGCTTATATAGTTCTGTTTGTAAGGATGTGTATGGATAGTCGTTTGCTCAGTTAGTAGGAAATGTATGGCTGTGGGTTTATTACCATAGTTGTCAACACAGAATATCTCTGAGAACTTGTCAATTAAATAGCTCTTTTTTTTTGTATATGTGTATATATCTGTAGTCTAGTGAAGTCATCAAACAGCCTACCTTGATTTTTGGGGTGACAAATGTTTTGATTCAGGTGAGAATTAATAAACTTGTAAGGTAATTGATTTAAGTTAGTTTTATTGGATAGATAGGTTGCTCAGGGTTTTTTTTTTTTTGGCGTCTCTTGTTTTCGTCATAAGACATCCTCAAGGGAAAACCAAGGTTCAAAATATTGGCCATGACAGATATATAGGAACTCAAATTTAAGGATATGTTGACAGATGCATCAGTAATGAAAGAGCTTTTGTTGGGAGCGAGGACCGGGAATATCTAGGGAAAAATAAATAAATAGGCAGGTATTTCAAACCTTGGCAAGAACTGAGGCTTCTTTTTTTTTTTGGTTGTAAGAAATGAAACTGAGCTGCTTGAGTAAACTGTGCACAATCTATACATATTGACCATTCCCAATGTAAAGTGCAATCAACCAAATAATTATAGATGCAAGTGTCCTTCAAACATCAGTCCAACGAATTTGAGATGCATATGCATGTGTATTCAACTTTTAGGGGTGCATGCAACAATCAAGCCAAACTGTTGGTTTAATTTTATACTATTTCTTCCCTGATTGTTCCACACTATCATATTTAGAAGTGCTAGCAGTTATCATAACATGAATTTGTATTTTGAATTTTGACACCTTGGATCTTATTTTATGGCAGGGTGAACTTCGCAACGAAAATAAAGGTTCAAATTTCAAGGTTTACGAAAGATATGAAGATGCTTTTGGTTGATAATGTTTATGTTGTTAATGTTCTAGGTACTTTTTATTTCCTCTTTTCCAGTTGCTTTACATTTCATCTTTTCTATCTGATATATACCTTGGTTCATTGTGGTTTTCTCAAAAAATTTCTTTTATAGCTATATTTTCTGGAGAAGTCACTCAATGATTATTAATTTGAGTTGCTATAATTTATTTTTCTTTTTCCTTTTTGCTTCATATATTTGCTAATTCGCTTGATACTCTGAAATTTTCATGCTCATCAGGTTACATAGCATACGACTTTGTAAGGTGTGCATACTCATATTGGGGGCCTACGACTGGTTATAATATAAATCATATGGTAAGAAATTGCATTGGATTTGCTATTGAGATTTGTATCGTTCAATATAAGGCTTTTCCTTTATCTTCCTTAATTCTTCATATAGTGGTGAATGATGTTAAGTGCTTGGGAAACAGAACCACGATAAACTGGGTAATGCTGCTTGGAAATTATTCTATGCACCAACGGTGCAAGTAACCCAATCCTTATAAAATAATCTCAACCCTTGATATTTATTATCAACTTTATTTTTAATAAACAAAAAATGTATTTAATGCAATCTAACCATTTATTTGTGTTTGTGCAAGTGCACGGCGGTGCTCTGAATAATCCCCCAATGCTGCTTTAAATTCATGCTCTTTTGGCAGACTGATCGATCAGATTTGATATTTGGAGGTATTACAATTGTGTGGGAATATTGGGTACAGTAGCAGGAGGCTTTCCTTTGGATTTCATGACCAGCAGCATTTCTAATTTCAAGGTAGGTATTCATATATGTGTTATAATTAAGGACGGATTTAATATTGTTGATGCTGTTGTTACCAATTACCGCATGCATTATTTTCTTTTTTCTTCACTGTGTGCATGTAATACTGAGCCAGTCCATTGGCTTTTGAAACTGCTAGTTGGTCTTGGGATTTTGTTTACGACTTTTTGTTTTTGTTAAATCCAATCACCTTCTCACTAACGAAATGCCGAAGGAGTAGTGGTAGAAAAAATGCATATTAGAGGAAGTCAGTGTTTTAAGGAAAGAGGCATGAAAGAATTCTCAGAGGGATAGTCTAATAAAAATGAATATCACGACTTTTACGAGCGTGGGTGGTATGCTGTAATCTTCCCTAGCAAAACGAGGAATACAAAGACAATATTGTTGTGATGTAATAATGATGCACTTTTGCTATTTGCTGGTTTAGAAACTTTGGTGTTACGTACTTTGCGGTGGTTTCTTTGAATTTCATTCACTGCTTTAACTCTTTGAGCATTCGAAAAAAAGCATATGTTTTGTTTCATCACTTTATGAGATTACACAAGTTATAGGATATACATATCTTCCACAATTTTTTTGGTGTTTCTTTTTCTTTTTCCAGGATGACCATAGTATACTTCAGCCATACACTAGTCTTAGACTAGGATACCATAAGATGGGGGGCGATGTGCAGCATATAGTTGTACTTTGTGGCATACACGACTGTTGATGCATGCCCACCAATTTTCTGCAATTTTTCCTGGTGTTTTATATCCGACATTGTTTCCTTTGTATCTTGCACATCTCAAAATGTATATTGGATGTTGTCGCAGCTACGTTTTTTGGGGAAATATTTTGCTTCAGTGCCTTTTGCTCCTCAAAAGTATATGTATGCTTTCCTAGCTCTATTTTCAGTTGGCGAACTATGTGTCTTTGCAAGTCAAGTATGTGCCTATCAAAATAAATTGTCTTGTATTATTTGATTAATTGGTTGAAGTCACCTATGCTGCTAGTGCATACTTTCAAATTTCCACTTGATGGTCGACTAATTTGTTAATATTTTTTGGGGTCAAACTAATGATTTAATCTGGAATACCTTATGCGGTAGTTACCATTATGATAATATAAACTCAACTATGCATTTATGGCCTGAACTATGGTATTATTACTATGACTTTCCATGTTTCCCTTCGCAGGGTCCTGTAAATTTTATTTGTCTGCACTGTGTTAAACCTAGTATGATCAAGACCTCTAGCTATGGCTATGTCTCTGCTTCTGTTCATCTTTTTGGGGATGTGCCTTCCTCATCTCTTGTTGGAGTTCTCCAGGTTAATCTCCCTATTTTAATTATCATGCATATAACACAATGATATGACTATTCTCTACTCTATTCATAATTTGGTGAGAAGTAATTACTGAACTAAGAGACGCAAGCTTTGAACTCTTTTAAAGTGAAAAACTGAAACGCATCTGTATGGTGAAAATCAAAACTACCATTCCTTATGATGAAACTGAGTTCTATTGAATTCCTGCTCACATATTTGAGTAGAATAGTGGCCGTTATTAATGAGGATATATCATCTAAGTCTATCTTTGCATTTGATGGCAGATCATAACTGTATGAATTGAGTGAACTACTTTGGTTTGAGAAAAAGTATTCTCTGATTAAAACTTGGGCCAGAGGCAAAATTCGATACCTTCAAGTTTATAAGCAGTGCTCATATAAAATCACTATAGGAGCCGAGGGATGGTGAAATTAAGTCACGTAAAGAAAGCCACCCGCCTTATACACCATGGACCAACCATTAATCTGTACCATGAGTTTCACTGAGTATGTTTTGATTTCTTTTGTTTCTGATGTAGGATTGCATTAACAATTGGAGGGTGCGTGACTGCTCTTATTCTAGCATCCGTATTGTATTCATTCCAGCAGCTGGTATATGGTTTATAGGTAAGTTTTTTTCAGTTAATTACTTTTTTATGCCAGGGGAGTCATTCATTAGACAATAGCATGTTATTTACGGCAATTACGTTTCAGTAATTGTAGATACAGCATTTTAATTCTGGCAAGACACTTGATGGAATCATCAAGATTTCTTCGTTTTGAAATCGTCAATGACTTCCTAGGATCAACTGATGGTCTTACTGGTCGGTCGTAACAGTTTTGGGACGGTATCTGGTAATGTTTATAGCATTGGAAGCTTGGTCTGGGAATTACCTGAGGGAGGCAAGATGGAGGATTACTTTTCTGTATTGGTTCCAATAATTCAGCTTGTGCAAATATTGTTTTAACAGATAATGGCTGTGAAATAGGTGCATAAATAATTACTACTCTTCATGTAATTCGTTGTGCATGTGTGTCCAAGTTCATCTCATATATATTCGATCTACTTGCATGTGGCCTCACCTAACCTTTTGGATTATTTTGTGCTAGCTCTGAGAGACATATCATATATTGGCTAATTTGGGGTATGCATTTACTCCATGTATCGGTGGATTTCCTGTTCACAAATAAAAGAAGTATCATTATGATGATGATGCATTACTGAATGTTAATCTGTGCGCACTTACTTAGTTTCTCACCATCTAGTAAATCAACAACAATTTAGTGTTCCCTCAGCTCCTCTCCTTTAGTGACTGGGGCAATGAAATGTTCTAGCTATTTAGTCCAGAACTAACCAAATTCATAGGTAAACATTGTTTTGTTTGTGTGCCCAAGTTGTCCTTAACCTAGAGATTTAATCCTAGGTTAATCAAAGTCCTTTTTAATTCAAACTCATATTCTAGGTTCACACGTTCTTTCTTATATATATATATATATATATATATATATATATATATATATATATATATAGCATAACTATTTACATATTCCCTTTTTTGTGTGCATGTGTGTATATCCATCTGGCAATTTGGACTTGTAGATGGCTTTTAGCTCCCCTAAAGAAGAAACCAGGTAATTTTGGAAATGATTTGTTGTTCATTTTCTATACCATCCTTTTCATTTTCCAGTGCATTTTTTTATAGGGACTAAAAGATGGATTGGTTGTATCTGATCATTTTTTATATGTATTTGTAAAATTAATCGGTTGTATTTATTTATTTATTTTTACTAATAAATTTTCTGAATAGATATGGTACGATTTTGTATTCTTATGTTTTTATGTGCTAGTTTAGTATTGTATCTGATAATTTTTTATAAGTACTTGTAAATTCTTTTTTTTTTTTGTCTGAATAAATATGATACGCCTTTTGTGTTCTTATGTTTTATGTGCTAGTTTAGTGTTGCATTTTGACAAAAAATAATTTCCCGATACTGAACCGCCGCTCCTCCGTGTCCAAGAAATGGGTGCTGGATCCGCTCACAGTAGGAAACTAAAAGAATCTCAAGGTCAAGTTATAATCGAACACGTGGCAGTCTAATTCACAGGTAACTTGACACTCACTACTTGAGGCTTGAGAGAGCTGAGACGTTCCCATCCAGCACATTACTGGCTCACACCGAGCCTATTGTGGGGTACATTATTGGCCCACACCGTCACCGAGCCTAGCCTGACCAAAACTATGGTTCACACTCTCTGTATGAACCTATTGCATATTGTGGGTGTGCTCCCGAGCTTGCCTCTGCAGCAAAGATGATGATGGCCTTGTACTCGTTCGAGGAAAAGAGCTCTATTCTGGAAGCTATGTTGGTCAACAGTGTTCTTGCTGTTCACAACTCTCTTGCTCTGCTGATTTTGGGGGTCTCTCTCTCTCTCTCTCTCCATAAATGCCGCCTTTTTTCTTTTATAGTCTGAATGACACAACAGTGTGTTTGGAATCTGGGATTCCGCGGCTACTATTGTTATGGTATTTGAAGTTGTGAAAACTGCTTTTACGATAAGTTCAAGGGATGAAATTTTGTGGTCGGTCGTTCGTTTGAATTAGGGTGGGAAGAGAAGGGCTTGCTTTTAAGTATGGAAGCGTGGACTACACGCCCTTCCTGTTTAGCTATTGTTTGATCTTTAGATTTCTATGTTAATTGCCTAATTGGAGACATGCATTTTGTGTTCTTTGCTTCTGGGGTTTTTAGTTGACAGCAACTTGTTTGATCTTATGAAATTCTTGAGCCCTAGGCTTGTGGTTTATGTTAACCAAGTCTTGATGTTATTAAAGCAGACCTTGTTTGCATTAATAATGGCATCATGCACTGTGTATCTTCGTTTCAAATCTTCTTTTTCTCTATGTTCTATTGACATAATAAATTTGGAAGGCTGTCTTGTCAAGACCATTGGATCGATATAAGAAAATGGAAACCACTTGCTGCTTAATCTACCTTGTTGTATAATATCCATCTGTTAGTATAACATGTATTGGCATTCCTCACTTTAACAAAACACTCTACCCACTAAGCCCAAGAGTTAGAAGCCCTTGTCTGCAGCCCAAGACCATAATTGCTTTGTTTAATTACCATTGCTTCTTATGGTTGTCTTGCTGTCAAAGACCCACGTGAAGATTGGAAGATAAGATCAATTTGCTGTCAGCTTCCCCATCTCAGCATAATTGTTTAATTGCAATTGTCTCTCTTGTGTGTGGCTCCTTGCTGTCGAAAGCCAAAGGCAAAGTTTGAAGACTAGTTCAATTGGAACTTGCTACCTCATCAGTTTGCTGCTTTGCTGCCTTGCTGTCGTGCTTCCCCATCCCATCTCATATTGCTGTCTTGTCCAAGATCAAGCTTAAATCTTGAAAATCAAAAGAAGACCCATCTTCGATCATCATGGCTACGCCGCTACGGTAAGCTCATGTATGGCATCTCTTTCACAAAACCATTGGTTTTTCATGGGTTCCTTTCTTGTGTCAGCTTTGATTAAGGAAATTAGGAGTTGGCTTCTAAATTTGGTTTTCCTTTTTGAAATTTGGGGAATGGGTTTACATGGGCAATCTGAAATTATGGGAATGGGTTTACCTACTCCAATTGAGATTAAGGGTTCTTTGAGTGAATTGTCCCTTCTCTTCTTCCTCTATATATATGGGTTCTCTGTTCCATTTCGTACATTGAAAACACTTGTGCTTTTCAGTCCCTTTGTTTATCAAGAGTTTATCTCTTTGGTTTTTTGCTTTTCAAAGTGTATTGTTCCATGTTGAAAACAATTTGAAAAACACAAAACCATTCATGCATATTCATCTCTTGCATCCCATGAGTTCAGTTGGGAATTGTAAGCTTCAAAGGTGAAATCTCCAAGTCGAACTTGCTGCGTTCATAGCTTGTTTCATAGTTGAGATTTCTGAGTTGTTCACTTGTGTAAACAGTTAGCAAGGAGTGATTACAACAATCTAGTGAGTTAGTCTAGAAGGATTGCCGCGTCAGTGCAATCCAAGTGTTGTAAACTTGTAATTTGTTTTTCTTTAGTGATTTGATTTTGGTCTTTCAAGAGTAAAGGCCACGCAGATGTTTCTCCCTTGATAGGGTGTTTACTGCGTTAACAAAAATCTGTGTTCTTTAATGCTTTAGTTGGTTTGTTTGATTGTTCAATACATTCTGTTCAATATCAGCTCTCAGGATTGATCACCAAGTTGCAATCCCTGAGAAAGTTTTTGAACGAAAAAATTGGTTGTGAGCCTATTCACCCCCCTCTAGGCTACTTCTAGGATCTTCAATTGGTATTAGAGCGGGTCACTAACCTGTGTTAGTGTGTTCCTCTGGCCTCCTAGAATGGACCGTGATAGAGTCTCTAGTTCCATTAACTCTCCTCCATATTTTGATGGGAAAGATTACTCTCAATGGAAAGTAATGATGATGGCTTTCCTGCAATCTCAAGAGGATAAGTTATGGAACATCATAGAGAAGGGTTGGATAGAACCAACTAAAAAGGAAACTGAAACTTCAAATCCTATTCCTAAACCAAGAAGTGAGTGGACTGTTGCTGAGCAATCTGATCACAAATGTGATACTAAAGCTCGCTATAGCCTTTTCGCTGCCTTGTCGGATAAGGAAAGAAAAAGAATTACAAATTGTCCAACTACTAAAGCTTCTTGGGAATTACTTCAAACCACTCATGAGGGTAACAAAAAGGTGAAGGCACAAAAACTTCAAAGCTTTGTGCTTGAATTTGAAGAAATGACTATGAGAGAGGATGAATCTGTTGATGACTTCCATAGTCGCCTCATCAATGTTACCAATCAATGTCATGGGTTGGGTGATCCTATTTTAGAGCATAGAATTGTGAAAAAGTTTCTTCGTGCTCTTCCTCCTAGTTTTGAGGCTAAGCAAATTGCCATTGAGGAAGCTCAAGATCTTGATTCATACTCATTAGATGAGCTTGTGGGAAATTTGAAAACCTTTGAGTCAAAAAGGAGAAAGGGTCAGAAAGAAAAATCAATTGCTTTAAGCACTATGAAAAAAGAAGAAGACCCTTTTGATTTTAATCTAGAAGAATTTGCTCTTCTCACAAAACAGTTCAAAAAATTTCTTAAATCCGGAAGGTCATCCTCTTCTAGCTCTAGAATTTTTTCTGGTTCTACTTCTTCTAAAAGAAATCAAAATGATGATGTGTCAAATGACAAATACTCAAAGTCCTCAAAGTTTTTTCAAAAGAAGTCTTTTGGTGAAAAACCAAAATGTTTTGAGTGTCAAGGATATGGTCATCTTGCTGCTGATTGTGCAAACAAAAAATTTAAGTCTCAATCAAATAAAGCTTTTAAAACCTCTTAGAGTGATAGTGAATCGGAAACTCAGTCCGACCATGAAGAGGAGAATGTTGCTCTTGTTGCTACCACCCAAAATGAGTCCTCAAATGAATCTGATGATGATGAGCACTCTGAGGAGGTAGCCACTAACAAGTTCCAGCAGCTGTACAAAGCCTAAAAAATAATGATTGGAAAGATTGAGGAATTGAAGGATCAACTTGCTTCTTGTGAAAAAGAAAAAACTGGGATAGCAGAAAAGTTGCAATCCTGCAAGAAGAAGTGGGAATTTGAAAGAAATGCCTTGGTAAGTCAAGTGGAGACTCTGCAAGAGAACTTGAATGCTCAAATCAGGATAGTCAATTCTCTAACTTCTGAAAAAATCTCTCTTGAAAAATCTTTACGTGATTCTCAAGAAAAGTTTTCAAAATTTTCTATTGGATCTGATAAAGTTTCCAAAATGATTGGAATGGGCAAAGTTGATAGGGATAAAAAGGGTCTTGGTTTTCATTCTGGAGAAAGCTCCTCAGAAAGGCCAACTATTTTTGTGAAAAGTAAATTGTCACCTAAAGAAAATGTCCCTAAGTCATCCAAAAGATTCATTCCCATTTGTCACCATTGTGGTATCTCTGGACACATTAGACCAAGGTGTCATAAACTCAGAAATGGTCCTCAAAAGTCTACAAAGTCTCATGAAAACTCTTTGTTTCTTTCTTTACAGTCAACTTTGGAAAAATCTTTGAAAGAATTTAGAAGGATTGCTAAACTTGTTGCAACCCCGAGAAAAGAAAAAGTTGTTTGGGCAAAGAAAAATAAGTCATTTCATCCACTTGCCTCTATTGATTTTAAGCCCTTTGACATTTGTGGATCTGATTTTGAACCTTCTGAAATGTGTCTTCTATCCTCTTGTTGTTTCTCACACGTTGAAGAAAATGACTCCATTGCTACATGTTTGGTTGCTCTTACTGCTCTTTCGTCTAGAAGAGCTGATACTTGGTATTTGGATAGTGGCTGCTCTAGGCACATGACAGGTGATAAAAACTTGTTCTCATCCTTCTATGATGAGGCTATCAGTGGTTCTGTCACTTTTGGTGATAGAAAGAAAGCAAAGGTTATGGGAAAAGGGATTGTAACTGCTCCAGGTATCCCAAATTTAAAAAATGTGTTGTATGTTGAAGGACTCCAAGCTAATCTTATTAGTGTGAGTTAATTGAGTGATGATTTTGAAGAGGTTAGATTCAATAAGCTGAGATGTCTTGTTCTTGATGGTAAGGGTAAGAGTGTTATGGGTGGACTACGGTCCAAAGATCATTGTTATTGTGTTAATGCTAATGATTCTGCTTCTTCACAGATTTGTCTTAGTTCCTCTTCGACTGAAGATACTCTCAATCTTTGGCATAGACGGCTCTGCCATGTGAACTACCAAGACTTGGTGAAGCTCTCCACCAAAGAAGGGGTAAGGGGTTTGCCCAAATTGAGTGGGAAACCAACCGGTATGTGTGAGGGTTGCAAGCTTGGTAAGCAAACTCGTTCCTCACATAGGGTCATTAATTCTATGTCTACTTCACATCCTTTGGATTTAATGCATATGGATCTGGTTGGACCTGTTCAAACCAAAAGCTTAGGTGGTAAGAAGTACTTGCTTGTTCTAGTCGATGATTTTTCTAGGTTCACTTGGGTGAAATTCTTGAGTGAAAAATCTGATGTTTTTGACAACTTTCAAAACTTGTGCAAAATGATTTCAAATGAGCAATACTCTTCAAATAAATGCATTGTAAGACTTAGAACTGATCATGGAACTGAATTTGAAAATGCTTCATTTGATGAGTTTTGTAATGATATGGGAATTAAGCATGAGTTCTCGGCTCCCATAACTCCTCAACAAAATGGTATTGTGGAAAGGAAAAACAGGGTTTTAATTGAAATGGGAAGAGTTATGTTAAACTCTGCTGGTCTTGCTCATACTTTTTGGGCAGAAGCGATTAGCAATGCTTGCTATACCATCAATAGAGTCATCTTTAGACCGGGAACTGAAAAAACTCCTTATGAGATTTTGAAAGGAAAGAAACCAAATGTGAGCCATTTGAGAGTGTTTGGTAGCCCTTGTTACATCTATAGGGATAGAGAATATCTTGCCAAATTTGATGCTAAAAGTGACAAAGGAGTCTTTCTTGGTTACTCATTTAATAGTAGAGCTTATAAGGTGTATAACAAGAGAACTTGTTTTGTGATGGAAACCATTAATGTCTCTATTGATGACTCAATTGTGCTCTCACATACTCCTTGCACTACTAAAATAATGTTAATCAGACATAGACATCGGTCAGAAATTCAGACGATGTAAATGAGATTTCTAACATCAGTTCTTGAAAATCCGATTTCTATTTGTATAATTAACATCAGTTATCATTTTTGACCGATGTCTATGTCCAAAATTTTGAGAAAGCGACGAGCTAAGTTACACTGCTTTGCCTCCAACACTTGAGTGAGTTGAGTCAGTTTCCCACGCGATCCACCCGCTATCTCCTCTCCTCCTTCTCTTTCATGGTGGTCTCTCATCTCTCTTTTCAAATTCACCAGATCCGCCAAAGACGCTGTCCACACCGGAGCTCCGCCTTGCCCCTCCTCCTTCTCTTTTCTCCTTCCACCCCGACAGTATCACTTTCATCTTTATCCTCTCAATTTTGCTTGAAATTCTCTTCATGTTCAGTGCCTTTTAGATTCCTTCGTTGTTGGTTTTCGATATTGCAATGGGTTTTGTGTAATTTGGAGGTGATGGAGTGATGGGTATTGGGTAGTCGATGATTTATTGATAATCTGGTAGTTGTTGATGGAGTGATGGGTATTTCGTTTCTGGATTGTGTTTGAGGTATATGTAATGGGTTTTGAGGTAGCTGTAATGTGTTTGAGAAGCTAAACGCCTTCTTCTTCTTCACAGAGAACTAGAAAGAGAACGGGAAGCTCTCAAGGCCTCAATCATCTTCTCCAGGTAATAATCAAACCTCACTTTCAGTTTTTCTATTCAATATCATGCCCTGTGAGCCGAAGTATTGCTACTTCTACTAAGAGAGTCAAACACAGCCCTGTGAAGAAAATTTCAAATTCAAAGTAAATATAAGTTTCTGAACTTGATATGTTTCTGTAGTTTTATTTTTTGTAGTAAGACAGTGTATGTACCGATATATAGCCGAGGTCTAACTGTGTATGTTCGCTTTGTGCTTGTGAACATGTAGATAGCAAAGATTGATATAGAGTAAATAAAGAAAGCTTTGATCAACCGTGATTCAAGCAGCATATCATTGTGCAAAGCCAATAGCTTGTCTAATGCGGTGAACATGCTGGCTTGCTTTGATTCAAAAGATTCCTATGAGAAAAAATGAGAGTCCAAATGAGAATTAATACCAGTTGAAACAAATCTCATTAGTAAGAAATCGGAAGATATACAAACCTGTGCCTCCAACATTGACTTTGAGTTTTCCATCAGGTGATCATGAACTTTTTGAAGCTGTAGTTGCTTCTGAAGAAGCTCTTCTTGTTGTCTGTGACCATATTCAGTTAACCGTTGTAGGGTTTTCCTGCAATTTATTAATGAATCAGCCTCATTGATTCTGCATATTTTGCAGACTTAAGTTCACAGTTTGTTCTTAATTTGTTACCTGCTCTCTTCTAGTGCCTCAGATTGAAATTTGGTTAAAAGTCGAGCTCCTTGAGAGCTGTTGTTTGTCCATCTAGAAGCTGCTTTTGCTTGTCCAAAGAGAGCCCTGCCATATTCCTAATGTCATCTGCTTTGACCTGCAGATTCTCCATCCTAGACGACATTTGGTCTCCGACTTTGGTTATCTCTTTTTCAACTTCAACAGCTTCATTTTTCAAGTTATCGATTTCTTGTCCCAAATGGCTGTATGAATCCTGCAACATTGCCATTCCTTCCTTCAAATTTTTCTTCATTTCTACTTGTCCTTCTTGCAGCTCAGATTGAGAATCTTGGATTTTCCTTGATTGCTCATAAACTGTTGCGGAATGCTTCAACACCACATCTATATGATCTTCCACATTTTGTGCAGTCTGAGCAACTTGCTGTGTTCGAAGATCAATCGAATTCAAAGACTCAAATATTTGATTTGACCCCTGCAGTAGATGCTATGCCTTCTCTTCAATTATTTCCAACTTGCCTTCTACATACTGAGCTGAATTTTAAAGTTCATTCACAATTCTCTCTGTTTCAAACTTAAATGCGCGAGCCCTAGCAAAACAGAAAAACAAAGTTCTTGTTAGCTTCTAATAAGGAGAAGAAAGACAAACAATCCAGTCATTTTACTTGAGAGATTTACAATACTTAACTGCAACTGATGGCATATTGAGTTGGTTTCGAGGTAGAATTCCAAATACACCTTATGCTGATCATCGTTCAAAGTTTTCAAGCATTTTGGGATGTGAACTAAATATTAGGTGTCTCTTTGTTCTCTTCATGTTTATCTATTCTGCTAAAATGGCAGTTTCAGGCGCAGATTTTTTGGATGGCCACAGAAGAATTCAATTGCTTCGATTCCTCTAAGAAAGGATGATGATGTAGAAAGCCAGATTGGAGCAGGGTGTCTTAATGTGAAGGTCAGATGAATGGTTCACCATACCCGAGGAGAGTTGATATGATCTCCAACCTATTGCAGCTATGTGTAACTATTGTTGGCTTTGAAAAAGAATGTCCAGCTGCGTTATGATGGGTACGTAATTCTCTTTTAGCTCACCGTTGTTCTTTCAACTGCCATAATTCTTGCCAGTCTGTCTATCTTTACCATTTCTAGAGATGGTATTACTTTTTGGGATTGGAATCATGCATGTCAAAGAACTAAAGGATCATTTTGTTTATGATGTTGAAAACTTTCTTTTGAGGTTTTCCCTTGCTGAAGGCGTTTTTCATTGCCTATCTACTTGGTGCAGGATTCGACTCTTTGTTCTTGTACAGAAGATTATACAGGTGTCATACCACATTGGATGGTTTTTCTTTTGACAATGGGAATGTGGAAAGAAAGGACCAGATCACATTGGAAGAGTTTTCTTGTGATTATGATGGGAAGAAACCGGTATAGTGACAACGATTCATTTCTTAGTTCATAATACAGATTAAGTTAAAACGGTGGAAGTCATATTTTGACTTTTTGCTTTTCAATTATGTTTGGGCACATTGTTCTATTAGAAAATGATTTTACATTTGCGAAAGGAGAATTCTCTTACATGATACACTATCTAGGACATATATCATGATTTAGTACTTATTTTGTTTTGTTTTTTGTTTTTTTTTTCCGGTTGAAATCTACTATTCTGTGTTGAGAACCTAGAAAGTGATAACATATCAAAGAGAGAACCAGTTTGTTTTGCGCTTAAAAAAAATTTACTATTTACTTTTCCAGTTCCCACCCCAGTCAACCAATATCTTACCAGACCATATTTTTCTTGTTGGTAATTCTGCTACACCAGTGACACCACCACCCTCTCTGTCACCACAAATATTCTGGTCACAAGGGCCTCAGCATTACAGCATTTCCTTAGCTGAAATTGTAGTACACAATGCTCTATAGGGCTGTTTCTTTTTTGGATGAAACTCCCATAGTTTTTTTGGCGACTCTATTATTTTTCTGGTAAGATGTGTTGTGGTAACTCAAAAGATTTTCTTTGCAGATTGAACCAAATGTTCAGATTATAATTGCAGGCATCAATTTTGTTAGAAAAGACTGATTTGACCTTTTTTACCAAACTGTTTCATTAATAGATTGGCCTTGTACTTTAGAGATTTTTAATCAGTACTACTATGCTAGAACCTACAGATTGGTGTTTATGTTGTTCACATAGACTTTTGCTAATAACTTTATCAGGTTTTGCTCACTGGATTAGCTGATGCATGGCCTGCAAGGCGTACATGGACACTTGACCACTTATTGCAGAATTATGGAGATACAGCTTTCAAGATTTCTCAAAGGAGCTCACGTAAAATCTCAATGACATTCAAGGATTATGTTTCATATTTGAAGGTTCAGCATGATGAAGATCCGCTTTATATCTTTGATCACAAGGTACTCACTTGGTCTCTATGTGTGGTTAAGGAGTTGTTAATTTTCATATTGTTTCCTTTTCTTCTTTTGATATGTGAAGTGACTTCTTTCTTAAACAGTTTGGAGAGGTTCAACCTGGCTTGTTGAAAGATTACAGTGTACCTTATCTATTTCAAGAGGATTTTTTTGATGTTTTGGACAAAGATAAGCGACCTCCATTTAGATGGCTCATTATTGGTCCCCAGAGGTCTGGTGCTTCTTGGCATGTTGATCCGGCTCTGACCAGTGCCTGGAATACGCTTCTATGTGGTCGTAAAAGGTAAAATCCTCTTCTTCTTTTTCTCTCTTGTTATAAAGATCATGCATTTGTGAATTTGATAGTGTTAATGTATTTTGCCGTGCTTGCATGTAGATAAGGACTTCGGTTTGGTTTAAATCTCGCATGCTTTGAAAATACTATATTCTTCCACTTTTTTGTTGTAAAGGCTTCTGCAATGCTGTTGTTAACTTGCGTACTTGCTGGGCATATTTTCTCCTTTGTAAGAAAGGTGAATGATTGGGTTTACTTTGGTTTGTTGAGCTTTTCTTTATTCCTTTCATCTCCTCAGTCCCCTTCCCATATAGAAACAGGAGAAGCCCCTCATCATTTTGGAATGTTGATCTGTTGCATGCTTATATAGTCTCCTCTATCTGTATGGTCTGAGTATGATTTGGTCATGATCTTATGCTATTCATTTTTTTTTTATTCGATGAAAATTATTTTGCTCTTTTTCTCCTTCTGCAATTAAAATAACTGACATCCAGTAGCTAATCAGCTATTCTGTTTGTTTAGGTGGGCCTTGTGTCCTCCAGGAAGAGTACCTATAGGTGTCACAGTACATGTAAATGAAGAAGACGGTGATGTCAATATTGAAATGGGTGTGGTTTTGGTTGTGGTTTAGGTGAAATATGGTGTTGGTACGTACGAAATTGGGTGTTAGTTTTAAATGTTACTTTTAGTACGATATTTATGCTCCTAAATGTGCAGATTTGTTTAGTATAGATAGCAGTATTTATATTTTTTACATTGAATTTTTCTTTTTATTGTGGGTACACAACTGGCATAGATCAGCTTCTTGATTGACCATCTTTTTAGTAGCTGTCACGTACACGGTTGTTCTTACTATTGATTCCTTTGCACAGGTAAGAAAAAGTGGGATGCCTCCTGGACCTCGTACTGGGTTTTCTATATATGTGTGTTTATAAGAAGCGAGCTTTGCTATTTGGGGGTGTAGTGGACATGGAAGTTCAAGGTTAGTGTTTTTTGTGTATTTTTTATGCCCTATCATCCGGGGTAAGTATTTATATTCGATCATGATGCCTTTTGGTGATCAGTTGCATATATCTATTTTTCATGGTTGATTGCATCATGTGGCCTACATTAATCATGTAGGGAACATTGGATATTGCCTAAACCAGTCCATTACCAATCATGGGAGAACTTGGTGATAAAGTAAGCACTATTCTGATTTTTTATTTGTATTTTTTTCTAACCAAGTAACAAAATGTTGAATAATGACATAGTTTGTTGGTGTGCAGTACGGTTAAAGCTTTCAATGCTGAAACAGGTAGGGTTAACAGAGTGCCCAAAGTGAAATTACTTCCGGTAAGTAATGATATATGTTGTTGATTATCAAATTCAATAATGCATTTCTAATTCAATAATCCTAATATATAGGGCGTACCTAAACAACCGGATGGAGTTGAGTGTGGCTATTATGTGATGCGATATATGAAATATATTATAAATGATGATACTCTTTCATTTTCAACCAAGGTAAATGCATATATTATAGTTTGACAAGCAGTTTAATTTAAATAGCTTTAATGATTATGACTTATGTTGTATTATACATTTCTAGTGGGCGGCAAAGAGTCGGAACTCATATACCCAAGAGCAACTTGATGAGGTGTGCATTGAAGTGGCTGACTACTTGCAGAGTTTGCTATAGCTAGATCTTGACAAACAATATGATTTTGAGTAAGGCTAGATTTTGCTGACCATTTTGTAGTAGATATATGTAATGATATCAGGATGCAGTAGTGGTATCTTCTACACTAGCCTTAAAGTATGTTAGGGTTTATTATGCAAAACTTTTGAAACTACTAATTTGTATAGAAATTAATACAATTCCCTAATATTTAAAGTACATTTGAATTTCATGTTATTTGTGGATTAGCTTTCTAGTACCAAATACAGCAGCAAAAGGGATATATAACAGCAGTCAAGAAATGAAAAAATCATCAGTTACTGATGAAGAACTGATGTCAGAAACAGAAAATACATCAGTTTGGACATCGATATATAAACAAAATCGATGTCTAGATTACTATGGACATCGATATATAAACAAAACCGATGTCTATCATTACTATGAACATCGATATATAAACAAAAACTGATGTCTAGAATAACTATGGACATCGGTATATACACAAAACCGATGTCTAGAATAACTATGGACATCGGTATATACACAAAACCGATGTCTATCATTACTATGAACATCGATATATAAACAAAAACCGATGTCTAGAATAACTATGGACATCGGTATATACACAAAACCGATGTGTAAAATATTATCAGACATCGTTTCTAAATCAGAAACGATGTTAAAATGGATAATTGTGTTGTTAGACCTATATTTCATTAAGCATCTAATGCCAAAATATGAAGGTTTGACAATAGCTAAACACACCAAAATGTTGATCACATTAACGTTTTTACATCGGTTCTGAACCTTAAACCGATGTCTGGTCGCAAATTAGACATCAGTTGTGAAACGATGTCTTAGTTTTGGCGATCTTTAACATCACCCACTAAGACATCGGATTTTTTTTTTTTAACATCAGTTGTGAACTGATGTCTATGAACTTTATTCTAGTAGAAGTTTTGATCAGGTACTTTTTGAGAAGGCAAAGGATGATGTTGCTGCTGCTGAAGGCCAAGAAGACGAGGAAGTTTCAGAGGGGATTGATGATGCCTCTACAATCCAGCCTGTTTACAGAACTGGACAGCAGCAAGTGCATAAGGATCATTCTCTTCTGACATCATTGGTGATGTGAATGATGGTTTGAAAACAAGGAGACAAGCAAAAAGGGTTGGAAGCAATCTCTCTATTCTTTCATGCTTCATTGCAAAGCATCAAGAAGATATTAGCATCATTACATTTTATGGTTTTGTTTCTGTTATAGAACCTAAAAATGCTAAAGAGGCTTTGTGTGATGTTAATTGGATAAATGTCATGCAAGATGAATTGAGTCAATTTGCTAGAAATGATGTGTGGTATTTGGTTCCTAGACCGGACTCTTCAAATGTCATTGGAATAAAATGGATTTTCAAAAACAAATCTGATGAAAAGGGTCAGATTATCCGCAATAAAGCAAGGCATGTTGCTCAAGGGTATTCTCAAGTTGAAGGTCTTGATTTTGATGAAACCTTTGCCCCCGTTGCAAGGCTTGAATCTGTTCGTCTTCTCTTTGCCATTGCATGTCATTTGGGGTTTACTCTTTATCAAATGGATGTGAAAAGTGCGTTTTTAAATGGTGTTCTTCAAGAAGAAGTTTATGTTGAACAACCTGCAGGATTCATAGATCCTATCCATCCCGACTATGTGTATAGACTTAAGAAAGCTCTATATGGGCTGAAACAAGCCCCTAGAGCTTGGTATGAGAGACTTTCCTCTCATCTTTTGGATAAAGGCTATGTTATAGGTTCAATTGACAAAACTTTGTTTGTAAAAAAAACTTCTCATCATTTAATTCTTGCTCAAGTCTATGTGGATGACATTTTTTTTGGTTCAACTTCAGATTCATTGATTGAAGAATTCACTAATATCATGAAAAATGAGTTTGAAATGAGTTTGTGTAGCAAATTAAATTATTTTCTTGGTCTGCAAGTCCAACAAAAGAGTGATGGTCTCTACATCTCTCAAACCAAATATGCCAATGACCTTGTGAAAAAGTTTGGTTTGGATGCTGCTACTGCTGTCCGAAATCCCATGGGAACTAGTTCAAAACTTGATATGGATTTGACTGGAATTAGTATTGATCAAACCTTGTATAGAAGCATGATAGGAAGCTTGTTGTACCTTACTGCTAGCAGACCCGATATTTCTTTTAGTGTTGGTGTTTGTGCTAGATATCAAGCTAATCCTAAGGAATCTCATCTAAAGGCTGTTAAACGCATCATTAGATATGTTTCTGGAACTTCTAACTATGGGGTGGTGTACACCTTTGATTCCAATGTTGAGATTGCAGGTTATACTGACTCGGATTGGGCAGGAAATGTGGATGATCGAAGAAGCACCTCGGGTGGATGTTTCTTTGTGGGAAACAATCTTGTTTCATGGCATAGCAAGAAGCAAAACTGTGTGTCTCTCTCAACTGCCGAAGCCGAGTACATTGCAGTTGGTAGTTGTTGCACCCAAATGTTATGGATGAAACAAATGTTGAACGACTATGGTTTCCCTCAAGGTAAGTTGTCAATCTTTTGTGACAACACTAGTGCCATTAACATCTCTAAGAATCCTGTTCAGCACTCACTCACAAAGCATATTGACATTCGATATCATTTCATTCGTGATCTTGTTGATGCAAATATCCTTGAGCTGGAATTTATTCCCACTGAAAATCAATTGGCTGATTTGTTTACAAAACCTTTAGACAACCTTCGTTTTGAGTCTCTTAGGAAGTCTATTGGAGTGTGCTCTACTGTTTGAATATTCTCACTCATATATGCAGCCTGTTTGTTATATATTATGTGTGATGCATTTAGTGTAGGTTGTGAAAAATAAGTGGTTTATTTCCTTTGGGGATTGCATGCATTGTTTCAATCCTGGAAAATACTGATCATGTCTTGATCTAAGATCAGAGGGTAGTGTGTTCATAATTTCGTCTTCCTTGGTCACTCAAGGTTCTCAAGACTCTTTGCATCAGCTTTCTATTGTTCACTGCTCCTTTTTGTTTGAAAACTCTATTATCTTAAACTCTTGCACCTAAATCTCTTGTGGGGTTTTATATTATGCTAAGTTTTTATGATGGTTTGAGATGAGTAGTTTATGCTTCTTCGTGAAAATATTTAGAGAAGCTTGGCCAGGCTATTCCCAAAGTAAATGGGCCTCGGTTGTGGTGAACGATATGAGGATTGGGAAGAAAATGGAATGGTTTGGTCACCCCGGTGGTATTTTTCTGTTTGATATCCTCTTTTTGACTTGAGTTGATATGTCCTTAGAAGTGTCCTTGTTACACTTAATGCCTTAAAACCAACTGGTTTGAGAGCCATTGACATAAGACTTGTTACATGGGTCAAAAATATGGTTTATTTCGGAAAGCTCAAGCTTAACAAAGCCAATGATTATGAGCAAAATAAATAAATTAAAAAAACAAATTGGAGAGATAAGGAACAATGAAAAAATAGGACTTCATCTCATTCCTTTGTAATCTCTTATGTATCAATTCTTATCCCTTGGATGGTTTAGCTCAAGTTTCTCAAAAAATTCAAGAATCATGAAATGCTACAAGTCATCTTTGAGCTGTGTTTACAAAAAATCTGTGTTCTTTAATGCTTTAGTTGGTTTGTTTGATTGTTCAATACATTCTGTTCAATATCAGCTCTCAGGATTGATCACCGAGTTGCAATCCCTGAGAAAATTTTTGAACGAAAAAAATTGGTTGTGAGCCTATTCACCCCCCTCTAGGCTCCCTCTAGGATCTTCACCATCTGTCACTTCTAATGTTGGTTCGTTCAGACTGGATCCCTGACATGAATGATGTCAAAGTGTCACCAAAATTGACTCCGGCCAGTTACTGCAAGGTAATAAAAATCAATCTAGTTTTCTCCATCCTGCACTTAGCACCGTTACAGTTGGTTTTTGAGGCTACATCCAATTGAGTTGGTTTGTTGCTTCTTTCTGCAGTTTTCCTTTTCAAGACCTTTTCATATTGGAAAACAACGATGCCAGCGATACAGATGATTACAATGATGAGTATTGTGATGATGATGTGCCTGAGGAGAAAAACGACGCAATGGATGAGGACTTTCTAGTGAAACAAGGGGAAGACGGGGATCCTGAGGATGACCCTGAAGCTAATGGTGATGGAGGAGGTGATGATGAGGATGGGGATGGCAACAACGATGATGATGATAATGAGGATACAAAGAATGAAGAAGAGGAAGAAGCAGAGAATGAAGAAGAGGAAGAAGCAGAGAATGAAGACGAGGAAGAAGCAGAGAATGAACAAGAGGAAGAAGCAGAAAACCAGCACAGAACCCTTGATCTACTCTTATCCAGGGTCTCCAGTTTGCATGAAGAGATGGGAGAGTCACTTACGGATTATGAGAAATTAATGATTCTCGAGCTTTTCACACAAGCCAAGGACTTCATCTCCAACTTGGTCACTGGTAATAGGGATGAAGATATACTCAGGCTTATTCATGGTGGAGTCCATGTTGCAGTGAACCATAACCCTATATGCCTCGTGTATTTTAATGGTATATATGACCAGATGGTTGAGCTGAAACAAATGATTTATCACACATATTCAGCTGTGATGAGGACATCCAAGAGTAGATGGTCTGAACTGCCAACTGACATTGGTGAGTCAATATTGAAAAAGTTTGTACCGCCCGTCTTCGACGACATCCTTATTTTCAAACACATTCTTAGCTTTAGAGCTGTTTACCACACATGGAGAACTGCTGCAAAAGCGTTTTGTTCGTACACTCGGTTTCCTCAAACTCCATGGCTCTTGGTTCATACTCGTTGCAAATCGTCCATTGTTGATCCAGAACAGAAAAAGGCACTACTAGAATTATGGCTCTAAGCATCGGCCAAAAACCGATGAGAAACAAAAACCCGACCGATGTCTTTGTGGGTGATGAGAAAGATCCGGAAAATGCAGACATCGGTTTTTAGCCGATGTCTAGTATTCGTGTAGACATCGGTTCCTAATTATAAATCGATGTAAATAGGTTTTAAATGATAACAAACTTACATGTTTTACTATTGTTAAACCCACATTTTATTGTATTTAATGCTTAAAGAAATATAGATTACACAACACAAGTTTGCGTTTTAACATCATTATTGATTTAACAACCGATGACTGATACTGTTACAGACATCGGTTCCCATTTTGGAATTGATGTCTGGCATCAGTAACATATCGTTTTCAACAAAAAATCGATGTCTGTATATTTTAGTAACATCGATTTCCATTTTGGAACTAATGTCTGGTACTCAGTAACATATCGTTTTCGACAAAAAATCAATGTCTGTATATTTTAGTAACATCGATTTCCATTTTAGAACTGATGTCTGGTACTTAGTAACATATCGTTTTCGACAAAAAATCGATGTCTGTATATTTCAGTAACATCGATTTTCATTTTGAAACTGATGTATCTGTATTACTAGACATCAGTTTTTATGGTTAAAACTGATTTCAACTTTATATCTAGATATCATACTAGAAAGTACGTCCGCGCGATGCTGCGGGTTTAGGCAATAAGAGTAGTAATCACAATCTTATAATGTTTGCCGAATATGCTATCGTTTTACATATCATAAAAGCTGGTTCACAAACTTTTTCACTAACTCTTACAAACTCTCTCTAATTCTTCCATTATCAAATCTATACATTCCTCCATTTCTGCCTTACAGATCACCAGCCTCTTCCACATTGTAAGTTGAATTAGATGCAAGAGAATACTTCTGTGTGGCTGAAAATTCCAGCAAGACCAACCTATATATAATCTCCTCCATTTTGGCTACAAGGGACGAATATGCCACAGCCAACAATTCCATAGTCAAAGCTTTGTTTTCTTTTCTTCTTTCACGTTTGCTCTTCTCTTCGTGAAAAGTATCTACACAACTGCAAAATTCAAAAATCAATGATCAATTCATGACAAAACAAACATAACAAAAATCAATCACTGTATATCACTAAAAATACAATCTTCCAATTACAAAAACACTTCCAATTTCTGAACTAAATGACCACTAATAAATTTCCAAAAACACCTCCAATTTATGAAGCAAACACCTGATTTACAAAGCCATTTACTAATTAAATACCTCATTGGCTAACATAATCTTGACTGGCAATCTGCAGCATATAGAAAAGAAATGCCTGAGCTTCTAACCTGATAAAAGAAGTTATTACTATTTGTATACAGTATATGTACAGAGTGTAGTCTATCTAACTAGTTAAAAACGTTCGATGAATTTATGCTCCTAGTGTACAATTGCTCTAAAACTAGATCAAAATATGTATATGAATTTCATATGGAGAGGACCAATCCTGCAAGCTCTTTTGCTGCAAGCATGTGAAATTTCAACAGTATTTGTTGGGAAAGGTTGCCCTATCAAACAAAATTTTCAGAAACAATTTTCCAATATAAAAGATACGTCAACAGAAAAATTAGTGTAGTGCTTTATATACTTTTTAATACTTGTCAGCTTTGTTTGATTTACCTAAAACAGAAAAATCTAGTAAGGAACCTGATTATAACACTACAGAGACTTGAAAGACAAAAGTTAATGGAGAAAGGTTATCTGTCATGCTAGATTAATTCAGTCCCACATGCAACAAATTTATTGTTCACATTGTTTGAGCCCAAAATAACATTTTTTCCGACATGGGGGACTTGAAGAAGACCGGGCCAATATCGGTGGCCCAAGGTATTTATTTCCGACAAGTTCAGAATATATTGTTTAGAGGCCAAATAAAGCCTACTTGGAGATCAAGTAATTTTAAGACAAGTCATGATCTTATTGATTTACTAGTGATTATTTGATAATTAATGGTGGTTTACTTGGCTACGAGGATGGAGCATATTTGATAAAAGATCTAGCATTAAGCGCCAATATATATGCAAGTATTCAAGTCTCCCAGGCAATTAAGGAGTATGCAATGGACGCGAACAAGTTTGGGAAGGAATCAACCGCCTTGATCAAGCGATTATCAAGGGAGATATATAATATAGTTGCCCATGCAATTAAGGTCTCTGATAGTTCAAGTGAGGAAGGTTCTCATGCTTTGCTTCTCTACCTATATTCAACAGACTCATGCAATTAAGTACTATATATGGTGGGCCATCATCCTGTGCTACCAACAGAATGCAAGCAATTAAGTTTGCCTACATATATGGCAATTAAGAAAGCATGGTGGACGTACAACAGTTGGGTCAAAAGCATGCAAGGATTATTATATATTATATGTGATCTTGTGGTATATATAATTGCTCATGCATGGCAGAAGATCAATTAAGGAGGTTATCATCTTTAATTGCATGGACATACGAGTGCTCGCGAAGTAGCGACGATATATTGGCAATTAATGCATATCAAACAGTTCGCATCCGAGATGATTGCGTCCAGGACTTTAAGAGGCAATTAATCTTTGCCTATATTCTAGCGACGACGGAGGATAATTATTAATTGCCTACGATAGTTATCAAAAATATTAAGAGTTTTGATTTGATTCAAGGCCAATAACTGTGGCCTAAAATATAGTATTTCATTCATATTTGGAAAGTGAATCTACAAGCAGCCTATATATAGAGGCTAAAGACGATACAGAAGACCTCTCTCGAATCAATCAATCCCAGCGATTACAAAGCCTCCCCGGAGCAAACCTTCAACCTCGTTGAAACCCGGTGACCGCCCGTCAGTCCTAGTCTCCTCGCGAGCCGACTGTCAGCCTCACCAGATCAACTCGGCGACCGTACTTCCAGTCCCAGTCTCCTCGCGAGCCGTCTTCCAGTACTACTGCCACCGATACACCCAGTGAAGCAAGGGTAACGCCCTCGCACCCAGCGAAGCTAAAGTCACGCTTTAGCAAAACCCGTGCTTTCTCACAACTTCCCGGTGATTGCTCTGCTTAGTCTACAACACTAAGTATCGATACGGTGAACGCAAAGAGATCACAACCAAAGTCCTTATCCGTAAGGCAAAAGTCCTTTCCCGAAAGGCAAGAGAAGAACCCTGTGACGAGGTTGGTGCTCTCCTCGTCCACAGCGCTTGAAGAAGAAGTCAGGTCAAGGGACTACCCCAACGACTGCACCCCGCAATGCTGGCACGCCTGCGCAATCACACGCTCAAAAGAGACTGTTTGCACACCAGCTGGTTTTGGAGCCAAACACACATTACTCGTAACTGAAGCATATATCAGACAGAATGCATATCAATGCACCGTAATTGGAATTACTTAAGTGGACAATACCTTGAACCAGAACTAGAAGCCCAGATCAAAATTCTTGAGGTGCTCTCATTGCAAACAACTTTCTCCACCTTTTACTTATTGCTGCCCTGCAAAATGCAAAACAAGATTCATGAGTAATTCTTAGATAAGATTGATCGGATCGCTTAGCCAGTAAGGGTTAACATCCAGCCAGGCCACCAGAGGCTTTGAAGCTCCAAGGCAAGAAAGTGCCAGTTCGGTGTAAGGGAAGAGATTTGAAATGCTATGAGCCAGCTCGGCATTAATGTGCACTTCCAATCTAATCCACATTGCAGCATACATTATCCAAGTAGCTCTTGAACAAGAATTCACACTTACAACCAATTAAAAGGTCATACCAGTTCCTCAAATCTTTGAAAAATAGCCTATAAAGTTGCCAATTAATATTACCATATATACTCTTAGTCATAGGGAATAAATTTTGTAGCGACGTAGCAAATAAAACTAGTGGCAGACAGATTAACTATTTGAATGATTTGTACCTCCTGACAACGGTTGACAACACCAACATAACCGAAATTAAGGGGAACAACTTTCCCCAGCAAAAAGTTGCTGGCATTGGTGCCCCTGTCCATTATATCCAGCTACAGACAAAACAAAAGTGCCTTATCATACTTTTACCAAAGCACAAAACTAGGAATCAAAGAGGAGAAAGACAAACCTTGGTGATGACACCAATGGTAAGAAAACCTGTTAATGCATTTGCGTCAGTGATAGAGAAAAATGTATGGATTCAGGGAACAAATGAACACTCTGGTATACCAGAAGCAAAAAGCCAAACAATCAAAATTAGCAAACTAGTACAACAATTCATGAATGCATAACAAGACTAGTATGTTTAGGTCAGTAACAAGATTCTATACAAGGTACACACACACACATATTGAAATGGATATAGTTCCTATATGATAGTAAAAGGACAGCAAAACAACACCATGAAACACATAGTATTGAAATCACCTTGGCTGCAAGTATTTCTGGGCACCACTTTTCAACAGAATCATCAGTTTCAGGCCATTTTTTAGTGACTATCATTGATATATAGTCAATATTCTTATAATGTATTCAAAATAAATTCAACATGGTAGTATGATTAACAAAGAACATGGATGCTCAGCTTAAAAAAAGACAATGCTTGGATGTGCTTGGATTTGAATCCAAGCTGTCGAAAAGAAGCCAAAAGGCTGATAATGAGACATGCCATTTAATGAGGCAAATGATTAAAGGGTTGATTAAGTACCACATCATCCGAGCATGGTTTTTATAGCGGGAGAACATGTTAAAAACAAGAAGAGACGAATGGAGAATAGTGCTAGCAGAGTAAGGAGAAGAGACCAAATCCTGTAAGCAACCGAAATTTAGGTAAGCTAGATCACATGCATGTAACATTCAATACTGGTTCTGAAGTAGGATTCTGGAACACTATATGCTCTTATTGTGATGGGAGTTAAAATAACCAGCCAAAAATGGAAAAGAAGTTACAAGGAAATAACTATTATTATTTAATTTCTTAAAACAGAAATAGGTATAGTTGTACCTTAGTATCTAGACTCAAAACCTAGAATCAAATTAAAGCCATAGAAATTGAATCGATATAGAGCTCTACCAGATCTGTAACTTGAAATACAAAATTCACATTACTTCATAATTCAAAACCCTAGAATCTAACAGATCTTCGATGAAAACAGAAATTCCAATCAAATAACAAAGAGAAATTTGCAAAAGGAAAACGTACAGAGCTCGAAGAGGAAGATCGCAGGAGCATAACGATGGAGGTGCGAGAGTCATGATCATATCAGTAACTACACACACAGAGAGATGAGATAGTAATAACAAATTAACAAATAACAACTATGAAGTATGAACAAAACTGGAAAAATTGAAATCGAACCCAGAAATGGAAGACTGGAATTATCGAATGATGTCACTGAACCCAGCCTTACCCAGAAATCCAAATCCGAAATCGAACCCTCAAGTCTGTAAGTAAAGTGAGTAACCAAGCAACTTACCTAGAAATCCGAAATCGAACCCAGCCTTCAAGCCTTCAAGAATCTGAAATCAAAAACTGAAATTGAAGTATGATTGAACCCATCCTTCAAGACTTCAAGTAAGCCTTCAAGAACCCAGAACTCTGCTTGAGCCTTGACTCTTGAGGACACTGCAAATTGAAAACCTAGTAACGCAGTCGCAGTAAGAGACCGATCAATCGAAGTTCATAAAGAGTGAAAAACACAAACCCATAAACCCAGACTTACCAATTACCACCGTCAGTCCGTCATCATCGAAGAGAGAAAAGGCCTTGCCGGAGAGAGAGAGAGAGAGAGAGAGAGGACCCAGAGGAGAGACGGAGAGAGATTCGTTATTAGGTAGGGTTCGAAAGTTTTGGAGAGAGCGGAAAAAAATACCAAGTGTTGGGGGGGGGGGGGATGAAATAATTGGTCCCGCGGTTCTAAAAGTTTGAAACTTAGTCCCTCCGCGTTTTTTAAAATTTTTTGAACAAAACTTTTCTCATTGTTCTCTTGGTGACTGATGTCCATAATAACAATAGAAATCGGTTTTTTCACAAACTGATGTTAACATGTTTTTTAACATCAGGTGCAATCCTGACCGATTTAATAGTGGCGATGTCTAATGACATTATTCTAGTAGTGAGGTTTACGAGATTCAAAATGTATATGGCAATCATCATCATGATTTTTCTGATGTAAGGTGTAAGGGATCATCACATGGTTGGATGGTTGTCTTTCACAAGAACTGGGTTGTGAGAGAATCTTTAGCATATGTTGTTAACCCGATTACTAGAGCTAGGACTGAAATTCCAGGTAAGGCCACTCTTTCTGACTCTGAATGCCATTCAGTTGAAATTACTAAAGTTGTTTTGTCCTCCAATCCATCTAGCAATAACTTTTCTGTCATAGTGGCATATTATACACAAACAAGATTTGTTATTGGAGCACTTGCATTCTGCAAGTATGGAGACACATCTTCGAGTAAGCTGGACTATCCACACAAGTATATCTTTCATGACATACTGTTTCACCATGATCGCTTATTCGCATTGACCAAGAAACAGTCACTATATGTGTGCGATTTCACAGAATCCTACCCGAAAATGATCTTTAATATTGCTGACACCACTCCTCTGAGATCAGTTGGTCGTAGCTATTTGGTGGAGTCAATGGGTGAAGTTCTACGTGTGGTCAGAGGTGGCGAGAATACAAACAGTGCACACTTTCTGGTGGAAAAGCTGAAGTGGGAGAAAGTGCAAAATTTGGGTGACCAGAGTTCATTTTTGTTTCATGATCAGTCAATGTCTTTGCCCAAGACATGTTTCTTAGGATCTGAAGACAATTCAATCTACTTTCTACAAGGTGGATGGCTTGCTAGAGGTGTGATTAACAGATACAATCTTGAAACCACTGAGGTACGTAGGATAAACTCATTGTCTGACCTAATTGGCAAAGAGTGAAGTTCTGAAGAGTTAGAATTTCACTTTTTCCCACCTGTTTGGGTGGTTTCCTAGTCTATGAAGTGGAATAGTACCTAATAGTGTATGAGTGGATTGCTTCCTAATATCGGCATTGACATATGTCTGGTTTCTTTTGATAGACGATGGCAATGATGAAATATGTCTTTTTTTAATTGTCTGGTTAGTAAAATTATGTGACTAATGAATGTGAATTAACTAAACCCTAGATTCCGCACCATAATTGTATTTGATACTTGTAAATGTTTATATCTCACTGATATCTACATCAGCAAGAAAAGATGAATTTTATCCTTGAAATATGAGAAGATATTAGAGTGAAACCCTTCCTCTACTTGTTCTTTCATGTGGCGAACTCACACTAAAGCCTCTACTTGTCTCATTTTGATTTGGTATTTTACTATATCAGCAAAATCAAGAAGAATATACCAGCAAAACATGTATTAGATAGACAAAACTTTTGTATTCCTCCATTAATAGAAGATTTTATTACAAGAGCTAGCCATGTAGTTTGGCCTTATTTCATTCACTAGTTTTGAAAACAACTTGTGCACGTACGTAAAATCAGAAAATTCATTTCCTTTCCAGCAATGAAGTTCTGCATATTAAAGCAGTTATGATTGATGTCGGTTGGTGAGGACAAGAGTTGAACTTTTAATGCTATGAGTTCCATCAGACCAAACCAGCAATGCCGCCAACACATGCAGTTGTGCACCATCTGACAATCCTCATCCAACAACGATCCATCAAAAGTCTTCTCCTCATTCAAGGACTTGAAGGATGAACTTCAGGCGCCCCATTTGGATGTCCACGTGAGTTGAGTTTGCAAAGATTTTGGCCTTGTAAGTGGAGTTTGCAAGGCCAACGTTCTTAATTGTTCTGTGAATTTTGACTGTAAATGCTTGCTTTGGTGGAACAACAGTAGCTAGTGAAGGGAAATTGTAATCCTTTGGCTAGTCTTTGTCTGAGTGTGTAGAGCAAGTGGTATTATCTCCTGATATGAGTATGACCTCGGCCTCTCCCAAGACCGAGCAGAGTAGCTTTATGTATTCTTCCTTAGAAGCTCCATAAACCAGCCCCGGATCTATTGCTTGGACAGGATTGATATGTCCAGACCCATAGGCACATTCGGAAGGCCAGGTTACCAGGTTGAGCCAAGATTTTATATCATAGATAATTATTCAAATACACTTGTTTAAGAGCTTCAGGATTTTAATTTGTACCACCTTATGCTGCCAACTTAAACATTAGGAAAGAAAACCATGAACACAACACTTGAAGTTCCTTGCCGCACGGAATTTAGCTCACATGAGGCATAACCATGTTCTGATACCATGGGAATGTGCCAGTGCCCTTTCTCTGATTCCTGAGAACATAGTTTACCGGATGCTTCAATATGTACGGTCTCCAAATCAAAATATAAACTTACAGTGGGATTGATTTTAACCTGAATTACAACAGAACAAGCAGGCAGCATGTGAAACACTGGACCACCATCAGTAAAACTGAAATGCACCTGACTTCATAAAAGATGGACTAACTTGTTAGGGAAACAGGATTATAAATTAAGACAGGAAGCTAAGTTCTTAGCGTGACTGCAGAAGTATAAAACCAAGAGGACCTAGTAATCTAGTACAGTGTAGAAAGGTGTTATTGTCCTAGAAAGCCTCAGTCACTTCCTTTCTTTCCATCACGGAAAGAAATCATTCCCAAGAAGTTGAAATGTAAGTTCTCTCATCTCAGCATTTGTCATAAGTAATCACTTGGATTTGATAGCTGCATACAAGCAGTACCTGAAGGCTGAAACAAACAACAACGGCACCTTAAATGAGTAGGCATAATCTAACTATTACTACTTTTTTCTGTAGCACCATATCCTTTGCTATGACTATCATGAAAAGAGTTGAGAAGTTGTTTCTCGAGCAAGTTTGGTAATGAGAGAGCTTTCCAACACTTCAGTTGAGAGATCAACTGCAGAATCAGAACCTTTTGCCTTTGCCTCTCAGTATTGAGAGAAATACTATCATTTTCACACACTGATTATCCTCACTCGTTTTCTCCAGGCTTTCATCTACAGAGGTCTCGCCAACCAAGAAAGAGGTAGATGGCACTGCTTCCAACAGAAAGTGCCCATGGTATCTCCAAAGACAATATAGTTTTCTGAGTCCAAAAAAAATACGAGGAAAAGCTACAGTTTCCAGCTTGGGTCAGCTGTCAAATTAGTAAGATTAAGAGAGTAATCCATATAAATATTAACAATATCATGCTTTTTTTTTTTTTAACCCACAAATAAGTGTAGCATCAAAATAGATGATAAAGCGGCTAGGTAGCAAGCAAGCCTTGTCAACACAAAGTTATTGATATCTTCATTGCAGCAATTTATGGTGCAGCTGAAAGGTTCCCTCATTTTCCTTTGTCATCTTTAATATAACTCAGATATATTATAAATGTAACAACTGTTGTGTACACCAAGCCCTGTTGGAATTAGCTTAAATAATGCATACCTGCGGAGGATTTTGAAAATCATTCACAAGGAATATATTTGCGTCTTCAGCTGACCTGGCAAAAAACATCTGGTTAATAACCTTGAATGGCATAGCATTTAGAACACCACATAAGTGCAAAGAGAAAATAGCAGTATATATTGTGTGTGTGTGTGTGTGTGTGTGTGTGTGTGTGTTATATTCAGCACAAATAACCCCCCTCAAACACACAGACAGATATGCACACTCCTGAAAGTAAATATATCAGCAATGTTGAAGGAATATCGATTTAGTGTGCCTTATCAAACTAGGAGTAGCAATAGGAGAGAAGGTTCTAGATTTCCCAATCCTACACGGATTGGTATTCCTTGTAACATTAGAACTAGCACTTTGTAATCCCTATATATAGGGCTCCTATTCTCAATAATAATACACATCTCTCTCTACAATTCTCTCTCGAATCTATTTTACTTAAACACGTTATCAGCACGACTCTAACCACAAAAACAGAAAACCAAAACTCATTCACAAAGCAGCCCCTAGCCCGAGCTAGCCGAGCCTTCGCTGCAGCCCGAGCGCCCGTGTGCTTGCAACCTTGCACAGCAGCCCCTGCTGCCCCCTTCCTGCAGCCCTGCGTTCCAGCCTGCTGCCACCGAAGCATCCCTGCTGCGCAAACAAGCCAACGCACACCCACTGCATCTTTTTCCCGTTCCTGTGCACATCCGTCTTCTTGCAAGCCTCGAAACGTCTAGTTTGGAAGCTTAGATCGAAAAACTTTCTTCATCAAAGTTGTTCGTCTCTGTCTCTTCCATCTAACCTCCGAATTTCAGCCTTATCGGAGTCATATTGAGATCTGTACACCAATCGAGGTACAAGCTGTTCAGAACAGAATCTGCTCCGAATTTTCACCAAGTAAGTATTCAAGAGTAAGTTTTGAAGTTCCTATAATTCATATATTTCTTCTTTTCTCGGGGACTTGAAAACCTCCCTTCTTCTACATCCCACCTTTCTTATAACGTGGGTTCGATTCTTGAAAAGCGGAATCGTGGGGATTCACGCAATTAACGAACTAAGAGCGTTCGTAAGACTTCGGACTAAGAGCGTCCGTAAGCATCGATTTAACGAACTAAGAGCGTTCGTATGCTACGGACTAAGAGCGTTCGTGAGCATCTATTTTGACCATTCAAACATCATTGTTTCGGTCTAATCCAATTATTCTTGGAAATCGATTTCTTGGTAGCATAGCTCGGAAATCTTATTTATATTAGTTTTCGTGGAAGCATTGACTCCGAAACTAACTTGTTCTTGTTTCATCTTTCAGGATGTCAAACATGAACAAACTCGATTTTGTTCCATTGGATTATGCAGGCAAAAGGTACTTAATTTGGGTCATTGATATCGAGATCCACCTTATTGCCCGTGATTTATTGCATACTATCCAAGAGCTTTGTCCTATAGAAACAGCTCCAGACCCTCAAACTGAGAAAGATAATTCCAAGGCACTTGCCTTCATGAAACGTCACATGGATAGTGACCTACAGTTTGAGTTCATAAATGAGGAAAGCGCCATAAAGCTTTGGCATGTGCTTCGCGAACGATATGGCAATGTTCGTGACTCCATACTTCCGAATACAGAAGCAGAATGGAAAGATCTTCGCTTCTCTAAATTTGACACTGTCATGCAATTTTATTCGGAAGCTCTCAGCATCAGAGTAATGATGCGTCTCTGTGGAAAGATGATCACAGAAGACCAGTTGATTGAGAAAACCCTCAATACCTTCCCCGTCTGTGCTATGAGGTCCTCTGACTTATTCCGGACTCATGTAAATGCAAGACGGATCACAAGTTTCCAACAGCTTATTGAAGCTATGGCCACTGCTGAAAGACATGGCAATGAACTTGTGCAAAGAAGATTTGATAGGCTTCAAGATAGCTATCAAGAGCATCGTCCTATGGCTAGAGAAAGTCGCCATCGACGTCATGATCCATACGATCGAAATGCTCAAGAAGGTAATCGCTCAAGGCGACAATCTCACGACCGTAGGAGGCGTGATTTTGAGGGAAATAGGGTTGGAAACCATGGAGCCAACGTTGGCCATGGGCACCACTTTCCAACGCCACCAGTCCTAGGACTATGCATATTGCGCCAATGCGCCTCAATCAAGGGAGAATCCTCTTTATGGTGTCTATTTCTGATATGGAACGTCTGATCAATGGACCTGAATTTGCAATGTACCTACGGAGGTAGTCGCATCATGGTGATCAAGACTTCGAGTTCACAAAGACTTTAAATCTGGCGATGAAGACAAAATGCCGCAGATTTTTATTTATAGTCTTTTATTTTTCCAAGAATTATGTAATGGCTATTATGCCTTAAATCAATAAAATGACTTATTGTATTAACTCTTTCCCTCTAGGCGTACTCAAGAGTACTTGTGATGTCTAGGCAAGGTTTGATCTGAGAGAACGGTTTTAAAAGTGAGCAACGCTCCACCAAAATCTCGCCTTACCTTACCTGGTCACAACTAAATTGAAATTACCGAAAGGATTGAGTGACTACGATTTGTCTACGGTTTGATTTTTATATTGGATTAGATTTTGGTCAAGAAACTTTGATGTAATCATTGGCTATTATTAATAAAGTATCGATTTATTTTATCTCATGTCATGGACATACTTCTCGAACTTTATTACTTACAAGATGTAAGAGCCAATGGTTTTCATGCGGAAACGCATTGTGAGAATGGACAAGAGTTCCTTTGCATCACCTCTAATGACTACGGACATAAACGAGTCTTAGAGAAACTTATGTGTCGCTCTAGTGGGTTGTATGCAACCACTATTCGAGTCATTGAATCCAACCATGTCATGAGAGATGATTTATGGGATTCTGACACATATAGGCTTTGGCACGACCGTTTGGGACACCCAGGTCGTGACATGATGATCCGTATATTAAAGACTTCACACGGACATCCCTTTTTCAGAACGAAAGAAGTAAAACTCGAAATTTGGATCAAGGAGGAGCACCTGCGCCTCACGGCGCTTCCCCCTCAAGTCCGGCCATCACCGGCGGCGCCGCCATCCCCCTGCGGCCCAAGGGTGGCTTTGACGCCACCTCTGCTCCCCTGACTCCAATTTCTGCTTCTAAAGTCAAATGTGACTTCATGGCTCAACCAAAATCCTCATTGGTTATTTCTAAAGCCCATTATTCGTTCTGCAAAGCCTGCTCTTTAGCAAAGTTAGGATCGAGACCATCCTATGCAAAGGACACCAAAGAAAATATACCATTCTTGCAAAGAATCCAAGGTGATATTTGTGGACCTATTCAACCATCATGCGGACCATTTCGATATTTTATGGTATTGGTTGATGCATCGACACGCTGGTCACATGTCATGTTATTGTCCACAAGGAACGCTGCATTTGCTAAACTCCTAGCCCAAATAATTAAGTTAAGGGCTCACCACCCTGATCATCCTATTAAGTCTATAAGATTAGACAATGCTGGAGAGTTTACATCAAAGATTTTTGATGATTATTGCATGTCCATTGGGATTGATGTTGAACATCCTGTTCCTCATGTTCATACCCAAAATGGTCTCGCAGAAGCCACCATTAAACGACTACAAATGGTTGCTCGAGCATTGGTGATGCGCACCAATCTCCCTATTTCTGCTTGGGGCTATGCAATATTGCATGCAGCTGTGCTTATTCGTCTGAGGCCTACTGCCACTCAACCCTTTTCTGCGTCCCAGATGGTGACTGGGTATGAGCCCAATGTCTCACACTTACGCATATTTGGGTGCGCAGTTTATGTGCCAATTGCGCCTCCACAGCGCACCAAAATGGGTCCTCAACGACGATTAGGCGTTTACGTTGGTTATGATTCTCCAACGATTATCCGCTACATAGAACCCTTGACAGGCGATCTCTTTACCGCAAGATTTGCGGATTGTCACTTCGATGAGACAGTCTTCCCATCGTTAGGGGGAGATAAGAACATCAATGTTCAACAGGAACGACCGGAATTGTCGTGGTCTGTCCCCACTCTGTCTCATCTTGATCCCCGAACCGCACAGTCCGAAATTGAAGTGCGGAGAATTCTCGATCTTCAGAACGTAGCAGAATCGATGCCTGATGCGTTTTCTGATATCGCTAAAGTGACGAGATCACACATACCTGCTGCAAACGTGCCTGCAAGGATTGATGTCCCTAAAAGTAGAGGACATGACGCCAACTCAAGAATGCATGAGCATGGCGCCAACGTCCCATCTCTCAATGATGGTGACGTTATGGCTAGGCCCACGGCTCCTGCCAGGAAGCGCGGGAGGCCCATAGGTTCGATGGATTCTCGCCCAAGAAAGAAAGCGAGTTTGGCACAGAATAATCCATTAATCATCGATATAAATAATCCATCTCATGAGAATATTCCGGATTATGGTTATGTCCAAGAGACATCATTGGGGGACGCTCCAATGTCAGAACCAACTCCAGAGAATAGAGAGATCTCCATAAATTACACTAGTGTACATGAGATGATGGATAGAAATTCTATGGCATTGATGATGCATTTGCATATCATATTGCGAAAGGGATTATAGAATATGATGATATCGAACCTCGCTCTGTTGAAGAATGTCAACGAAGAGCAGATTGGCCTAAATGGAAAGATGCGATCCAGGTTGAATTGGATTCACTAACAAAGAGACAGGTATTTGGGCCTGTAACGCAGACACCCCCAAGTGTAAAGCCTGTTGGCCATAAATGGGTCTTTGTTAGAAAGCGTAATGAGAAAAATGAGGTGGTAAGATATAAAGCCCGCCTTGTGGCGCAAGGTTTCTCACAACGCCCTGGAATCGACTACGAGGAGACATATTCTCCCGTAATGGACGTTATAACGTTCCGCTACCTTGTCAGTTTGGTAGTTTCCGAAAAACTTGACATGCAGCTTATGGATGTGGTTACAACATATCTCTATGGGGATCTAGATTCAGAGATATATATGAAGGTTCCAGATGGACTTCAATTACCCAAATCAAGTGGCTCTAAACCACGGAGCGCGTTTTCAATAAGATTAAAACGCTCACTATATGGATTAAAACAATCTGGACGGATGTGGTATAACCGTCTAAGTGACTACTTGATTGGGAAGGGATATATTAACAATGAAATATGCCCATGCGTGTTCATTAAAAGAACAAGTTCCGGATTTGCAATCGTAGCAGTTTATGTCGATGACATGAACCTAATTGGAACTCTAGATGAGTTGAAGGAAACTGCTAAATACTTGAAATCCGAATTTGAGATGAAAGATCTTGGGAAACACGGTTTTGTCTCGGTTTAGAACTCGAGCACCGTAGTGATGGGATTTTGATCCATCAGTCTGCATATACTCAGAAAATCTAAGGCGCTTTAATGAAGATAAAGCAAAGCCTGTGAGTACTCCCATGATCGGTCGTAGTCTTGAGCCCGGAAAAGATCCGTTTCGTCCAAGGGATGAGGACGAAGAACCATTAGAGGCCAAAGTGCCCTATTTAAGTACAATAGGCGCATTATTGTACTTAGCTCAATGCACAAGACCGGACATCTCATTCACAGTGAACTTGTTAGCTAGATATAGCTCTGCGTAACACGCCGCCATTGGATTGGTATAAAGACAATCTTTCGATACCTGGAGGTACGATTGATATGGGCCTATTTTATCCCTACAGAGAGAAAAGGAATGACGGAAGAATGGGATCGGACCCCATTAGGCATGGAGCCGCCGTCCATAACGTGACCGTCGGCCATGTTGCACCGCCAGCGCCGTCGCCCCCATGGTGGCTGGCCTCACCCTATTCCCCTCCATCAAAACGACAATGATGTCTTGATGGGTTTTGCTGATGCAGGGTACCTCTCTGACCCTCACAAAGGTCGCTCCCAAACAGGTTATGTCTTTACCATGGGAAGCACTGCGATATCTTGGAGGTCTACGAAACAGACCCTTGTTGCTACTTCCTCAAATCATGCAGAGATTATTGCTCTACATGAAGCTGTACGTGAATGTGTATGGCTAAGGTCTGTAATTCGACACATTCAAGGAAGTTGTGGTTTGAAGTCTACCACAGATGAACCTACATGCATTTATGAGGATAATGCAGCTTGTATTGAACAAATGAAGTTAGGTTTCATCAAGGCACAACACCAAACATATATCGCCTAAGTTCTTTTATAATCAGCAACAACAATCACTTCTAAAGATTGAAGTGAATCAAATCCGATCAGAGGATAATGTAGCGGACTTATTCACTAAGTCGTTACCTAAATCCACCTTCGAGAAACATGTGAAGAGCATCAGATTGAGAAGGTTATCCGAACTCCCACGATTATAGCAATCAGGGGGAGATATCGACATCAGGGGAGTTATGATGTCTACATGTTCGATCTCGAAGAGTGAAGGACGTGTTGTGCTCTTTTTGTCCTTCGACCAGGGTTATTTTTATCCCACAGGGTTTTTGTTACCTGGCAAGGTTTTTAACGAGGCAACGGATGAAGCGTCACCACCAAGTTTGAGCGGCACAAGGGGGAGTGTTGAAGGAATATCGATTTAGTGTGCCTTATCAAACTAGGAGTAGCAATAGGAGAGAAGGTTCTAGATTTCCCAATCCTACACGGATTGGTATTCCTTGTAACATTAGAACTAGCACTTTGTAATCCCTATATATAGGGCTCCTATTCTCAATAATAATACACATCTCTCTCTACAATTCTCTCTCGAATCTATTTTACTTAAACAAGCAAAAAATATTTATGTGTGTGTGTATTATATAACCCTCTCAAACACGCGCGCGCTCTCTCTTTTGCATAGGCATAAAGATTAGTTCAATTTGCATTGAAGTTCTACAGATGTTCTTAGCACAAGATACAGAGTGACCTAGGACAAGAAACCAAAATATAAAACAAAAGATAAATATAAAATAGCAGCAAACTGTGACCAGCACCTCACACTACCGCCTTATTGTAGCAAGGAACTCTTTGACTCCTCAGTTGTAGAAGTACAGAAGCGGAAATGTAAGTCCTGAAAAACATTTCCTTTCAGAGCATGAATAGAACAACAAATAAAACATGTAACAGTATACAGATTCAGACATAGGCTTAAATAGATGAATTAGCAGACCAGAGGTCCCTAGAAGCAGAAACATAAAATTGATGATGAGTTTAATAGAGTATGTTTATGGAAAATAAGTGGTATAGGAAGCAAAGAAATGTCCCAGGATATGGATTATTTCTCCTTTTCTTTCATGGTTGGCATGGCTATAGTTACTTTCTTATACGGAATGCCCGGACTGTTATTACACAGTCCGTCACTCCATCATACCAGAGATGAATGACCAACCAAGAAAAAGTCTGATAAGTTGATAACTATGGAATTCGGAATTACTTTGAAACTATAGAATATGCTTTACCTAATAGACCTATACCCAACTTGGTAATATGGACTTGGATTACATCACATTGGACATAACCACGCTGTTTAACCCCCCATGGTATGTTTTGATAGATGCACAAATTTAAAAAGAGAAATGCTCCAACTAAATATTGCACGAGCAGCTAATTCCATTGAATCTAATTAAGGTGCTCGCCATCACTCCGTTTGGATGGCCCCTTTCCTCATTTTCTAATTTCTGCATTAATTTCGTAACTGTTTTTTCTTCCCAGGGACTTGACATTAGTTTCGATCCTAGGTGCTATCAACTATTGGGTTATGGTTACATGGGGTGGACGGGATGCAGATTGTTTGAATATATTTCTAATGTTTCTTTAAGTGGTTTTGTAAGTTGTACTTTTCTTTATCCAATGCATCGTATCCGGAGAAGTGCGATGACTTCGCATTTTCAGACCATACAACTAATTAGAAGCCTATTGCTTTAAGTAATTTGATGCGGAAAGCGTGAACATGATATCAAGAGGCTTCATCAAACGTCGAAAACCATTTGAGATAAACTACAATCCGTTAGCGATTACGGGCACAGCCGTAAGAAACATAGATAAATTTCTCTAATATTTGGTTTTTTTTATTGATAACTTGAATCAAAATTACAATCTAAAAGGTGTCTTATATAGGGCACATAGCATAAACCTAATACAACAAGAAAACAAAAAGAACAATTTATTATAGAAGTTATTATGGTTTTTGGTTAGGATTCTCATGGCTTTAATCAATTAAGGAAGTTATCATACTTCAGTGCCAATATACATGCCAGCAACCAAGATTCCCATGCAATCAAGGAGTTAAGGTGGACGTGGAACAATTCAGGAAGGATTCAATTATCCATTGTCCTATATATGCAAGGAATCAAGGTAGCCATGTATGACAATTAATTATATATAATGGACGTGAGCCATGCAAATAGTCAGTATATGGAAGGACGCAATTATCCTTAAGGGTTTTTGTCCATTTACCCCATTTCTAGGGATTTTTTTTCCCACTTACCCCATTAAGTTTTTTTAATTTCCTCTTACCCAATACACTCTAAGGGAGTCTTCCCTAATACCCCATTAAGATTTTTTTTTTTTTTTTAATTTTTTTTAATACCATTTTACCCCTCACCCCTTTATTACTTAGAGAGAGAGAGAGAGAGAGAGAGAGAGAATGGAAGAGAAAGAAATCATAGGAGACTTCGCCGAAGCCTGTCACAGGCCGCCGGAATCCGGTCACCGGTCGCCGGATTCGGTTCACCGGTCGCTGCCCATCGGACCTTTCAGAAAACCTCACCGAAACTGTTTATTACCCCAATAGACATCTATTGCCCACCAATAAAGGGGAAATAGACCCCTCAATAGACGTCTATCAACCATGTATTGCCCCCCAATAGACCTCTATTGCCTCATAATAGATGTCTATTGTCGCCCAATAGAATTTTCGATATGAACTAATCTCCCTAAATTTAGACAAATAAAACTTTGTTTAAAGAAAAAAACGAAGAGATTATATCAATTTAAAAACGTCTATTGCTCTCCAATAGACGTCTGTTGCCCCCCAATAGACGTCTATTGCACTCCAATGGAACTTTCAGTTGCTGAAATAGAAATTAGTCTCCCTAAATTTAGATAAATAAAACTTTAATTAAAGAAAAAAAATGAGAAGATTACATTAATTCAAAACGTCTATTGCCCCCCAATAGACTTTTAACACATTTCTATTGGCCCAATAGAACCTTTTTTTTCTTCATATTTTCATCATACCGGGCCTTCTTTCTTTCTAGGCCTTCTACCCTATTTTACCCAAAAAAAAAAAAAAAAGTGAAAGAGAGGAGAAAACTGTGTAAATATCTTCAGGTTTGAGCTGATTCCCCAGTTGGATTAAAATAATGGAGTCGGAGCTCTCTTCTCAAAACAAAAAAGGAGTCTGAGCTCAAGGACCCGAATTCCATACCAAATGCTGACCCGCCGCCGTACCCAACCCACCTCATCTGGTCGTGCCTCTCCCAACACGCGCTCCGACTTCTAGGCCCCACCACTCCTCCCCACGAACAACGCCATCCTCATAATCACCACAGGGACGCACCCGAACTGCCAAAGCCTCTCCAAGCCCAGACACTTCACTGTACTCGAAGAGTTGCTGCTGGAGAGCCGACGGATCTGGAGCCTCCATGGCGCTGCAGTGCCGGCGTCGTGCTGGAAAGAGAGAAAGAGAGAGAGAGAAGAAGAAGAAGAAGAAGAAGAAGCCGAAGTCGGAGTCGGCAGAGAGAGATCGAGGTGAAAGTGAGAGGAAGGATGGCCGGCAAGGTCGTCCCGGTCAGTTAGCGCCGGAAGTCTCCGCTGTGGTGACCAAGTCGAGTAGAGAGAGAGATCGAGGTGTGGGAGAGAGAAGGCATTTGCAGATTGAAATGGCACCATGTAAATTCATTAATTAAGTTAGGGCAAAATGGTTATTTTATTTTAAATTGGGTTAGTGGGAATAAAAATATGTTGTTGGGGTAAGTGGGATAATTTTTGTTCATTTTGGGGCTTTTGGTCAAGGACCCTATCCTTAATTGCAACAAACAAGGGATATATAATCTCATTGCATTAATTAAGTGTGCCACTAAGTTACAGAATGCTCGCGAAGGGAATCTGTGCATATCCAAAAGAGTCCAAGAGGCAATTAAATTAACCTTGCCTACGTTCTAGCTACGTTAAGAGGCGGATAATTATTATTATTGTCTATGATAATATCAAAACTATTAAGTGTTTTGATTTGATTCAAATGCCAATAACTGTGGCCTAAAATATAGTATTTCATTCCTATTTGGAAGGAGAATCTGCAGCAGCCTATATATAGAGGCTAAAGACGACACAGCAAAAAATAACTCTTCAATCAATCAAACAGATTATCAAAGCCTCTCCGGAGCAAACCTACCTGCAACCCAGTTGCAACCCAGCGAAGCAAGGATAACGCCCTCGCAACCCAGCGAAGCTAAAGATACGCTTTAGCAAACCCGTGCTTTCTCCAAACTTCCCAGTGATTGCTCTGCTCAACCTACAACGTTGAGTATCGATTCGGTGACTCGAAGAGATCACAACCAAAGCCCTTACCAGTAAGGCAAGAAGTCCTTTTCCGGAAGGCAGAGAAAAGAACCTTGTGATGAGGTTGGTGCTCTCCTCGTCCGCAGCGTTTGATCAAGAAGTCAGGTCAAGGGATTCTCCGACGACTGCACCCCATGGTGCTGGCACGCCTGCGCACACGCTCAAAAGAGACAGTTTACACCCATACTGGTTTTGGAGCCAAACATTTTGGGTTCAAACAGCGCGAAAGCATGACTTTGGAACTGATGAAATAGGCATAGATTGCGAGGAGATTCAATGGCTAAATTTAGCAATTGTATATTTGAGCAGGGTTATTATTGTCCAAAATTACAGTCATAAATGCTGAGAAAGAAGAGAGGAAAATCAATCTCATGGGTCTTGAGTGGAATGACCTTCCCCCCTATTTTCCTCTCTATCAGGAAAGTTCTTCCAGAGTTTGTGGTTACCAAACAAAGAAAGAATGACTTTCCTTTCCTGATGCCTCAAATCCATGGACCAAATTATGGCCATAAAAATTACACCTCACAAAATGCAAGTGTAAACAATGTCACCATAAAAATTACACCTCACAAAATGTCTTTTTTTTTTTCTTTTTTTTTCAGGAAAAAAAAACAATATATACACACACATATATAGCAACTTGAAGCTTGACCAGTTGACCACTGTTTATACAAACTTCTCTCTAGTGCTCAATATAGCTCCAAATCAAGTAAGGATCAATTGGAACAGAAACTATATTCCCTGAGCTTTAAGCTCATGTAAAGCGCTTCTCTAGAGTCATTGTGAGTCAAGAGATATGGGTCTTCAAAATGACTGAGCTGTAGTCCCAGTCTTGTTGGTACTTTGTTCATTTGCAGATATTAGGATCGATAAATTGTTGCAGTCCTAAATTAAGATGCGCCGACTACATCACTCCTAATATGCAAATTACATTGTGGTGATCAAAGACTAGGCCTTGGATCTCGGTCCCGAACAATCGTCTTGCCCGAACAGACGTCTTTTGACGTCTTTCGTTGTTTCAGATAGATATGAGCGCAGTTACAATTACAAAGAACACATTTGTTCGATTTTGAAATTCAAATCGAACAGTTGTAACTTCTCATACCAGTTCAATCTGAACTCTATAAAAGACTCACAAAAGGCCAATTCTCATCAACATCAGTTTTGAGACTCACATATCTTCCATAAAATCTTCTGAGAGAAAACACATATTGACGTTCGCGATAGAATCCAATGCAACACTGCTAACCTTGGATTGAGAGTTGAATCCTGCAGGGCAGACATCCTAGAAGATCTACAGCAAGTGTGTAGGGACGTATTTCTGTCTTAGGACATTACACCAAAGCAAGCCTCTCTCAAAGATTCAAGTCAGTGAATTCGATTTCTCCTTTCTTGATATACTTTCATTTGTTTTTTACGTATTGTTATCGTTCCTTTTAATTTTAGGATTGCAACTTCACTGCCCTTTGTCGTATTTTAATCTGCATTTAATTTTACTTTAATATTTTAGGATTGCTAACTACTTCCAATCCTAGTCGTAAATATATATACAAATCTGGTTGAAAACAACGTTCTGTTTCTTGAATTAATCTGTCACTTATAGTACCTATTTCTAACAAGTCTTGCCTTCTCAGGTTCTGACCCTTGCCTCTTTAAATGAGAACTACAACTTCACCTATTTGAAAAATATGATTGCATGGCGATAAGGTAGAGATTGGAGTCTGAAGTTTCATGCATGGAAGCCCCTAATATTCCTTGTAGATTGCTCACAGTAGCAATGTAGCATTAGCTAGGCAAAGTAGAATCAAAGTTTCTAACCCACCGTACTGCTGCTGACCCTAATCACCAAAACTGCAATGACTAGGAGCTCCAAAAGTGGAAAGAGGTGCGTGGTGGAACTCAATTCCACATTAGAAAATTGAAGAGTCATCATTCAGTTATAAGGAATATGTATCACACCACCCCCATACCCTTTGCACCCTGGGTGGCTAAAGTAGATCAAATATCGGTATTATTGGAACCCATGTGTGGGCAACTCATTAACTGCTTCCATACAATAATATACTTCCCTAAACTAAGATGTTATTTGACTACAACAGTAGATAACAAGAGATTCTGTTGCAACTGCTGATGTGTCTGACTTGTTTCTCTATTTCTTGAAGAAATCTTACAGAATCCTCAAATTAACTTATTTAACATGATAATCCATAAAGCAGGTTACAGAATCGCGCGAGATCATAAACACAAACAACAATACAGATACAGGTGCTTAGAAAACTCTTTCGAAGTTGGAGAGCAGAGGAGATCAAAACTTGGGTCGAGGGTTCAGACATCAAAAAACAATTGGGTGCCTCAAAAAAGTAATTAGAAATCCTTGATTTCAGGGCCACCACAATTTACAAATATCTGGTCGGCAAAATTAGTGCAGTGAGAAAAATTATCTGTCCCAAACAACCTATTCAGTGTAATCTGGAGTCTTTAGGCTCTATCATGAATGATTTAGCAGCTTCAAGTTTATCAGCAGCTAGCTCTTACTAGGGAATGTGGTGAAGAAATTCTTCAAAACTAGGTCAGACTTCAGGATTCAGCTTCATTCAGCATCTTGCTTCTTTTCCTTCTTCACAAAACATTAACATTCAGACCTAAGACAAACTTTCTCAAGCCATTACTCGTGTACAAATCTAGCACTTAGTTGATGGTGCGCAAATCTAGCACTTAGTTGATGGCCTCAAAATAAAGTGCAGGAATCTCAGAGTGTGAAGACAATGTTGCTACGCACTTAAACTGTCCAAAAAATGTCAAATCGTCAAGACCAGATAAAAATTAGTGAAAAGGAGCATGAGATTTCCTAAAACTCTCAAGTCCATTTTAATAATTAATATGGACCCGTAGTGTATTTCTAGAAATGCATAGACAACTTACACAGTAACTGTAATATACAGCCATTTACAAATACATAAGCCCTTTTGGAAGTTAAACTCAGAATACCAACAAATTTGCATGGGACATTTTCAAGATGCAAATTACCTGAACATAAAACTACATTACCTTTGCTTGCATATATTTATCTCTAACCGCTCGCAAATTGCTTCCTCTTTTATTCAGCTGGAAGTCGTGAAGGGCAAGGACACAATCTTGTAAATCAGATGGTTTATAACCAGAATAGCATTGCAAGTTCCAGCTCTGCAACATATGTAGAGGGATCAATAATCTTCAAAATGTTTCTAACTGTCTCAATCAGTATTAAGTTGCAAGATTCTAACTTAGATAAAATTCATTAGTCCACAAATACCAAGTCCGCTACATTGTTTCTTACCCAGGGATGAACCTCAGGCTGGATTGTGAACCTTGTAAGAAAAACCGCCGATGCAGCAATAACTGATGGTAGGAATCGAACACAGCAGTAGTCAAGCAAACTTAGTTCCGCAAGATAACCACCCAAGAATTCAAACTGCAGACCCAAAGACTGTAAAGCAAGAAAATAAAAGAAACATTAACAAATAAAGGCAAAGAAAAGCAAACAAAAATCAAAACAATATAAACTGCTCTCCTACTTTGGAATTCTCTTGAGCAGCTCTTGCAAACATTCTGCAATTCAAAAAAGCAACATTACTGAATTTTCAGACACTAACCACATAGGTGGAAGAAAAAAAACAGCACAAACAACATGGAAGACCAAAGACGTCTGAAAGGATTACATGCCTGAGAAAATTCTTTGTTGTGGGAGTATAGATCTCAAAGTTCAAGAATTTGAGTACATCTTTCTCCATTTCCAACACCTGAAAGTTAAATAAAAAGCTCAACCTCAAGCTGAAATAGCTCGGTAATACAGATCGAAAAAGAAAGTACTTGAAAGACACATATTCAGCAGTGGTGGGGTGACAAAAACAGTCAAATCAGTCACCTCTTCTATCATGTAGGAATTATCTGTTATATAGCAGAACTCTTCAATACGTGGAGGACAAATCTCTTCGTACTTCCTGCATCGCACAACCAGACTCAAATTACCATTTCAAGAATCTGTGGACGACTTTTGAGCAAGAACAAAGCTAATACACTATTCAAGTTCTTACGAGGCAACAAACATGCACGCAACACCAAGAAGCTGTAGCTTGTTCTTGCTGATAAGGTGTGAAGAAAGGTATCTGTCGATATATGATACGGTAAGATAAAGGGTGTCTGAAACAAACTTGTATTCCTCCGCAACCTCCACCAACCAATCCACCAGGACTTCTCGCATGTGTTCTGAAATACAATTCTGCACCTTCTCCATGTAACCACATAAAGGTCTATTCTTCCCCTCCACCTGAATCACACACCACCATCAGCCTCAGCTTAAATACCACTATGCTACCAAAAATGTTCACATAGACAGAAAACAAAAATCTAATAAAGAAAAGTTCAAACTCATTCAGACTATTTGAGCTAAGCTTCTTCCAATTTCAATGACCAAAACTATTGCTAATCATAAACAACCATATCCATGTTAAGTGAACTCATGAAAGCAAAAATCTGCCACCGGGTTTTCGTACATCTGAAACTGGATTCTCATGTATCATTTCCCACATAAAATTTCAACACAAAAAGCAATGATTCTAATATTATGAAAACCAAATTCTGATCCATTCCAAAACCCTAAAGCCAAATGCAAAATCGAAATCACCAAATTCCAAATCTTAACCACAAAATCCATACCCAATTGAGAAAATTTGAAATACTATCAAACTCCAAATCAGAAGACTACCTCCAATTTATGAAGATGCTTATACATAGAAGGCGAGTAAGCACATTTGACCGGATCAATCGAGCTCACACCAATCTCCGTCTCGAGTCCCTCCTCCTCTTCCTTCTTCTTCTCCTTCTGCGACTCAATTTTCGGTTTCTTCGGTGCCGATTTCGGAACCGAAACGAGATCCGACGAGTTGGTGATCTCTCCCAGTACGGATCGCTGCTTTTTGGACGCCGGAACTTTCAGGGCCTCCGCCGCCGAGGCTCGCTTCTTCGTCGAGCGCGTGGTGTAGACGCTGTTTCCTTCGTCGCACATGATTCAATTGATTTGGGGATTTCTTTTTTTTTCGTTTTTTTTTTTGTTTCCAAATGAAGAAATGAAAAGTGCGAAGAAGATTGGAATCCGGATATGGGAGTGAGAGCTGCGCTGGTTAAAGCCATAGACGGAATGGCGGTATTTTCCGTTTTCAAAATCGTTGTTCCCGCTCTAAGTTAGTTATAATCTACACTGTGCTTCTACGACGTCGTTTATAAGATTGTGATATCTAGGTCACATGACGACTCGCATCTATTTATCCATCTATCTATCTATCTATCTATATTATAAAGCTAAGCACTCATGCTTCTACGACGTTGTTTATTGCCTCTGTGATATCTAGAGGTCACATCAATATTTATTGGCCAGGGTGAAGTGACAACTGCATGATGTGTGTGGTGTTACAAGTTTTTGTTAAATGGTTCATCTACACTACATTGATGCATCGATGCATCAAGTAAACTAGCTCGATACAGAGGTACAATAATTTGAGATTAAATTAAGTTATTCTACTTATGCATGGAATCAGTCCACTTGTATATCGAATCTAATCTACTTGATGTATTTATACATTAATATACCGTAAAAATTTTCCTTATTAAATGCCAATCAAGCCGAGAGTTTGAATGGTGCAATCTGTTGTCGTGAGTGGCTTTATAGTCGGCCAACCGAACCCGTTTATTAATCCTGTAGTGCTCATGTAGACAAGAATGGAAGCATACAAGCTTTGCCAGGAGGAAGAGAGAAAAATTCCAAAGTTCTGAGCACGTTCCATACTGAAATGAACATGAAAGAAGAGAGATAATGTGACAGAAGATGTTTAACTGCAAGAGAAATACTTGGAAATTTGGAATTGGTGATGAGCTAGTTATACAAGAGAGCTGTCTAAAGCATTTGCGAGGGAGGATAGTTTACTTAAAAGCTGACTTAACCTGAAACAACAACCAGCAACACTACCAAACAAGATGGGTCTCAACTCAGGATTAATCCTTCAAGATGGGGCAGAATTCTTGACCCACAAGGCTAATCTTGCAAGGGGTAAATGGTTAAAATTAATCTCCTAATGATCAAAATTTAAATCAAGCAACAGATTTCCGTCGTCTTGTAACTCGACCACCTTTACTAGTTTCTGGTGGTGTCTTAAATTTTTCATCAAGATCCGATCCCCCAGGATCCAACCTTGATTTCCTCTTTCTACCCTTTGGAGTACTAGTCTTCGCTTTACTGCTTTTTGGAGTCGCCAATTTATTATCCTTCACATCCTGACTGCAGCAACCTGCCACAGTATCATCTGTCCCTGGTGATTCATTCTTCTGAGCTCCATCGTGATCAGCATCTCTGATATTAGTCTCTGCTTGGTTAGGTTGTTTTCTCATAGCTTGAGGCACAGCCAGACCTGCTTTCACACAATGGCGAGCATTTTCAAACCATTTGCTTACCTGTAACAAGGCAGCGACACAGAAAACAGTATATAAGGTAACATTCTTTTTGAAGAATGGAAACTGTAATGCTGATGCTGGTAAGCGAGAAGGTCTAACCTGCTTAGCCATGACTCCTAGTTCTTGGGCCAGTCTTTCCTTCATACTTCGGTCTGGGTATTGATTTTCCTTGAAGGATGCATAGAGTTGCTGAGATAAAAGTTCACAGAGAGTATTTAACCCTTCCTTTAGAGGAGTAATAGAGTTTTGAAATTATCAATCACAACCATACATATATCATACAAATATCAACACACACACTATTGTACAGTATAAACTCTTTCTATAGAGAGGGCTACCACCATTTTTTATTTAAAGGAGGAACGCATTGGGGGGCACACTCCGCATATAGAACTAATATATTTAAACTGTCTATATTTAAAGTTTCAACTGAAGGGACTGAAAGCAGACACACAATAGTTACTTGCTCTCAAGTGCAAGATAGAAAAGAATGAATCGAGTGGCACAAGAAAGATGAAAAATTGAATCCATATGGTAGGGAGACTAGATGATTAAGACAACAGAATACAAAAACTAGACTACTGAAAGCCCTTAAACTTCATTCCTTTTGGTTAATTTTCAGAACCCACATATTTGGTTCACATGCAATCCACAAATATTTGCTAAACCAACATTAAAATTCAGAAGCTAGAAAGAGTAGAAACAACTCGAACCATATTACCTGAGTTACAGCTTCCCCGAGTCTTCTATATTTTGATGCTCTAGCTCTCCCACTAGTAGAACCAGACTTAGGAGAGCTTTTAAGCGATTCATTTGGTGAACTGCTGTTATCTTTAGCACTTGACTTTCGTCGAGGTGTTCTTCTAGGAGTATGCTCATTCTTGTCTGGATCATCTTTTATATCTTTGGAGGTTACTCCATTCTTAATGGTTGACGGTTTTCCTTTTAGTGACGCTGGAGAGACTTGTCCAGTGCCTTTCTTCCTTTTCCTAGGTGCAGCAGTTTCATTATAATCTTCATCATCACTTGTAGGAATATTTCCATATTCCTCCTTTAGATATCAAGGTAAACAGAACAAACATCAATTAGTAGACAGCTGAATAGAATAAGACCTTTTCTTTGGTCAAAAGGGACAGATCAAGACCAAAAAAGCAATATCTTTATATACTAAGCATTTGAGAAAGGCTTAACGTGTAACTCTAAATCCCCAACAATGCCCTGGGCTAAACAAAACATTAAAAGAAAAGACAGCGAGGTAAAAGGGGAAGAACAGTAAAAAACGCACGAAAAAATATCTGTAGTTTCGTACTCTTTTTTTTTTTGTGATATAATGTCAATTGGCATCTGTGTGCCAAAGAGGCTAGTAGTAATGAAACACCTACATAACCTAACTATGGATTAATGCTCATGATCTTTCAGGGACAACTTTATTCCTCTCTACAAGATAAATAAAGAAGAACCAACAATGGAATGAAATTTAATACAAACCTTTATGAATATAGCACGTCCTGCATATCAGTTTCAGTTAATATCTATTTCAAAGGCAAAGGCCACAATTTTGAAGCATTACCCACTATAAATATAACAAGAGTCTAGATTCTCAGACATGCATATTCGTGAAATGTCATGTAGAACATGGAGTTAGCCAAGACTCTATGAGCCACATGAGGCTACTCAGGTTTATAAATGGCACAATTAGTTTTCAGTTTGAATTGGGTCATAGCCAATCCATTTCTGGATCAGTAAAGAATTTATTTGTAGTTGAATTAGTGTTCTCACATACAAGTTTAAGCAAAACCTTTTGTCTTTTTAAAGAGATACAATGTGGAATGGAGACAAGTAAAGATGAGAGAAGATAACTTGCACTGCTCCCAAACATACAATATGCACTATAACATGATAAATGCCCGAGCTAGGAAAACTTTTTCAGGTCTCTCCAAGCAAAAAAATCCTGAAGTGATAATTTTTGGATTCATATGCATAAAAATAAAATAAAAAATTAACATCTCTATCAGGTCAGAACTAATAGGTTGTACTTTGAGAAAGGTTTCAACAATCAAAATTCAGAGGCCTATAATAACATTTATTACCACATCTATAGAGATGATAGTCTTATTCCCCAATGCAAAAACCCATATACATTAAGCAACTTGTGGTGGCAAATATCAGAAAAGGTAGCAAATGAAGAGGAGAAATCAGTCATAGTCAGATAAAATTGTACTTTAGAAAGACACTCACATCATGCAGCTTTTTGTAGTCCAGCCTCTCTACGTGCCTTTTCCCAGAAACAGGTGTTGAACCATCTTGGCCAGGATCTGACTCTAATAAAGATGATATCTCATCTTTTATGGAATGTCTCTTCTGCCCACGTTTAGAACTTTTTTCACCAGAGCCTCTAAGAAGCGTACTTCCTTCCAACAAAGATGACTGGGGCCCTTCACCATTTTCAAAAGACTTATTATCCTCATCTAGTACAGCTGCGAGATCCTCCGAGTCAGATGTAAAATCAGAGCTTGAACTGTCCTGCTTAACATCCTCTGTGGGATCTGGAGCATCAGGATTGAAATCATCATCCTCTGAATCATCAGAAGGAAGCCCTAAGTACTGCTCATCATTAGTTTTTGGGGTCTCAAGTCCATCAGATGCTGATGCATATTCAGACTCATCGGAACTTGATTCTGCTTCCTGGACTTCCTCATCCGTCTCTGGACCATCAGGGTCATAATCATTATCATCAGAATCATCTGATGGAAGTCCCTGGTTGTTCTCCTGATGCTGTCCTGCTGATGCTGCAACAGCTGCTTCAGGAAATACCTTCTGCATATGAAATAGGGGCAAGGTAAGAGATAACAGTATTTAATTAGAAGACAGAACAACTGCGGCTTTTGACAATACCTCCCAGCTGTCAGTAATAGAGAGATCTGTTCCTTGAGAGTCATTAAGCAAATCAATGCAATCAACTTTGCAGTCACATCCAGGGCATAACCAACCGTCATCATCAGGCGGAACTGCAAGCCCAATAAATATATAAATAGCGACAGAAGAATCATAAATAGTAAAGAACAAGGGATGTGCTGTAGAAATTACTTTCTTCACTCAATAGAGGCGGCTCCAGACAATACTGGTGGAATCCACGGTCACAAGCCCCATCACAGAGTATGATGTCATTATCAGCATACACATCCTTGGACCCACATTTTGCGCAGAATATCTGCCCAATATTTTACAAGTTTAAAATAGAGTTATTCTTCACATAGGCCAATATGCCAAAAGGAAAAAAGTCATACAACATCATTATCATGTGAAAGGAAAGATAAAATGAGTGGCCAACATATCTCAACAATAGAAATAGAATTTTTTTGAAAGTAGAACTGCTTAAAATAGAAGAATTCTCCTACATCCTCACTGTCAATCTGTCCGTCTGAATCAAATAAAGATTCTGGAAACATTCCTTCGGCACATAGTGAATCAAGACGTTGAAAAAGATCTCTTATTTTCAATTTGCGTCGAAGTATTTCAGAAGTAGCTCGTTGAAGCTCCTTCTCTGGCCTTATTTTTTCTAGGCTGCAAAATCACAAATATAGTCAGATGCCAAAGCTCAAGGTTTATGCACCTGAAGAAGAAGAAAATCAAAAATGAACAAAATGAAGAACAGAACAAGGCCACTCCAAGACACGTGATTGTATTTCAGTACTCAACAAGGGTAGAACTTTCAACATATGATTCTATTCCTCCAGTATCTCATAAATAAAAATCAACTAAAGAAATAAAAGTTGCATAATAACTATGCTGATAAAATAAAAGAACAAAAGATTGTGTAATACAACTTATGCACCTGTTTCCTTTCCAACCTTCACCAGAATAAGCATCAATAAGAGATTTCTCATAGTTTATCCGGTTCAGAAAATATCTCAGATGTGACCTGATCCTTGAAAATTCATCAGCTGCAACTCTTTCCCCGTGTTTCTTCTTTCTCTTCTTCCTTTTTCCCTCTTTCTCATTGCTTACATTAGCAACACTATTACTTGATTCAAGTGTTGCAACATTATTACTTAATTCAGGAGCTTCAGGTTTCTCCGCCGTCCTTGAGCGCAGAACTCTGTCACTGCTTACCAAAGATCTTGACTTTCGTCTTGAACTTGAATTTCGCTTGTCCTTGCAACCGAACTGGCTAGAAATTTTAGATGCATTCTCAGACGCTGTTTCTGATGGCTCAAGACTAGAATTTTCGGGCGCATTGTTCGTGTGTGGTTTGATTAGTTCATCAGTATGGTCCTTGCTTGCATCTTCAAGGGGTGGTTCCAAATGCCCAATAACAGAATTCTTCATCTCTTCAACAGAAGGGCCCGATTGTTCAGAAATAATGGAGCTGGATACTGCAGTGCCAGTTTTAACTTGATCATTTTGGGAAGGTAAAAGGCCAAGCTGATCTCTCTGTTCCTGTGGTTCACAAGGTACACTTCCTGAACCAGATTCATTGATCTGATCCGATGCAGTTTGGAGATAGCATGAAAGTTTTTCAGTCTGACAAGTCTTGCTCACAGCTTCAAGAGGCAGTCCCGCTTGTTCACTAAGAGAAGTAACACTCGCAACTTCATTAACCACCTGCAACTGTTCGTTGCCACCACAGCTGGCTACTGGGATAATAGTTTGTAATGGTTCATCTTGTACAAAATCAGAGCCCAAATTCTGGTTCTCTTCTGCTGGTTCACTATATGAAGTTCCAGAATTCACATTATTTGTCTGTTCCAAAGTCTTTTTCACACCTTCACAAGGCAGTACCGCTTGTTCATTAAGAGAACTTGTGTTCATATTTTCACAAAATGACTGCAATGGTTCATTACCATCACAGCTTTGTAACCCTTCGTTTTGTGGAACATCAGAGCCAAAATGCTGCTTGTCTTCTGCTAGTTCACTAGATTGAGTTTCAAAACCAAAATTATTTGTCGGTTCCAATGTCTTGCTCACATCTTCAGGAGGCACTCCAGCTTGTTCATTAGGAAAAGTCGTGTTCACAGTTTCACTAATGAACTGCAATTGTTCATTGCCACAGCTGGATACTGGAATAATAGTTTGTAAGATTTCATTTTGAACAATATCAGAGCCGATATGCTGCTTTTCTTCTCTTGTTCTGAAACCAAAATCATTTCTCTGTTCCACTGAAATCTGTTCAGAGCATGAAGTTTTTCCAGTCTGACAACCCAGATCTTCATGAGGCTCTTCACAAGGCAGTTCCAATTTTTCAGCAAGAGAATTCTTGGTCACATTGCCAGAAAATGATTGCAAGTGGTCACTGGTAGAACAACTAGATAATGCTGTTCTGATTTGTAATGGTCCATTTTGAATGTTTTCAGAGGTGGAAGGATGTCCGTGTGCTGATTTGGTAAGAATGTTTACAGCAGCACCTTGACTAATGTTGCTCACATCTTCAGGAGGCAGTCCCAATTGCTCAGGGTGAGACTTCTCAGTCAAATTTCCAAATGACTGTGATTGATCATCATCATTGGATGTGTTGCAGATTTCCTGTAGCTCATTTTGAAGAACATCACAACCAATCTTTTGCTTGGTTGGTTCACTATATCCGCTTTCTGAACCAATGTCATGTGTCTGTCCTGACGTACTTTCTTCTTGGCATTTTGCAGTTTGACTGCTCACACATTCCAGAGGAATATCCGGCGGTGCAGCATCAGCCATATTCAGATGGTAAGGCTATACACAGATAAATATCAGTAACTCTATCTGTTTGATTCACAGTGAACAAATTGAATTTCTTTCTTTGAGGGTTTGAACCCTATGGACAAAGGTACAGATGACATTCAAATAAGTAAAGTGTCTATTAACTGATCAAATACCTCATTTCCAGTCTTCTATCTTACGTATAAAAATTACAAAACCTTCAGCATGCAACAAAAATCCAACTTTGCATCCACCACAAACTTGACAACACAAAAGAATTGTCACTCGTGTAGTTTCATCTGATGTTGTTGTGTTGATGCACACCATACACCAGGAGGACTGAAAACATTATAAAATAGCTATCCAGATATCAAGGGTAAGACCCCTCACCTATTTAGGAAAGAGAAAAACAAATTGTCAAACATCCTCTAATAAAAGGTCAAATTTGACAGCATGTAATGACTCATGAAGCCTACAATGAAAAGGATTGATCTTAAGACAAAGGTTTCATGGAAGTACAAGGTAGCAAAAGATGGGGTATACGAAGTGATAAGAAAGTAAGAGAGAACTTTTCAATTGCTAAAACTAGCTACTACATTAAACACTGATAAAACAGCTTATGAGAACAAGGTTGCTGTGGCAACTCCAAAAAGTTTGCACAGGGAATAAACATTATGAAAGGCAAACTTGTAGCATTTCATTGTGTGCCAGCTTATTTAGCACCTTATTGTGACACTAAACCTACATTTGAAATGCCTCTTGGAAACCAATCATCCAAGTAAACTAGTAACACAAAATAATTTTTTCGTAACCACCTGAAATGAGGACCTATCAGTGAATTATAACATGGATATGAATGGTTGAGATGTATCTCATCTACCAGGCATCTTCTTCATTTATATCCAAATTAACAGAAAAGAAAAGGGTTCTTTACTAGTGCTCTCGCTATCTATATTTGAACCACTAATTAGGTGAAATTTTGTTTAAATGCATAGTTGAGGTGTTAATCAGACAAAACAAGCGAGAACTCTGTCAAGGCAACGCAACACTACCCTATATATACAGAAAAGAAAATGTGTCTACGTGTGTTTATTATCTTTCAAAAACAATACAGAAAAGACATAGTATTCATGAAAAAAAAAAAAAAAAGTTTGGCCAATCTTCAATGTTAATATAAGAAAACAGAAAACTCAAGAATCAATACCTAGAGCTTTACACAGTAAATGTCGAATCTAGCATGAGTGCTTCGCATGCCGAATCTAACTACATTAAACATCATTCGCCTACTTAAACCATTTCCAGCTACTGCACTTTGAGCTAGCAACCTAAAATCGCCATTTCGGCGCATAATTCAAAACATTCTAGCTCACAATCTAGCTCAAGATGCAGAGAATAACCACGAAAAGAAGGAAAAACTACTCAATCTGCAGACTGAGCTCACTTCATCACCACACAACAACAACAAAAAACCACTAACATTCTCTCTCAGCACAATCAAAACAGCTCGAAATGAATTCAGACTAAGTTCAGGCAACTTCTCGCAGCAAAATCAAATCGAAGAGACGCGAAAAAAGGAAAAAACCAAAAACCTAGCTTTTGAAAAAGTAAGCAACGAAATTTTACATCGGTAAAAGTAACCTTTACCTTGGCGTAGCTGGTGAATCTAGTAGTTTCGACCGCGAAGTTGCAGAGAGAGAGATTGAGAGAGAGAGAGAGAGAGAGAGGTTGGGTTGATCTGTGGTTGGTTGTGTGGCTCTCCCGATAATCGTTCACACCGCCGAAGAAAAGAAGCGGTTCTCACTAGACGCACCCCTCTATAAATCTGGGCCACCGTTGCTGCAGTTTCACCCAGCCTTTTCTTTTTTGGTGGTACGGGTTTTCCCGACCCGAATCCGAACCCGGGAGACAGGACTCGGAATTTTTGGGGAAACAGGTTTACCGGCCAGGTGTTAGTTAACAAGTCGGTTATGTTACCCGTTATGTCACCGAAACCCGATGAAAAATTTGAAAACCCTAAAACAAGAAAGAAAAAAATAAACCAAAAAAAATATGTATTGAAAACCCTCGAATGAAGTTTTACTCTTTCCCAAAAACACATTGTGTTTTCCACTTTTCCAGTGGCCTTTTTTTCTTGAAGATTCTTTTTACTTTAAATTCTCAAAGACAAAATGAAAAATCAAAGTTTTAGTGTGAAATCTAGTGGCCATAAGTAAGAGATGTCGCGTAAAACTGGTGGTACACAGTTCATTATTAATGAAGTTCTTATTTGATCAAAAAAAAATACTAACTAATAAAAAAAAAATATCTAGAAGTCTCAAATAATCTCTAGTAGACAACTATGAAACAAAATCATGAAGCAAATTCCACCAAATCGAACCTAGAGAATAAATACTAAATTTGCAAAAATGTCTGCAACCTGGTTTCCTTCTCAAAAAATATATTCTTCTATTCACGATTATTAACAGTAATACCTTCATTTACGGTATAAATTATCCTGATTTTGGTATGCATTTGTTGATATAGGGGGAATTACCCTATGTCCGAACTGATCTCATTTACAAGTGACAGGCTCTCAATATAAACTAGAGGTATCATGAATTCAACAAGTACTCAACTATGGAAGGCCTAGAGCCTGCACCCAAAAGGTATCTACATGAGTCGGACCCAAAAGGTTATAGAGCCTAGCCAACACCCAAGAGATGTCTACATAAGTCTGGACCCAAAAGGTTACAGAGAGCCTAGCTACACCCATGAAGTGTCGATCGATGAGCTTGACAATCGTAGAACTAGCACCTAATCACCTATGAGATACATACGATTGATGAGCCTATGCCCATAAGGTGTTTGTGACTTTGTGTGATAAGACTTATAAGGTAACTGCCTAATTGCACAATTGCCTGACCCACAGGGTCATGTAGTGAAGTAAGTAGGTAACTGACCCAAGAGGTTACTAAGAATACACCTGTGCCACGATGTTTCATGGAATTGTTTCAGTACTATTCCAGTTGTCAACGGGCAAAAGCGCTATTTATGCCAAAGTTGGTTGAGGTCTACATGCGGTGGAGGAGGAGGCACTGCTACCTTCTCTCAGTGGTCGTAAATGACGAACTGAGGTGACATTGGTCCGTTCTATAAGTAAAATGTTGGCACATTGATCCGTCCTATAAATAAAATGTTGGCACATTGATCCGTCCTATAAATAAATGTTGGCACTGCCGGTGCCAATACTGCAGATGGGTTATGAGTTGCTCTTGCTATCCCTCAAGAAGGTGGGAGACATACTATTTCTATGCAAATAAGAAAGAAGGCCGGTAGACCCAAAGGAGTAAAAAGCAAACCAGAGGAAGGTGTTTTAAAGCTAAAACCGAACAACAGGAAGTGTCTACAGAGTAAATAAGACTGTCGAAAACAAACAGGATAACTCAACTTTCTTTTCCACAATCAATTCAATGCTCAAGAGAAATCTCATTCTTAGTCTGGACAGAAACTTAATGCCAAATAAAAAGAGTCCATTATGGTGAGAGAGTATTCGGTGCACCAACCTGCACTTATACTAACAAAAATGATTATCAAATATATATATTTTTTTTGTTAAAAAAAATGTTGCCTATAAATATCAAACGCTGAGATATGTTGGATATGTTGGTTCACTCTCACCGTTGGTGCATAAAAGAATTCTCCAATCTGTTATGGTAAGGTGTGTGAGCTACTCCAACAATTGCGGTCATGAGAAGGTCGATGTGGGAAAATTATAGGGGAAATATACTGGTCATTCCCTTGTATTATTTGCTCATTTAGTACGTCTACAACTTCATTTCACCCTTGCTACCCTCCTAATTTCGAACCAATTGACTCCTCTAGAATTTTCGATCAATCTCTCATACACAATTTGATGTCCGAAAGGTTCTATTTTCCTCGCCATAAGTCTCGGCTTTTTGTTTTTCGTTTTGTTCTTCTTCTTCCTTCCCCTATTTTTTACGAAATTCCACTTGTCTAAGTGGTGAAAATGACGTCAAATTGTTTTCAAATGCAGATCCTAATTATTTGTTTACTTGGGCCTACTACCCAGTGCAAAATGTTTAACCGAGACCCATGCTTTTGGACTTGAAATATTGAACAGACGCATGCTAGCCACTTTAGAATTACGTCTGCATCAATGCACTCTATTTTAGCTAGTTTTGAATTTATTATTTTTTTAAATGAAGATTAAATAGTTTAATTGTATTTATAAATTACATAAAATAACTTAAAATGAATGTTTTGAATTATAGAGAGCGCTCTCTATATTAGGAGCGAGATAGCTAAAAGTTATAATAGAGAGCCACTTAGGAGTCTTGTGCAGCTAGTAAAATAGATAAAAGCTAACATGCTCTCCAAAATAGCTAAGGAGCCAAAATAGAGAGTCTGTTAAATATGCTCTTAGGGTATCTCCAACAGACTACTTATTTCAAAATAAATTTAATATTGGGCTAAATACTGGTTACTACCCTGTGGTTTAGGTCTAAAATCAATTCAGTCATTGGACTTCTAATTTCATCAAAAACACCCCTGCACTTTCAATTTTGATCTAATAAGTCTAATTCGTAAATATTTTGTTATGGGTTCAAGTTATAGTTGGATTATTTGTTGAAAAACTATTTATTTGATAGATTTTTAATAGTGGATCTCACTCCTAAATTGACTATGCAGGCCACCTTAACACCACATCATAAAACATAGGTCATATATGAGCCACGTCAGCAAGTTAAAAGACTCAATTGTCGGAAATCTAATAAATTGGACCTTTGATCAAAATTGAAAGTGCAGGGGTGTTCTTGATTAAATTAGAAATTCATGGACTAAATTGATTTTGGACCCAAAAGTACAGGGAGTAACCAGTAATTTCCCTTAATATTTAGCTAATTTTTCGGTTGATATTATTTGCTCATATAATATGTACTTATTTTTTATTAGTCTATTAATTCAACTTCTATTTCACCCTTGCAAGATACCCTCAAAAATCGAGTGATATTATTGGCTCGAACCACTATATGACAGTCCTGGACTACAGAATAATTACTCGATCAATGTTCATCTCATACACACGCATGTAAATGATGTCTGAAAGGTTCTTCTCAAGAATTTTCACTCGCACATAATGTAGACTGTGTTACGGCTATTGTTGAAACAATCTTCTTCGTTGTTGTTGTTCTTCTTCCTTTGCCCCTATTTTTTCACGATGATGTAGTGGTAGTCCACTTGTCTAAGTGGTGAGAAACGACGTCAAATTGTTTTCAAATGCAGATACCTAATGCCTATTGGTTTACTTGGGCCTACTACCCAGTGCAAAATGTTTAACCGAGACGCATGCTTTTGGACTTGAAATATTGAACAGACGCATGCTAGCCACTTTAGAATTACGTCTGCATCAATGCTCTCTATTTTAGCTAGTTTTGAAATTATATTATTTTTTAAATGAAGATTAAATAGTTTAATTGTATTTATAAATTACATAAAATAACTTAAAATGAATGTTTTGAATTATAAAGAGCGCTCTCTATATTTAGGAGCGAGATAGCTAAAAGTTATAATAGAGACCCACTTAGGAGTCTTGTGCAGCTACTAAAATAAATAAAAAGTTAAACATGCTCTCCAAAATAGCTAAGAAGCCAAAATAGAGAGTCTGTTAAAGATGCTCTTAGGGCATCTCCAACAGACTACTTATTTCAAAATAAATTTAATATTGGGCTAAATACTGGTTACTACCCTGTGGTGTAGGTCTAAAATCAATTCAGTCATTGGACTTCTAATTTCATCAAAAACACCCCTGCACTTTCAATTTTGATCTAATAAGTCTAATTCGTAAATATTTGAATTAATTTCAGTTTACCCCCCTGAGGTTAGGGGTCGTTATCATGTTAGTCCCTCGAGTTTCAATTTAATCAGTAACACCCTTGTACTCTCCAAATTCATCAGCCGTGTCCAATTTCTACTATTCCGTCCAATTTGGACCGTTAAGTCTGACTTTTGAGGGCTAAAATGGTCATTTCAAGATAAAAAAATAAAAAAATAAAAACAAAAAAAAAAAGAATTTTTTTTTGTTTTTTTTTTTTTGCATTTTTTTTATTTTCTTGTTTTTTTTTTCTTTTTCTTAGCTTATTATTATTTTTTTTTTTTTTTTTTTGTCTTCAACTTATACACCACAAGTTATAATAGGTTTATAAAAACAAAAAAAAACTCTAGGTGGTCAAAAAGCCGCTCGCTGGTCTACGATATTTGTGATATATCTCCGATAAAACAAAGAATTTTAGGATATATCTGTAAAATATAGTAGGTTTATAAAGTGAAGAATTTTAGGATATATCCCCAATAAAGTGAAGAAATATTTATAAAAAATGATTAAAAAAAAGGGCAAATTACTGGTCACTCCCCCATCTTTTTGGGATTCGACAGTTCAATCCCTCGTATCGTAATTTTAACAAGTAACTCCTCAGACATTCAAATTTCACACAATTTGATCCAAAATGACCATTTTACCCCTCACTTCCTTTTTTTTTTTTTTTTAAATTCTTTTCTCTCTCTATTGTTTTTTTTTTGTTTTTTTTTTTTTGCATCTCTCTCACTCTGTCTCTCTCTCTCTCTCTCTCTGTCTCTGTCTCTCTCTCTCTCTGTCTCTCTCTCTCTCTCTCTCTCTCGGCTTCTCTCTCACAATGTCCTTCTCCGAGAGCGCTTGCATCTTCACCGCCACGTATGCAATTCTCTCTCTCGATCTCTCGATTCTCATCTTGATTGTTCGATTTCGCACTTCGTAATTGATTTTTGATTTGGTTGCAAAGCCAACGACATCTGCAAGGGATCGAAGAGGCAGACGATCAATGACGACGATGTTTTGAAGGCATTGGAGGACATTGAGTTTCCCGAGTTCATCAAGCCTCTGAAGGCCTCTCTTGAAGGTAATTAGTTTGATTGGGGCATTAAGTTTTGCACACAAGGTGTTCGATGAAATGCTCGACTAAATGCAGTTGATTAGATTTAAAATGTTGTGTGTGTGTGGTGTTTTTTGATGTCGAGAATGTGCAAGTTGAATTTATTCATTGGATGTATGAGAGAATCGGGATTTGTTGGTTCGATTTGCAGGGCTGAGGGAGAAGAATGCTGGGAAGAAGGCAGGAACATCAAAGGCAAAGGAAGCGAAAACAAAAGAGGCAAAAACAAAGGAAGTGAAAAAGAAGAGGAAATTGGAAGAGCCGCCGCCCAAGGAAGAGGAAGAAAACCAAGATGAGGATGGGGGCGACAGCGCTAGCGAAAGCTCGAGCAAAGAATGAACAATTTCTACTAGTTTTGTATTGCTTTTTCTTTCAGACTGTAGTTCGGAGCTGAATCGAAGTTCATGTTTGTTAGAATGGTTCACTCTGGCATGATACACAATGCAGCACAAAAATTGTTTCACACTGGCATGCGCATGATACCATTTTTTTTCAACCAACCAAACTGATGAATACATTCTGCTAATATGCCTCTGTTGAACTTCTTGTGAGAGAGAAGCCAAAAACAAAAAAACAAAGAGAGAGAAGAATTAAAATAAATAAATAAAGGAAGTTAGGGGTAAAATGGTCATTTTGGACCAAATTGTGTGAAATTTAAATGTCTGAGGAGTTACTTGTTAAAATTACGATATGAGGGACTGAACTGTCGAATCCCAAAAAGATGAGGGAGTGACCAGTAATTTGCCCTTAAAAAAATAAATACATATATTTCTTCACTTTATTGGGGATATATCCTAAAATTTTTCACTTTATTGTGATATATCTCCGATAAAGCGAAATTTTTTATATTTTAAACCTATTATAGGGTTTAAACCTATTTTATATTTTAAACCTATTATATTTAAACCTATTATATTTTAAACCTATATTTTAAACCTATTATAGGATATATTTAAACCTATTATATTTATAGATTTATTTTACAAATATATCCTAAAATTTTTCGCTTTATCGGAGATATATCACAAATATCGTAGACCAGTGAGCGACTTTTTAACCACCTAGAGTATTTTTTTTTTGTTTTTATAAACCTATTATAGGGTTTATTTCTAACCAGCCAGCGAAAAATTTTAGGATATATTTGTAAAATATATCTATAAAATATAATAGGTTTATAAAGTAAAGAATAATAGGATATATCCCCAATAAAGTGAAGAAATATTTGTAAAATATAATTAAAAAAATAAATACAGATATTTCTTCACTTTATTGGGGATATATCCTAAAATTCTTCGCTCGCTGGTCTACGATATTTGTGGAACATCTCCGATAAAGCAAAGAATTTTAGGATATATCCTCAATAAAGTGAAGAAATATATGTATTTATTTTTTTAATCATATTTTATAGATATTTCTTCACTTTATTGGGGATATATCCTAAAATTCGTTGCTTTATCGGAGATATATCACAAATATCGTAGACCAGCGAGCTGCTTTTTGACCACCTAGAGTTTTTTGTTTTTGTTTTTATAAACCTATTATAACTTGTGGTGTATAGGTTGAATACAAATTATTAAAATAATAATAATAATAATAATAAGCGAAGAAAAAGAAAAAAAATGAAAGAAAAAAACAGAAGAAAAAAAATGCAAAAAAATAAAAACTAAAAAAAGAAGAAAAAAATTCTTTTTTTTTTGTTTTTTTTTTTGTCTTTAAATGACCATTCTAGCCCTCAAAAGTCAAACTTAACGGTCCAAATTGGACTGAATAGTAGAAATTGGACACGGCTGATGAATTTGGAGAGTACAAGGGTGTTACTGATTAAATTGAAACTCGAAGGACTAACATGATGACGACCCCTAACTTCAGGGGGGTAAACTGAAATTAGTCCTAAATATTTTGTTATGGGTTCAAGTTATAGTTGGATTATTTATTGAAAAACTATTTATTTGATAGATTTTTAATAGTGGATCTCACTCCTAAATTGACTATGCAGGCCACCTTAACACCACATCATAAAACATAGGTCATATATGAGCCACGTCAGCAAGTTAAAAGACTCAATTGTAGGAAATCTAATAAATTGGACATATTAGATCAAAATTGAAAGTGCAGGGGTGTTCTTGATTAAATTAGAAGTTCAGGGACTAAATTGATTTTGGACCCAAACTACAGGGTAGTAATCAATATTTAGCCCTTTAATATTTAGCTAATTTTAGGCTAAAAATCTACTCTAACAGAATACTTAAACAAAAGTTAAATTTAACTTTTGTTAAATTTTCTAGCTATATTTAGCTAGGATGAGAGAAAATTTAACTAAAAACTAAATTTAACTTGGGATTTAGGTATGGTATTCTGCTGGAGCATAACTCAATAGCTAACTAGTTATATTTCACTTTTAGCTATTTTTAGCTATGAATATAAGTATCATTGTTGGATATGCTTTAGAGTATTTCCAACAGTGAAAGCTTTTTCCATAGCTAAAAGTAGCTGAAACTGTAATATAACCAGTTACTTTTTGTGTTATGCTCCAGCAGAATACATAAATCTCAAGTTAAATTTAAGTTTTAGTTAAATTCTCTCTCCTCTCTTGCTAAATATAGCTAGGTTTTTTAGCAAAAATTAAATTTAGCTAGTCTGTTGAGGATCAAACTTAGCCTAAATTTAATTAGTTTTTTTTTTTTTAAATAAATATTCTGTTGGAAATGCCTTTAGTAATTGTAAAACTCACTAGCCAAATCCTATTAGTAAATAGGACGTTAATTTTTCATCACCATCAAAATAGGGAATCGTGTATTGGTAATCCTTATATGAAGGGCCCTAACCCAACACTAAAGTCCCAAAAACTAACCTAGTTACTATTGTTCACAATTAGAACAGATCTTTCATTGAAAGGTGGCTAAAGCCTATCTACAGAACAAAGGCATCCCTTGGATAAGTTAGCTGAGTCCTTATTTCTTTTCTTACCTACCCTATATCAAGCGACATAAGGGATCATTAACAATCTTCTTGTTCCATTTTAATTTCTATCCACCAGCCCCTTATCTTTCCTTCCCAATTCGTTTTGTGACTGCTGTGCCTCCATATAGTAGCTTGATTATCACAACCGTTCCGTTTATTCAAATTAAGACCAAACCTTCGTAAAACCTCAACCAAATCAGTTGTGTTACTTGTATAACCATCTATTTAAAGACCAAATACTATTCTTAAAAACCCAACTAAATCGAAAACTACCAAATCTTCCTAAAAATATGACTCGATTGAAACGTGATAATCATGTAACAGATCCCTCCTCCTTTGGCGTAAAGTGGTGAAGGAAATTACAGTGTTTGACCGAGGAGGTCTGGAGACTGGAGACTGGAAAGTGATTGGGAAACCGGTGTGCGCATGTTGGAGAGCACCACGTGAACTCGGCGACTGAGGAAACATCCTACCCCTTGACGCTCCAAAGTGCCCACTGCGCCCCCCTTGAAAAACTTCACGTGCCGAAGTATTTTATTACGCGGAGGACTTTTGACTTCGCAGTCAAGGCTTGAAGGGCAACAAAAAAGTCTCCAACTCTAAATACTAATTGCTGGTTTTCACCTTCCCTCGCCCTTCCTTGCACGTTTGTTCCACTTTGCGACTAACAAAACAACTCCTGCGCATTCACTATTCAACCATTATTGGGGTCCATATGTTGTGCACCACTTTAAACTAAATTCAATCATTAGTATATGAAAAAAAAAAAAAATACAATGATGTATTAAGGGCGATAATTTTGAATTAGAAAATGCGTTTCAATGTCTCGATACATAGAGATTATCAGATAAGACGAATCTTACTTTTACTTTACCAACTGCTCTGACGCACATCTGACCAATATTGATTTATCATTTTATTGTGAGTATGAATGTCTCAGTGCATCTGATGTTATTACGTAGACTTAAATATTGCAATTTCGCCTGAAAATTAATGAAGAAACAAAAGATTTTGCCGAAATTATAGAGTGACACTAAATCACTGATACTTCGAGATTAGCTAGCTAGAGATGGTTATGTCACTAGTGTGAATGAGTTTCATGTACACCACAACACACGCAATGAAAAAGTCTTCTATACAATTTTGTACATCAGAGTTTTTTCGATATCTCCTGCCAGTCGCAACCTCTACAAGCGATGGTCAAGGTAACACATGCAAATGATTATTCATTTTCCTTTGAAAATGGATATTACGTTTTTCAGATATGAAAATTTAGGCAACTAATTTTTAGTTTAAATGACACTTAATGAATCTTAGACAGACTTAAAGATCAAGTTGAAACCCGGGGTAGTACAAAGACAGATTTGTAACAGCCAGCTAGCAAGATAGGAAGCCTGTGTTCCGTATACCAATAAATATGTAGTCTGTACGGGCAAAAAGTCGGTTGAATATAATTGTTGCAACTGGGATTATATGATTGATTTTCAATCTTTGTATTACTTTGAGTCTAATCATTATTGATGCATTTGATCATTATTCTAATAACCGACCAAATTGACTATTAAAGAAGTTGATTACAACTAGTTTGAAACATTCCTATGTTGTTCTCTTAATTATTCCAAACAAAAAAAAAATGTTAATGATGTTGACCAGTTTAGTTTCAATTTTGACCAGTTGAGTTTCAAATGTCCAATAATGTTTTTCCAATAGTCGTCTCTGTCAACAATTCTGCTAGCTAGACTAAAGAGATCATTTCAGGTTGCTACTTACAGCTCCGATCGAATTTCACTTATTTTGACCGGAGTCCTCTCGTCGTTACATTTTCTTCGTTAAGCAGATATCCGAGCTAAATGTACCATTTCTTGTTATTGCTAACAAGTATCTTTATTGCATTATGACATAAATGAACTGTTAACAGAACACGTTCTTGATTTTTCTATCTCTATAGTCTAGAGTCTATACCAAAATAATAGGAATTAATGTCCGCCCAAATGGAGTTTATGACTTTGTCTACAAGTTTAATTAGCTGCTAGCAAAACAAGGATCAGAAGCATATGCAAGCTTCCTATTGAGAAACACCTAAAAACTCTGTAATTATTAAGTAATTGAACACCAGCTCAGCCCCAGAAAACAAGTTAACTAGCTAGATGAAACCCAATAGCTTCTTAATCTTTGTTATTCTACATAGGCTGCTGCTTGTCTTCCAACTTGTGCGCTAAACAATACTTTTCTTCTGTAGAATATAGAAACCAGGAACTTAATTTCCTATCCAATTGTTATTCATCTTTCAAGACTTCAACGTAGGACTTTCTTAATTATATCATCCAGTTAAGTCCTACATATATATATATATATATATATATATATATATAAAAACTAATCTCTCCAACCAAGCCGCTAAATATACGGTCTCTCACAAAAGCAGGAGTTATGTTGCTCGACACATTGACAAATACACTCCAAGGGGTAATGTCTCATCGTTTCAATTCTAATCGATTTCAAAATTCATCTAACGAGCCATCGCTTCAAATTAATAGCACTCTAATCATCGTTTCAAATTAATAGTATTATGAGTTTTTGATAGACGTATAATATGTCAAATTGTCTAATACGATTGTTTGCCGATATAAATATACCCAAGTAGTTAGTTTATAATATATTAATATCTTGATAGATGTACTCATGTTAACGACATTATATACTTTGTAGCAGCTAATTAAGCATAATTTAGTGCAATTAGATCATGTTTTTGGAAATGATAATGAACTAATATATATATATATATATATATATATATATGTATGTACACACACGTGCATGCATGTGGATGCCCATGATACATGCGTCTTACATGAGCTCTATATATTTTTAGCTAGACGTATTTCCAGTGAGCTTACCCCTATCATTTCTATTTTGTGAAACACAATAGATAGCTAGGCCACCCTTGTGTTTGATCAATTAAGAACAAGAAACTATTCATATATAGGATATGTAGTCACATAAACTAGGAATCAAATTGTGATGTAAGCTTAACTTAGCCTCACGACCTCTATATATATATGGATAGATTCAATGGTCCATATCTATATATATCATTTATGAGTAGACAAAAAAATTGAAAAGAAAAGCTCCTTTCCATGCCCCTTTCTTTATCAAAAGCTTGTTGGGCAGCATAGTTGTTGAGAGGTCAAGGTCTTCAAAGCTAACTTTTCCATGAAAACCTAACCCTACCCACAAAGCCACAAACTATACTCAGAAATGGGGGAGTATTCAATTGCTGCTCCACCTCTTATCCCTTCGAATCCAAATTCTTCCACAAAAATATTTGACTGTTGAAAAAACCTAACTAGTATACTTCATCATGATGATGATGATATACAAGAAGTCCATGCACTGCATATTATGCCTCCAAATTTTGACACCGGCCAACCTATGAAAAAAAAACTCGTCGAAACCGGCCCGCCGCAAGAGATGGTGCTGTACGTCATACCTTCTGGTACACGATACAGATGTTTTATATGAACCTGGATTAAAAGTCTACGAAAATTAGATATTTGGATGGCAAAAATTTGGAGTTTCTTCATTCCTCAAGTGACTTTGATCGATCTAGCTATTTCGTGAAGCATTATTAATGGGGTGTTTGCTACGACTCTTAATGATCGAGAAATATTGAAAATGAAATGTGTTGTGTGTGCATGAATTGTATACGTTACGAATCTGAGAGGTCATGAAGGGGAAGTAAATTAAATTCGATGTGGATGATGAAATGTCAGTTTAAGAGGTGTTTTAATATGAGAGATTCTTGCTATTCATCTGACAAAGGCGAAATGAAAAATGATAAAATGATTCTCGATCAGTGTTGGAGTGTGGCAATATATAATTTTATGATGGTGACGGTTGCTAATTAACAGTATTCGTTAATCATAGTTTGTTTAATGTGCCAAGCAACCCATTTACGCAGGTATTAATCTTTAATACTTCACGCAACAATAAACCATCTATAGCAAATTATCGTGATCATTGGTTTTTTCCCTCGCTAACCACGATTTAAAATTAAGAGCTAGCTGGGGTTCTATAGGAAAAGGCCATGGGGGAACCTCATGACTTAAGCAATTCAAGGAGATAAAGATGTAGACCACCTAAACTTAGAAAATCATGTTACTTTATGAATATATCGTTCAACTACGATAGAAAGTATCATGATTTTTCTATCATCTAGATAGACTTAATAGGTTGTATTCAATTCAGATTTTAAAATATTTTGTTTGAGTTTTTATAATCCATGGATTGTTTAAATTCTATATGGACTTTAATTGATTCTAATATATTGATTTACTGGTATTTGTTTTGATTTTTCAAGTCCTTATGATATTTTTGGTAGATTATTTTTTTCGTCTTCTTTAAAAGCAATGGATGTATGGATCCAACTACAATTCTATATCAATGACAAAAAAGTGTGTGTGTGTGTGTGTGTGGCAATGTACCATTCTTTATGTTGTGTGTTAGTGTGTAATGATATATGAATAATAAGATAAAACTAATCAGCCAAAATGTTACGCAAAAAATAAAGTAATAAACTAATGATATAATTTATTTTATATTTTATTTACAAAAGAAACATATGTGTATGTATCATCTTAACAATACCATTGAAAGTGAGCTTAATTAGCTAGAAGAATTAAAAATAAAAATAAAATTATTAAATGAAAACAGAGGCAGAGGTAGAGGAGGATAGTGGGAAGATAGGTCTAAGACAAAATGGATGAGTGTCATCTATTGAGAACTACTTTTTTTTTTTTGGTGAATAGCTTCTTCATTTTTTGAGTGAGAAAGAATCCATCAAAATCTCTTGGGAAGTAGTTAGATTGTTTTTGAGTTTTGATATGTATAAAAAGCACTATAAAATCCTTCAAAATTCAGCATTTAATAAAATCCTTAAAAATCCGTATACTTTTGAATATCTGCATATTTGAATGGATAATTCTAAATCTTAATTGAGATTTTAAAGGATTATTTAAAATCTCAATTGAATACCCATAGACTTTCAAAATACAATTTTTTTTTGTAGATTCTTAAATGAATACACCCCCTCCTTAGAACACAACCTACTATTAAAAATTTAAATCGTTTAAATTTGAAAAAATTAAAAAAGTAATCAGTGGGTCATTTTAATTAGGTTGTCTCATTTTAAAGAAACAATGAGACAGATCGAAGCAATTGTGCCCTTGAACCCAGGAAACAGCGACTTCGACGCTAGCAGTCGCCCAACCATATACCAGTTGTTGTCTTGCAGCACTACCCGCCCCGCCTCGCCCAAAGACACCCTGGCCAAATCAGAAAGAGGACGAACAACCATAGTACCAGTAGGAGTCTGCATCATAGAGTCCAGACAAAAGTTTTGGAGATTTTGGTCGAAGAAAATTTCTGTGAAAACCCTAGAAGAGCGAGCGGCTAGGTCAGGTTTGATTGTAGATTCTTAAATGAATACACCCCTCCTCTAGAATACAACCTACTATTAAAAATTTAAATCGTTTAAATTTGAAAAAATTAAAAAAGTAATCAGTGGGTCCTTTTAATTAGGTTGTCTCATTTTAAAGAAAAAAAGGTAATTAATTAGAGTTTCTAATTCTTGTTAGACCGCAATGTGATAATGTCTTATAAAAATTAGTACACCCTAATACACGGTAGAATTTTCTAAACTCACTCATGATAATTAAACGACAAACACATGCATCGATCAATGTAGAGAAAATGAGATAGGTACGTACCACCTCTTGTGAATGAAGTTGGACAAAAAGATAATGTTCAAAAGAACTCACTCATCAGTTCACATGGCGTCACACTTGCACTGTAGCTAACGTACTGTTTGGATAATATGACAAACGTGTAAGAAGAGTTTAAACCATACGTCACATGCAATTTTATTCTTATTCCTCAACCAAATTTTGGCCTCATTATCCATCCCACTGATATACAAACCCATCAGTACGTATTTATGTTTTTCTGTACTTGTAAAGATGAGCAATAAGACTACGCTAACGATCAAAATTAGTAGACAACAAAATAGCCAAAAAAAAAAAAAACGAAAAAAAAATTAATAATTTTGGTTTTTAGTTTGATGACTCACGTGGAAATGGAAAACTGCCTGGCGTGCCGCCACCCCCATCGTTGTCCATCTCCAACATTTTAACCCTATTAATAGCCGCGTGGTTGGGCGACGCGTAGTTTGCCACTTCTACCTCTCTACCCCTCGCCGCTGACATGGCGGTCACCTAACCCCACATGCCTGCCTCTTCTCCGGCCATGTCTACGTGTGCGGGCCCCCACCTTGTCCCTCTTCTCCCCGACCCCCCCCCCTCTCTCTTTCACTTTCCACGACTCTCAATAACTTCCCTCCGCCTTCGTCATCTTTTTTTCCTCCCCCGATTCCAATCCCAAATTTCGATTTCTTTCAATTTTGTCCACCCTCTACCCTTTTGTCCCTCCTGTGGGCCCCCACCCACTTCCCGCCTTCCCCTCCCCTCCTATATATAGCCCTCTTCCCAGCCCACACAATCTCACTCCACCTAAATCCAACGCAGCAAACACAGCATACTTACTCCCCCATCTCTCTTTCTCCTCCTCCTCGCCTTTCATTTCATCGCTGTTTGTACCAAACACGCAATCACAGTCTCCTTCAATGGCAGTTGACTCGTCCCTTCCTTCTCCTCTCGGGCCACCGGCCTGTGAGAAAGACGCCAAGGCCTTGCAGTACATCGAACAAACCACCCGAAACGCCGACGCCGTCCAGGAGACGGTGCTCGCCGAGATTCTCAGCCGAAACGCCGAGACCGAATACCTCCGACGCTACAAGCTCGGCGGCGCCACTGACCGTAAATCCTTTAAATCCAAGCTTCCAGTCATCACTTACGAGGATGTCCAGCCGGAAATCCAAAGGATCGCCAATGGAGATCGCTCCCCTATCCTCTCGGCTCATCCCATCTCTGAGTTTCTCACCAGGTAAAATTATAGCTCAGTTCATCAGATCTTCATTTTGACAAAATTGAATAATTAAAAGAAAAAAAACCTAAAACACAGTATCGACTCTTTTATACGCGAAAGTTCGTTATTTCAAACCGATCACAGTGAACTAGTTGTTGTATATAAATCGTTTATTTGATAAAAAAAAAAAAATATATCTAATGGAAATTTTGGTTACAGCTCTGGTACTTCAGCGGGTGAGAGGAAGCTGATGCCAACGATTCAGGAGGAGTTGGATCGTCGTCAATCACTCTACAACCTCCTCATGCCAGTCATGAACCTGTAAGTTTAAGTAATCCAGTTAAAAAAATAATTTCTTTTAATTTGATTTTTAAATTTCTGGGAAACTGAAATGATTTTTTTATTTTTTTAATTGGTCACAGTTGTGTGCCTGGTTTGGACAAAGGAAAGGGCTTGTACTTTCTGTTCGTCAAGTCCGAATCAAAGACTCCGGGCGGACTCTTGGCCCGACCCGTTTTGACCAGCTACTACAAAAGCGAGCATTTCAAGACTCGCCCTTACGATCCCTACAATGTCTACACCAGTCCCAACGAGGCCATCCTCTGCCCCGACTCGTTTCAATCCATGTACACTCAAATGCTCTGTGGCCTCCTCGAGCGCCACCAAGTCCTCCGCCTCGGCGCCGTTTTCGCCTCCGGTCTCCTCCGCGCCATCCACTTCCTCCAGCTCAACTGGCAGCAACTCGCCGCCGACATCCGCACCGGAACACTCAACCCCAAAATTACCGACCCGGAGTTGAGGGGATGCATGGAGCGGAAACTGAAACCCGACCCTGAGCTTGCTGGGTTCGTTGCCGAACAATGCGGCGAGGAGAATTGGCAGGGAATCATAACCCGAATTTGGCCCAGTACAAAATACCTCGACGTCATCGTCACCGGAGCTATGGCCCAGTATATTCCGACTTTGGATTACTACAGCGGCGGCTTACCCATGGCCTGCACCATGTACGCTTCGTCCGAGTGTTACTTCGGACTCAACCTGAACCCCATGTGCAGACCTTCAGAAGTTTCATACACAATTATGCCGAACATGGCTTACTTCGAGTTCCTCCCCTACGATCCCAACTCAGTGAGTCTTGACCCGACCCGACTCGTTGAACTGGTCGACGTGGTGGTCGGAAAAGAATACGAGCTCGTTATTACCACTTACGCCGGGCTCTACCGCTACCGCGTCGGCGACATTCTCCGGGTCACCGGGTTCCACAACTCGGCGCCGCAGTTCCACTTCGTGCGGCGGAAGAACGTCCTGCTCAGCATTGACTCCGACAAGACCGACGAGGCGGAGCTCCAGCTCGCCGTCGACAACGCCACCAAGCTCGTCCTGGAGAAGCTCAACGCCAGCGTGGTGGAGTACACCAGCTTCGCCGACACCAAGACCATCCCGGGCCACTACGTCATCTACTGGGAGCTTCTAGTCAAGGACTCGGCCGAGTCGCCCAGCCCGGAATCGCTGAGTCAGTGCTGCTTGGCCATGGAGGAATCGCTCAACTCGGTTTACCGGCAGTGCCGCGTGGCGGACAACTCGATCGGGCCGTTGGAGATTCGTGTGGTGAAGAGCGGCACGTTCGAGGAGTTGATGGACTACGCGATCTCGAGAGGCGCGTCGATTAACCAGTACAAGGTGCCGCGGTGTGTGAATTTTACCCCGATAATGGAGTTACTGGACTCCAGGGTGGTTTCCAAGCATTTTAGCCCTTCTTTACCGCATTGGACCCCGGAAAGGAGACGGTAAAAATTTTGGTCCACCGACGGGGAAAAGTCAACGGCTTTGTGGTCCTAAACTAGCTTAAATATAATGTAACCTGTTTTTGGATATTTTTGGGTAGATTTTTTTCTTAAAAAAAAAAGTGTAAGTTGGATTAGGACGTTGCAGGGGCAGGTTTTGTAATTTGGTTCGATTTGTTAGCTTTGTGAAAAAAAAAATGTCAAGTTATCGAAGATGTTTGTTCGCTAAATCATTACGTTTCATAGTCACTAACTTTTAGAAAGTAGTCACAATAATCTGACTCATCTTATTCAATGCACATGCACTACATTATTAACAAGGGGATGCCGCCATCCTCTAATATATGACTGAAAATTCATTATTAATATAAGAGCTTGGCAGTATTCAATAAATACAAGACATGTGTCTTTCCTAATTCTATTAATAATGTAACAAACATTATGTCAAACATCACTCTGATACGTAAACAATTTCTTGGAAGTTTTTTTTTTTTTTTTTTGTAGGTTATTTCATGCTACAACATCAATTACTTTACTCCAATATCTAAAATTAAGTGCTCAAATTACATACAAATATCAACATTCAACAACTATTTCATTATATAGCCGTGACTTATGTACGGTATAACATGAAATATATTAACGGAATGATTTTTTTCACATTTAACTTACATGAGAAATGTTTATCTTCTAACTCATGAGTCATGCCTAGTTTCAGTGTTAGAGGGTATCTGTGTCACTAATTGAAATATTAAGCATGCTCTATGCATGATCTTTTACATTGCGGTGGATTTCTCGATGTAAGTTTAGTTGATTTCCGAGTGTAACGACATGTAATTTAGTTTATACGGTATGATGCAAACACATATTGTAGATACACTTCTAGACAATTGGAGATCTAGACTGTAATCAAATTTCACTATGAAATATGTGTAATATGTGAGAGATTTTTGAGTGGGGCAGCCGCACCACGATTGACTAATTAGTGTCCAGCAGAAGGGTATTTTGAGTATTGCACTTTTAAAAAGTAGGGATAATTTCAAAATAAAGAAAAGAAAATTTGGTATCTAATTGATCAAACGTACTACGTGTCTAATACAACTGACATACGCAAGAATTTTTCATAATAAGGTTACTTGAGAGTTGAGATCGCTTTGATTCTGAAATCATTAGTGACCCAAGAGTATGGTACTACTCTTCTTGGTCATGTCATGTCCACAAAAGCGCCTCAAATAGTTAGATGTAGATATGGCCTGTCCTTGGCTCATAAAGTCCTAACCAAACCATTCCATGATTAACCAGATATTGGGATCCTTTCAGTACTAACCAAACCTCCATGAATGCTTATCATAAAGCTTGATGTGGATGCTAACGAAACCAATAGACATTCAATTCATTGGATACACCTCAGGCACGTCAAAAGGAGATGAGGTAGAACATATCTCATCTCGATCGTGATGATAATGATCCTTGCTAAAAGGAGATGCAACATCTTTAAAGTAGCTGCTTATCCCTAAAAGATCTTTTTATTTCTTTTAATGGATGAGTTTTTGAAGTTATAATTACCAGAACTTTCATAACAAAAATGTAGGATTATCTTATTCCGTGATTTATGTTCAAAAATGTTGTGGAATTTTATTAATGCATGCAAAATAAGTTGGTAGCAAAAGTCTTGAGCTTAGTGGAAGTGGTTCATTTCCTTTATACCAAATAAAGGAGTTTTAACCTTTCAAATCCAAGAATCTTTCATTATTAACCTTTACATTATGATCGACCATACTGACTTTTGGCAGAACACTAGAAAAAAAGCTCCACTCAAACGTTGAATTTATGACATTTTAAATCTATGATCAGGTGACAACCTTGAAGCGGATGGAATCAACGTGGACAAACAAGATGAGAGTGGAATGCGTTTCAGATGTTGTTTAGTATTGTAGGGCTGTGACTCATCGATTCCAACCTGTTATATTCAAAAATGAGTTATCAATCATGGACTAAAATGTTTATATGTAATATTTTTGTTTATCAAATTTGATATTTTAGTTTCGGTATTTCTAATTGTTGACAAAGAGTTAAGAGTATTGATATAAATCTTGAGATCATTTCAATTATGATATGATTTTACATGTCACATTAGTGAATCATCATCATATAAGAAGTGTTCATTAGAGCCACATTTTCAATTTACATCATACTTGACAGAAAAGCTAGAGATTTAACAACATGGATTAAATTTCCAGAGATTAATAATAAGAGTTCAAATAATAATAAATTAGAAATGCGAGAACACGACTAGTTTAAGGCCGATGTATACATACTTTGTACATTATGTATAAAGTTTATACTTATGAGACAATTTAATTTGATTTACAAATCACTAGTGATCTAATATTATCATTAACGGCTATTATTAGCCAACATGTGTCTACGTCCATCAGCACAATAGTACCAGATAAAGTAAGAGCATGTTTAGGAAGTAAACAAGAAAAAAAAATGCAGCTGTATATGCTATCAAACAATCACATACTTAGCTAAATGTCTGACATTTAGCTGAGTTTTGAGATTTCTGTTACAAAAGTAGCATAATTAGATATATAGCTCGGATATACCTGATTTTTCAAGTATATTCGAACAAGCAAATTGTAACAAAATTATTTCAAATCACATGAGTACTATTCAGCTCCACTGCAATCACAAAAACCATTCATAACTTTCAACTAAATGTGTTAATTGTTCATTTTCTTTTTTCTTAGAAACATTACACAATTAAAATAGTCACCAACTCACATGGATGAATGTGATACCAAAAACTTGAACAATAATATATAAGAGTGCTCAATAAATTAAATAACTATAATTCTTCACTACAATTAACCTCATTAAATAAAAGTAACATTTAGGAGTTTTGGCTAATCAAACTTAAGGAACACAATCCATAATCCATCATGGCAACTCCCACATATATTTTTCCGGCTCGTCATTTTTTTATCTTCAAGATTATTTAGTTTAGTCCAAGATCTCACATCACAAAATCAAAATAACTAAATAAAAGTTAAAAGTGAATATGTGACAACCATTTGCTTATACAGCGCCATAGTGAGAAAAACATGATAATTCAATGACTTCTTGCTCATGCAATTTACACGATAAATATCTGTCCTGGACACATGCGGCTCATCATTTCAAGTTTAGTTGAAACAGATTTCATTCTCATCAAAACACTATTGATCCAACGCTAGAAATACCTTTTATCATTTTTTTTCAAGAAAGGCTCATATAATGAGATGTAGACGCTTGTTGCTGGCTCATAAATTAAATCCTGATCAATCCATTCCATGATCATGTAGATATACTTTGGCACTTCCTAATCGAGTACTAGCCAAATGATCAATATACATCATATATAGTTAAGCACGATATTGATGCCAAGTAATGGAACCAATGCAGAATCAACTCATGGCGGTGAGGATCAATTGGATATACATGCCCATAGCACTTTACCGCATTAAAAGGAAATGAAAAAAAAGAAAGAATTTTTTGTATTGTAGGCATATCGGTAAACTGTAATATATCCATTACTTGATTTAATTAGAGATTATAAATTCAAATCTCACTAATATCATGGAAATTATTCTATGCACCGACGGTGTAAGTGACCCAACCCTTATAAAATAATCTCAACCCTTGATATTTATTATTAACTTTATTTTTAATAAACAAAAAGTGTATTTAATGCAATCTAACCATTCATTTATGTTGGTGCAAGTGCACGGCGGTGCTCTGAATAATCTCTCCTAATATCAAAATATAATAAGAGTTAATTACATATAAGTGCATCTTTGAATGTTTTTTTAGTCATAAGGCCACCAACTAATTTTTTCCCTCATAAGGCCACTAGATTTAAAATGTTGTTATATTTTGGATATAAAAACCAACATATTTACATAAATGCCACTAGAGTGAATAGTTAACAACCATTCTCTCTCTCCTCTCCGGTGAGGTCTCCGGTCACCTCCGGCCAACTTCCGGCGGATCTCCGGCGAGGTCACAAAAGCTACTGTCACCAACAACAAAAGCTACTGTTATCAATAAGAGATATGCCCCCAAATATCAAAAGCTACTAACACCATTAACAAAAGCTACTGTCACGGACACAAAAAGATACTCTCATCAGCAACAAATGGCTACTTTCACCATCACCAGTAACAAAAGCTACTTTCACCATCACCAAAATCTACTATCATAGTTGTGAAAATCTATTACAATAGATGTAGAAACATACTGTCAATGTGCTAAAAAGCGATTATAATAAAAGATACTAACATCAGGTTAAAAAGATACTAACAGAGACATAAAAAGCTACTATCAGCTTGTTGAAAAACCACTATAACAAAATTCTATATGGTTTCGGAACAAAATTCTATATTTAGAAATGCAGTAAACAAAATTCAAATTTAAAGCATCAATTTTCACATGCCCAAAATATCTAATCTCCATATCATCTGATCAGATTTAGAAGAATTTATAGAAACAAAAGTTTAGACTAAAAGCAAATTCACTCATAATTTAAAAACTTTCCAATTCTGTATAGTTTCAGAACAACAAAGATTTGATTTTTGCTACATCAAACTAAAAATCGATACGATTAGAACTAAAATGAGAGAACTCACTGGAGTACTAAGCCCACCGACCTAGGGGAAGAAAGAAACTTCAGAACCAATTTGCAGAAATCGAGAGAGCGTTTGAATTTGCGATTCGAATTGAAGAAGGTGATAGTAGCTCCAGATCGTCGGAGCCTAGCTCCAGATCCACAACTCGCACTCACACACCAGATCCACAACCCGCACTCACATACCAGATCTTGTGGACGACAAGGATGATGATCTGGCCGCTGCGGAAGATGGAGGAGACTCTGACCATAGTCGATGAAGCCATTCCTTCCGGTGACGCACACCGCCTCCGGCCCGGCCTGCATCATAGATCTCGACAATGAATTCGAACTGTGGAGAGGCTCAATCACTCTCTCCCGGCAGCCCGACGACCAATTCGAACAGTGGAGAGGCTCGATCACTCTCTGCCGGCGGTAGTTAGCTCCGGTGGTCCAAGAGCTCCTGATAAAGGTTTGTGGTTACGGGTATGGGGGAGAGAGGGAGGGAGGAAGATAGAGACGGTTTGTTTTGTTTGTAGAGGGGCAGAATTGTCATCGATGAAATAACTTGAAGATGGAAGTGGCCTTATGTGTACAAAAAAACTTTGGTGGCCTTATGGCTAATTAAAGTTTTAAAGTGACACTTATGAGTAATTTTCTAATATAATAAAAGATAATAAAAAAAATATAATAAAAGATAAAACTACATGCATTTTAAGATTCAGTGACATTAAAAGTAAGATCATGAGTTCAAATCTCACTGACATAAAAAATCAAAAGTAAAGTGAAGAGCTCCGCTGTCGTTCAAAATCCCAAAAAGAAAAAAAGGTAAGAGATTGAAACAGCACAATTTGTGGGAACACATTTCACATGTTAAAGTTAAAGAAACGTTCATATTAAGTATTAACTTCTCAACTCCCCATGTATATAACATGCTCATTAAGCTTTTCAAAAAGTAAATAAAAAACCACATGCTCATTAAGAGGGCTTCATGGAAATTCCGTCCCATCATTAGTCTTAACATCAAAATCACCTGCCAATTAATTAAGTTAAAATGGTCTTAAGCTTTAGATGCTGTCTTGAAATAGCGGAGAGTCTTCAGTACACGGCCGTTTATGTACACGGCCCATGTGCTGGACACGTGATGTCTAAATTGATGGACGTCGTTAGTGAATGGGGTTAGTGCGCGAAAGACCAAAAACTGAGAACGCGGTAGAACAAAGTTTTACCATATGAACAATTCCTTCGAATTCGATCTGGACCCTCTCTCTCCAAGAACAACAGTCATTCGCTTCCTCCAGAATCCTCAAGCGCTCTCCACTTCTCACGCATCAACCCTCTTCTTGGCTCTCTCCTCCCCAACTTCGTCATCGTCGGCGGAGTTCCCGACTCCGATTCGTGGCAGCTCGGTCCTCCTCTCCCTCTCGGTAACCCCAACAACCCCAATATCATAGAAAGGTTCCAAGTTCCTGGTCCCGGCGTTAATTTTGTATTCAATTTTACAATTTAATTCGAAATTGGGTGTTTCGATCATTTATGTGTTTTTCAAATTTGCTGTTGGATCCGGACAACTACGACATAGTAGTGGGGATAACAACAGTGGATCAGATAATGGAGTAGCCTTGAATGGTGCGGTGACGGTCATCGAGCTTCTACAGCAGCTATTAAGGCAGCCTTTAGGAGATGAATATCAGGTCAGCTTTTAGTCATTGTCTACTATTACAACCTGAGTAGCCTACATACTATTAGATTCGTTGGCTAATGTGGAGATGAATCGAATTGGCATCTTTTTTTTATTCTAGATCTTCTTAGTATCTTGGACCATGATGAATTAGCAATATTGTTTGTCTGGGAGTTATACACCACTGTAATAAAATAACACGGTTAACACCATAGGATACAATACTCAAATATACAATTTCATAACACTTAAAAAAAAAATGCAGTTCCCAATCTTTCTTGTTCAACAATGAAACATTACACTTGCGGAAAAAACTAAATGGATGTGGAAGTATAAATTTGTTGATCAATCTAATTTTCCTGCAACTTCTACATTTATAGGTTGGTAAGACTTGGTCATTGTTCAAGGTTAATGCTTCTAGTCCATTTAGTCTGCTTCCATGTTTTTCTTCTCAGAAAGTTGACATCCATATAGTATCATGCTCATAACTTAAACAAAATTTAGAATATTGTATAGGCTAATATTTACACTCGGTTGGAGCTTTGTATTTGCAGCAGTGACTGGCCATAACTTCTACAAAATTTTGCACATGCATCTGATGCGCTCTAGTGTTAGATAATCTAATAGGAAAACACTGACCTTGAGGACTTGGTGTCAATTTATGCTCTTACAGAATCTGCCCACTTGTTGTCATTAATTATGAATTTGTTTACCTCATTCAATGGATGCATCTTTCTAACACAGGAAAATGGTTACTCCTGAGGCAAAGGTTAAATGTAGAAGGTTGATGCCAGATAATCTGGAACATTTAATAATTAAAGTTGATGCCGGATAATTAGATTTGTGTATGTTTTGATCTGTTTAGTGGATGACTGCAGCTTAAACTGATTTTGTGCAGGTTAAATTTGGTGATTCAGTACTTATGCATGAGTTTAAAGTGAACGTTGGTGGGAAGTTCCCATAATGTGGCAGAACAGGGTGGGCTGACTATACAGCTGGCTGCAATCCTAAAGATTTCAAAGAAACTGTTTTAGGTTTGTCAAATGCAAAGCCAAATGCAATTTATGAAATGGGATTTGGCCCAGTGCAGAGGCTAGGGTGCACCAAACTTAACCGTGAGATATGCCAAATATTGCAAAGTTCTTGATTACAAGCTCAATCCTAGTATAGAAATCTTGTATGTACTGTGAATTTCTGTTTAAAATGGGAATCCTGTTGTTGATGAATTCCTTGTATGGAAATAGAAATTGTGTATCAGTTGCTTGTATCCTGTATAAATTACTTCCTTGCATAGAGATCCTGTATAAATGGAACCCTTATATAGAATTTTATAGTTTGACCATAGTTCATAGTTGAACTTGCACACCAGAACGGAGTGAGCTATATACTATTCGATCAGGACTTGATCTCCTGCAGTCCCTACAGGTACGGACCATAGTCTCCTTGCAAATGGAGGTCTGATAGATGACATCAAATGTGTCATGGCATTAATTCCTCGAGTGCAGCCTTGCTATGCACCTCATTCGTGCAAAATGTGCTGGCAAAGGCTTTGAAGCCAATCATACTTTGGTGTGGCTAGACCAGACTCCAGAATGTATTCTTGATGTTATCAATTATGATTGTAACCACCTCACTTGAGGTTCTATCTAATGAAATTTCTTTCTTGATTCAAAAAAAATAGTTGAACTTGCACTCTTGCAGATAATATGTAAAGCATTTGTTGGTAAGAACATCATTTGTAGTACATGTTAAATATAAACATTGTCCATATAGGAAAGTTGTTTTTTAGTCCACAAAGGTTACAAGAGGAGCTCCAACCAGTCACATTGGTATAGAGTCAGCATCTTGTTTCCCATGGTTCCTTGTTCAGCTCTAACTCCAACAACTTCTGTGCTCTTACCCAGCACAAGAATAACCTGATCATATACACAGAAGCACGAATGATGACTGAAATAAAACATTTCATACCTCAAGGCATACAAGAAAACAGAGTCTGCAACAATTCTATACAAGCTTCCACAACGTCTTTATAGAAATGGCAACATCATATATTAGTTTCTTATAGCTCGTTTAGTATAGGAAGACAATTTTCAGAATACAAATATGATAAACCAGTAATCAGGCATTACCCAAAGGTTCACTAGAATAGACCAACCAAACCAAAATTGGCCTAGCATTATAGACCAAAACCAATCAAACCAACCCTAACCATGCTAGAAAATTATGCAGTATATCAGGAGTTAAAAGTGTAAATTAGAGATTTATCATTAAGATACCTAATGAATAATCTGAAAAGCTGTGAACTAGAAATGCTTATGGAGACCCTTTAGCATAACAATTATACTGCCATCTCAGGCTCCATAAAAACTTGCTTGACAACCGAAAATGAAAGTTAGCCAACAGATAATCCATCTAATATGTGTAAAAGTATAACATGCTATCAATGGAAATAATGTAAAATTGAACACAGTCATATGACTAAGAAGGCAAACCTAAATGCACCATGGAAAAATTCTACAGTATTCCATAGCTACAATTCAGTGCATCCTCAGATCGTGTGACAGCTGCAAGGAATTGATAGCTCAGTCAGGACATGAAAAAAAAAACCTATTTCTAGCAGGCTTTGACAACAGAACAGCAATATAGTTCATATTACAAATAAGGACATTCATAAACACATCGGGATTCTCCCAACCTACTAAAAAATCCCTCTATAATATCTTATACTCTTCAGATAGCTTTATCAAAATCAGACACTCAAAATCCATAGACACAACTGATATACACCATTTCAGGTTATTATAAGAAAAGAGAAGCTCAAACCTTACTCTTCGATACTTCCAGCTACACTCTTGCCAAGAGCAATAACTACTTTCTTCGAGATAACTTCAGTTTTCCACGGCCTTAGATCACAAAAAGAAAAAAGAAATAAAATATAAATTATCTAAAACCACCCACCTAGATTGAACAAGACCAATTATACAAAAAAAAAAGAGTTCAACAAAAACTGATAGTCAGATTGAATACCGGAAGTCCTTGAAGTTTTACCTGCATTGAATCGAGCACAAGAAGAGGAAGTTTCTGCTGTGTGCAGGAATCAAGGGCTATTGCTTCGTCTGTGATTGAGAAATGAGAGTATGGATTAGCAGGGGTAACCGATTTGGATCACGGTGGTGACTGGTGAGGGTTTTGTTTGCGATTGGGATGGGCGTCTAGGTCTAGGTCGGGAAGAAGAAGACCACAAAGAAAGAAGAAAGTTAAAATTGAAGAAATAAAAGAAGAAGACAACTCTTTCTCGAAATCTGCTTAGCGGCAAAATTGAAATATTCTGAAAATTTAAATTTAAATATCTCTATTAAAACCCAATACCTAGATTTTTTACATGTAATAACATGTTACATCGAATGTAGTTTTTTCGTTTTGTGGGAATGCAGCTTGTCCCCCATTCTCATAAAATTGAGCTCTATGAGTTATGGTTCAATTACTCTTAGAGCAAGTTCATCCGTTGGGTCACCGGATCACCTACTATTCACTGCTTTTTAGTGTATATTTTCATTCTCTAGGTCACGAAATATAATGTGCCCGTGACCTAGGGCACGAAATATACTGTGCAGGTCACCATGGTGATTCAGAAAGTGATCTAGGGTGACTCAGGACACGAAATACACTGTACTCGTAACTCAAAGAGTAAAATAATACATAAAAAGTTGTGAGTAGTAGGTGACCCACGGGTGAACTTGCTCTTATATAATAGTAAATATAGTTGATCACCATAGCCATGTCCGAAACCACGACGAAATTATTCAACTAGCCCTCACTTACCAATCACGCAATTGTGGTACAAACAAGAAACTAGAAACGTTATAGGATACTCATAGAAACTTAATCACACTCACATAGACCGAAACCCCATCTAGAACAACTAAACAATAAACAGCTCATTTCCTATCGAGTTGGAGCTTATATCCGAACCTGCATTATTACCTTCAATTTCTTTTGCTAAAGTATAAAGTATACTTGCGAGGAAGAGATAACTTCAGCTTTCCACGGCCTTAGATCACAAAAAGAAAAAAGAAAAAAAATATAAATTATCTAAAACCACCCACATAGATTGAACAAGACCAATTATACAAAACAGTGGGGGGGGGGGGGGGGGGGGGGTGTTGTGGGGAAAGCAAATTCAATTTGAGTTCAACAAAAACTGATAGTCAGATTGAATATCGGAAATTCTTGAAGTTTTACCTGCATCGAATCGAGCACAAGAAGAGGAAGTTTCTGGTGTGTGCAGGAATCGGGCGTCTAGGTCTAGGTCGGGAAGAAGAAGACCACAAAGAAAAAAAAAGTTAAACTTGAAGAAATAAAAGATGAGGTTTCACTCTCTCTCGAAATCAGCTTAGCGGCAACATTGAAATATTCCCCAAAATTTTTAGCGGCAAAATTGAAATATCCCGAAAATTAAAATTTAAAATTTAAAATTAAATATCTCTACTAAACCCAATACCTTAGATTTTTCAAAAGAGTAAATAAGAAAAATTCTTCAATGCACCGATGGTGCATGTGAACAGAAAATTGAACAAATCTCAGTTGTTGATATATATTGGCAATCTTTTTTTTAATAATAAAAATATATATTTAATGTTTTATAACCGTCTATTTCAGTTGGTACAAGTGCATGTCGGTGTACTTAATACTCTCCCTAGAGATAAAATCTCATATTTAATATTCATGCTGGGTAGAGTTAGCTCAGGCATAGACGTGTGTGGTCGCGAACTGCTCAAAAATCAAAGTTGCGGTGAAATTTGTTATAATTGTTTTAGTAAAAATATATTTTAGTAGATAAGAGTTGACAACTCTAAATGAAGAACGAATGAGGTAAAATTTATAAATATATTAGAAATGTCAAATTTATCGATTTTCAATTTCAATTTTTTAGATCGCACAAATTCTTACATGTTTGCTAATGCTGTAACTCGTTTATTAATTGTATCGAAAAGTATAAATTTGGCTTTCATAGTAGTAGTTGTTTTAATAAGTTACTGCCATTTTTTGGTAGGACATAGTGGGTTTTGTCTCGGTGTTTGCACCTTGTGTGTCTTGTCTGCTCTAGGTAGGTCTTGTGTGTCTTGTCTGCTCTAGGTAGGTGGCGAGTTCCTTGCATTGGCAAATGGTTGCAAACTCTTAGTGGCAGTAACGTGTCTGCTATATGTAGGCGGCGAGTTCCTTGCTTGGTCAAATGGTCGCTGCCTCCTAGTGGCAAGTGAAACTTAGTGTCACTGGATGTATTTTCCAGTGGCAACATGATGGGAAAGCTGTGAGTATGGACATTATGCTATGCTGTAATCGAGTTGCAGATCGAGTTATCTTTCCGTTGTGTTATCGCTGTAAAGCAAATAGAGTCGCATGTAAAGCACTCTTTGCTAGTTGGTGCGTAATTGAATACAGTTATTTAGTAGAGAGTCATGATATTATGTCAGGATGTTCTCTAGGTGTCTATTGTAATCAGGGGTTTAGGCTCAATGTCCCCTCCCTTGTATTCGACAGTTTCATTATTCAAGGCTTGGAGGCAGCCGTACTAGCTCTTTATTCAAAAAAAAAAAAAAAGTTACAGAAAATGCAAAAACGAAATAATTAAAACCAGCAATCAGGCATGGCTCGCGATTGAACTCCTCTCCTTTAATACAGCTGGAAGCTTACACGAAAAAATGATTTTAATCGAGAAAATGACTTTAATTATTAAAGCATTGAATTAAATCTATTCTAAATGGACTTGTGAATATTTTCAATTGTCAATTGTCCTTACTTATTTATTATGATAATTTAATTAAGTAAAGGATAAATTTGAATTAATAAAATTTAACCTTAATCCTTATTTAATCAATCAATACTGAATTAGTGATATTGTGATATTTTTTTTTTTTTTGGATATAAAAAGTTTAGGTGAGAGCTTGGTTACGCTACACCACCATCGCCAGGGCACGCCTACAACCTCAACCCTGCAGGACTTACGGTGACACCTAACTGTCACACAGCCCATAGGTATGGATTTCCGCAGGTACTTATAGATCGCGAACCAACGAGGCCTGCTGGCAGCGGGGATCGAACTCGGGTGGGGGTTCCAGCACGAGGCCGCCCATGCCAACTGAGCCAAACGTGATATTCAATCCTCCATAAACTTAATAAAAATATTTTCAGTTCTTATATTCTGTTTTTCATAATTCAGCTCTACACCTAGTCACCTAAGTTGGGCCCATGTCCAAGCCGATCAATGGTCAGCTCCAGACCCGGCCCAAAACCGCTCCAGCAAATTTCAGTCCCGACACGCCGTCCGCGCCGCCCAAATCTGCAGCTACACGGCAGTGGGATTCACAGCTTCTGCCCGAGCTGGATCTGATTACTTGACGAGGCGCGATAACAGGCTGGTGGCGATGTAGTCGAGGCCGTCGCCGACCTTGAAGGTGTACTGGCGATGTAGTTAAGCTGTGGACATCAACACCTTCCTTTATACACAACTTCTACCCAAACCCAAAACTAAAATCGATAAATTGACTGAGCTATGTAAGAGTTAATGGGTAGTTAGGATTAGGAGTTTGAAGTTTGAACGCAGCTGACCTACTCATTCAATTAGAAAAGGGCTGACTCGATCGGGTAGTGATCTCCATCTTCTTTTTCCTCTCCGATAGCAACCCAGGCAATCGAAAGGCTTAAACCCCTGCTTCCCAACATTTCAACTTCCAAGAGCCCAAATTGTTAGAAAATATGAAGGACTCACAGATAGTTGCTCTCAATCTCTCAAAAGTAAATTTCCAAAACCATGGAGACCAACATGCACAGGAACCAGAATCGATGAGCACAAGGGTGAAGAAACAGCTGAAGGGCCTATTTGCTTTTTACAGTCGAACCTTTTTTACACCTATAGTACAGTATTTTGTTTTTGACGTTGACTGTTAAAAGAAAGTTAGTATCGATTGATGGCCCAGATGACTTGATTACTGACCCCAGGTATTGGGCTGTTCAGATTGTGCCACGTGTCTCTCAGACTTGTATGTGCACTTCCACCGCCGTGTACTGAAGAATTTTCGTTGAAATAGACTCTTAACTTTATCAAGCGAGTCCTCTGGTTCATAGACTCATAGTGCAGACACGCTCTGCATGTGCTCTCTGTCTATAGTCCAATGATTTTTTCAATGACCTTAATTGATAGACAGAGAGAAAGTGAGGGAAAAGCTTTGTATACCCGTAATAACAACATGAAATGGATAGGCTGATGTGACATTTGCTGGCTATCTTTGACAGATTCATGAACTTCTAAGTTTCTCTCTTGCCCAAAAAATGAAAGTACCTCTCTTTTTTCTTTAAAAAAAAAAAAAAAAACAGAAGGACCAAAAAAAAAAAAATACACTTGACACCATTTAATCTATCATATTGTATTAGAATTGGTTCTCAAACTTCAAAAGCTCGAGGTAAACCATAAAATACGTTCAAGATATAATAAATCACAAACTTGAAATATATTTTATTTTTGACGATGAATTACATACATATTAACTAGTTTGATACATGTTAATTTTATATCATACAAATCATATGCTAATCAAAACTACATGTGTTTTACCACTTGCATCCCGCGCATCAGAGTTGGCCATGGAAATCCATGTGCCGAACATATTGGCACCATGGTTATCATGATCAATCGTTCAAGAATCCGAATCCGCCAAACAAACCTTTATGGAGAGCCACCAACACCCCCCCAGCTAGCCAGACACCCTGGAACCAAACCACCATCTTCAGAATGGGAGCCCTAAATATAATTTGCCTAATCTTCCAAAGACAACCATCGCTCTTAGACTAAGATATGCAACCACATTCCTGTCTATAGTTGCCTACGCTTTCACATGGGCTTCGTTTTCTCACAGTCTCATTTGGTTAGGCCACACTATAAGCTTTGTCAGCTTAGCGAATTGGTAATTAATTATCATGATCAATTTGAAGCAACCATGTCAAGATGGGAGACAATCCTGATATACATTTCGCCAAAAAGAAAAACCAAAGTGGCCTAATGTACATGTTGTCTCCTAATACATGGTTAATGTGCACTGGATGATTTGACGCTTGGAAAGTAAAGACAACCTAAGCATAGATTGGACTCCCACTAATAAACACAAATCCATGGAAAATAAAAAGTGGATAAGTTGCGCAGAGTCATCATTGATCGGACACTGAGCTTTTTCCGGTGTCATAATCTGATAGTGGAATCCATTCACAACCATAGTATATATATCAAGTAGATAATCCGTAGAAGTCAAATTAAGTCTCATACTCTCATATGATCGTTTATCGTTTCTTTCTCTATTCTCTAATGACAGAACACTACCATGAAAACTTCTTCCAATTTTAACCTTTTTTTCTTCTTCTTTTACTCATTTAAGTTTTAAATAATTTTGTACTCCAATCTCTGCAAAATGCACAATTTTTACATTATAGTTATCTGGTGAGTTGTGCAACTAAGTGAACTGATCTCAGCGCACTTTTAAATCAACACAATATTACATATGATATTAGTTGACTTGAGTTCCATGATCAACCATATGCCCCTGTAATAATATGCAGGAAGTCAGACCTATTATTTCTGTTTCCTTATTTATTAGGGAAATATAACAAGAACTTCAGATGCAGATCGACCATGAGAATAATTGATAGCTATAAGAAGTACTACTTCCTTGCTAATGTTTTTTTTTTAATCAAGCCCTCAGGGCAAAATAGTATAATCAATACAAACCAGAATATGCCGTTACATACCATTATGCTGTCATTTAAAGACATAGACAGACAATAAGGTAGTGGTAGTACCCATAGTGGTACATAGAAATAGACCTACTCATTATACATTTCAGATCGTAGAGATAGCGGAGATCCTCCATTGGTACTACGTCAGATGAGCTAGAGATCTAGGTTCCTAATACAAGGAAATTATTGAATTTATTAGATAAAACTAAAAACATGGAGTTGGCTAAGAGCCTAAACCTTAGCCCAAATTGAAATCAACTGGACTAGGGTAAGACCCAAGCCCAGAAACTTAAAGCCCAAATAGAGGACAACCACCAAACAAAGGCCCACCCAAGGCCCATCAGCTCGGTCCAAGTCCACCTTCTCTAACCTCCCTGTCGTACGAACCAGCCAAGCCTCTTTCCGTCCTCCGCACGCCACCTCGACCTGCACCCCCACGGTCACACCGCCAGCTACCCAAAACAGCACCGCACAGGCCAGGCCGCCACACCACACCACCCAACCCCGATCCAGGCCCTCGCACCCTACACCGTCACCGCCACGACCCGTACAGCCTTGATCCGCCCCACGATCACACTGCTTGTGACCCAAACCCCATGGGCCACGCCGCCTCAAACCACGGCAAGAAGGAGAAAGAAAAATAAAACCCCAATCCAGGACCACGCGCCTCCCACCACCCTTGAGCCAGACCTGTGGCAATGCCATCGCCGGATCAGTTAGCACGACCACCACCATTCACCATCCCAGCCAGAACAATCTGACAAGCCCCGAGCAACACTCAATTCGATGGCCCCCCTTGAGCAATAGCGATCCAATATCCGTTCGGCAGTCGACTTCATGGCGATGGGGAGGCCCAGAGGCCAGCTTGCGCATCCAGGAGCCGTCGGACGAGGATGACTTTACAGAGCGGAGAACCGGCCTTTAGCGTCCTTGCTAATGTTAAATTAGTAGAAGACTTCTCTATCCAAAAGTAAGAAGCAGTGAAGAATGAAGATATGGATTAAGAGCTGAATATTTTTATTCTCCTCTATTCTTTGCTTATGTTCTATTTTTAATTCCGTAGTACTTTTACAATTATGGTTGTTATGACTTTCTCTATTTTGTAAGACTCGATGATGAATTTCTTGGTTCAATAAAATGTAACTTAATCTTTTTTGTTGTGGAATCTTATTTTTCTTTTTAATATTTATTTTTATTAAAAAAGTTTGAAAATATAATTTTTATTCCAAATCCTCGGAAATACTATTGTCAAAAATGATTAGTTTTGACAAATGCTATTGGTCAATATATAATAGTAAAATATTTTGGTCAGAAATAATTATTCTGACGAAGTAAGTCGTCATAAATATGTTGTCGGAAATACATGATGTCGTCGTTTACATAATGTATTTTTGACGACATTAAAATATTTTCGACGGAATATTTTGATAGAAAAATTAATCTTTTTGCCACCATTGATGGCAAAATACGGTCGAAAATGCTTGTTATTCCGACGACTGGTCAGTAATAGAGTATTTATGACGAGAATATTCCCAACCACCATCGACGGAGACTTTTGGTCGGAAATACGTATTTCCGACTAAAAAATGTCTTTTCCGACCGAATTTAACCTTCAGAAATGATGTTTCCTGCTGTAGTGATATAAATAATAGAGCAAAACTACGAAGGAAAGAATGATTAAGAGTGATATCGAAGAAGAATATGCTTTAATCTGTATAATTTTCATCAAACATTAATTTTATCGCACAAAAAAAAAAATCAAAATGGATCAATTTGAACTTAATTTGGTGTGCATTTAGTCTTTAAATCTCTCTTCAATGCTTAAGATTGATACAGAGGGGTATGATTTTACGTATTTGAAATTCAATTCAATGTGTTTTTGAATATTCTTGATTGATTTGAGTATATACCACTTTCTTAATTCACAAATTTCATTTTAAAATTGCTCTATGATAGTATAATTTTGCCTAGTTTCAGTCTCTTACTCTTTATAATTGTAACTACATAGGGTGACTTCAAATGAATTAAAACATGTAAAAGAAAAAAATTTGGGTAAAATTCTGTTTAGTCCCTCAAGTATGATTTCGTTCTCGTTTCAGTCCCTGCCTTTCTAATTTAATCCCAAAAGTCCATGAACTCAAAATATTAAATCCAACGGGTCCATTCCCTCCATTTCATCCAGTTGCTTGCTGGCATGTCAGTTTTCTACTTGCCAGCTCAGCACCATGTAAGATGCCAATTTTGTAAACTGATGAATTTTCCCTTGCCCCTTGGCCTTTATTACGGTAGTTTGAGACATAGATAGAACCCGTAATTCCCTTCAAACCCTAAAATTTGAAAACCTCGACTCTCTCCCAAACCCGTAACCCCCAAACCTGCAATCTCTAAACCCGTAATCCCCAAATCCATAATTTCGATTTTGATCCAGTTCAAATTCGAAACCGATACAACTGAAGGTGAAATCCAGCTAAAATAGTGAATGAAAGGGATCCGAGTTGGAACCCGATAAATAGAGGTGGCAACATGGTGGTGAAGGACGTCGATGTTTGGGTTCCTCGAGATGAAGAAGGCGAGAATGATGAGCTCCCTAATTATGGTGAGTTTTGATTGCGCCCAATCTGCTGTGATTTGTGTGTACGGATTGATGGTCTTTGTTTCTAGGGTTTTTGAAAAAAAAAAATTTAGGAGTTTTAAATTTACAGGGTTTGTGGATGACTATGTAACTATTTTTGGTCAAAATATTCATTTTCGAATGATTGGTGTAGGATTTAAAGGATTTTGCTATGGTTTGCTGGGGTCGATTTGTAGGGTTTCTAAAAAGTTAATGGCTTTTTAGCTTTTCGAGTTTCTGAGTTTGGGGATGTATGTTTATAGCTGAGATTGAGGGTTGGTGTGAGGTGTAAAGTATGAAAATGAGTGTTTGATATAGTTTGTGAAGCTGCTGGATCGTTGAAACCGTGTGCATATGCTTTTAATATAGGCCAAGTTGTTGTTGAATTGATTTTGCCTTTTAATATTGGGTCCTAATACTGCTGTGTGGTCCTAGCAAAGATTGAATTGTTTAGTCTCCCATGTGAATAGTTTGGCTATGTGTGGTCTTGTTGTCTGCTTGTTGAGTTTTATATTTGTCCCCTTTCTATTTTGTGTTATACCTCTTTTAAGAGGCAAAGAGTAATGGTTGTGAGTCTTTATTAGCTGTTAGGTTAAGTAAATAATGTTTTTCATTGACCTATGCAGTTCATCCAGACTATTTTACAGTGAAAATATTTCATGGAGGGCGCATAAGTGGCAACAACTATGTTGGAGGGAAGGTAGATCACTATGACAATGTGGACAAAAATAGGATGTCCCTTGTTGAAGTTAATAATATGGTGAAGCAGCTAAATCCAACTTATGCAGATCAAAGGATTGATTATTAGTACCGGATTGGTGATGAAGGAGACTATCTGACTAAGTTGGTGACTGATTTGGATGTGGTCACTATGTGTACTGCTGTTCCTTTTTGGAGATTGATAATTATGTACTTGGACCATAAGGGACCAGAAGATATAGATGATGTCTTATTCATTTATGAAAACTTCTTTTTTAGTTAAATTGGTAGCAGTGTTGTAATAGAAGAGCTACCCAATGAGCCTAGATCTAGACATAACAATGGAGTTATGATTTGGGAGCTTAAGGACCATGTGCCTACCCAAGCTAGCAATGCTTGTGGAGTTGATCCAAAGGAAAAAGGGAAACAAAAGCTGCTGTAATATACAATACCATCAGATAAGGGTAAGGAAAGTGGTAATCAATGTCCAAGTGGTGTAGGGCAAGGTTCAAGAAGTATAGGGCAGTCAAGTGTAGTAATAGGTTCAAGTGATGTAGGAGCAGGTTCAAGTGGTTTAGGAGTAGGTTCAATTGGTATAGGGCAGTCAAGTAATGGTGTAGACAATAAAGGGCAAGGGCTGCAAGATGTTGACCTTCTAGATTATCTTCCGTCATATGGTGGTGGTGAAGGCATTGAGGTTGACCATGAAGATGAAGATGGGACAGCTAGCAGTGAGGATGATGCTTACAATCCTATAGCAGAGGATGATGACTATGACCAGTTCGGGGTAGATGATGATGACTGGTTAGATGATGTTGAGCATGAAGAAGCTTCACACAGAAAAGGAGATAGTGGAGGTACTATTGGAGAGAGGTCTAGTTTGCAACATGAGGAACCAAATTTTGAAGATAATGAAGACATGTTTGCTGAGCAAGAGTCTATTGAGGAACCACCTAATTACATTGTTAACTCTGATGGAGAAAAGGAGGAGATATGGTTGTATTTTAACCCTAAAACTGATATGAGAAGACCTGTTGTCAAGTTGGGGATGATGTTCGACACAGTTCAAATTTTGAGAGAAGCTCTTCGGGAGATGGTTGTACAAGGCGGCTGGGAGTATATTTTTTTGAAGAATGACAAAATAAGACTAAGGGTCATATGCAAGGAGGAAGATTGCCCATTCGAGCTGTGTACTTCAAAATGCAGCATGAGGATACTTTGATGATCAAGGGTTACAATCCAAAACACAATTGCACAAGGAAGTATAACAACAACATGGTGAAACAGAGATTCTTAGTAGCAAAGTTCAAGGACCAGATTGCTCTCAATGAACATTGAAAACAAGGTATATTTACTTGAAACATTCATGATTGAGATTTCTTTCTTATAAGCTATTTGAATGTGAGTTTAATCAAATTGTCATTTGGCGTTGCAAATTCACTAGTTAAGACAATGTATGCCAGTATTAGAGCAAGGGTTCAAGCCAAATGGCTTATAAGGTGAAGAGGGCAACTTTGCTGGAAGTATCAGTTTCCAAGGTTGAGAGATTATGGAAATGAGCTGAAGAGGGCTGATCCAGATACTACAGTGGATATTAAGTGTGATTTTAGCAGCACTTCCAAGAATCCAGTCTTCAAAAGAATATACATTTGCTTGAGAGCCTTGAAGAATGGAATCAAGGATGGCTATAGAAGTCTGATTGGTTTGGATGGTGCACACTTGAAAAGTGCTTTTGGGGGATAGCTTTTGACAGCAATGGGTTTAGATGCCAATAACACAAGCTGGGTTGTTGCATATGTAATGGTTAAGATGGAGAATAAGGACTCATGGATTTGGTTTTTGGCTGGAACTTTTATGCAAGGACTTGAAGATCAAGGAGGATGGAGCTGGATGGGTTGTTATTAGTGATAAGCAGAAAACGCTCAAACCTGCATTTGAGAAGTGGTCCCAAGTGCACATATCCGATTTTGTGTCAAGCATATGTGGACTAACTTCACAAAACTTTTCCCTCGTAAAGTGATGAAGGATCATATGTGGAAATGTGCTAAGTCCAATACTATGCCTTACTATCTTAATGACACTGAGGAGATGAAAGTCCTTAATGAGGATGCTTACAATTGGATGACAGGTATTTGAATACAATTTGTTTTTACAAGTATAGGGTTTATTTTATTTGCTATTTTTAACTGCTGTTTTGGTTTTGCAGAAGATGAAAGGCCTCCCAAACATTGGTGTAGGGCATTCTTCAATACAACCAGTAATTGTGACATTATGGACAACAACCTATGTGAGGGTTTCAACTCATGAATTGTGGAAACTAGAAAGAAGCCACCAGTCAGCATGTTTGAAGACTAAGATTGAAGCTTATGAAGAGGATTCATGTGAGAATGGCAAAAATGGAGGCTTATGAAGGAAATATCTGCCCTAAGCCAAGGCAAGTGTTGGAGAAAAGCAAGGTGAAGGCTGCAATTGAATGTACTCCAACATTCAATGGTGGGGATGAAGCTGAGGTTGAGAATATAGAACCAAACAAGAATAGTGTGAATCTAAGGTTGAGGACATGTAGTTGCAAGAGGTGCGACTTGACTGGAATCACATGCAAGCATGCAGTTTTAGCCATACATTTTAGGAGGCAAGACCCAGATGACTATGTTGCTGATTGTTATTTCAAGAAGAGGTATGTGATTATCTACAACAATTTCATAAGAGCTGTTAACAGCATGGACTTGTGGGGAAGATGTGAAGATCCACCAATCTTACCTCCAGCATATTCAAGGCAGCAGGGTAGGCCTAAGATACAAAGGATTAAGGATTCCTTTGAAAAGCTTCAAACAACTGATGATAAGCTTGGAAGACAGCAGAGATCCCCAAAGTGTGGGAATTTCACCAAGTAGGCCATAATGTTAAAACCTGTCAAAGACACTTGCCACCAAAGGAAAACAAGAAGGGGAAGGTCAGCAATGAAAAAGGTCAAGGTTCTGATAAGGTATTTTTGATTTTAGGATGCTTTGAACTGATTTGATATGACAAAGAAAGGTCAATTTATAACACAATGAAACTGTTATTGCTTGCTGCAGGCCAAGAGAGGGAAGAAAGGTCATATGTCTGCAAATGAATTGAAGAAGAAAGTAAGGGAGAGAGCAGAGTATCAAAGGGTAAGATTGTCTTGAGTTTTAATGTTTAGATGCTACTTGTTTGACCAGTTGTTGACTTGATTTAATGGTTATTTGTGTAGAAAAAGTTTGTTGCTGCCAAAGCTGCAAAGTCATCCACATCAAGGCTTGCACAATCTACAACCAAACCTACAAGCTCCAGGCTAGCCCAAACTACATCTGCCCCAACCAGACTTATGAGTTCAAGGCCTCCACAACCTTCAACAGCATCAAGCAAGCAGGTTGCAACTTCAACAAGGACATCTTAGAGGATCAAAGAAAGGTCAGTTACAAGAGATGGAAAATAGGAAGTATGACTCAATGTCTAGCATAGGCAGCAATTTCATTCTTGACATCCTTTTTTGTGCAACTATGTGCTGTGTCACTTAGTTGCTAGCTCTAATCTTTTGTGAAGATGATTAGAGCTAAATTTCAACAGATCTGAACAATTTATGAGGGATGTAATGCTCTAATTTTGGTTTTTGTTACGTTAGAGCTTTTTCGTTAGGTTGCAGCAAATACTATGCCTATTATGAATGAAAGTGTTCTTATTTTCAGTTCATGGATTTTATGAGTGAATGCTTTTGTTGATGAATTGAGGAGCAAAATGAAATGTGTTTTTGTTGTCGATGAATATTTGAGGATTTGTGTTGAGGTATTTAACCATTGGAGGGAATTATGTAAGAAATTGAAGCAGGGGAAAATTCGTCAGTTTACAAAATTGGCGTCTTACGTGGTGCTGAGCTGGCGAGTCGAAAACTGATATGTCAGCAAGCAACCAGATGAAATGGAGGGAATGGATAAGTTGGACTGAAAATTTTGAGTTTAGGGACTTTTGGGATTAAATTAAAAAGGCAGGGACTGAAACGAGAATGAAGTCATACTTCAGGAACTGAATAATAGTTAGCCCAAAAAATTATATCAATCACTAAACATGTAGCTAAAAACTATAACTTAACTATCTAATGTCGAATTCGAACCCTAAATCTCAAATATGAACTATAAAAATAGTTTTTTTTTTTCTGGATAAATAATTGTTTTATATTCTTTATTGATTAATTCATTCCAATATCTCAAATAAAACAATAATATGAACAAATAGGACGAATAACATCCATTCACACACATATAGCCATAATTCATGTGTTCATGATGACTTATTTCACATATAATTTACTGATAAAGGTATAGTACGTTAACATTTTTAATATATGTTCAATTTCATGTAATATTTACCACTTTGAGGACTCATGTTACCAATTTGAGGACTAATGTGGTAACTAGAAAAAAGTTCTCATTAAGGTAAATACAGTTTTTATTAGAGCAAAGTAGATATTAGAAAAAAGTCTTCATTAAGATAACTAAGATTCTCATTAGAGTAAAGTAGATTTATCATTTGGGTAATTGAGTCATAAAAATGGTAACTGTAGAAGGTTCTCATCTGAGTAATTAATTTCTAAAAGTAATAATTGTATATATGTTGTATATTAATATACTATAAAATTTCTCATAATTTTTATTTTTTATAGGACTTGACATTCTCTATATACTAAAATTGCAGAATCATTGTTCATGGCTTAGTAGTTAGAAATAGTGTGCTCGAGCCAGCACGGAAAAAGACGAGTTTGTCCATTTTATTTATTTATTTATTTTTTTATGATACTGCCATTCGCTCTAGATATACGAACCCAGCATTAGCACCAACCTCATTTTTTCCGTTCTTTGTGTGTGAGTGCTTCAAAGGATCTAAAATACCAAAATACAGCTACTATACACCATTTATTCTAGTCTAAATGAGCAACACTTCAAAGAGCCCTAGGCGCCGTTCTGACGCCTAAAACTGGCACCAGGTGTTTTGAAGAAATCTCATATTTCTTCGAGAATCTAATGGGGCGTTGCCGGGATTGCCATCTTATTTTTCATGAGCAGGGCTTATGCCCCTTTGCAGGTAGAAAAGCCGAGCAAAACTTTGATCCAAAGGGGGTGGAAAGTCGTGTGGAATTGCCTAGTTCTTTTGTAGGTTTTGCACAGTGCAACTTCACAAAAAAAACATTTCAATTCTAGGGCATTTAGACGCCCATTCTGCCCCTCATTGCAAGAAACTTGTTTGGCCCCAGTTCCTCATCCAAGATGCAAAAGCCAATGGTCATTCGCAATGCAAACCTACAGGCACCTACTAATGCAGACAAGTAGCTTGCCTTAGTCCCAGGTGCAGAACAGTCGCCATTGAAACGAGTGAGGCCTGGTTCTCCTTTTGCCTTTCCAAAGAAGATGAAACTCATGCTAGGAGACCTAGCTGTGGGCAATACTGGCTCATCGGCACCACCAAAGAAAGTGAAATTGCTTGCAGCTCCAGTCAAGTTCTTAGCAAAGTCGCTGGGTTTAGTTGAGATACTGGGAGGAATGCTTGTTCCAGCAGAGGTAATGCCACTTAGGGGAGTTGCCCAAAACGACTCTAATATGAAGAAGAAACGGGGTAGGCCATTGGGGTCTAAGAACAGGAACCCTTCAAAATCGAAGAACAAAGTCTTTGTTGAAGATGTGCTATCTTATCTTCACTCAGGGAAGCCTGCTAGCCATGGCGCGAAGGGCAAGGAAAAGATTTAATTTTCTACTCTTTTAGCCTATTACTATGCTTGCTTTCATAGTTGAATAGGCTCGCCGTAATAAGTGAGCATGATATGTCGAATGAATAGTCCTAGTCTATGTATCATCACGATGTTTTCTTGCATCACAACTTCTTGAGAATCTGTACGTGATAGTGGAAGGATATGTAGATGGCCTTACTAATTTTAATGAAATCACTATAATTATTTGTCAAAAAATCGGGTCAATACTTTTAGTACGTGGGGTCTAAAATACCTCGAAATACAGGCAATTTACACATTTTAACCGTAAAACAGCCAATATGACGGGTCGGCCCGAAGACCCGCTGTAGTTTCCGCTGCGGAGACGAATTGTGGTAGGTGTTTACATAGAGTTAAGACCAAAACAGAGAGAAAGGGTTTCGGCAGAGGAAGAAGAAAAAGAGAAGAGAGAGAGAGAGAGAGAGAAAGGGTCCGGTGGCTATTTCCATGGCCACTCTCCGCTCCTTCATCTCCTCCTCTTCTTCTCTTCATCTACTCCCTCCTCCTCTGCTTCGCTTTTCTTCTCCTCCTCCTCCTCCTATCTTCCGCCACGTCGCCACCCCTAGAGGATTCTCGCGCCTGGTTCTCGCTTCTTCGGCTTCTCCTTTCGATGATCTCAGACGTCCGATTCAATCCTCCAAGGTCAGCTACGAACTCTCTCTCCTTTGCCAATTCAATTCCAATCTGAAGTTTGTGAATTATGTTTGTTAAATTAGGGTTCAGTTGTGGAGTTCAGAGCTGCAAGTAACTTGATTTTCAATATGATTAAGCTAGAATTATGATAGAAGAGATGGAAAATTGTGAATGTTGAACTGAATTGGGAGCGAGGAATGAGTAATTAGCTGATGCCATGTCTAATGTTTTACTATCAGGGAATTTGTGAATTATGTTTGTTGAATTAGGGTTCAGTCGTGGAGTTGAGCTGCAATGACCTTGAGTTTCGATATGATACAAGATGTAGAACTGAATTGGGAGTGAGTTCAAAGCCTTGTATCATATGGTATGAGTAATATGCTTATGGCGTGCATATAAAGCCTTATGTTTTACAATCAGGGAATTTAATGCAGCTTAGGATGCTAATGAATTTTTATAGTTAAGAAGAAATATTGAACACTCTTTGATGTATCTTGGTGGGTTTTTTGGGGAATTGAGTACATTATTGTGATGACATGCCCTAGAAATGTTGTTATTAATCAATGAATGTGTTATATTTCTTTCTTGTAGAAATCGGTTCTCTCAAATTTGATACAAGAGATAGAGCCCTTGAACGTGAGCCTCATTCAGAAGGATGTTCCACCTATGACTGTGGATGCTATGAAAAGAACTATTTCAGGCATGTTGGGCTTACTTCCATCTGATCAATTTCACGTTGTTATTGAGGCTTTATGGGAACCACTCTCCAAGTTGTTGGTTTCTTCGATGATGACTGGGTATGCAAATTCTTTATATCAAAAGCAACAATTTAGCTATATTTAATCATTTTTATCTTGTGTTTTGCGAGAGAGAACTCTATCAATCTGTCGTGGTTCTTTAACAAAACTCCTCCTCGTTTTCCTCTATTGAAGCCTTTATTTAGTTTGTCCCACTCCATAATCAATTCTAAGTTTGATGTTAGTATTCATTTTATGCAACTCAGGTTATGATCTAGTTTAAGATGACATACTTTATTTTAAGTAAAGTTTTTTTTTTGTCAACTAATAAAAAATTCTGGAGGTACTTGACATTGTATGGATTTGTTCCTTTTATCACAGATATACTCTAAGGAATGCTGAATATAGACTTTGCTTAGAACGAAACTTTGATATATATGAAGAAAATCTTGAAAAGCAAACATCAGAAGATTCTAACGTTGATTTACAAGGGATGCTGCTTGAAAGTGCAAATATAATCAAATTTCATGCAAAAGACGAGTTTTCACCTAAGGCTGGAGAAGTGATGGAAGACCCATTGGAGAATCTTGATATTCAAGGCCTCGGTGAAGTGTCACCTGAGGTTCAACAATATATTCTTCATTTGCAGGCTCATTTGTCTTCTGCCAAAAAGGTATTCAATAGTAATCTTCCGTGGAGTTAATCATATGAGTTTGTTAGATGTCATGATTTATCAATGTTTTACACAATTTTATGCTAAAGCAACTAAAGTAATGTTTTGTTATATCTCATGCTTAATTCTGGATATAACTAAGTGATAGGCCCTTGTTAGAGGCACCAAAGGACAATTTCAGAAAGAAAGTGTTATCCATGATCCATCAAGATTCCTCTTTAGGCGTCAGCAAAGTTGCATTTAGAGATTATATTTGTTTACTGATTCTAGTGGCTGGGTTAAGAACTTTTCTTGTATGTAATTGTTTGAACAAGTCATTGCTTAGTGCTAACGCTTTAAGATGCCAGTCCATTTATGTTTCATGGACTTAGTTAGGTTGTTGCTTGTGATTAGATATCTAAGTATTGGGTTCATTTTCGCCATATTGGAGATTGGAGTGCCTGATAGACCTGGCCTACTGATGTCATGCCATGTCATCGGTAGTGCATCAGGGTGAAATGAAGGGATTTGGTAACAAGAAGAGTCAATATATTGTCTTTCATGTATGCCTCAAATTTGTACCATAGAACCATAACATAAATATATATTTCAATTTTTTCACAATTGGTTTTCATAGCACGAGTCATCATGTTGTCTTTTGTGTCCCTGGCCTACCCGAAAGGTCTATTGATTTGCAATGATTGAGTTTTGGAAAGCTCTAGTCTTGGGATTTGGGTTTTATTTGCAGATATCAGAGAAAAATAAATCATTACAGCATATTTATTTTTCTTTTCTATCCCCATGTTAAGCTTGGCATTGATTGACATCTTCTCCATTTCTTTCAACAACTGATAAATTATTTGTGTTTAGAAGAATTCTCAAATCTCTTTTTTGTTTTCTTGAAGGAACTCCACGATGTCAAAAGGAAAAGTGCTGCTCTTCAAATGCAACAGTTTGTTGGGGAAGAAAAGAATGATTTACTGGACTATTTAAGATCACTACAGCCCGAAAAGGTTTCTATTAATTTGTGCAACATACAATAGTTAATTTTCATTATGTTTCCTAATTCGGTCTTTGCATATAATCATATGCTAGTGATAGATACAATTACAACAAGCTTTATATGAAGTGTGATGATTATTAGGTCTTTTACTGCTAGTTATTTTATCATCAGTACCAGTACCATCCTGCAATGTATAGCTTGTTATGTCTTTAAAGCCTGATGAGGACACATCATCTGGGAGTGGTTATGTTGTGAAATGAACCTTTTGCTCTAGGGATTTTTCATGCAACTTCTATATCAATGATGTTTCCTTTTCCGTGCAAACCCCTTTCTTGATAGGATGACATAAGAAAAATGAAATTGTGACAGTTGGTCTAACTTTCCTCTTCTTATCCTCTATACATCCAAAATGGTATTAATGCTGTGTTTCTTCCTTTTCCTGTCGAGATTATAGAAATTTAAGGTTGGTAGCAGTTTCTAATATCTTCATTTGATTTAACTGGGGAGAAAGCCGGCTTTGAACTGAGGTTATGTTATTGGCATATTGAGTCTAAGATAACTCTTAACAGCGTGAAATAGTTTGTCTCCTTTTCCACGGAATGATTTTTCATCATGCTTTAAACTCTCTGAGGAGGCCATGAATGCAATCCTTCACTCCCCCCATGTTTCAAAATAATAAATATGTTGACATGTCAGTCTAATTCATGTTGATGGATGTATAGGGATGAGGTGTGGCTTTTGGTTAACTTTCGGACTCACTTGGAAATTATCAGGTTACTGTAACATAATTTTACATTGATATCTCTAATTTTTAGTACTGCACTTGATAATTGTTACCAAATTTCTTCGTCCGTGCATTCTATTTACTATACTTGTGCTCTAACCTTGGGGGCATGGGTGGCTAACAATGTATCAAATTTAGCTTCTTTTAGTGCACAGTTATCTATATGAACAGCTTTCGATTGCAGTTTGATGATTGACCTATTAACTCTATAAACAGGTAGCTGAGCTATCAGAACCAACATCCCCTGAACTTAAAGAAATAATCCACTCTGTTGTCCATGGTCTACTTGCAACCCTTTCTCCAAAGATGCATTCTAAGGCGCCTCCTTTATCTGAGAATACCTCAGCTGGAGCAATAAATGTCGGAAGTGAAGATTGTACTGAACTAGTTGAAAACACATCACTTCAATTTCAGCCGCTTATTCTATTAACGCGGGACTACCTAGCACGCCTCCTCTTCTGGTAGGGCCCTTTTTATTTAGTTTAATTTTGCTTCCCCCATTTCATTTCTTTTCTTTTGGGTGCTTTGTTGTGTAGAAATTTCCTTCTTTTCTGTGCATGAGTAGGTTTTTTTCTCCAAGGGAAATTTTTATTATCAGTGATTATTCTTCTCTTTTCTATCATCGGTTTCCATTTTTATTAATCCACTCTCTCTTTCTCAAGGTGCATGCTGTTAGGACACTACCTTAAGGGCCTCGAGTATCGAATGGAGCTAACCGAACTTCTTGCCCTAACAAGCAATCCTGAAGGTGATACCCCTGATGGGCAACAAATTGCCTAAATGTTTGTCTCCCTTCTTGCATTTGTACATAGATGTGTTGATAGCATACAAAATTTGTTTCTATATTATGAAAGACACTGAAGAACGAAAGTGGGTTATTTATGCCAAAACTGTACATCTTGCTTTATTTAGTGTACCACCTTTATCGGTAATAATCTCTTTGTTCAAGTTTTTTTTTCGATGAAGGAAAATTACAAAGCAAACCCTCTAAAACAACCTAACTGAAAAAGATCAAAACAGAAGAGGAAACTAATCAGGCCACCTAGCAACATCAATTTTGTGAACTAGATTTGCCTAAGTATCATTTTGTGAACTAGATTTGCGTAAGTATCTGCAACAAAATTTGCCTCTTTCCATATATGTACAAAATCAATCTGCTGAAACTGAGTAGCCAGTATCTCTTTGTTTAAGTTATTACAAGAGTTTTGCCAAATGAATGTAAGGAATAGATTATAGTGAGGATAATCGTGTTTCGGTTATTCCCTTTCTGAACATTGAAATTGTTCTAATCTACTAACGATTCCCATCTCCATGCCTAACATTGGAACCAAGGGTTTCATCTCCATGCTATGATCATGGATCTTGCTGTTAACAATGGAGATGAGATTATGCTTTACTATGATTCAAATAAAGGACGTTAAACGTTCAAGGATATAATCGATCAGAGACCCTTTCCAATTCCCCTAAATCGGAACATTATGATTGACATATTGATCTCCTGCTGCAATTGGAGAACTGGCATTCAAGTATGGTACATGTTATCCATATATAGATGCCAGCACAGTAATCCACCTGCATTTCATAAATTGGCTTATGGTAAACAAGATAATCTGAATATGCAAATTTGCATTACTAATTGTCATATGACACATTTTCAATACCATTTCGGTTAAAATTGTGTAGTATTGCACTATTGAGTGATCGTATGCAGCAAAACAAGCTTCATTACGTTGCTCTAGAGTAAAATATGTGATTTTGGGAGTAGCCCACATGTGCAAAACAGAGGTAATGACTAATGGGACTTTTAATGGAAATAAGTTTTCAGAGAGCATCAATATAAGTCAGCTTGCTGATGATCAAAGGTTCAAGCATCATGGCGCGTGCCGTATAAGCTTGCTCAACAAGGAGATCTCAATAGACCATGGAGTGCCCCAGAAAGTACAAAGCTCCTCAACATAGTATATCTTACAAAGTTTCAATCTTCTAATTTTGTTATCCCCAAAAGCATACTTGCATTTTATATTTCTGATAGCGCAGCTGATGCATGCAATAACATTATAAGCCACAGAAAGAAACTATGTTTTCTCGGGTAATAACAATATAAGCCAACAGAATAGTTACCTGAAAGCTCCAATTATCTGAAAGTTCACTAACAAGCATACCAGAGAGTAAAGACTAATAGACTGAAGCATAGAGCCAATGTTTGGTACTTCTCGGAGTGTGTCACTTCCCTAAGCCCATAATTATTTTAGTCGGTGACGTGATTACAGGTTTGAAGCTTCCAAAGGGTGGCGTGAGAAATTTCCGATCCAAGTGCAATTTCTTCAAAATTGTCATTGTGCAGGTCTCCACGAGAATGGGAGGAAGAAATTTTCTCAAGACAAGTTTCTACACCCCTTTCAAGATATTCAAAACTAAATTTTACAAGTTCAATTAGGCTTTCAATTGCTAGCTCCAAATAAAAGAGAGAGAGAAAAAAAAACAGACAAGAAAATGAAATCAAATCAACTTGGAATCCATGATCTCACCTGACTGGACTAGTGACAGCTTCTTAGGTAGTTAGGTCCTAATTTTTGTCACATCATCATGAAGCAAAATTGCAGGTGCTATCAGATTTTGCAGAGACGAGACGAATGTGTTCAGATGGTCAAAAGTGATAAGTATTAGTTCCTATCACAAAAATTTCTAGGAAACCGGTGAAAGAAAGGCAAATGAAATTAAGTTAAGCTATACAGTTGAGCATTTATCAAGAAAATTCCCAAGGATTTCCCATAACCTAGAAACTAGACCTCTGTCTGGTTTTATATGTGCTATGGAAACAGAAGCAGTAAGCAGATAAGCTATACATATTGCTTTGAACTATAATGATAAATGGTACCTCATGCAAATTATTTGAAACTGGACACAAATGATATATTTCAATGTTCCGGAAATATAAAAATGTAAAAAGGAAGTCTGCTCAAAGAAACAGAAAAAAAGAAAAGAAAAAGAAGAAGACACTTTGAGCTGAACTATTAAACCCAAATAATGCGCATTGGCACATTTTCAAAATAAGAACTAAATTTTTGAGGGAAAGTAAAAAAAGCAAGAAAAGAAGTGAGTCAACACTCAAACTTGTAGCCAACCATGTGAAGTGTTTGGAGATCAAATGCCAGAGGAACCAAATGCTTGTACTGAATTGGGCACAAAGATGTTCAAAAGACATTTGCCAAGACTTGCTATGCCAACATCAGTTAATCCCTTTGAGGGTTAGGTATTGCAAGAAGACAGAATACTGATATTTATATTGTGTGATATCACTGATATTCCATATGGTTTGTGAAGTGAACTTCACAGAACATTCGCCAGTCTCCTAATTTTTTTATTTTTTATTTTAAAGCTGAATGGAACTCCACTATGCTGGAGGTTCCATACCAATGTTATTATTGCTAAAACCAACATACTTTTGTTTGTGTGTGTTGGGGGGGGGGGGGGTGAGAATGTATAACCTACACCCCATGGAGAAGTATTACAGTCCTCAAGAAGTGCATCTATAATGATATTAGGAGTCTCCTCTAACCATACACACTCATTAGAATCACTGCTAGCAAGGTGAGCAAGCCGATGCGCCAGATTGTTTGCTTCTTGGTACACATGCCTAACATGAGCACCACTTACATCCCCTATCAAGGCCTTAATATCATCAATCAAGTAAGCCTAATAGAGAGGAGTCCTCTTCATCTCTTTGTACCACTGCTACCAACATGGCATTGTCACTTTCAAATTCCACTTGTTATGATCCATGTTGAATGGCTAGGAGAACCCCAGCTCTTACAGTACGAGTTTTTGAGTGAAAAGCTTAGGTAACACTCCTTGGTCCTGTACTAACTTCGGGCAGTCTCCTAATCTAGGAAGACTGCATTGGTTATCAAAATGAACTGTCTGCCAAAGTTGCAGTATCAGGATTAAGGAAACTATATACGCCAAGGATCTATTGGATGGCCCTCTCATATAATAAATCAATCCTCTCACCAAATATCACCATCCTATTCCTTAATAAATTTGAAATTTTTCTTAATCTGTATTGAGTGATGGAAGCTTGTTATGCCAACATCAGTTAATCCCTGTGGCTCACATATATTGTGTGACAAAGGAAGCACAGACAAAAGTATCATGCTTGATGTTATCTGTGGTAAGGTTGAAGGTTCAGTTTCTGCACAAAGTTAATATACTAAGTAACACCAAGATAGGGCAGCCTAAACCTAATCTAGGCAGGCTGTATTGGTTATCAATATACACTGTCTACCAAAAGTTTCAGTATTAGGAAACTACATACGCCAAGGATTCATGAATGGCCCCTCTAATGTAATAAATCAATTCTCTCACAAGCACTCAAAATCTCACCATCATTTTTCTTAATAAATTACAAATTTTGCTTTATCTCCGTATTGCATAATGAAACTTGATGCACCAACATAATTCCTCCTTAACTAACTTATGTAAACCACCTGGTGCTACTACATTCATTCTATGAGAGACAAGTATATAGCTTATTTGAAACTTTTTATTTTTTTATTTTTTACAATCTTTTAATTGAACCTTTCAACCCAGAGAATGAGGAAAAGTATCAATTATGAATGAAGGCAGAAATTCGCCCCCTAAGGACACACCTTTTGAATAACTTTACATGGGTCAGTCCCCCTTCCGTAATGTAAATTTGGGAAAATGATAATATGCAGATGATATGAACTTAGAAAAATGACGAGCTTATATTCTCTGAAAAAAAAAAAATTCAATCAATGTATGTATTTACCATATGACAAATATCATGTAGCAGTGCTCTACTATATTCAAGACCCGAAAATTATGCGTACCTGAAGCAACCAAAACATTAAAAGGCTTAGACGAACCAACAGCAATAATAGACTATTAGACTATTATTCAACCAGTACCTGTTTTCAAATGCCAAGGCAGTCATCTTCATTTCAGCTGAAGCCTTCCATTCATTCTGACTTAGCATCAAGCCAAACTACTAGTGATTTAGAAAGACACATCTCAGTGTAAGAGACCACCAAGAGTCTAAGATAGTGCCATGATGCCTTACGGAGAAATGAACTGGCCTATTAAGAGGATAAATAAGTTGTCATGAACTAGCCATGATGTCAACTGTCAAATTCATGTTATTTACACAAGATAGTAATGAGTTGAATGAAATATCTATGAAACAATTCATGGAAATGGCCTACATCTGAACTTAAAAAAAATTGTAATTTGTCAGCTTCAACTAGGCAGTGACAACAAAATTTTAATATCCAAGCCTGATTATACTTGGAACACTGCAAAAGTCAACACTAGAAAATGTTTGGGCACAAGGAGGCTGCGGGTATAGAAACTAAATATAGGTTTAGACAAGATATTAATTGTAGGATAGCTCGCAAATAACTTTGTACACAAATCTCAGGGCACATCCAGTTATATTGCCTAGCTATCATGAACATTACTAGAGACCATGATGGTAACACAAAACATGAGCCTAGCTATCATGAACATTAATTTTTCTGGTCCAATTATAATAATATAAGAGTATCACATTGGTTCTCACTATTCTCTAAACCAAAGCTCCAAAAAGAAATCAAGTCGTCAATTGTATTTGTGGCAGCACCTATGATGATAATACCTTAGGAAAACAAGTTTTACCTGTCATGAGAAGCATCTCCACTCTAAGCACTCTAAGGCAATATAACTTTGATGGAAGGAAGAAATTTCCAAAAGGGCAGGGCGAGAAAATTCCCATCCAAGTGCAATTTCTTCCAAATTGTCATTATGCATTTCTCCACGAGAATGGGAGGAAGAAATTCTCTCTTAAGACAAGTTTCTACACCCCTTTCAAGAACTTCAAACCTAAATTTTACAAGTTTAATTAGGCTTTCAATTGCTAGCTTCAAATAAGAGAGAGAGAGAGAGAGAGAGAGAGAGAGAGAGAGAGAGAGAGAGAGAGAGAGAGAGAATCAAATCAACTTGGAAACCACGATCTCATCTGACCAGACTAGTTACAGCTTCTTAGATAGTTAGGTCCTAATTTGGTCACATCATCATGAAACACAATCGTTTAAATGCAGGTGCTATCAGATTGTGTAGAGACGAATTGAATGTATTCAGATGGTTAAAACTCAAAAGTGATAAGTATTGGTTCATATCACAAAAATTTCTAGGAAACCGGTAAATGAAAAGCAAATGAAATTAAGTTAATCTATTTAAGGATATCAAGAAAATTCCTAGGGATTTCCCACAACCTAGAAATTATACCTGTGTCTGGTTTTATATATATGTGGTAGGGAAACAGAAGTAGTAAGCAGATAAGCTATCTATATTGCTATGAAATTATGGATAACTGGCGTCGCATGCAAATTATTTGAAATTGGACACAAATGATAACATTTCAATGCTCCAGAAAAAGAAAAAAAATTACTTAATTAGTAAAAAGGAAGTTTGCCCAAGAAATAGAAAAAAGAAGAAGAAGAAGAAGAAGAAGAAAAAGAAGACACTTTCACCTGAACATTTTAACACAACTGATGCATATTGGGCCATTGACACATTTAAGAAAGACTGAAAATCTTGACAGAAAGTAAAAAACTTCCAAAGCAAGAAAACAAGTGAGTCGATACGCACACTGGTAGCCAACCAGGTGAAGTGTTTGGAGATCAAATGCCAGGTCACCCAGCACAAAAGAAGTACAAAACATATCTTCCAAGAAAAATTGCTATGCCAACATCAGTTAATCCCTTTGAGGGTTAGGTACTGCAAGAAGACAGAAAACTGATATATTGTGTGATATGCCATATGATCTGTGAAGTGGACTTTACAGAACATTTGGCAGTCTCCTAATCTAGGCAGACAACATTGGTTATCAAAACGAACTGTCTGCCAAAAGTTTCAGTATTAGGATGTAAGAAACTGCATACTCCAAGGATCTATTAGATGGTCCTCTAATAAGAAATCAATCCTCTCACAAGGACGTAGAATAGCTCCATCGATCCTTTTTCTCTATGAATTTGAAATTTTGCTTAATCTCTATATTGCGCGATGGAAGCTTGTTATGCCAACACCATTTAATCCCTATGGCTCACATATATTGTGTGAAGAAGGAAGCACAATCATCACTGATGTTATCTATGGCAAGCTTCAAGGTTCACTTTCTGCACAAAGTCAAAATACTAATTAACACCAAGATTGGGCAGCCTAACTCTAATCTAGGCAGGCTGCATTGGTTATCACTTATCAATATATACTCTCTGCCAAAAGTTTCAGCATTAGGAAACTCTAACATGAACAGATGTCAACTGGTCAAATAAACAAAGCAGCTATTAACATGGATGTCGTACAATTTCAATGAGTCATTATCTGAACCAGCTATTAGCTGGCATTCACCATAACAAATAAACAAAGCATAATTAGAATTTGCCAAATCAAGAGAGATATGGATAAAGTAACATGACGATAACAAATATTTGAGTGTCAACAGAACTCTCTGCATTTGAATAGCAATTTCAACATATATTTTCGCCTGAAGAAATTTTCACATTCAAATATTGAAAGCACTATCTGAGATGCCAAAGGATTCCACGGTTTCCACCAACGAATTGCTTCCGAACATACTTAATTTCTACAAAACAATCGGAAAGGACATAATAATGATAGAAGCTCTCAAATTAGGAGCATCATGGACCCATCCTGTCATGATATCCATGCTCAAAAGTACCAATATACCATGTTGTATTTTCATCTGTGGCTACTATCAAGCAATGTTGTACAATTTAGTTCTTTAGTTAAAGAAAATTCATTTAAAAAGTACACCCATAAGCATATTCTATCATGATGAATCCTATGCTGCATACTCCCTTCAGTTGCAATGCATGCTGTTAAAAGCTATTATGCCATGTAACTTTATTTTGAACAAATTTCTGCTCAATAGAGTTCCATGCAAGGAGAATAAGAATTTAAGGGTGAAATCCAGATAATAATAATGAACCATATCAGAATCAGTGGGCACTACATTCCATGAAATAAGTAGATATATACCTTAGAGGGATACTTCTTGAGCCAACAGAGTCCCAGCACACTATTCATTGCTCCTAGTGATGGGATATAACTGACAATTTTCCCATTCTCATGGTTGACTGCAACTATTTCACCATCTAATGTTCCAAAGACCATAAGGCTGGAGTTGGATGGATGATACTCAAACTGCCTAGGACGAAAGCTCTTACTTTCACCTACCAGAGTAATGCATGAAAAAGAAAGCGGGTTCAAGAATGGCCTATCACAAGATCCCATTTTGGCAGCAGAAAGAGACCTGGTATAGAAGCATATATTGAGACTTTCCATAGAGATTCGATACTTTCTTCCCAGGACTTTGTACATGATTTTGACTTGATCTTATTTCACGCTTTTGTAACACACTAATGACATTTTCTTTATGCTTTCTTTGATATGGTACATGCTCAAAATATTCTGAAAATGTCATCCTAGCAGTTTCCTGATCAATCTTTCTAATTGGCAAGTTATCTAAAATTCTCAAACGAGGTAATGAGGCTATCATGTACTCTCTATAATATTTCTCAAAACATATTGGCGAAGCATGATAAGAAATATATTTCACTCAATTGTCTCCAATATACTATGTGAAGGGACCAGCTAAGGGCTCTGCCTCATTTTGATTCTGAAAGTTATCAAGAGAATCCTGCCAACCAGAGCAAAAACTCGATTAACAAACATATAAAAGAGAAAATTGGATGACAATGGTGATTACATGATCACAACATCTTTATAGTTCAAATAATATATCCGATAACTACTATTACTATTACATGACAAACAATTAAAGGAATTCAAAAACTTAAATTGTTAGGAATGGGGCAACAATGTTTATCAAGCTAAAACTCTACCTACGTGCAGCCCTATCCAATAGGTGGAGAGAGGGAGGCAAAGAGAAGCATATATGTGCAGCCCGACCATACAACTCACAAATTAATGAAGAGGAGAGGAATAGAAATTGGAGCTTTTGAAACCATGTTAGACTACCACTGACTCCTAGAGGTTTGAGCGGTTAGAGAAAAGGCAACAACGTATATCAAACAATAGTTACAGTAAACAAAAGATTTGGCTAGGAGGTAGTTGACTACAAGAGAAAAAACAAGGGTCCTTGACCCAAAGCACCAAAATAAGCAAAAGTTGTTCCACTTACCCCAGCAACAAATTTTTATTCCCACATACACAATTTATCAGCAAATGGCCATTCTGCCCCCAATCTAATTAAAAAATTACAGTCCTACTCTCTCTCTCTCTCCAGACGACTCTCTCTCTCTCTCTCTCTCTCCTCGTCGACGACGCTCTCATCGGCGACGGCCCAAAGACATGCACCTGGCCTCTCAGGCCGGAGTCCGATACATCATGGAGAACCACAGCAACATCGCCAACCTCATTACTCTTCTCGAGGCATGTAAATCGGCCAATCCTCCGCCGTCGATTGTGGGCCTCGCCGGCTTTGTTTGTCGCTGCGTAGAGGCTTGCCGGCTGGTCCGTCAGGTCGGATCCCGAGAACGAGACCTTGTCGTTTAAGCCGTAAACGGAGCACCCAGCGCAGACAGTGGCGTGGCGTGGCAGATCCCGATCTTCGTGGCCGGAGACAGCGCCGACGCGAACTTGGCCTACCACTCGGCCTTGTTTCGATGGGAACCGGTCTCTCCGATAATGATGACGACGGGGATCCCTCAGCTGCATGCCTGCACCCAAGATCCGACCTGATTTCTGGTGGCCGGAATTCGGCCTGATTTCTATGGGTTTCCTCCAGGTTTGGTGCCCAGATCATTTCTGGGTGCCCAAATCATCTCCTTTTTTTTTTTTTTGAAGTAACGGGACAGAAAGAAAGAATTTTTTTTTTTTGAATGTCTATTGGGGGGTAATAGACGTCTATTGGAGGGCAATAGACGTTTTTAAATTGATATAATCTTTTCTTTTTTTTCTTTAATTAAAGTTTTATTTGTCTAATTTTATGAAGATTAGTTCCTATTCCTACTACCGAAAGTTCTATTGGTGGGCAATAGACGTCTATTGGGGGGCAATACACGGCTGATAGTCATTTATTGGGGGGCAATACATGGCTGATAGTCGTCTATTGGGGGGCAATAGACGTCTATTGCCCCCTAATAGACGTCTATTGGGGGCAAAAAAACTTTCCGGTGGGTGGTAGTCGGTGATCGGAATCCGGCGGCCGGTGACAGGATTCCGGCTAAAATTGGCCGGATTCCAGCGACCGCTCACCGGATTCTGGCGAAGTTGGCCAGAATCCGGCGGCCGGTGACCGGAATCCGGCTGCCGGTGATCGGACTCCGGCGAAGTCCCCTATGGTTTCTCTCTCTTCCATTCTCTCTCTCTCTCTCTCTCTCTCTCTCTCTCTCTCTCTAAGTAACAAAGGTGAGGGTAAAATGGTATTAAAAAAATAATAAAAACAAAAAAAAATCTTAATGGGGTATTAGGGAAGACCTCCTTAGAGTGTTTGGGGTAAGAGGGAATTAAAAAAACTTAGTGGGGTAAGTGGGAAAAAAATCTCTGAAAATTGTGTAAATGGACAAAAACCCAAAAAACAATTGTTGATGATTTTATTTATATATATAAGATTGCTGTAGTAGATGATGATGATAATTTCTTTTTAAGGGGAAAAAGATATACATTTAACCACCAATAAAGCAGTAAGCTTTAGAACAGGAAATTCCCCACAGTCCTATTTATCGATACAGCTTCTTTGAGAACAGATAACATCATCTTCCAAGTTAAATTTAATTAAAAAATGAGTTAATTACATATAAGTGCATCATAGAATGTTTTTTTAGCCATAAGGCCACCAACTAGTTTTTTCCTTCATAAGGCCACTAGATTAAAAAATGTGTTATATTTTGGATATTAAAAATCAATATATTTACATAAATGCCACTAGAGTACAAAATCAACATTAATTCTCTCTCTCCTCTCCGGCGAGGTCTCCGATCAACTCCGGCGGGTCTCCGGCCGACCTCCGGCCAACTTCCGACGAGTCTCCGGCCGACCTCCGACCAACTTCCGGCGAACTCCGACGGGTCTACAGTCAACTCCGGCGACCACAAAGCTACTGTCACTGACACCCAAAGCTACTGTAGCTAGCAACAAAAGCTACTATAATGAAATTTCTGGCAATCTCCGGCGAGGTCTCAAAAGCTACTATCACTAGCAACAAAAGCTACTTTAGTAAGATTTCAGGCAACCTTCGTTGAGATAACAAAAGCTACTATCACAAATAATAAAAGCTACTGCTTGCCAAATAACCTATGCTCCCCAAAACAAAAAGCTACTATCCCCACCAACAAAACCTACTGTCACCAATACCAAAAACTACTCTCACCAGCAATAAATGCTACTCTCACCAACGCTAGAAAACTACTCTCACCAACAGCAAAAGTTGCTTTCACCAACATCAAAAGCTACTCTCACCAAAAACTACTTAACCAACACCAAAAACTATTACCATAGCCTAACAAAACTACTATCATCGACTAAGAAAGCTATTACCAACTAACACAAAAGCCACAACGAAAAATCAAAACAACTATGTTGAAGCCATGCACTGCTCAAATTTGAATGTATTGCACATATCATAATCCATCAACGTAACTTGTATTCATGAGCATCATTCACTAGAGTAAGCCATAAAATCCATGAGAATTACCAAAAGCTACACTAGAGCATCATTCTCTCTGCATCATCTAACCCATCTGCCATGATTCAAATCATACTCTTGAAAGCAACTGCACTCAATTCGAAAGCCCAATCCAAACCTTCACCTCATAGACGAAATTGAATGCCAGATCGGACCTCGACGACTACGAATCATCCCAAAACACAGGTGCGAAGCAATCTGGAAGCAAGCCGAGCAAATGAACTACCTCTGCCTCGCTTCGAGCCTCCACGCCGCCGGTGAGGTCTAGATTTCAGTCCGGCGTCGGTGACCATCGCGCTCTACTAGACGATGAGCCCTGAGCGGCTTAGGAGGCAGTTCCAGAAGCTCAAGTCAATACCAAACTGAGCCCTAAACGATGTCGTCGATGCCTGGGCTGCCTCACCTCGCCTGTCCTCGCCATGCACCTTCATCATCGTCGCGATTCTCCTATCACCTCTCCGATCACGATTATCAACCAGAAATCAGACTGCCGCCGACGACTTCCCGATCTGCCTGTTCCTCTCTTGTTTTCGTTCGATCTATAATAGGTGACGACGGCGGTGCAAGGTCTGGTAGCACCATGCTGGTGGTCGCCGGGATCGGAGGCCGAGACCAAGACGTGAAGGCCGTGGTGCTCGAATTGGAGAAGCAGAGAAATAGAAGGAGAGCTTTCTCGTTGAAATTGGAGTGGGCTTCGTTGAAATTAGGGAGGAGGGAGGGAGAGAGAGAGATCTGTGATCGATGTAAGGGGTCGATGCAATTAGGTTTCCGGTGATTGCAGAGGGAAGAGAAGAAGAAGAGAGATCGGGGAAAAAAGAGAGAGAGAGAGAGAGAGAGAGTGAGAGTTTCTTTTTGTTTTGGCCGGAGGAAAAAGATTCCACAAAGGGTAAAATTGTCAGAGTGTAAATAATTTAAACATACAAGTGGCCTTATGTGTACAATAAAACTTTGGTGGCCTTATAGCTCATTTAAGTTTCAAACTGACACTTGTATGTAATTTTCTATTAAAAAATTTCCCACTAAGACCTACTTTAGCCATAATCTACTGGAACGGTTCAGTTATTACCTCAGTCTGGTCGCTCCTGAAAAACCAAATGACAAACGCTCCACAGAACCATGTTCTTGCAGGGGACTTGAAAAGTCTAGTTCGCTATCATCTGAATCCTCAGCCCTACTTTCATCATCATTTATAACCACATTATTAAGCAAAAACATATTCCTGAGCACCTCTTCTGTGCTTGAGTACGGGTTTGTTAGTTCCCCAATATTAATGGATGATGTGCTACCATTATTTCGCTGATTTGAATAAGTTTTGTGATGTGACTTCCCACTAGATGATGCAGAATAAGGCCCAACATCATTGCAGCATGACCAATGCTGAAACGGAAGTTCAACCAAAGAAGGGAGTTTAGAAAGTGCAGCAATAGTTGTCCAGAGATTTAAAATTCTTGTCTCGCACAGAGAGAGGCACATTAGATTGGGCATGCAAGAAAAACAATCCTCCTGAAAACTAGTGAGTGAAGTACTAAAGTCAAGGTTGAGGGTGTGTATCCGCATGAACTCTCCCATCATATTGAGCTTCCGAAAATGTGAAGATCTCAAGTTTAAAACTTGGCATGTCAAACCTCTCTGTGAAAGATCCCTGGGAATAAACTTGAATTAGTAATATCAAGTCATTTCCGTATGGAGATCATCTTGGTTTTTAACTATAGTACATCCATCTACTAGATCTATTGATCTCTATATTTCTTTGAGCAATAAAAAAAAAGTTAATGTGAATCCGCACAATTCAGCAGGCAGAAGGTGAGAAGGCAAGACAAAATGTTACTGCAATATCGACAAACTATTAAAAAGGAACCTAAGGGAAACAGAAGGAAGAAGAAACAGGTCCATAACAGTTATCATAAAACATTTCAGAATTTACGCAGATTCTTGAACCTTTTTCTTTCTTTTTTTAGCATTGCACAACTATGATAAAATGATTTAAGTCCTATCCTCAATAAACATGTCCGAAAAAGTCAATTTAAAAAATAAAAAATAAGAAGTAAAAACAAATAAACGTGATTTCCTAATCATTCAACTTTTGATCAAGAAGACATACACAATGATTGGAAGGTAGTACAAGTGGCAAATAGCTTAGAAGTCACCTACAGTTTGGCTAATATGTGATCTTTGTAGACTCCTTAATATTTTGATCAGGTTACCATATTGATGGTGTGAGGGGAGAGGAAAAATATATCTAAGAATAATGCCTCACCTATATTAGTCCTCTTAGTTACCTTTTACTACGAAAGTGCGTGTATATAGGATATAGTAACATAGTGGACAACAAACTCAGATTTAAACCATTAACACAAAGCGAACTGTAATAAACACTGGTGTTTACCTCAAGAAATCCTTTCCAAGTGCCAAATCTTGGAGATCAACAACTCGAAGCTTTTGATTGATAGCACGCATCAACAACAGCGCATATTTTCCATTCAAAACATGCAATGATTCATTGCGTATGTCAACTGCTTCAACCTCAGAAGCATCGAGTTCCACACATAAATCAAGAAGTGGTGGGAACTCAGCATCCTTAAGATGGTCCAATGAAATCTCCAGGCTACAGAGCTCATTGCAAGAATTTTTTACCTCAGCCTGGATTAAAAAGAAAACAGAAAAAAAAGAAGAATCAAATTAAGAGTAGTACTATCATTATCAAGGCAATACACTTGGCTAACTATGGTGCTTAGCAGAATCTTTATCTTAGTGACACTCTATTCCAATTTTTTCAGTAGAGTACACACATGATTTTTCGACAGTGCCAATTTACTTATATCTTTTCGGCTTTCTTGCACTTTAGTTTGGAGTTACCTATCTCTCCATTTTCTTATAATGCCTACCGTACTGTAGCCCCTCAATTTCGACTGCTACCCACATGAATAAAACTAGAATCCTAACACTGAAGTGAGTAATACCACCAAGTTCTATAAAGCTTACTTCTTTCAATCAGAACCAGAATCTCCTTATCGACTGTATAGCAAGAAATAAACAAATTCATCATTCAAAAGAAAAATTTGGATAACAATCATCACGTACTGACCTTAAACAGAACAGAGAGAATTGCATCATTAGGTGAAACACAGTGCTTTCTGCAGGAATTAATGTACCTATAGCCAACAAAAAATAAACAAAAGACTTACTAAGCAGATTATTGGCTTAAAATTAACAATGACAACATAAACACTGCTAATTCACATTTCCCACATAGAACAATGATAAATGATAAAGCTACTAAACTGGAATGTCATCCAAAGCTTCAAAATTTGTTGACAGAAAGCTGAAAGGTGGAATTAGAGAACTGAATTGAAGGTGGGTGCTGCCTGCTAACCTCTCTTCTAAGGTTGCGATGTCGATTGCCATGGTGGGTGAGCTATGCAATTGTCGACTGAAAGAGTCCGTCGTCCAAGTATTATAAGCTCTGTTATGTTCTGAAATAGAAATGTGCGTTTCAGAGAGTGATGGTGATGACGAATTGGGTAGCAAATGGAAGAAGGAAGCATTCTACGGATTCTAGGCTTTTGGGTTTGGACAAGGCCCAGCTGCTTATAACATGGGTTCCTTGCCATAGTAGGTTTCTTTTTTGGTTGCCAGGGTTTATTATACGGTTCAACAACAAGTTTTCTTTTTTGGCTGCCAGGGTTTATTTTGTGGAATACCGGCCACCTTCATCAAAACCCTCCGTCTCAAAATCAGATGTATTGGGATCCAATGTTGCCCAATCTCTTTCTTCAAAACCCACCAATCTTGCAAAACCCTACCTACCATCAAAACGCTAATCCCAACTTTGATCATCTTCTTTTTCCTGGAAACAGTACCAACAATCTTATCAACAACAATAACAATGAGTTTTCGACAGCGGGATTTAACAGTAACAATGAGTTTTCGACATTGGGATTTGGAACAGGAGGTTCTCATGATTTTGCTGCTGATCAGACTCATGATCAACTCGCAGCTTCTTTGAATCGGCTGAGCATATCCAATAGTGGCAGTTCAGGCAATCAAAGAATACCGAACAACTATATGTCTAGCTCTACAACCCTAGGCAATGGTGGGTTCAGTACTCTAGAGCAGGAATATTTGGAGAGGTTGAACCAATATGCTTTCTTAATGGCTGAGCAGTACATGAGGCGTTCGAATCCCACTACTGCTAACAATGGAATACTCAATCCCCATAGTTGGAATCGGAATAGCACCAGTAGTAGTAGGAGCACTAGTCAATCGATTTATGGGGATCAATTTGGATTAGGTTTTAACCAAATTAGGTCTAGTTCTAGTTCTCAGCGGAATAGGGTTAGCAGGGGATCAAGGTTTGCTAATGGGGGTGGAAGACAGCGTTTCGGGCAAGAAGAAAGGAGCCAAGGCCTGAATTTGATGTCCACTAAAGATCAAAGGCTTGGCAATGGGTCTGCACCGCGGCAAATACCGAGTTATTACTCTGTCCCTTTGGAAGAGTTGAGGGGCCAAATTGCTTTCGTGGCCAAAGATCATGTTGGATGTCGATTTTTACAAAAGAAGATTGAGGAGGGTAAGATGGAAGAGATTGAAATGATTTTTAATGAGGTTATGAAGGAGGGTCATGATCATTTGCGCGAGCTAATGGTAGATCAATTTGGGACTGAATTTATTCAGAAACTTGTGGAGGGGACTAACAGGGACGGATGGACCAAAATGCTTGATTTGGTGATGAGTGATGAGAGGAAACTCAAGGATATGTGCACTGACCAGCATGGGTACTGTTCAATATCTATTTCATTCATAAACCCTATGTATTTGATCAATTTACGACTGTTTAACTAGTATTTGTTGTTGATATTTGCAGAAGTCGTGCCATGCAGAAGTTGCTGGAGCGGGTTGAAACCCGAGAGCAACAGTCCTCATTTATGCGGGTTCTGAAGCGAATCACAATTCCGCTGAGCAAAACCCAGCCTGGTTATTATGTGATTCAAGTTTGCTTGAAAAATTTCTCTCCTGACTGCACCAAGGTAATGAGCATTGCTCCTAAATACAGTTATAAGACGATGATATAGTAAGTAGGTTTTACCTCTATTAGAGTTGTAGTTTAAAATGTGATCTTTAATTGGCAAATCAACTGCCTTTGCACGTATATATAAAGTTGTTACTTGCCTTGGTTTTATGTATAGTTTGACTGTTGTTGCTTTGCTCCTCAATATTTATAGCTAAAGAGTCTTTTATGTATATACGCTTGTTGTTACTATGGTTCATCGTGGGGCATGTTAAATTATCGAGGGAACTAGTAGAATCCTCTACCTATGTTTATACACACCTATGTTCAGATTGGCTTTGGGATACCCCGAGTTGGATACCCAATGTGACATAAATCACATTCACTTTGTTACAGCTATACGATAAACAAAACTTCACTGTGCAAATTCTCGTTTCTATTTTACAGGGTGTTATGGAATTAGTGCTAGATAACTGCCTTGCATTAGCAAAAGACAAATTTGGGTGTTGCTTAGTGCAAAGCAGTGTGCATTATGCGTATACTGAAGCTAAGGAGCGTCTTGTGGCTGACATAACTGAGCATGCTCGAGTCCTCTCCGAAGATCCTTACGGGTTTGTCTTTCACTCTAATTTTGTGACGTTAAATTTAAATGAATCACATTTACGTACTAACGTTTTATTGAACATCTCTTAAAGCCGATACATACACATATCTCGTTTTATTATGTGAAAGTTGTGATTGGTATTGCTAGATGGACTCCATTCCATCATTTAATTTATGTGTACTTGTTTATCCTCCTAAGAAAACTATAAGAAGTATGTTGCTTGAGGTGTTTTTTTTTCTTTCCATGTTTCACTTTGTTTTTCGATTTCATGCACTGTAACTAGTTTTATCATCTCATGCCCGTACGATGTACGTGCTATTGTTGAAATGATGAGAACGTAAAAGTTTTATTCTCACCCACTTTCTCTCTTTCTCAATTTCATGTTATTTTTTGTATTTTTTATTTTACCAGAATAACCCTTTTAGATAATTTCATTATGAGATTTTATTTTTGTAAGGGGTATTTGAGCATTTTAAATCTGATGAAACTTCTGACACTTTTATTATAGTAGTATAGATATGTTAAAATTGAAATAGGATTAAATTTGTTCTTTTTTCTTTTTTGTTTGGGAAAAAGGGTTAAGTTTGGTTGTTAAATCTGTATTTGTACCTTTAACAAATAGAGTTCCTCTATAATAAAAACACGTGCAGTAGTACAGTGAAAGTTGTACAGGAAGAGAATTAAAGTTTGAAAGAAAGTGGGCGGTTAAAACTTGAAGCTTCCTTGATTAAGTAAACTTTTTAAGCCTTTTAAGCGAACTTTTTAAATATAAATACGCATATCTCAACACTTTAAACTTCTACACACCTTCTACACACGAGCATGACGTACAGAAGTTAGTTTCATTTTTTTTCTAGAGAAAAAAAAAATGAATAGGTTGACAGATGGAGGTTTGACTGGAGATTACAAGAACTCTAATATAATAAAATACATCATAACTTTAGACAATATCTAGGGCATAAGGAAATCGTACATTTGATGATAAGAGGTTGGGAAATAGGTTCTTTTAGTATACATGCATCAATCAATGATAATATATGTTTTTTTTTTTTGGACAAAAAAGATCATAGGTAACAACTAATGTTACAGTACACATAATATCTCTCTAAAATAATGTAATCTAACCTTCTTTTCTTTTACTACAGGAACTATGTTGTGCAGTACATAATTGGACTAAAAATACCTTGTGTAACAGCAGACATTTTAGGTCAGCTTCAGGGGTGTTTTGTTAATCTGTCGATGAACAAGCATGGAAGTAATGTAGTCGAGAAAACCCTGAAAGAGGCTGGAGAAGAACATGCCAATATGATTATTAACGAGATGATTAACAGTCCTGAGTTTCTAAATGTTCTTCAAAATCCTTATGGGAATTATGTTGCTCAGTCTGCTCTTGCAGTATCCAAGGTAATACCATCATTCCTGAAATGTTTCTACATTGTTTATTCTCTCACTCCTTTATTAAGATTGATTAAGAGATTCTCATCATATCTATCTGGTTCAACTCTCGAAAGTGAAAATTTGATATGTTGTTAAATTCTAGACTTTCAGTTTTTGTACTAGGAAAAAAAGTTTTTTTTTTTCACATATCATGTAATCAATCACGCAGATTCTTTTAAAGCGTCATGCTGGATTAAGATTAGCATATGCTGTATACTATATTTGGCCAAAGAACATTTTCCCTGACTTCTTAGACCTCCTTCGCTGACTTACTCCAATATCCCAAGTTTTGTGTTCTAACTTTGACCTTTCTAGCGAATTAATTGATCATCTATATCTATACTATTATTAAGAGAACAGGCTTTGTTAGCCAAAATGGGTGTGAAAATACAATAAAATCCTTAGACTTTATATTAATTTTAAATAATTTTTAATAACTTAGTGGTAGTATAGTAAATAGCAAAATTAAAATTCCTATAAAAAAGAAGTTAAATAATTAATTTTCAAAAAGTTAACCACCCATGACTGCAATAACCACCCACAGTTCAGATAATATCCCACTTTCTTTTTTCTCAAATAACTTTTTCTTTTCTCAATAAAATAATTATAAAAATTTTACACATGCAGAGCATGTGAGCAGAAAACTAGTTATTAATAAAAAAAAGGGATAATCCTAAAAACTGAAAAAAAAAGGGATAATCCTATATTATTAGTCAAAACTGAAAAAAAAAATGTAGCAAAATAATCCTAAAATATTAATAAAGTTTATTACAAATATATAGGGATAATATAATTAAATTGCAAAATAAACAGAAAATAAGAAAAGAAAAAAATTGTGAAACAAACAGGCATGAAAAACTACCCACTACTCCATTTTTTCTGCAGATAACTTTTTTTTTTTTTTTTTTCTTAATAATCTTTAAGAAAAATTTTCTTACACATGGAGAACATTTTTTTCTAAATAATCTTTAGGATTCTTGATCTGTTAATACTCGAAAATTCAATGTAGAACAATAGTTTGCTCTTCATGCGACACAAAAAAAATTGGTAGAGACGTTATGTAGTTCTCATATCTTTGTTTTTATCTCTTCTTAACTTGACTTGTGACATCAATAATGAAGTCATTTCCTTTGCTTTCTATCCTTGTGGCAGGGATCTGTTCACAATGCTCTTGTTAACCTCATTCGGAGCAATTACCCTCATCTGCACAGCCATCTGTATGGGAAAAGGGTGCTCGACAAAATCAGAGGAGGCAGACATCGTGCATAAGTAAGCAAAGCAGCATGTAAACTATATATAAATGTAGTTCAAAATCAGCTGCAGGAAGGTCTAACAGCTCTTAGCTTCTAGATCATTTTGGGCATTTGTTATATGTCACCATTAGTTGCTCCTCTGTGTTTTTAGACTAAACGTTAACTGTTGTTTCGCTAGGCAAGAATATATTAGTACCAACCTTCTTGTGGTTGCTAGGTACTACAATATATTAGGGGCAGTCGTAAAACTTCTTGTTGTTTCGGCTTTTAGGCTTGTGTTTGGTTGTTGGTTGTGTGTTTTTCTGGTGGGGAAGTTAGCGTGCAGGGAAAGGAATCTGCTCTATAATATGGCATGTTTGGAGTGATTTTGATGTACTACGCAAGCCATTGAGTGGAAGTTTGTAGAGTATGGGGGTTTCCCAGTGTTTTGTAGTAAATTTGTCTTTCGGATTTTATTAATATAGTCTATCTTGTTGTGTCTTAAGACTTCAAAGATTTTGCTATAAATTTATACAGTCATCTTGTTTTAGATATTTGTGTGTCGATGACTGTCAACTATTGATGTTCGTGAGATTTAAAATGAAACTCACCCATCATTAATTGAACTCAAACCGAGTTGTTGTCATTGGCATTTCATGTGCACAAGTGACCATCCACCGTTGATGTACGATGAAACTCGCTCACCGTTGGTTGAGAACTCGCAATTGTCATTGGCATTCAACCTAATTTTGTTGTCAAATTCAAAGATACTGAAGTGTCGAAGGGACCTCAGGAGGCTCCCTGGGCATGAGAAGTATAACTCTTTGCATGGTATAAGTTGTATTAAGGAGTTGATAAAAGAAAAACTCAAATATAACATCCAGTATACTTAGAGATCTCATGTAACATTGTTCAGAAAATGATTGGTACTTGTAATTGATGGTTCAGATATGAAATCATTTCTCAAAATTTTCAATGAGTAAAACTAATAAACATGGGTCTGCTGCTTTCATTTGTAGCAAAAGAGTATAGATTTTTGCAAATGTTGATTTCTAAAAGGCTTGGAAATTAGAATTTGAATTCATCTTCATTTTGATAATCATGTCAACTCCATGCCCATCACAACTGTTGAGACATTTTAACAAAAAGCAGAAACACATCACAACATTACGAAAGAAACCATGATATGATTTCATAATTTCACTACCCAATGAGGAAGCTCCCAAACCCTTTCTCAATACAAGCACCAAAACTAATGTAATAGCATCCAGAGGATGATCTCAAGTTTCAAGGATATCATACAAGTACAGGCAGCAATACATCTGATCATTTATATGAAGCATAACCTGCTCCAATTTCCGAAATAAACAAATTGGATACAGTATAAGCTGATATGATAGCTAGGGTTTTACTCTGAATCTGATGAGTCATCCTTGCTGCTTTGCCGGACACTCCTGGTTTTCGCACTGGACTTTAAAGATGCTTCACCTTCAAAAAATATGACTTGAGCTCTAGCCAACCTCTCCTCTAGTTCTTCTGTGCTGAAGTCGTCTTTCCCACCCAGCTCATCAAATCCAACCTATTGCACGATGAGAATTGTGGCATTAAGTTAAGATAGCAAACAATCAAATCAGTATGTACTGCACAAGTCCTTCCTATAACTTACCACATAATCATCCACTTTGGCATTCTTAATAAGGGCAAGGGTTGGAAGAACAACAATCTTGAGCTTCTCCGCTAAGAATGGACTTTTCTCAGCATTGATCTTCATAAAACGTGTCTCTATGTGTTGCTTTGCCAATATGCTCAAGTGCTTGTCCACAACCTGAAAATAAACTGTAAACATGAGTTGTTTGTCCTAACTTTTGAGTTGACGTCATAAGTAATACACAAAGTCATTTACTGAACACTTCCATTCCAACAGCTGGACCAGAGTGTTTAGAACTCCACAATTCTGCAGTTTGGGAAAAAGCATTACCATAAACGGTACATACTCAAGGTAACCACTAGCCATCCAAGGCCCAGAAAACATGTTAGGAGTAACACCCTATTATCAGTTACCCTGACCATCTTTATAACTAAAGTTCCTTGATATTCCAAACCAACTCATTTACAAAGTGTGCAGTCTCTATAGCTGTTACATTTCAATCAACAAACCCTAAACAGAACCCACTTCCAAAGATGACCCATGAAAACTGTCAATGCCATAACTTGGGATATTAAAATTTTATAACTCACTTAACCCGCTAGTGTCTTATCAATCATTTGATCATATCTCTCAATATCCTAACTGGGTCTCCTAAGAAGTCATCTACAATTCCAATTAAGCATTCATACACTAAAGTCTCATGCTTCCCACCCCATTCTCCAATACATTCCTTCTCCAAGACCTTACAGCTATACTTAATGGCCAAGTACTTGTGCCCCAAAAAACCTATCACCCAATTTTTCCCACTGTAAACATCACTAGGCCTTCACTCCTCTAATCAAAATTCAAAATTTCAACATAGCAACTGAAGAAACCCCAACATTTTCACTATAACGATTCATTGTCAATCACATTCCAACAATTATACCATAACACTTGACAAAAATCAAAACTGCAACTTATGAAAATATGGGGTAAAATGAAGCAAGATGAAACCTTGCAGGGCCAATTTTCGCGGTAAAAGTGGCAGACGACGCGGTCGCTGGCCTTGACGGCGGAGAAGAAGTCCTTCTCGGAAGGGATCTCGGTGTACTCGCCGTGGCCAAGGGAGATCCAACGGCTGCGCTTCTCGGCCATCTTCTTCATCTGCTGGAGCCTCCGCTCTCTGAGCACCTCCAGATCGTCGTCGTCGACCCGATCTAGGGCTGCGATCTCCTCGTCGAGCTTGTCCTCCACCGCCTTCGCCACCGTCAGCACTTGCTGCTCGATTATCTACAAAACCAATCATGGACAAAAAAAAAAAAATTCAATTCCAATTGAATGTATATGAACGATGAGGAAGAGAGAGAGAGAGAGAGAGAGAGAGAGAGGTTGTACCTCTTGGACGGCTCGGTTCGCCATTGTTGGATTTGCAGAAGGTTTTGGATTCAAATGAAGGAAATGGGATTTGAGAGCGAAGGACGAAAGAGGGCGGGTCTCTCTCTCTTTGTTACCCTTATGCTACAAAGCGACGTCGATAGGTGTCGTTTTGGGTCTTAAAATTTTATTTTATTTTTTCAAACCCAACCACATATTCCAATTGGTTCTTAAAGATATACGAGTTGTTAACAAGCCATATATAACTATATACTAGAGCCGATTTACAATCCTTTACTGATCCATCCCAGCTAAAAATAAAAATCATTATGTTATACTAATCCTTTTACTGTTATTAGTCTAAGGATGATCTTGTTCAATACTGAGGCTACTATTCGATTACCAAACCATCGATTTATCAGATATTAAATTGAGACCAAACTGATTAAGTTTGATTTGGTTCGGTTTACCAAACACAAAAAAGTTGGTTTCTCGATTTTTTCACCACCAATAGGTACAATTTAAATCAAACTCGGTCAGTATTTAAGGCCAAAACCTACTACACTGATTCGGAAATGAATTGTTAAATTAAATTCAGAAATGTTGAAGATGAGTCGGAAATGAATTGTTAAATCAAATTCAGAACGTCTTAATTCTGTTTATATCAAACTAATACTTTTTTCATCATTTATGTCAAACATAGATAGATATTTTTGAAATCAAAGATTTGATACAATATGAGACAACAGGGCTCCAAAATCCTTGTAAACTTAAGAAAACCATTCTTATTCATCATTTTACACAAACCCAACACCAATTGGACGTTGATCATCAAAGAGTACTAATCAACTCCTAAGTACACTAGATTACTCTCATTAAACATGACAGATCCTATTTTATAACACCAAGGGCACTGACACACACTCTTTTACTCATTCTAAAATTATTTATAATTGACTAGTAGAGTAGTAGACAGTAGATGCAGATCAGGTTTGAGCAGCTGATCTCAGACCCTCTTGATCAAGTTTCAGGGGCACTTGGGCTTCCCCTTCTTGTTCTTCTTGTCCCTGTAGCAAGGGCACTCATGCTTGTTGCCATAAGTCCCAGAAGGAACACACTTGCACTCTTCACAGCATATCCCACAGTACTTGAGGCATCGATCTTGAACTCCTGCTACTGCGCACCGAGTCGAACACTTGTTGCTGCAGTATGCTGGTTCACAATCATCCCCCAAAAAAAGATAAACCCTCATCAGTATCCAACAATAACAGAGTAAACCAAACAAACCCACTTAGGAACTGAAAAGTTGTCTTCAAATGCATTGGTGATAATGTGCACATAGTTAGAACCCCAATCAGTATCCAAAAAATCTTACACAAACCCATCAAGGAAATGAACAATTAGCTTAAATTTCAACAATTTATCAAAACACTGAGCTAGTAAAAAAGAAAATGCAGCTTACAGGAGGTAGCAGCAAAGGCTGGCTCCATCAGAGAGGAGCTAAGAAGAAGAAAACAGACAAGAACTGGGAAGGAGATCTTCATCTTCACCTTGAAACTAAGAACAGGTCACAGTTGAGAAGTGTGCTTGAGGGAGTGTGGAGGAAACCTCAAGTGGAGGGGGTTTAAATAGTGAGGGAGGTTAGACTTCGTAACTTAGGGGATGCCCTACCTCATTAACTGCAAGTAAATTATCAGCAGACCTGAATTTTACATTGCCACGCATTTATGTACATGAGCAGCTGAGCTGGTAAATAATGATATATGAATGTTAGGAAAGCACAGCTGGAAGTGCTGAACTTCAGGCACAATTTTTGAGTCCGTGGTGACAATGAAAGGTGGATCAGGTCCACGCGGTTTCTGAAGAGTTTCAAGGAGGTTAGGTTAAGGTACTAGTAGCTTCTTGGTTTTGGTAGTATACGTGAAGTGGCCTTAAGCTGAATACTAAATCCTAAACCCCATTGGTTGATCAGACATAAAAAAATGTCACAACCAGTAAACTCTTCCCTAGATCCAGAAGCATATAAACATCTGTCGGTTAAAATGTTAGATCAAGAAGCAGCTAAACCCTTCCCTAGACATATGTTTAGTACTCTTTTAAACCCTTCCCTAGATCAAGAAGCAGCTAAACATTAGAATGTTATCCCAAGCAGCCAAAACCTTCCCTAGACAAATGTTTAGTACTCTTTTATATGCCAGATAATGAATGTGTAAAGTTCACCAAAAAAAATAAAAATTACTAAGCATATGTCACAAATTAGATCAAGTAGCTTAGCAAAATGCATCACACACGCACACACACACATATATATATATAACCTTTGAGCAAGGGAATGAAAATGTACTGTACTGTTTGTATTGATTTCCCTGCCACAAGAATATTTTTACTTATCAACCTCAGGGAGGTCCAGAACATAGCTGATACAAACAAGTCAGACTCAAGCTTTCTGGGAAGGTTTTCATTGACTGAAATAACTATTTCATTGACTGAAATAACTATGTTACAAATGGTTTGTTCATATACACAATCAGAACTAAAAGAATTCTCATCACTAAGCAACTGACTGCTAAATGACCCATGTTTTCTATTTTGCATGTTTCTTGTCTAAGACGACGGTTGTATACATTCGTAGTTACGCACCTACATACGTGTATACACATATTGCAAATTAGGTACATACATCAACCTCCCATACTATTGGTTGGGCAAGCCTGCTGACCATCAAAGTGTTCCTTGGCATAATCTCTAGATGCTAGCAGATTGACCTGCAACATTGCAATTAGGAAACATGAGTGTCTCACGTTACATGACTTTTAACAACAGAAACGAAGAAGCATAAGTCCTACCTTGATAATTTCAGACTTCGATCTTGGACGCATATGGGCTGCCAAGATACTCATGTTGAATTCCTGGGAAATAAGGACATATATGCATATCAGAGATATGTTAGTTGATAATGGAGAAACAATCACATGCATCGAACCACTTCTGAGGTGAGTGAGGCATGTAACAGTTTTCTTCTTTATAAGTTGTCGAATTATAATTGTGACATACAACACATACATTGTAAAGGCAAGTATCTTACAAATTAAAAAAACAAAAAACTACTTGATTTACAAAAAGAGTTGATGACAGTCGTATAGAGAAACTCACTCTGAAAGGATCACCCCTCAAAGATTGCACAAACATAGAATTCCTAGATCTTCCTCCTCCCTGCATAAGAACAGCAAAATACTACAACTTTCAGAATGATGAGCTTACTTCTTATCATCCTTTATCTTTCCCCCTCGGGAATTTTGTTCTTTGTTCTTTTTCAGTATCAAGACTCTCAAGTTAAAGTGTTCCAATAGATTTCATTATATTTTTTCTTTCTTTTATCTCCTAATTTGGCACATATATATCTTTTGTCTAAAAGGTTGTGCCACATTACTTACTATCGACAATTTGACATCGACTCCTAAAATTATTTCCCCCTCCCCTAAACCTTGTACCACATAATAAGAAAAGGGTGCAAAATCAGATTTAATTGAACATCCTGAGAGGACATTGTGATGTGCACTTGTGCTCGCACGTGAGACAAAGGTGCAAGGAGGAGTTGTACAATATACTCTTATAATAGAAAAAATGAAGTCCCATTTCATGGGGCAGGTAGGATGAAAATATCAACTTGAAACTTCACCCAGATCCAAAGTGACCCAACAACTGTAGATATTTTAACATCAATAGCAATCTTACTCTAGTAGCATAATAAGCCTATATTTGACAATCAAACCATGTTTCATTGTACTTAAAAGTAGGCATATACATATAAACTAGATAGCTGTACCTCCAAAGATATATCCCTCAGGCGTCTCCCTGTTTGAGCACAGCATATGCGGACAACATGTTCATCACAACTCCCACTGATGATATAATCTCTTCCATTCATGTAATAGGATCGAGTGTAGTTCTGAGAACTTCCTGTAGAGGCTATCTCAAAATTCAAGTGAAGTCTCCCATCAACTGCGAGAAGTTGCCTAACCTGACATCATCAACAAGTGCATCTCAAAGTATGCTAAAATTTCTGGAAGGACATTTAGTAAAGTTGCACTATTTACCATTTAAATAATATCATTAAATGAGATATAGCAAAAAGAAAGAACATTACACAAATTTTGAAGGACCTATCAGAGACTACGTCACATACCCCCTATCATTTAATCTCCTCGCACAAAACTTAAGGCGGCAAGAAAGTTACTGCCTCCTACATATGCAGCCATCTACAACGTGCATTAAGGGTAACAAAACATATGGTAGCTAGAGACCTTAGCAGCTAAATCAAGTTGAATCCAGACTTGAGGTACCGCAATAACAGCGCATCTCCTTTTGGAATGTGGATCATAAAAAAATAATAATAAATAAATAAATAAATAGAGAAAGAAAAAAAAACTAATAAATTTATCCAAATAAAAACAAAAAATGCTGCATTTTGCACTTTTTATTTTGTACCGTTATAAGTTTTAACCCCTGAGAGCATCAGTGGTAACCAGTCTCACAAAGTTTGGTTCTTAATCAGGTATCTTATATCTAGAGTCTAGACCAACACCAATGGACTCAACACTGTTTAATAGCGTCATAGCGCCCAGTAGAAGAGGTTCTTAGTCATATGGGAACATATTGTTGACCTTATCTCATAAATTTCATGAACTAAAGATTGAAATTACCTCATTATCAACAGCTGAGACAAGAAGATAGTGATCATCAGGAGAAAAGCAAACCATCACATTACCCCTAGAGCTTGAAGAGGAATAGCAAGGACTTATTGGTTTCTGCCTTAGGTCCCACATCTTGACATCCTGATCGAATGAAGAAGTGGCGAAAACAGAAGGGGAATGGTTTGCAAACTTTATTACATTAATATGCTCCCGATGCATATTAGTAAACACCTGTAAGCGTTTTCCACTACTAATGTCATATAAGGCAACGTCTCTCGAGTATCCACTAGCAAGAAATAGCTCATCCGTGGAATTAACATGAACAGATGTCAACTGGTCAAACTCGTCAAATGAGACAGACCCGGCACCACCACATATGCCTGTTTCCATTGATCGCATATGATGGATGTCGTACAATTTCAATGAGCCATTATCTGAACCAGCTATTAGCTGACATTCACCATAACAAATCAACAAAGCATAATTAGAATTTGCCAGATCAAGAGAGATACGGATAAAGTAACATGATGATAACAAATATTTGAGTGTCAACAGAACTCTCTGCATTTGAATAGCAATTTCAAAATATATTTTCGCCGGAAGAAATTTTCACATTTAAATATTGAAATCACCATCTGAGATGCCAAAGGATTCCACGGCTTCCACCTACGAATTGCTTCCGAACATAGTTAATTTCTACATAAAAATCGGAAAGCACATAATAGTGATAGAAGCTCTCAAATTAGGAGCATCATGGACCCATCCTGTCATGATATCCATGCTCCAAAGTACCAATATCCTATGTTGTATTTTTATCTGTAGCTACTATCAGGCAATGTTGTACAAGTTAGTTCTTTAGTTAAAGAAAATTCATTTAGAAGTACACCTATAAACATATCCTATCATGATGAATCCTATGCTGCATACTCCCTTCAGTTGCAATGCATGCTGTTAAAAGCTATTATGCCATGTAACTTTATTTTGAACAAATTTCTGCTCGATAGAGTTCCATGCAAGGAGAATAAGAATTTAAGAGTGAAATCCAGATAATTATAATGAACCATGACTAGAATCAATGGACACTACATTCCATGAAATAAGTAGATACCTTAGAGGGATACTTCTTGAGCCAACAGAGTCCCAGCACACTATTCATTGCTCCTAGTGATGGGATATAACTGACAATTTTCCCATTCTCATGGTTGACTACAACTATTTTACCATCTAATGTTCCAAAGACGATAAGGCTGGAGTTGGATGGATGATACTCAAACTGCCTAGGACGAAAGCTCTTACTTTCACCTACCAGAGTACTGCCTGAAAAAGAAAGCGGGTTCAAGAATGGCCAAGCACAAGATCCCAGCTTGGCAGCAGAAAGAGACCTGGTATAGAAGCATTGAGACTTTCCATAGAGATTTGATACTTTTTTCCCAGGACTTTGAACATGATTTTGACTTGATCTTATTTCACGCTTTTGTAACACACTAATGACATTTTCTTTATGCTTTCTTTGATATGGTACATGCTCAAAATATTCTGAAAATGTCATCCAAGCAGTTTCCTGATCAATCTTTCGAATTGGCAAGTTATCTAAAATTCTCAAACGAGGTAGTGAGGCTATCATGTACTCTCTATAATATTTCTCAAAACATATTGGCGAAGCATGATAAGAAATATATTTCACTGAATTGTCTCCAATATACGTTGTGAAGGGATCAGCTAAGGGCTCTGCCTCATTCTGATTCTGAAAGTTATCAAGAGAATCCTGCCAATCAGAGTAGAAACTCGATTAACAAACATATAAAAGGGAAAATTGGATGACAATGATGATTACATGATCACAACATCTTTATATTTCAAATAATATATCCGATAACTACTATTACTATTACATGACAAACAATTAAAGGAATTCACAAACTTAAATTGTTAGGAATGGAGCAACAATGTTTATCAAGCTAAAACTCTACCTACGTGCAGCCGTATCCTATATGTGGAGAGAGGGAGGCAAAGAGAAATAAATATATGCAGCCCCACCATACACCTCACAAATTAGTGAAGAGGAGAGGAATAGAAATCGGAGCTTTTGAAACCATGTTAGACTACCACTGACTCCTAGAGGTTTGAGCGGTTAGAGAAAAGGCAACAACGTATATCAAACAATAGTTACAGTAAACAAAAGATTTGGCTAGGAGGTAGTTCACTACAAGAAAAAAAAACAATTGTTGATGATTTTATTTTTATATATAAGATTGTTGTAGTAGATGATGATGATGATAATTTCTTTCGAAGGGGAAAAAAAATATACATTTAACCACCAATAAAGCAGTAAGCTTTAGAACAGGAAATTCCCCACAATCCTATTTATCGATACAGCTTCTTTGAGAAAAGATAACATCATCTTCCAAGTTAAATTTAATTAAAAAATTTCCCACTAAGACCCACTTTAGCCGTAATCTACTGGAACGGTTCAGTTATTACCTCAGTCTGTTGATTGATCTGACTGTTCCCTCTTGAAAAAACATTTGACAAACGCTCCACAGAACCATGTTCTTGCAGGGGACTTGAAAAGTCTAGTTCGCTATCATCTGAATCCTCAGCCCTACTTTCATCATCATTTATAACCACATTATTAAGCAAAAACATATTCCTGAGCACCTCTTCTGTGCTTGAGTACTGGTCTGTTAGTTCCCCAATATTAATGGATGATGTTCTACCATTATTTCGCTGATTTGAATAAGTTTTGTGATGTGACTTCCCACTAGATGATGCAGAATAAGGCCCAACATCATTGCAGCATGACCAATGCTGAAACCGAAGTTCAACCAAAGAAGGGAGTTTAGAAAGCGCAGCAATAGTTGTCCAGAGATTTAAAATTCTAGTCTCGCACAGAGAGAGGCACATTAGATTGGGCATGCAAGAAAAACAATCCTCCTGAAAACTAGTGAGTGAAGTACTAAAGTCAAGGTTGAGGGTGTGTATCCGCATGAACTCTCCCATCATATTGAGCTTCCGAAAATGTGAAGATCTCAAGTTTAAAACTTGGCATGTCAAACCTCTCTGTGATAGATCCCTGGGAATAAACTTGAATTAGTAATATCAAGTCATTTCCGTATGGATCTACATCTTGGTTTTTAAATATAGTACATCCATCTACTAGATCTAATAATCTCTATATATCTTTGAGCAATAAAAAAAAAGTTAATGTGAATCCACACAATTCAGCAGGCAGAAGGTGAGAAGGCAAAGCAAAATGTTACTGCAATATCGACAAACTATTAAAAAGGAACCTAAGGGAAACAGAAGGAAGAAGAAACAGGTCCATAACAGTTGTCATAAAACATTTCAAAATTTACGCAGATTCTTGAACCTTTTTCTTTCTTTTTTTAGCTTTGCACAACTATGATAAAATGATTTAAGTCCTATCCTCAATAAACATGTCCGAAAGTCAATTTAAAAAATAAAAAATAAGAAGTAAAAACAAATAAACGTGATTTCCTAATCATTCAACTTTTGATCAAGAAGACATACACAATGATTGGAAGGTAGTTAAAGTGGTAAATAGCTTAGAAATCACCAACAATTTGGCTAATATGTGATCTTTGTAGACTCCTTAATATTTTGATCAGGTTACCATATTAATGGTGTGAGAGGAGAGGAAAAATATATCAAAGAATAATGCCTCACCTATATTAGTCCTCTTAGTTAACTTTTACTACGAAAGTGCGTGTATATAGGATATAGTAACATAGTGGACAACAAACTCAGATTTAAACCATTAACACAAAGCCAACTGTAATAAACACCGGTGTTTACCTCAAGAACTCCTTTCCAAGTGCCAGATCTTGGAGATCAACAACTCGAAGCTTTTGATTGATAGTACGCATCAACAAAAGCGCATATTTTCCATTCAAAACATGCAATGATTCATTGCGTATGTCAACTGCTTCAACCTCAGAAGCATCAAGTTCCATACATAAATCAAGAAGTGGTGGGAATTCAGCATCCTTAAGATGGTCCAATGAAATCTCCAGGCTACAGAGCTCATTGCAAGACTTTTTTACCTCAGCCTGGATTAAAAAGAAAACAGAAAAAAAAGAGAATCAAATTAAGAATAGTACTATCATTATCAAGGCAATACACTTGGCTAACTATGGTGTTGAGCAGAATCTTTATCTTAGTGACACTCTATTCCAATTTTTTCAGCACTCACACCCATGATTTTTCGACAGTGCCAATTTACTTATATCTTTTCGGCTTTCTTGCACTTTAGTTTGGAGTTACCTATCTCTCCATTTTCTTATAATCCCTACCGTACTGTAGCCCCTCAATTTCGACTGCTACCCACATGAATAAAACTAGAATCCTAACACTGAAGTGAGTTATACCACTTGGTTCCCAAGTTCTATAAAGCTTACTTCTTTCAATCAGAACCAGAATCTCCTTATCGACTGTATAGCAAGAAATAAACAAATTCATCATTCAAAAGAAAAATTTGGATAACAATCATCACTGACCTTAAACAGAACAGAGAGAATTGCATCATTAGGTGAAACACAGTGCTTCCTGCAGGAATTAATGTACCTATAGCCAACAATAGACTTACTAAGCAGATTATTGGCATTAAAATTAACAATGACAACATAAACACTATAATTCACATTTCCCACATAGAACAATAATAAACGATAAAGCTACTAAACTGGAATGCCATCCAAAGCTTCAAAATTTGTTGACAGAAAACTGAAAAGTGGAATTAAAGAACTGAATTGAAGGTGGTGCTGCCTGCTGACCTCTCTTCTAAGGTTGCGATGTCGATTGCCATGGTGGGTGAGCGATGCAATTGTCGACTGAAAGGTTCCGTCGTCCAAGTATTTTAAGCTCTGTTATGTTCTGAAATGGACACTAGAAAGTTTGCCCGCACTTTGCTGCGGGAATTATTGTTATATGTTATTTGGATAATTGAAGTTTATTTAGGTAAAGTTATTGGTAGAGGTTGTTCAAGAGAGTAATCATTTTTATAGATGATAAGAGGATCGATCTTATAACATTACATAGTAGAATGTCTACGTAAACCAACTAAGAAAAATATTGAAAACAAATTGTTTTCGTTGAAATGTACATATATGGTTCAATTTAAACTTATTGATTCTGGTGGAGAAATTCGTTTAACACGATCATGCAGCTAAAAAATTCAAAAAGCTGTATCTGACCTCAAAGGGTACTGTAAAGACAGGTACAGCAGAATGAGGCTGAGATTCAATTGGTTATGACTTTAACTTTATACCATCTACAACCATAGGATAAAGATTAAATAAAAAATTTATACAATACGCAAAAATAGAAAAAGATTGAATAAAAATTTATAACTGAGACTATCATCTATTTTTAATTAAATTTTATGGTGATTTCATAATAATAGCTTCAAAGGCAAGTTGAGATTGGTGATATAGCTATGACCATCCATTTTCTAGTCCGACTTGTGATTGCAAGTAGCTTTTTTTTTTTTGCAAAGCTGTGGAATTAAACATGAATTTGAAACCGGACATGAATTTGCATTAGACCTCTTAGCTAACCCAAACCATAACTTGGACCTAGGCTGCATTACATCTCCTTAATTGTTTCTTTACGTTCTCTTCTGGACCTATTGCCAATTCATGCCAATAGTTTGGCAAGGAATCCTTAGTGGCTCTTGTTCTTTTCTCTTAACACAATTAGGCTCAACCATCTTTACCTAATGTCATAAAAAAAAACCATCTTTACCTAAACAAAAAGCAGAGTAATTATTCTCTCTCACAATCCGAAGCAGCAACCGGTGGAGGAGCTTAGGCCTCACGGGCACAAAAACTGCAAAAAGATGCAAGAATAATTAGAGAGATAGCACATGACCTACCACACCTTCAAGCTTTTGACATTTCAGCAAGAGTAGACCCACTTCTTTGCCTGCAGGCTTCTAAATTAATTAATCACTCTTGTTTACGACACTGTGCTAATTATGCATCTCAATCTAAACAAAGATTCATTGCTAATTTAATTCTCTGTTAACCAGCCAAGAAAAGAACAACATTTAACCCCCCATAACCAAAACTCAAGAAAACAAAGCAAATGAAGCTTAAAAAGCAAAAACCCATGTCTAATACTGTTTCCTTCATTTCCCAATAAAGCCTCCATTGTTAACCCAATATTATAATTATTTCAACTGTATAAAACGACGACGAAAAAGAGAGAGTACCACATCAATTGTAAAATACCAAAAATGTCACAATGCTGAGGCTTTGCCACCAACATGCAATATCAATAGAAACAAATTATTACATAATGCCATCCTATAATCTTCAAGTTCGCACTTTTCCACCCACACTAACTCCAAATACAGGTAAAACAATGAGTAACTCAGCGATAAGTTCTTTATGCACAAAAGTGAGTGTGTCTGTTTGGCCGTTTCTTTACATTAGCAGTTTAGCACTCATATTAAACAGTCTTTTGTCATTAGAAAGAAAGCATAGACTAAGTTGTCATCATGTTCGATGACTGCATTTGAAAATATAACCAGCAAAGTTAAGTTAGGATTGGTCTTCACATTTTCGGGTACAGCCTCTAATGGAAATGAAGAGTTTAAATGAAACGCTGGAGGGAAGACTGATATAAAAACAGACGGCAGAAAAATTGGCCTAATAATCATAAAAAATTATTTTGCAAAAGAAAAGATATATTCTGTAAATGTTTTGTAATGAACAAATCTCAATAACTCAAAATTTTGTACATTCAAATGGGTAGGCGAGAACATATTTTTCTATACATGGGGGAAACTTCCACTTGTGGGGCGAACTACCTAGAAATAGGCCAAACTCCACTTGAGATTGAGAACATAATACCTTGTTCTATCTATGTCTTATCTGAAGAAAATTCAAATGTATAGGAGAAAGCAGAAACACTTTCTGAAGGTCCAGGTATCCCTATATAATAATCGAAAAGTCTTGTGGACCAAACATATTTTTTTGTTTAAGTGGTTCTGAAGTCTTAAAATTGGCTGGACAGTCTGGTAAATTTTCTTGGGAAGGAACTACAGCGCATGTTAGAATAACCTTTGGAACACAATCCCTAAACTCCCATACCTCTGTCTCTAGGAGTTTACAAAACTTGGTCTTCACGACTTCTTGAATGTATGCAACTTTTGAGCTCCAACTACACAAAGAACAACAATTCAAATTTTCAATAGCTAAAGACAAATAAAGAAAAAAGAAACAGCAATTGTGAACAAAACAAACCAAATATAGAGAACTCAGAACCATTTTACTCTTGACACGTTCTTCTGTTGTTTTTAAAGAAGGCACACTTAATCAAACTAAACCCAAGAACCCATCTATTCAAAAACATCATGCAACCGGTTTTTTCAAAACATGTGTGACAGAAAGAAAAACAAACAAATATTCACACAAAGAATACAAACATCTGAGAGCTTCCTCCCAAAATCAAAACCCAATAACCCCTTGATAAGTTTTTGTTAAATTGGAACTTTAGCTACTTGCAAAAACAACAATTGAAAAACCGCAATGCTGCAGGAGTTGGTTAAAAAAACTGGCTGCTCCAGCTGTTGTTGTACAATCAAGCAAAACAGGTAACACAGGCCTCGTAAGTAATTGAACATGTTATTATATGCAACAAACTGAATAAAAAGAGAAGCAAGAACACGATCTTACGATTGGTTCCATTTCATAGGCAAGAGGCTCCAATATGTAATTTTCATTTTGAATTTCACCATTCACCATCAATTTCCCATCATGTACCTGCTGCATAAAACCTCAAGAACATTAAAAAATATATATAAATTCTACTTCTTTCACATGAATCCCGTTAATGCACGCAATAACCAAGAATATCAAGATCTTACCTCAACATAATCTGCAGCCTTGACCACAATTTTTTTTTATAAATACATCGCCCGAGCTAAAGCAAATTCCTGCATATTGCACAGAATACCCAAGGAGAAAGTGTCAAAACACTAAATATCACAAAGTTCTTAAAAACAACAAACACCAATTCACTATTAATATATAAGATGTTATACACACTACCTGCAAGATTGGAAGTGCCTTGAAAATTACTATATCTGCCAAAGACAGTAGAATGGATACCAGCACGCAGACTAAGATTATATCATGGTCTGTCTGCTTGCTAATTCACTGTAGAAAAACCAATGGTTCTTTCTAGGACTTCTTGTGGGAACATCTGTAAATAGATTAGTAAAAGAATCAGTGCTGCATCCAAACTGTCGAAAAATAAAATAAAAAATAAAAAAATTGTAAACAGGATATTTGAGTAATAGCAGTTTAGTCCATCACCTGCAGTAGCATATAGTGAGTTGCAATGCACTTCACTCCAAAAGCTCAGCCAAATCTCTAAAAAAGAACACAAAAGGGTGGTCAAGTTTGAAGCAAAGACAAAAGAACACTCACTGACTTTTACTTGGAAATTTTACTTTGACTTTCAATCAAATACATTGAACAATCGAGAAAATTAGAGAATGTAATGGCCCCATGAAATAAAATCCAAAAATTAAAAGGACTTCTATACATTGGAACAGGTGTAAGTTGACAGCAAACTAAACGCAAAAGGAAATCCCATAAAGCAATTACATCAAGTACTATTGATCAGAGAGATTAAAAACAAACCATCTTCATTCACCTATAACAAAAGCCCAGTTTTGGAAAAAATAAATATTAAAGAAGATACTATTTCAATAAACCCACACTGATTAGAATGTGTGAGAAGCTCAGTATTCTGTTTTTCCAAAGAGAGAAGTGAAATAAGAACAAATTCATAACATACAGACCTTAACAGAGAAAGCAAGAGAAGTTGCAATTACAAAACAAAGTAATTCAATTCGAACAGAAAACAATAACATTCTTCTACTTCAGCTAAAATCTGATTAACCCAAAACACTAACACTTCTTTTCGTTATTCATACATCTGTTCTAAACAATAAACCTCACTATAAATTTTCTCTCAAGATAAAAAAAAATAAAAAAAATCCTTCACAGTACATCTCACTTTCCCTACATGAGAAACAATTGCAACTCATTTCAACATCAACGAATTACCTAATGTTGATAATGTTGTTAACCTGGAACAAAACAAATAATTTCTGCTATTGACAAATCCTCCTCTTTGTTCTAATAAATTTGCATACCAAAACCATGATCACTATGCTATCCACTCAAACCGAAAGTTGAATCCATAATGCATTCTATTCAAATCTTCATACAAAAAAAAACATAAAATTCAGAAACAAAACACTCAATCGAGACCAAAAATTGACACAACCAAAAAAAAACCCAAATCGCAACAAAGAAAAAAGAACAATCAAACACATACCTCTTTTGCTCCTAAAACCTGTCTCTTAAACTCAATCAAAATCTAGGCACACACTTCTTCCACATCAAGCCACACCTCTTCTTTTCCTGAAAGACCCAATCCCATGACCTCTACTTCGCTTTCAGTGTTTCTGCCTCTCCCTCTCTCTGTACTGAAACCCAACCTCTTCCAAAACTAACCCAAACCTCTAATGTTTCTTCCCTCTCTCTCTCAGAATTGCTGTCTCAAAGTAATGGCAAAACCGTGGTTAAGGTAAGTATCAAGGACAAAATCGTCACTTCATTTCGGACCAGAGTACGGTGCCAACCGTACCTTTAGTATATTAAGAATGTGCGTTTCAGAGAGTTTCAGAGTGATGGTGATGACGGACGAATTGGGTAGCGAATGGAAGAAGGAAGCATTCTAGGCTTTTGGGTTTGGACTAGGCCCAGCTGCTTTGTGAACATATATAACATGGGTTTCTTACATAGTGATCAAAACCCATTATAATACGTACGGTTTCATCCCAACAAATTTGGGTGCCAGGGTTTATTTTGTGGAATACCACCTTCATCAAAACCCTCCACCTCCCCCCTTCGTCTCAAAATCAGATGTATTGGGATCCCATGTTGCCCAATCAGGTTCTTCAAAACCCACCAATCTTGCAAAACCCTCCCTACCATCAAAACACTAATCCCAACTTTGATCATCTTCTTTTTCCCGGAAACAATACCAACAATCTTATCAACAACAATAATAATGGGTTTTCGACTGTGGGATTTAACAGTGACAATGAGTTTTCGACATTGGGATTTGGAACAGGTGGGGGAGGTCCTCATGATTTTGTTGTTGATCAGACTCATGATCAACTCGCAGCTTCTTTGAATCGGCTGAGCATATCCAATAGTGGCAGTTCAGGCAATCAAAGAATACCCAACAACTATATGCCTAGCTCTACAACCCTAGGCAATGGTGGGTTCAGTACTCTAGAGCATGAATATTTTGAGAGGCTGAACCAATATGCTTTCTTAATGGCTGAGCAGTACATGAGGCGTTCGATTCCCACTACTGCAAACAATGGAATACTCAATCCCCATAGTTGGAATCGGAATAGCACCACTAGTGGTAGGAGCACTAGTCAATCGATTTATGGCGATCAATTTGGATATGGTTTTAACCAAATTAGGTCTAGTTCTAGTTCTCAGCGGAATGGGGTTAGCAGGGGATCAAGGTTTGCTAACGGGGCTGGAAGACAGCGTTTCGGGCAAGAAAAAGGAGCCAAGGCCTGAATTTGATGTCCACAAAGATCAAAGGCTTGGCAATGGGTCTGCACCGCGGCATATACCAAGTTATTACTCTGTCCCTTTGGAAGAGTTGAGGGGCCAAATTGCTTTTGTGGCCAAAGATCATGTTGGATGTCGATTTTTACAAAAGAAGATTGAGGAGGGTAAGATGGACGAGATTGAAATGATTTTTAATGAGGTTATGAAGGAGGGTCATGATCATTTGCGCGAGCTAATGGTAGATCAATTTGGGACTGAATTTATTCAGAAACTTGTGGAGGGGACTAACAGGGACGGATGGACCAAAATGCTTGATTTGGTGATGAGTGATGAGAGGAAACTCAAGGATATGTGCACTGACCAGCATGGGTACTGTTTCATTCATAAACCCTATGTATTTGATCAATTTAGGACTGTTTAACTAGTATTTGTTGTTGATATTTGCAGAAGTCGTGCCATGCAGAAGTTGCTGGAGCGGGTTGAAACCCGAGAGCAACAGTCCTCATTTATGCGGGTTCTGAAGCGAATCACAATTCCGCTGAGCAAAACCCAGCCTGGTTATTATGTGATTCAAGTTTGCTTGAAAAATTTCTCTCCTGACTGCACCAAGGTAATGAGCATTGCTCCTAAATAAAGTTATAAGACGACGATATAGTAAGTAGGTTTTACCTCTATTAGAGTTGTAGTTTAAAATGTGATCTTTAATTGGCAAATCAACTGCCTTTGCACGTATATATAAAGTTGTTACTTGCCTTGGTTTTATGTATAGTTTCACTGTTGTTGCTTTGCTACTCAATATATATACCTAAAGAGTCTTTTATGTATATACGCGTGTTGTTACTATGGTTCATCGTGGGGCATGTTAAAATTATCGAGGGAATCCTCTACCTATGTTTATACACACCTATGTTCAGATTGGCTTTGGGATACCCCGAGTTGGATACCCAATGTGACATAAATCACATTCACTTTGTTACAGCTATACGATAAACAAAAGATAAACTTCACTGTGCAAATTCTTGTTTCTATTTTACAGGGTGTTATGGAATTAGTGCTAGATAACTGCCTTGCATTAGCAAAAGACAAATTTGGGTGTTGCTTAGTGCAAAGCAGTGTGCATTATGCGTATACTGAAGCTAAGGAGCGTCTTGTGGCTGACATAACTGAGCATGCTCGAGTCCTCTCCGAAGATCCTTACGGGTTTGTCTTTCACTCTAATTTTGTGACGATAAATTTATTTGAATCACATTTACGTACTAACGTTTTATTGAACATCTCTTAAAGCCGATACATACACATATCTCGTTTTATTATGTGAAAGTTGTGATTGGTATTGCTAGATGGACTCCATTCCATCATTTAATTTATGTGTATTTGTTTATCCTCCTAAGAAAACTAGTAGAGTATGTTGCTTGAGGTGTTTTTTTTTTCTTCCATGTTTCGCTTCGTTTTTCCACTTCATGCACTATAGCTAGTTTTATCATCTCATACCTGTACGTACGATGTACGTGCTATTGTTGAAATGATGAGAACGTAAAAGTATTATTCTCACCCACTTTCTCTCTTTCTCAATTTCATGTTATTTTTTGTATTTTTTATTTTACCATAATAACCCTTTTAGATAATTTCATTATGAGATTTTATTTTTGTAAAGGGTATTTGGGCATTTTAAATCTGATGAAACTTCCGACACTTTTTTATTATAGTAGTAGAGATATGTTAAAATTGAAATAGGATTAAATTTGTTTGCTTTTCTTTTTTGTTTGGGAAATAGGGTTAAGTTTGGTTGTTAAATCTGTCTCTGTAACTTCTAACAAATAGAGTTCCTCTATAATAAAAACATATGCAGTAGTACAATGAAAGTTGTAAAGGAAGAGAATTAAGGTTTGAAAGAAAGTGGGCGGTTAAAACTTGAAGCTTCCTTGATTAACAAAACTTTTTAAGCCTTTTAAGTGAACTTTTAAATATAAATATGCATATCTCAACACTTTAAACTTCTACACACGAGCATGACGTACATAAGTTAGTTTCAATTTTTTTCTAGAGAAAAAAAAAAAAGGTGGACAGATGGAGGTTTGACTAGAGATTACAAGAATTCTAATATAATAAAATACATCATAACTTTAGACAATATCTAGGGCATAAGGAAATCGTACAGTTGATGATAAGAGGTTGGAAATAGGTTCTTTTTGTATACATGCATCAATCAATAATAATATAAGTTTTTTTTTTGGGACAAAAATGATCATAGGTAATAACAAATGTTACAGTACACATAACATCTCTCTAAAATAATGTAATCTAACCTTCTTTTCTTTTACTATAGGAACTATGTTGTGCAGTACATAATTGGACTAAAAATACCTCGTGTAACAGCAGACATTTTAGGTCAGCTTCAGGGGTATTTTGTTAATCTGTCGATGAACAAGCATGGAAGTAATGTAGTCGAGAAAACCTTGAAAGAGGCTGGAGAAGAACATGCCAATATGATTATTAACGAGATGATTAACAGTCCTGAGTTTCTGAATGTTCTTCAAAATCCTTATGGGAATTATGTTGCTCAGTCTGCTGTTGCAGTATCCAAGGTAACACCATCATCCCTGAAATGTTTATGCAGTATTTATTCTCTCACTCCTTTATTAAGATTGATTAAGAGATTCCCATCATATCTATCTAGTTCAACTCTCGAAAGTGAAAATTTGATATGTTATTAAATTCTAGACTTTCAGTTTTTGTACTAGGAAAAAAAGTATTTTTTTCACATATCATGTAATTAATCACGCAGATTCTTTTAATGCGTCATGCTGGATTAAGATTAGCATGATGTATACTATATTTGAACAAAGAACATTTTCCCTGACATGTTGGTTACGAAGTCTTGGACCTCCTTCGCTAACTTACTCCAATATCCCAAGTTTTGTGTTCTAGCTTTGACCTTTCTAGCGAATTAATTGATCATCCATATTATAATAAACAAAAGGCTTTATTAGTCAAAACTGGAAAAAATGTAGCAAAATAATCCTAAAATATTAATAAACTTTATTACAAATATATAGGGATAATATAATTAAAATACAAAATAAACAGAAAATAAGAAAAGAAAAAAATCGTGAAACAAACAAGCATGAAAAACTACCCACTAATCCATTTTTTCTGCAGATAATTTTTTTTTCTAAATAATTTTTGAGAAAATTTTTCTTACACATAGAGAACATGTACTATTCATTATAATGGAACTAGCTAAAACTTCATGCAATATTGCATTGGAAGTTTTTGCTTGGGACATGGACTTCCCACAAAAGAGTGGGAAGTTTTTGTTTTTGCTTTCTTTTTCTTTATGGAGAGATGTGTAGTTACAATATTGTCCTTCATATATAGTAAGCGATATCTTAAAGTTTAAAGGGCATAATAATGAGAAGTAGCAGTTTTTGTTTTAGCAATAAACAAGGAATATAGATGTAGATGAGGATGACTAACATAGGTTTGAACTAAACTGAAATCTAAACAGATTCTAGATATGTTAATACTCGAAAATTCAATGTAGAACAATAGTTTGCCACAGTTTGCTCTTCTTCATGCAACACAGAAAAAATTGGTAGAGACGTTATGTAGTTCACATATCTTTGTTATTATCTCTTCTTAACTTGACTTGTGACATCAATAATGAAGTCCTTGCCTTTGCTTTCTATCCTTTGTGGCAGGGATCTGTTCACAATGCTCTTGTTAACCTCATTCGGAGCAATTACCCTCATCTGCACAGCCATCTGTATGGGAAAAGGGTGCTCGACAAAACCAGAGGAGGCAGACATCGTGCATAAGCAAGCAAAGCAGCATGTAAACTATATATAAATGTAGTTCAAAATCAGCTGCAAGAAGGTCGAACAGCTCTTAGCTTCTAGATCATTTTGGGCATTTGTTATATGTCACCACTAGTTGCTCCTCTGTGTTTTTAGACTAAACCTTAACTGTTGTTTCGCCAGGCAAGAATATATTAGTACCAACCTTCTTGTGGTTGCTAGGTACGTACAATATATTAGGGGCAGTCTTAAAACTTGTTGTTGTTTCCGCTTTTAGGCTTGTGTTTGGTTGTTGGTTGTGTGTTTTTCTGGTAGGGAAGCTAGCGTGCAGGAAAATGAATCTGCTCTATAATATGGCATGTTTGGAGTGATTTTGATGCACTACGCAAGCCATTGAGTGGAAGTTTGTAGAGTATGCGGGCTTCCCAATGTTTTGTAGTAAATTTGTCTTTCGGATTTTATTAATATAGTCTATCTTGTTGTGTCTTAAGACTTCAAAGATTTTGATATAAATTTATACAGTCATCTTGTTTTAGATATTTGTGTGTTGATGACTTTCAACTATATTGATGTTCGTGAGATTTGAAATGAAACTCACCCATCATTAATTGAACTCAAACCGAGTTGTTGTCATTGGCATTTCATGTGCTCAAGTGACCACCCACCGTTGATGTACGATGAAGCTCACTCACTCACCGTTAGTTGAGCACTCGCGATTGTCATTGGCATTCACCCTAATTTTGTTGTCAAATTCAAAGATACTAAAGTGTCGAAGGGACCTCAGGAGGCTCCCTGGGCATGAGTTAGATTCTATACTTCTCTTTGCATGGTATAAGTTGTATTAAGGAATTGATAAAAGAAAAACTCAAATATAACATCCAGTATACTTAGAGATCTCATGTAACATTGTTCAGAAAATTATTGGTACTTGTAATTGATGGTTCAGAAATGAAATCATTATTTCTCAATTTTTTCAATGAGTAAAACTAATAAACATGGGTTTGCTGCGTTCATTTGTAGCAAAAGAGTATAGATTTTTGCAAATGTTGATTTCTAAAAGGCTTGGAAATTAATTTCAAACGAATTCATCTTCATTTTGATAATCATGTCAACTCCATGCCCATCACAACTGTTGAGACATTTTAACAAAAAACAGAAACACATCGCAACATTACGAAAGAAACCATGATATGATTTCATAATTTCACTACCCAATGAGGAAGCTCCCAAACCTTTTCTCAATACAAGCACCAAAACTAATGTAATAGCATCCAGAGGATGATCTCAAGTTTCAAGGATATCATACAAGTACAGGCAGCAATACATCTGATCATTTATATGAATCATAAACTGCTCCAATTTTCGAAATAAACAAATTGGATACCTATGGTTATACTCAGATATGCTTGCTAGAGTTTTACTCTGAATCCGACGAGTCATCCTTGCTGCTTTGCCGGACACTCCTGGTTTTCGCACTGGACTTTAAAGATGCTTCACCTTCAAAAAATATGACTTGAGCTCTAGCCAACCTCTCCTCTAGTTCTTCTATGCTGAAGTCGTCTTTCCCACCCAGCTCATCAAATCCAACCTATTGCACGAGGAGAATGGTGGCATTAAGTTAAGATAGCAAACAATCAAATCAGTATGTACTGCGCAAGTCCTTCCTATAACTTACCACATAATCATCCACTATGGCATTCTTAATAAGGGCAAGGGTTGGAAGAACAACAATCTTGAGGTTCTCCGCTAAGAATGGACTTTTCTCAGCACTTGCTGCTGGATTATCTACAAAACCAATCATGGACAAAAAAGTTCAATTCCAATTGTATGTATATGAACGATGAGAGAGAGAGAGAGAGAGAGAGAAGATTGTACCTCTTGGACGGCTCGGTTCGCCAGGGGTACATTACAAGTTCCTTGAATTGATATCGTATTTTGATATAACGCCTTGTCGTATTAGATTCTACAATTTTCATATCGAATATAATAGTTTATGCCATGGATTTGATTCAAATTTGGTTGTGTTATTCATGCGTTTGTTTGATTTTGATGAAAGAATCTAGCTTTATGAAAACTTTGGTTATGTTAGTTGGCTTGGTGGTAGACTCGGTTTCATTGCATATGAGTGCGTTTTTGTATGATTCTGGTGGCTAATTATCTGATAAACACTCTATTATGGGTTTAATAGTGTTTTTGGTAGTCAGAAAAAGTGTGAGTTTTATCTACAACTTATAATTATCTATGAGCTTTAAAAAAGTTTCAGAAGAAAAGTTATCTTTCAGACCTGTGTGTTTTGTTTAGTATGTTTCGTTTTAGTAAATGTCTGTGTTTTGGTTTTGACCAGGCTGTGTATCTATTAAATTTATAGGGCTGCTCCAACTGCGCTTTCGAAGAGACATGCTGATGGTTCATTGCCAATTGAAGATTTCAACATAGTACTTGAAAATCAGAGTGGGAAGAAGGTACAAATGGGATCGGAGACTGATCAGCGGTATGATTTAATCAGGGTTCAGTAATTTCTGTTCTCAAGTTAGATCCTTCTATGAGAAATTAAGGGGATGCAATTCCATTTTGAGTTTGAAGTAAGATTTGAAATGTTGTTTGACGGGGCAATCATGATGAGCCTGATGTTACATACCAATGCAAAGCAACTGATTATAGCACAAAATTACCAAGATGCAATGGAAGTGCTCAGCATGGAGGAGGTTTGTTACTGGTGCCTTTTTGCAACTGATAGTTTCGTTCATATGAAATTTGCAAGTTACTTGGCTTGTCCATGCTTGTGACAGCAGCTTATGTCTCCTAAACTCTGTGGTTTGTATTTTCTTCCTTTTTTTCATTCTTGTAGGAGGCTTTCTCTCTCTACGATCCATTGGTTATTAAGGTGATTGAGTTACTTTATTGAAGACATTGTATTACTATGAAGTACATGCGGCTGTGTAACTTTGACTGGTTAAACTACATCAATCTGCCTTTCACTTTGTTAGATTGGTTTCAATATGAGTGTATAACATTCGTCATGTTTTGTTTGCTTTCAGCTGGTCAATAATCCTTCTATACTGCAAATCGATATGGTTTAGTGTTAATTATTTCATGCTTAGAGACATAAACTGGCTCTCAGTGGCAGGAATTCGCCTTGAGAAAGCCAGAGAGGGTCTTGAACGAGCTCATGGAAAGGACTCTTCTCGTGTTAGACTCCTTCAGGCAGGTTGTTATCCAGAGCGTGCACTGTGACTACTTATACTACATATCTGAATGTTTGTCTACACTACGCAGGTCTACTTACTTTGTTGATTCTCATTATAGATATTTGATACTGGAGCTGCTGGAAGGGGTGGCGGCGTATCACAGTGGTCAGGTTGATAAGTCAATGACGGTGTTGACTTCTGCACAAGAGAAGTTCACCCAGGTAATTGGAAAGGAGAAGGGCCATGTCATGCACTGAATGTTTGCCTCTCTTAGATAGGATTATGGAGGTCCAAAATTATAAAATGTACTTAAATTTACAGTCAAGTCATCTCTTCATACAAATGCAAAGTGCACGAATTTTGTTATAAAAAAATATAAAAAATGGATGTCCTCTTTCAAGTTTCCACAGAATTTATCAAGCACTTTATGCTGGTATTCTATGTCTCCCACTTTTCTGAGTGAAACCATTAGTTTCAACGAAATCCAATTAACATGTATTTTTGGTTGTGGATTCCAGCTTCAGGTGCTGGATGAATCTCTCTCTCTTGTGATGATCATGGACTTCAGAGAACGAGATACAAAAAGGGCACTTGGGATGAGCAATCAAGATGTTTCCATCAGCCCTGTATAGTCGTTAGTCGTCCTAAGAGTTTCTTGACTTTGCAGGTTTGAAAAGGAGCTTGCTGCTGAAGCACTATGAGGAAATGACAGTGGAGAAGGCATTGGATTTGACAAATCCAGAGACCAATTCTTCCATACAGGTGACTTGAACATTTTTGTTTGAACACTATTTGAATTTTATTTATAGAATGAACACTATTAAATTTATTTACTTGCAGCAACATCCTGAATCAAGGAAAAGTAAACTACAGTACCAAGCAGTAGATGCTTCAGTTGAAGATTTTGTACGCATGGCCTTTGACAGATCATTAGGTACATAAAGTGATAAAACAGATGTTATCATACTTGGTTTATATTTGTGAGGCCAAACCGTGCTCACTCTGATGTTTACAACTTTGTGTTCAGCAGTCTTAGCTTTGCAGGGTGGAGGGACAATGGACCAAGCAATCTGTCAACTGCTCTCGGGACATCACCACAGATGCTGCTGACCAATCTGAGGCAATTCCTGCAGTCAATGCTAACAACAATAGTCAATCTGATGTTGCAATTGACATTGCAAATTCTCTTGCGTCAGTGCTTGATAATCAAAATGGTCAAGTTGGAGGTTCTTCAACGTCTAGTAATGCTTCAGAGCGTGATTCAGAAATGGAAAGCCAACTTGCTGAAGAACTAGCACAAGGAGATGCTTTCTCTGACTATGATCGATATTGAAGTTACTAGACAAGGTGAAGTCATAAGTGAGTACTTGGCTCTACTGAATTCAGCGGGAACAAAGTGAATATCACTCTGCCAATAAGAATTGCGACTTTAACAACCATGCATGTACATGTATAATAACAATAGGTCAAGGATCTAGTTATGGTGATGGTGTTCCAGATGATCAATGTCTTTGATCCGGCATTTTCCCGACTGTTCCAAGACTAATATTGGTGCCATGTAGTTTATCTAACCCGCCTTTCTCCATTTCTGGAATTATAAAAAAGCATATTTGCTGCTTTTAAGTAAATGCGGTATAAACATTCTGATTTACTAGTATCAATTCAGGATATGATATCCATCTCGAAATATTACGGCAACAATGTTAGAGGACAATCAATGCATGACTAGGTTTCTATAAACTTGTGAAAGGTGCAAAAGAATACAACATTACATAAGGTAGGCTATCATTAGCATTCACAAAATTTTCTGAATTTATAAAATGTTACTTGTCAGATTCATCATTGGAATGAGATTCACTGTCTATAACCATAACTATCTGCTTAATTTTAGATTCTTCATCCTCAACTTGCGTTTCCTTGTAATCCTTGGGAAGTACATTACAGTTAATGGTCTGCCATACCGGTCTCTCTGATAGGGAATAATCTGTAGGTTGAAAGTAGCCATTAGATTCACTAAATAGAGAGACAGGGGGGAAAGAGATAGAGGCTTACGATGCTTGCAAAGTGTGGGGCATTTAATTGCAACTGCATACTTGCAGGTGGATTTCTCTGTAATTGAACTAATCATAGCTCTCAGCTCTGAGCATACAAATCTCACCTGCCAAATGCATATAGAGTAACGAGAAGAGGGATGGGAACAGCAAAATGAAAACTAAACAAAGTTCATAGCTTCATATTTCAGTATCTCGAAGCTTGTTTTGTAAGATCACAAGTGGTTCCGTTCGTATATTAATGAGGATAATACCTGTATGAAAAGAGCATGTTGATAATGAGAATGTGTCCATCTATATCAACGATAACAAGAAAATGCACATATATTAATCAATTCAGTTTTATTTCAATTATTCTGCATAAATCAGTTGTCAAAGACAGTTTTTTACAACTAAAGCAATTAGACCATGATCACAATGCGCTATCGGTTAATATTCACAGTCAAAACAATATTCAAGGTGGAAATACTATACAAACTAATTCCAAAGTCAAAAACTAAACATGGGTTTGTAGCTTTCTGCTAGAAATTACAAACCTTAACATCAATATCAATGCAAAAGTGCAAGCCACAAAAAGGCCATTTAAGATCAGGCCATTTTCAGACATAATAAGCAAATTTGGGCCAAAAAGGAATACCGATCAAAACACCAAGAAAGGTTAACACTCCAAAGAAACCTTAGAAGCAGTATTGAAGAAACAGGAGGGAGATTTGCTGAAAGTTCCAGTTGTCTTATTTAGCACCTGCAGTCACAACAGTGGTAGTCACCTAGAATATAGTCGTAAGAAAACATAGACAGGTCCAGTCTTGCATTCTCAAGCACTTTGCAGATCCGAATTAGGTATTTAAAGATCCTGAATTTACAGCAGAAGGATCCAAAATCTTTACACCGAATTGATGCTTGGTTTAGCTCAAAACCTTGTCAGTGTCTGGGTGATTCTTCTTCCTCTTCTTCAGAGTAAGATCAAGGACTCAAAATCGATCAAACCTTTCACCCCGTAATCACTGCAGGCAGAAGAGAACATTTCAAGACAGTCAATGATATGCAATTCTCAAAATTCCAGATGCATACAACCTCTATAATTCTAGACACAAACTAACAATCAACACTTTCGGTCAGTCAAACCATAGCACATCAAAATCATACACCAAGGTCTAGCTGAACCAATAACCTCAAACCACATTCCAAGCTAAGCAATTCTCAGAAGGCAAATCAGCATCAACTAGATTTGCTTAAAAATTAAAGGAATAATCCTTCTGATTCTACTAATTAATCACGGAGACTATTATAGTAAATTTCAACAAAAAATTTGCCTCTGGACCTTGCTCTGAGTCCTGATGACTCCACTACGACTGCAGGTGTCTTGAAAAGTATCCTCAGAAAGATCTAAAAGAAACCCCAAAATAAAACTCAGAAAGAAAGAGATCCCAATTTGGGTTTTACCCATTGCCTACAAATTGAAATGGAGAGAATGAGATTACCCATTCGTGCTGAGCGAACTTGCTTTGCATGGAGACGCAAAGGCAGTGGGCGGAGAGGGTATTGGAGTCCGATGAAATCATAACCCAGACCAAATTATAAAAGCGATATGCCATGGTTGATGGAGATCGGCAAGTAAGTGCTGTACTTACGTGGTGATGCATGGGAAGAGAAATGAATCTATCTGATAGCCAAAGCTAGAATGGGGGATTTTGGAGGGAGGTTCAAAATTAAGAGGCAAGTGAAATTACACAAGCTGCTGAACCCGGGAACTTGAACTCCTTTTCCAATTCGTTCTTATAAGCAAGTAATTTTTTCTTTTCTGTTTTTTAACACTGCAAGAGTTATATGATTGTCACTGTATGTGATTTTGAATATACATTGGTTTTGGATCGGTAATTAGTTAATTACCTACCGATCACGGATCATTGCATGAAATAATTATAATACTTTATGTCTACAGTAAAAAAAATTCAATCAATTTCATTTATTTCCATCAAATTTTTTTTAAGAATAAGAGGTCAGCCCATTATATAGATTCAGCAATCAATACAAAAACGAAATACCCCTATGAGGTCGACAGAAAGAATCGTTCATTAGGGAACCCTAAACACCTATTCTATGACAAGAACAAGCCCCAGGCCACCCCGAGTACACCCACCTTTTAAGGAAGATAAAGCACCTTTATTTCAAACAAAGATCAACAATCTCCGAAGCAAATAGTAAAATGAACCCTCAGAGAATGTTAACTTTGCGACCTATTAAAGAAACTAAATGCTAGGAATGGAAGATGACAAGTCACCTTCCATCCCTTCCAAAATTAAACAATCCCAGCAAGCCCACCTAACTAAATAGGCCCAATCTTGTTAGTAACCCTAGCAAGCCCGCTACTGCCAGAATAGTCGCCGCCGCCAGATACTCTTCCGCCGCCGATCCCAAGGCCAGTCACCACTTCGCCACCCTCCATGACCAAGAGGACACCACCATCACCCCCCAGATTCAACCCCGTGCACCCCAGATCCTCCAAAACTTGTTCCAAATCCCCTGGATCGATCTTCGGCGGTAGAAGTAGGGGAATACCCAACCCCGTCAGACCCAACCAAAGGATAAGCAAGTCTGCCCTCAGCGACCACGAAATACCGCCGTCGCCACAAAGTGAAGACGACCACTTGGAACCACCATGGATGAGAGACAACAGATCCGGCCTACCTGGATCCCACCCTTCCCAATAACTGTCATCACAAACTCTTTCAGTCCCACGAAAGCCCGAAATCATTAGCAATGTTGAATCAACCACACTTGAGAGACCTCGGTCGCTTTCGAGCAGCAAACCATTGAAGGGCTTGGAAGCAACAAATGCAACCAAGAGAGTGAGGAGGCCAAAGCCTGAGGAGATCCCCATGAAAGGAACAGGCCGAGGCCTGAAGAATTGTCGTCGATGGCCGTCCACGATAAACCCTAGCAGAGCAAAAGTGCTAGGTCGAACTTTTTAGTGTTTCTGCCTCCTTTCTTTGAGACATTTATTTCCATCAATTTGCTCTATCATAAATTAATAGTACTATAATTATACATTAGATTCCTCTAAGGATAACCGAGACTTATTATTAAATTTTGTAACTATTATGTTAAACGACATGTGTAACTACTCGGTTGATACATCTAAAAGGTCAAAAATGAAATTTATCAATTTTTAGTTACTAAAAAGTAATATCAATGTGCCTGCTAGTGTTGTATAACGTGTTCATTAATATAAGAATATGTGGACTGTCAAATCCTAATCCTAATACAATCCAACCTAATATGGTCTCTACTTGCCTTCAATCACACCTACTTTACCGGCTTTCGTCATAGTGATGAAGAAATCTTTCCACTTTCGTCATAGTGATGAAGAAATCTTTCCACCATGGTTCTTCTCATGTTCTTCAATCAATACACCTTCTTTGTCTATTGCAGCAGCCTTCCTCTTTGCCATTTGCAACTAATCTGTGTATATGATAAATACAAATATATGAGTACTGAGCCTCAGCAGTTTACTGACCCTCAATAGCGTACTGACCCTTAGTTTCATTAAGAAACCATATCAAAAGATCCTCACAGTTGCAGCATATCAATGACTAGAATTTCAAGTAGAGAGAAAAGACTAACAACAATAATAAGATCAAATATCCACAGAGCCTATAGGTAGACATAATTTCAATGACCCTTCCCGTAAAGTAAAGCTAAGAAATATGTCGAAAAGTCCAAGCTCAGCCGAACCGATAATAGATTTGAGTTGAAACTTTCTGACGTTGCTAAAGCCATTTTGCCACAGCAAAACTGTCGTCGCAAGTGTTATTTATGAATAAACAAAATTTGGTATGCAAATACAAAAATCTACCACCCTGTAACAGCTTCCACCTCTTCTCTTCATTTTCCTATCCACTTCACATGTCACTGTAGCAGTGGAAGCATATGCCATACGCTGTTGTTGTGGCCCAATTATTTCAGTGACAATGACTGATTCGGGGCAAAAAAAAAACAAAAAAATGCATGTCAACTTTTTTTGGATAAAAGCTATACTGTAAAGCTTCTACAAAAGGAATGATACTGTAACGCCCCGGAGGGATTACGTTACAGCGCCGCAAGCCTCTGAACATGAGTTTGCAGCTTGTGCCACAAACCCATGCCACAAAGCTTGCAAGGCCTTTTAGAATTGTGGTGAGAAAAACGTTTACGATTGAGGTTGAGAGTACGATTCGGAAGCGTAAAGATTTTACAACAAAAGAGTACTTTATTTACATTCCACAAAAGCCATGAGTCCAAGGTTCGGGTTTCAGATTCACGCTAAGTAACACACACCAAAAGATAGGCAGGCGGATAATAACAAATTTACAAAGGTTCCCACAAAAGACAAAGTCACATTCACAATTTCAAAAGGAGGGAGACTGATCAACACCTGCCAAACCAACAGTCAAGTCCAAAAGAAGCTATTCACAACTTGATGATGCCAACACCCAAGTGTCTAAGTCTGGTCCTCAGCTAGCTCCTGCTCAGTTCCTGAGGGAAAGTAGGGGTGAGCATCACATACGTTCATCGCCCAGTAGAGGAGCTCAACCCCACTAGGTTTTATAAATAGCATGCAGTAAAACGTAGTATAAAATGAGAAATGCATATATCGTATAACGTATAAGTAAGATACGTAAAATTTAACACATACGACTCATAGAAGGGATCCCAGTAGCTCACAAACCAGATGACCGGTCCCATAGACCAACTACACGGCCTTACCTCAAATAGAATGTTTACTAGGTAAGCGTAGCGAGAGCGTCCACTACCTAGCTACACACACGTACCGGGCCCGTCGTTACGATCGGAATACCCGGACTACCGGGGTAACTAACCCTCCGGAGGTTAAGGGGATCGAACCCAAGGAAGTCAGAGCCACCCTTCGCTCTCAAGTCATCTCACTTGACCGTATAGCACGGCCCGACACGTTAATAGTTATTTACGTGTCAATAAAAAGAAATAAAATAAAGTAGAAATATAAATATAAATATAAATAAAACATACCGAAACCGTACATAAGTCATGCAACACTTAAAACGAATATGTAAAGAAAACTCTAGCGAGGGTAGGTGAGTCCCCCCCTACCTGGAATCCATACTCAGGAAATCTCCGGGTTTCCACCTTTGCTACTAAAGCCTTGGGTAACTGGAAATCCTAAACCCAACAAATATTTGGTTAGTAACTCTCTAGAGACAAACGGTTATCCTTCACCTATATACCAATTTCGACCAAATATGAATTACAATCAAATAATTCTATATAGAGTACATAACTTTCACCAAGGAGACAAACTCACGGTCAAACATAGCATAAACCAAACTTTAATAGTAACTTTCCTTTGATTTCTAATTAAGCACTAGCAACAGAAGGAGATGGGGACTTTAGTGGCTTCTAACCTGTTGCCATGGTTAGCTTCTCCATTCTTGGGAAGGTTGGGTAAGATAGCTGGTTGAGTTTTGGGTGGATGTAGATGAGAGTAGTGAGTGTAATCTGTGGTTTATGAGAACTAAAGGAGTATGGTCTGAGTGCGGGTGACGGAGAAATCGAGAGTTATAGGTGGAAAATGTCATCTGAAGTGGTGAACGTTGTCTGCAGGAAGGGTAGACGCGTGTGACATCCCAGTACTAACGTGTTTCATTCTCAGTTACACACCTCAAGTAGTTCATGCACTCTAAGCGGGCTATTGTTCTAATTAAACTCCCTTACCAGGTTTAATGATGTGGGCTGACCCAACTCTTCTATAGGCCCAATTTGTACTACATTACTAAAGCCCAACGAGAATCATTAATTCCGAGCGAAATCGGAAAATTCCTACCTCATCGGAACTAGCTCAATTCCCAACTCTCGGAATTAAAATCCGAAACCAACCTTACGAAAAACAGAAATTAATAAATAGAATTACAGGGGCTCATAGATACATTTTAATTTTTCTCATAAATGTTATAAAAGGAATGAAGCTTCTACAAAAGTTTACCAGATAATTGAGTTTTACAGGTACTTATCTTTCTCTACTACTACATTGGATATACTTTTGAGTATTTTACATAAGCTTCCTTTTTTTTTTTTTTAAAGTAATCTGGTTGATATTAGTCATTAAATTTACAATTGAAATCTGTTGTGAATGTAATAGATTTTAACCAAGTGACAGAATAAAGTTGACACCTAAAATCTGCATCTTTTTATATGCGGCTTACACAAATTCAATGTTTAAGCATGAAACTTAGACAAGCTACATGGGATATGGTCATTGTTTGCGAACGCATTGGGACCATCAACATGTACAATTGGCCAAGGTTGATACTGGACTTCTTGACGGAAGGGCTGCAAAAATATAGCAGAAACAGTCCTGCAACAATGAATGGATGCCTGGTTCTAATTTATTTCTGGTTCCTTGAGAAGACGATGGCGAAGAACTGAATCCCGGGCAAGCAAACTGAAACTCCAAGGTTTCTTCGATGGTCAATAAAAGAAATTTTCAACTTGGAGCTACTTTTCAAGAATGAGAACCTGGTTGTGGTAAGCAAAACAAGAAAACTGTATTTTCATGCACTTTATGTAGCTTATTACGTAGAACTAACTTATAAATGTAACAGGATCTAATCAAAGCTGGACCGTGGACTGCGGATATAGGACTGGGCGACATCGAGCTGGATGATGAGGTGCAGGACACCCCAAGCTTCGACAACTAGGTGAATATAACAAACTGAGCTTGTCTTCTGCCAATTACTGTGGGGCAATAATGTGATTATTGCCCCCCAGTAATGTCTTGACCTGGTGAAGTTATTACATAAATTAGTGCTTTGAAGAGAATTGTACCTGTTTTTGTGCTTATAAAGAACATTGGCCAGTGAAACATTCAAACTGTAGCTTTTCTGGTTGTCTACTAGGGGGGCAATAATTCTTTTACTACCCCCAATAACGACATTATTAGGCCCCAGTAACTTAAATGGTTATGTGCCACTATTTGCAAGTTCTCCAGGCAAGCCAAGCCGAAGAGGAACAAAACAAAAGGCTTACGAGGAATATCAAAGAACTCATTAGTGAGATGGGAGCAGCCATTGGTGAGACGAATCCCACCAAAGAGATGGAGGAAAAGCTAGGAAAGCTTGCCAAAGCAAATGAGGACCTGATCGAATGCACAGAACATGGATTTATGGGCAAAGCTAAAGCTGGCCAATGAGAGGATTAAAGGTCTCGAGTTTGAAAAGAGAGCCAAAAACAACCTCATCAGGGCTCTATACATTAGGCTCGGAAAGGAGAAGGGAGAGGTGCCTCCACAACAAAGACAGCTTCAGGTAGTTCCATTTACACCTAGAGTGGCACAAGAAGAAGTTGAGGAAGAAACTCCAAACTTTGGAGCAAGTCTGGGAGAGGAAACATGTTATGCAGCCACTGTGGGACATGAGACAGAGAGGGTAATAGCAGCATGTCCTCTGTCTATGGAACTACCTGAACAACAAGACGGTGGGGAACAAGAGGAGGAAGCCCATCTTGATATCATCGCGAACATGATTGCTGAAAATTAAGAAAATGCCAACCTTGGAAAGAAAAAGGAGGACAAAGGTTCCCCAGGCAAGCAAAAAGAGAAGAAAAACATGGAGATCATGTCTATAGAGAAAAATGTTAAGACAACAAGCGGCAAATGCTTGAGGTTCAAGTAATGAATGTGATGACTCTTCCTTGAGGTTCAAGTAATGAATGTGATGACTCTTCCTTGAGTTTCATGGTAACCCGATCACTAATAAATGTGATGACACTTCCTTGAGGTTCAAGTAAACTCTTCAAATGCTTGAAAAAGAATGTCCAATTTGCTTCTTTCTCAAAATCACAAAAACATATGGCTAGAGGGTAGAAACCTGCACAAACCAAAACACAAAAATGTCAGTCTACTAGTACCCAATAAACAAATTATTGGGGGCAATAAACTATAAAGTTACCTTGATTTCCATTCCTTCCAGTTGCAGAAAGAATCTGACCCTTGTAAATGCTTTTGCCAAACATTCCATCAACATACAACACCGGCAAACAAAATTGGAAGCCTTCAATACAACCTCCATAAGCTACGAAAAGCCTGTAAAAACTATTAGTGGATGGGTCAACTTCCAACACAAAAGAAGAGCCCCGATTACTCTCCTAAACGGCTTCCTTATACCAAGATAACTTGCTGAATGAATCTGCATCGGAACCATAAATCGCTTCCTTAGCCCTTTGCTTCTCTTTCAAGGCAACCTTGTAGGAAATATCAAAACCATATGTTGACTTGAATTTACTCATAATTTCCCTTGGCTTCAGTGAAAGATTATAGTTAACATCGGCAGCCGTGCAAGTCTTCACAACCTTGGATCCCAGAAGCTTATGCTTTTGAGTCCTAAGTACACCCTTACACGTGTGAATATTATTCAACTCCGTTATATAAAGGCAACCATTGGTAGATGATGAAAGAGCGCGAAGATGCCAATCACAGCCTTCGGTTCCAACATTTGAACAAACTGCATGAATATGGTCCAAATTGTTTCTCAAAAACACAAACTCGAAACCAACTACAATTGCATACTTCCTTAGTTTCTCACGGAGCTCAGCTGCACCATGAAACTTCTCCCCAACATGATGAATATAGGAACTCCACTCATCAGACAAATACGACTTGTGAACTTCAATCCTAAATGCCTCACCCAAATAATCGTCCTCATCAACAACTTCCGAATGACTATCCACTGAACACGTATTGCTGCAACTTCCACCAATCTTTAAAATAGAAATCTCAACACATTCTAACTTATGTATTCTAGCACCGCAAAACAGCATCTGGAAATCACGATTGGAACGAAGAAAACATACTTCACAACCTGGTACTGAATACTGAAGCTCAATAACATCACTTGGCAAAAACTGGAACGTATGGAAAACGTCTTCATACAAGTCAGAAAAGCTCATACATTGATTCAGAGGAATCATATAACCTTTTCCAGAATAAATGCACCTAGCAACCAGGGAATCAGGCATAATCCTTAAAGAAAATGAAAGAATAAATCTATTATTGCCCCCCAATGATTTAAACAGAACTACCAAAACACATCAAAAGTAGTTCCAAATTACTCTTAAACTAAAGAAAAGGATCACTAGACAACAAATAGAGAGACTTCATAACAGTTAAGACACATTACTGCCCCCCACTACGCATATTATTAGGACCCAATAATGTAATAAAAACTACTGAAACTCTTCAGAAAATGTAACAATAGCTCTACACAGAAATGCAAAGATCATTAACCAACAAATTTAGAATATGAGTAACAATTAGAACACATTATTGGCCCCCGGTAGAAAAATTATTGGACCCCAATAATATAGTCAAAAGTACAAAAGCACCTCAGAACCAGCTCAAAACTAACACGAACCTCAAATCAGCCAAAAACAGCACGAAGATAACACCAAAATACAAAACTAACAAAATGCACACAAAAAAGGCCTAGAAATTCAAATCATAACTGCAATTAATAAAACTTCACAACCAGTTCAACCTTAACACGAAGCTCAGGTTCAGCAAAATCAGCTAGTAGTTAACAAAGCAAATTGTACACAGAAAAGACCTAGAAATTCAAATCGAGCTAAATATAAGACAATTACAAATAGAAGAAGAAGCTAACGGCAATGGAGGAATAGAAAGAGGAGCTCCATCTCGCTCCATGTGATAATCGCAACAGATCTTCTCTCTCTAGGAATCGTAGGTCTTCTCTCAAAAGAAATCGCAGAGCTTCTCACTCTAGAAAACGTACGGCTCCTCTCTCTACAAATCGCACAGCTCCTTTCTCTCTCTAAAATGTGAGAGCTTCAGTCTTTCAAAACATGCGAGCTTATCTCTCTGGAAATTAACCGATCCTTACTCTGGAAATAAAGCCGATCCTCTCTCTCTCTCCAATAGGAGAGCTTCTCTCCCTAAATCTCGTTATTGTTACGAATTTGAAAGATGTCAGTTATAAAAGGGCAAAATCGTCAGAAATTTAGAGGAAAAGCATGCCCGTTTTGAAAAGATGGGTAAATGGGGTTTAAAAATGTAATTAACTTGTTGTTTAAGTAGTCAATCTCTTAGAGTGTTTGGGTAATTAAGGTTAATTAACCCCAAAATTAGGTAAATGATCATTTCCCCTAAGTCGTATATACTAGAGTGAGTAGAGTCCTAGCTCAACTCGATTTTTCTATCAAACTTAATATTGAGCTCAGACTCCTTTTTTTTTTTTTTTGGTAATATTTGTTAGGACTAGGAGTTGAACAAGCTGAACAGAAATCATGAGCCAATTTACCTAAAGTCATACTGTATCAAGCTAAAAATGAAAATCATTGTTTTATATTATTTCTTTTACTATTATTAGTCTAAGGATGATCTTAGTTCGATACTGAGGCTGCTATTCGATTGCCAAAAAACCATCGCTTCACCCGATATTGAATTGAGACCAAACCGATTAAGCTAGATTTGATTCGGTTTACCAAACACAAAAAGTTGGTTTCTCGATTTTGTCACTACCAATAAGTCCAGTTTAACTCAAACTCGATCAATTTAGTTTCAACTCCATTAAATGACTTGCACAATATAAACCCCACTAAAATAAATATGAGGGAAAAGCCTGGAGCCCCATTAACCCATTTTGCCAACATTGTCATGCTCTTTAGGGCTACACGATTTACTCCCACATTTAATAAGCCACGATCAACCTCCACACGATATTAAAATTTTGAAACTTAGATAATATACTATTAATTTCAATTTAGAGACGATGCCAAAGAGTGCCATATGCAATGTGGTTTAAGCACATGATGTGCTTCACTAGAATCACTAGAATTTAATATTTTTCTTCTGCTAGTCAATAAACAACCTTAAATAATATATTTGAATTTAAGGTTTTGGGTTTATGTGACACTTGCGGTTGCACAGTTCAGTGACACAGGATCTAGCCGGTCTGGATCAGAAGAAGGACCAGGCAATTTACAACTCCCTAAAGACTCCCTAAAGATTCATGTCTACCAAAACCTACCTACACTTTAATTTACTAATTACATATTCAATCTGATTCAGAAATGAGTTGTTAAATTAAGTTTAGAAATGTTGAAGTTGAATCAAAAATAAATTGTTAAATTAAATTCAGAAATGAATCGTTAAATCAAATTCAGAACATCTTGACAATGTATATCAAACTAATACTTTTATCATCATATATATCAACATAGATAAGATATTTTTAAAATTAAAGATTTGATACAATATGATTATATGAGACCAACTGGGCTCCAAAACCCTCGTAAACTTGAGAAAACCATTCTTATTCACCATTTTACACAAACCCAACACCATTTGGACATTGATCATCAAAGAGTACTAATCAACTCCAAAGCAAACTAGATTACTCTCACTAAACATTATAGATCATATTTTATAACACAAAGGGCACTGACACACTCTTTACTCATTCTAAAATTATTTATAATTGACTAGTAGAGTAGTAGACAGTAGATGCAGATCAGGTTTGAGCAGTTGATCTGAGACGCTCTTGATCAAGTTTCAGGGGCACTTGGGCTTCCCCTTCTTGTTCTTCTTGTCCCTGTAGCAAGGGCACTCATGCTTGTTGCCATAAGTCCCAGAAGGAACACACTTGCACTCTTCACAGCATATCCCACAGTACTTGAGGCATCGATCTTGAACTCCTGCTACTGCGCACCGAGTCGAACACTTGTTGCTGCAGAATGCTGTTTCACAATCATCCCCCAAAAAAAGACAAACCCTCATCAGTATCCAACAATAACAGAGTAAACCAAACAAACCCACTTAGGAACTGAATAGTTGTCTTCAAATACATAACATAAGTGATAATGTGCACACAGTTAGAATCAGTATCCGAAAAATCTTACACAAACCCGGCTTAAATTTCAACAATTGATCAAACACTGAGCTAGTAAAAAAGAAAATGCAGCTTACAGGAGGTAGCAGCGAAGGCTGGCTCCATCAGAAAGGAGCTAAGAAGAAGAAAACAGACGAGAACTGGGAAGGAGATCTTCATCTTCACCTTGAAACTAAGAACAAATCTCAGTTGAGAAGTGTGCTTGAGGGAGTGTGGAGGAAACCTCAAGTGGGGGCTTTAAATAGTGAGGGAGGTTAGACTTCATAACTTAGGGGATGTCCTACCTCACTAACTGCAAGTAAATCATCAGAAGCCCTGTAACTTTTACTCTGCCATATTTGTACATGAGCAGCTGAGCTGGTAAATAATGAAATATGAATGTTACGAAAGCACAGCTGGAAGTACTGAACTGTAGGCACAATTTTTTGAGTCGGTGGAGACAAGGAAAGGTGGATCAGGTCCACGCGGTTTCTGAGAGTTTCAAGGAGGTTAGGTTAAGGTACTAGTGGCTTCTTGGTTTTGGTAGTATATGTAAAGTGGCCTTAAGCTGAATCCTAAATCCCCCTGAACCCCGTTGGTTGATCAGACATAAAAAAATGTCACAACCAGTAAACCCTTCCCTAGATCCAGAAGCATATAAACATCTGTCAGTTAAAATGTAGATCAAGAAGCAGCTAAACCCTTCCCTAGACATGTGTTTAGTACTCTTTTAAACCCTTCCCTAGATCAAGAAGCATATAAGCATACGTCAGTTAAAATGTTAGATCAAGAAGCGGCTAAACCCTTCCCTAGATCAAGAAGCAGCTAAACATTACAATGTTATCCCAAGCAGCCAAACCCTTCCCTAGACATATGTTTAGTACTCTTTTATACGCCAGATAATGAATGTGTAGTGGCAAGTTCACCAAAAAAATAATAATAATAATAATTACTAAGCATATGTCACAAATTAGATCAAGTAGCTTAGTAAAATGCATCACATATACATATCTCTCACCTTTGAGAAAGGGAATGAAAATGTACTGTACTGTTACTATTGATTTTCCTACCATGAGAATATTTTTACTTATCAACCTCAGGGAGGTCCAGAACATAGCTGATACAAACGTGTCAGACTCAAGCTTTCTGGAAAGGTTTGCATTGACTGAAATAACTATGTTACAATTTCATATACACAATCAGAACTAAAGAATTCTCATCACCAAGAAACTGACTGCTAAATGACCTATGTTTTCTATTTTGCATGTTTCTTGTCTAAGACGAGGGTTGTATACATTCGTAGTTACGCACCTACATGCATGTATACACATTTTTGCAAATTAGGTACATACATCAACCTCCCATACTATTGGTTGGGCAAGCCTGCTGACCATCAAAGTGTTCCTTGGCATAATCACTAGATGCTAGCAGATTGACCTGCAAAATTGCAATTAGGAAACATGAGTGTCTCACGTTACATGATTTTTAACAACAGAAGCAAAGAAGCACAAGTCCTACCTTGATAATTTCAGACTTCAATCTTGGACGCATATGGGCTGCCAAGATACTCATGTTGAATTCCTGGGAAATAAGGACATAATGCATATCAGAGATGTTAGTTGATAATGGAGAAACAATCATGTGCATCGAACCACTTCTGAGGTGAGTGAGGCATGTAACAGTTTTCTTCTTTATAAGTTGTCGAATTATAATTGTGATATACAAAACAAATGCATTGTAAATGCAAGTATGTTACAAATTAAAAAAAAAAATCTACTTGATTTACAAAAAAGAGTTGATGCCAGTAGTATAGAGAAACTCACTCTGAAAGGATCACCCCTAAGATTGCACAAACATAGAACTCCTAGATCTTCCTCCTCCCTGCATAAGAACAGCAAAATACTACTACATTCAGAATGATGAGCATACTTCTTATCATCGTTTATCTTTCCCCCTCTGGAATTTTGTTCTTTGTTCCTTTTCAGTATCAAGACTCTCAAATTGAAGTGTTAAACCACTAGATTTCATTATATTTTTTCTTTCTTTTTATCTCCTAATTTGTCACAATATATCTTTTTTGTCTAAAAGGTTGTACCACATTACTTACTATCGATAATTTGACATCGACTCGTAAAATTATTTCCCCCCTCCCCTAAAACTTGTACCACATAATAAGAAAAGGGTACAAAATCAGATTTAATTGAACATCCTGAGAGGACATTGTGATTTGCACTTGTGCTCGCACGTGAGACAAAGGTGCAAGGAGGAGTTGCACAATATACTCTTATAATAAAAAAAAAATGAAGTCCCATTTCATGGGGCAGGTAGGATGAAAATATCAACTTGAAACGTCACCCAGATCCAAAGTGACCCAACAACAGTAGATATTTTAACATCAGATAGTAATCCTACTGTAGTAGCATAATAAGCCTATATTTGACAATGAAACCATGTGTCATGGTACTAAAAGTAGGGATATAAATATAAACTAGAAAGCTGTACCTCCAAAGATATATCCCTCAGGCGCCTCCCTGTTTGAGCACAGCATATGCAGACAACATGTTCATCACAACTCCCACTGATGATATAATCTCTTCCATTCATGTAATAGGATCGAGTGTAGTTCTGAGAACTTCCTGTAGAGGCTATCTCAAAATTCAAGTGAAGTCTCCCATCAACTGCGAGAAGTTGCCTAACCTGACATCATCAACAAGTGCATCTCAAAGTATGCTAAAGTTTCTGGAAGGGCATTTGGTAAAGTTGCACTATTTACTATTTAAATAATATCATTAAATGAGATATAGCAAAAAGAAAGAACATTAAACAAATCTTGAAGGACCTATCACAGACTACGTCACCTACTCCCTATCAAGATACTTAGTCTCCTTGCACAAAACTTAAGGCGGCAATACAATTATTGCCTCCTATATATGCAACCATCTACAACTTGCATTAAGAGTAACAAAACATATGGTAGCTAGAGACCTTAGCAGCTAAATCAAGTTGAATCCAGACTTGAGGTACCACAATGACAAGTCATCTTCTTTTGGAATGTGGATCATAAAAAAATAATAATAAGTAAATAAATAGAGAAAGAAAAACAAAACTAATAAGTTTATTCAAATAAAAACAAAAAATGCTGCATTTTGCACTATTTATTTCGTACTGTTATAAGTTTTAACCCTAGACAGCATCAGTGGTAACCAGTCTCACAAAGTTTGGTTCTTAACCAGGTATCTAATATCTAGAGTCTAGACCAACACCAATGGACTTAACACTCTTTAATAGCGTCACAGTCCCCAGTAGAAGAGGTTCTTAGTCACATGGGAACAATTGTTGACCTGATCTCATAAATTTTATGAACTAAAGATAGAAATTACCTCGTTATCAACAGCTGAGACAAGAAGATAGTGATCATCAGGAGAAAAGCAAACCATCACATTACCCCTAGAACTTGAAGAGGAATAGCAAGGGCTTATTGGTTTCTGTCTTAGGTCCCACATCTTGATATCCTGATCAAATGAAGAAGTGGCGAAAACAGATGGGGAATGGTTTGCAAACTTTATTGCATTAATATGCTCCCGATGCATATTAGTAAACACCTGTAAGCGCTTTCCACTACTAATGTCATATAAGGCAACGTCTCTTGAGTATCCACTAGCAAGAAATAGCTCATCCGTGGAATTAACATGAACAGATGTCAACTGGTCAAACTCGTCAAAGGAGACAGACCCGGCACCACCATATATGCCTGTTTCCATTGATCACATATGATGGATGTCGTACAATTTCAATGAGCCATTATCTGAAGTTCTGAACCAGCTATTAGCTGGCATTCACCATAACAAATAAACAAAGCATAATTAGAATTTGCCAAATGAAGAGACGTATGGACAAAGTAACACAACGATAACAAATATTTGATTGTCAACAGAACTCTCTGCATTTGAATAGCAATTTCAACATATATTTTCGCCTGAAGAAATTTTCACATCTAAGTATTGAAAGCACCTTTTCAAAAAAAAAAAAAAAAGTACTGAAAGCACTATCTGAGATGCCAAAGGATTCCACGGTTTCCACTTACGAATTGCTTCCGAACATACTTAATTTCTACATAACAATCGGAAAGGACATAATAGTGATAGAAGCTCTCAAATTAGGAGCAATCATGGATCCATCCTGTCATGATATCCATCCATGCTCAAAAGTACCAATGTACTATGTTGTATTTTTATCTGTAGCTACTATCAGGCAATGTTGTACAAGTTAGTTCTTTAGTTATAGAAAACTCATTTAGAAAATACACCTATAAACATATCCTATCATGATGAATCCTATGCTGCATAACCCCTTCAGTTGCAATGCATGCTGTTAAAAGCTATTATGCCATGTAACTTTATTTTGAACAAATTTCTGCTTGAAAGAGTTCCATGCAAGGAGAATAAGAATTTAAGAGTGAAATCCAGATAATTATAATGAACCATGACTAGAATCGGCGGGCACTACATTCCATGAAGTAAGTAGATACCTTAGAGGGATACTTCTTGAGCCAAAAGAGTCCCAGCACACTATTCATTGCTCCTAGTGATGGGATATAACTGACAATTTTCCCATTCTCATGGTTGACTGCAATTATTTCACCATCTAATGTTCCAAAGACCATAATGCTAGAGTTGGATGGATGATACTCAAACTGCCTAGGACGAAAGCTCTTACTTTCACCTACCAGAGTACTGCCTGAAAAAGAAAGCGGGTTCAAGAATGGCCAAACACAAGATCCCATTTTGGCAGCAGAAAGAGACCTGGTATAGAAGCATTGAGACTTTCCATAGAGATTCGATACTTTTTTCCCAGGACTTTGTACATGATTTTGGCTTGATCTTATTTCACGCTTTTGTAACACACTAACGACATTTTCCTTGGGCTTTCTTTGATATGGTACATGCTCAAAATATTCTGCAAATGTCATCCTAGCAGTTTCCTGATCAATCTTTCTAATTGGCAAGTTATCTAAAATTCTCAAACGAGGTAATGAGGCTATCATGTACTCTCTATAATATTTCTCAAAACATATTGGCGAAGCATGATAAGAAATATATTTCACTGAATTGTCTCCAATATACTTTGAGAAGGGACCAGCTAAAGGCTCTGCCTCATTTTGATTCTGAAAGTTATCAAGAGAATCCTGCCAACCAGAGTAGAAACTCGATTAACAAACATATAAAAGGAAAAATTGGATGACAATGATGATTACATGATCACAACATCTTTATAGTTCAAATAATATATCCGATAACTACTATTACTATTACGTGACAAACAATTAAAGGAATTTAAAAACTTAAATTGTTAGGAATGGAGCAACAATGTTTATCAAGCTAAAACTCAACCTACGTGCAGCCTTATCCTATAGTGGAGAGAGGGAGGCAAAAAGAAACATATATGTGCGGCCCTACCATACACCTCACAAATTAATGAAGAGGAGAGGAATAGAAATTGGAGCTTTTGAAACTATGTTAGACTACCACTGACTCCTAGAGGTTTGAGCTGTTAGAGTAAAGGCAGCAATGTATATCAAACAATAGTTACGGTAAACAACAACAAAAGATTTGGCTAGGAGGTAGTTGACTACAAGAGAGAAAAAATTGTTGATGATTTTATTTTTACATATAAGATTTTAAGGGGAAAGAAATATACATTTAACCACCAATGAAAGCAGTAAGCTTTAGAACAGGAAATTCCCCACAGTCTTATTTATCGATACAGCTTCTTCAAGAAAAGATAACATCATCTTCCAAGTCAAATTTAATTAAAAAATTTCCCACTGAGACCCACTCCAGCCATAATCTACTGGAAAGGTTCATTTATTACCTCATTCAGTTGATTGATCTGTCTGTTCCCTCCAGAAAAACATTTGACAAACGCTCCACAGAACCATATTCTTGCAGGGGACTTGAAAAGTCTAGTTCGCTATCATCTGAATCCTCAGCCCTACTTTCATCATCATTTATAACCACATTATTAAGCAAAAACATATTCCTGAGCACCTCTTCTGTGCTTGAGTACTGGTCTGTTAGTTCCCCAATATTAAGGGATGATGCTCTACCATTATTTCGCTGATTTGAATAAGTTTTGTGATGTGACTTCCCACTAGATGATGCAGAATCAGGCCCAACATCATTGCAGCATGACCAATGCTGAAACCGAAGTTCAACCAAAGAAGGGAGTTTAGAAAGCGCAGCAATGGTTGTCCAGAGATTTAAAATTCTTGTCTCGCACAGAGAGAGGCACATTAGATTGGGCATGCAAGAAAAACAATCCTCCTGGAAACTAGTGAGTGAAGTAGTAAAGTCAAGGTTGAGGGTGTGTATCCGCAGGAACTCTCCCATCATATTGAGCTTCCGAAAATGTGAAGATCTCAAGTTTAAAACTTGGCATGTCAAACCTCTCTGTGAAAGATCCCTGAGAATAAACTTGAATTAGTAATATCAAGTCATTTCCGTATGGAGATCATCCTGATTTTTTAATATAGTACATCCATCTACTAGATCTATTGATCTCTATATTTCTTTGAGCAATAAAAAAAATGATGTGAATCCGCACAATTCAGCAGACAGAAGCTAAATTTTACTGCAATATCGACAAGCTATTAAAAAGGAACCTAAGGGAAACAGAAGGAAGAAGAAACAGGTCCATAACAGTTATCATAAAACATTTCAAAATTTACGCAGATTCTTGAACTTTTTTTTTTTTTTTCATTTTATAGCTTTGCACAACTATGATAAAATGATTTAAGCCCTGCCCTCAATAAACATGTCCGAAAGTCAATTTAAAAAATAAAAAAATAAGAAGTAAAAACAAATAAACGTGATTTCCTAATCATTCAACTTTTGATCAAGAAGACATACACAATGATTGGAAGGTAGTTAAAGTGGCAAATAGCTTAGAAATCACCAACAATTTGGCTAATATGTGATCTTTGTAGACTCCTTAATATTTTGATCAGGTTACCATATTAATGGTGTGAGAGGAGAGGAAAAATATATCAAAGAATAATGCCTCACCTATATTAGTCCTCTTAGTTAACTTTTACTACGAAAGTGCGTGTATATAGGACATAGTGACATAGTGGACAACAAACTTAGATTTAAACCATTAACACAAAGCCAACTGTAACAAACACTAGTGTTTACCTCAAGAAAATCCTTTCCAAATGCCAAATCTTGGAGATCAACAACTCGAAGCTTTTGATTGATAGCACGCATCAACAACAGCGCATATTTTCCATTCAAAACATGCAATGATTCATTGCGTATGTCAACTGCTTCAACCTCAGAAGCATCAAGTTCCATACATAAATCAAGAAGTGGTGGGAATTCAGGATCCTTAAGATGGTCCAATGAAATCTCCAGGCTACAGAGCTCATTGCAAGACTTTTTTACCTCAGCCTGGATTAAAAAGAAAACAAAAACAAAAGAATCAAATTAAGAATTGTTATCAAGGCAATACACTTGGCAACTTGGCTAACTATGGTGCTTAGCAGAATCGTTATCTTAGTGACACTCTATTCCAATTTTTTCACCAGACCACACACATGATTTTTCAACAGTGCCAATTTACTTATATTTTAAACTCTTTTCGGCTTTCTTGCTCTTTAGTTTGTAGTTACCTATCTCTCCATTTTCTTATAATGCCTACCCCACCGTAGCCACTCGATTTCGACTTTTACCCACATGAATAAAACTAGGATCCCTAACACTGAAGTGAGTAATACCACTTGGTTCCCAAGTTCTATAAAGCTTATGTCTTTCAATCAGAACCAGAATCTCCTTATCCACTATATAACAAAAAATAAACAAATTCATCATTCAAAAGAAAATTTTGGATAACAATCATCACTGACCTTAAACAGAACAGAGAGAATTGCATCATTAGGTGAAACACAGTGCTTCCTGCAGGAATTAATGTACCTACAGCCAACAAAAAATTAATAAAAGACTGATTAAGAAGATTATTGGCATTAAAATTAACAATGACAACATAAACACTGCTAATTCAATGATAAATGATAAAGCTACTAAAGTGGAATGCCATCCAAAGCTTCAAAATTTGTTGACAGAAAACTGAAAAGTGGAATTAAAGAACTGAATTGAAGGTGGTGCTGCCTGCTGACCTCTTTTCTAAGGTTGCGATGTCGATTGCCATGGTCGGTGAGCTTTTCAGAGAGTGATGACGGTGATGGCGAATTGGGTAGCAAATGGAAGAAGGAAGCATTATATCGGCTTTTGGTTTGGACAAGGCCCAACTGCTTACAGTGATGAAACCCATTATTACATGGTTCAACCCAACAACTAGTTTTGTTTTTTGGGTGCCAGGGACAGTTATTTATTTATGTGAAATTTGAGGTCCATATTTGTAAATGAGAGGTCGTGAATTTGATCCAATAATAAGTAGTTGTGGCAGTGTTGCACGCGAGAGTGTTCTTACCCACATGCAAATTTGGTTCAAATAATTAAGGGGTCTTTATTAAGTCTCGACATGTCCACAGTATCGAGCGAGTTGGTTCATTCCTAGTTTATCGGTCGACTACAGATAGATTTGAAAAGCTGGTGATTTTTGCTTAGTACTTCTTATTTTGGGGGATAAATAAAATCAACGCAATAAAATTTAATTTCTTAGCTTGTTTAGTTAATTTGTTATTTTATAACTTGCTCTTGTTGTTGAGAGACCTGTCAACAAGAAAGAATTTAGGTGCATGTTGCAGCTAGCAAAAGTTGAATGGGATGATTTAGATGCCTTCGATCCATTTATATAGGTGCATTTATTGCCACCTTATTAACTATTTTGTTCACCCTACATTTTTTTCTCATCCTACACATATTTTTTTAATTTCATGTTTACTTTGTTAACTCATTTACAGTACCCAAAATACCATTTTTCAATATAGGGTTTAACTCAAATTCTTTTTTATTTGGCTTTCATCCGCGTCTTTCTTAGTTGTTTTTGGCTTCCTCCTCATCTCAAGCTCATGAAGTCTTAGTCAATCAGTCTCACCGGGCTTCACGATGAATGAAAAGTTTAAGAATGAAGTTTAAGTACGTTTTTTATAGGGATGATAAGTAAAACTAATTGTAATTTTTAATAAGATATTATTCTTTATTCGATCGTTTGAAGAAGATCGAGCAGCTATATATATATATATATATATAAACTTAGTTAAAAAAGACTGGGAAGCTAATTGAGCATCTTGATGGAGTTGGGACTGTCAAATCTGAGTTGTTGGGGGATGACAATAGACAAATAAGTAAATAGACATGTGAGGTCTAAATAATTAGGTCAAGACTCAAGAGCCACAAAGCATCAAGTCCACCAGTTGAGGTTGGCTGGTTAAGACTATTCACTGCTTTTTGCCTTTAATTTCCACTTTTTTTCTTGACCAGTAAGATACTGTTCACAAAAAGTCACTCTGGGTCACTTGATGGGTCAATTTCTTAACCTGCCAACTGACATTTGGTGACTTTTTGTGAACAGTATCTGACTGGTCAAGAAAAATGGTGGAAATGAAAGGCAAAAAGCAGTTAATAGTCTTGACTAGCCAACTTCAACGGGTGGACTTGCTCTACTAGAGTACTGGAATAAGAATAATGCTATATAGGTATGGCAGGTTGTCTTAGGGGGTTCCCCTCGAGTTTTGGTGCGGTGGGGCTGCGAATCTGATGGTGGTGGCCTCGATGGGATCAGTTGTCTAGGCTAGTGTGGGTGGCCTCAATCTGTTGCTCGTTGCAGGGTGGCGGAGGTTCTGACAGAGTTGTGGCTGTTCGGACAAACGCAGGCGGTGAAGAGGTTCTGGGCCACGAATTGGGCCTAAGCTAGGGTGGGTCTCAGATATGGGGGAGCTTATCTGGGCCTATATTTAGCTGTGGGCCTGGTCTTGGTTGGGCTGATGCATCTCCTATTGTTTGTTTTTTCTGAATCTGTTTAGCTACTTTTGTTTCTTGTTTTGCTTTCCTAGTTTGTTTATTGTTGACCCTTTGTGGTTTGCTGGTGCCTCATTACATAAAATCACTGATCGAGTGATGACGTTGTTCACCTGCATTTATTACGAGTATTCACTATTCAGGAGGCGGAGTTGACTTGAGTACTTATTATTCCTTCGTGGGTTAGAGCCACTACCCAGTTGGTATGTCGGCATGACGGCATTCCCTTACCAACGATGTTGGCACTTCGTCTGATTTTGAGTCTCCTTGGCCGGTCTGACCATTTTCCTTACCTCATGGTGTACCGGAGATCTAGTAGCTCTATTTGGAAGTGGTGTTCATGCATTTTGGTCTAACCTTGTTATGAGTGGTCCATTAGTGGCCTTGATTGTAGTATTCATACCACTTGTAACTTCTTCTGTATGAATACAATTATTTGATCAAAACAATGTTATATAGGTAAATTGGCACTGTTGAAAAAATCAATATGAAAGCTCAATGTCATTGTAAAATTATCCAAAAATTAAGAAATCATATGTGAGAAAAGAAACTAAAAAGCTGGTTATAAAGAAGAAACTAGTAGGGGTGAACAAAATAATGAATAGGGTGGCAATAGCCACACTCTTTATAACTCGCTCTTTAGTTTCTTCTCTCACATATAATTTCTTAATTTTTGGATAATTTTACAATGACATTGAGCTTTCATATTGATTTTTTCCAGTTTTTCTCTTTCGATGGAAAACATAGGCAAGGTTACTAAAAACATTAGTGAATTTTTTGTTCGTCTGATATGAAGTACTGTATGGTAGAGAGAAACTGACGATCAGCATTTTGGACTGCTCGATCTATTTGTCTGATTTTTGTGCTTGGTCAAGGGTTGTGACCTACTCTTTCTTTAATTTGGAAGGTAAATTATAATTTCATTGAACTAAATGATAACTAATATGTCAAATAAAACGGCTTCTAGTACGGCTCTTAATTATTAGTAATTTAGTTCTTCGAGATAAGAAAAGAAAGACGAAACACTAGCTACCTATATATCATTATTCTTATTCCAGTACTCTCGTTAAATGCTTTGTGGCTCTTGAGTTTTGACCTAATTGTTTAGACCTCACATGTCTAATTACTTATTTGTCTATTGTCATCCCCCAACTCTACCAAAGCTGCCCAATTAGCTTCCAGTCTTTTTTAACTAAGTTCAAATATATATATAGGATTTTTCTCAGGTGTGAACGTTCGTACCAAAATTTCGGTACTGATTTCCTGTTTTCAACCACTTTCCGGCCACATTTTTATATCTTAACCGTTCAATTTTTAGGTCCTAATGTATAGATCACCTCTATAAAATTTCAGCCAATTTGGTGATCGTTAAGGCATATAAAACTGCAATTTACACGAACGGACCGAATCTGTCAAACCGGAACAGTTCGTATTTATAATGATAATTGCAATTTTGGATGCCTTAACGATCACCAAATTGGCTGAATTTTTGCAGATGTGATCTATACATTAGGACCTATAAACTGAACGGTTGAGATGTGAAAATATGGTCGGAAAGTGGGGGAAAACAGGAAATTCGTACCGTCCACACCTAAGACGGACTATGTGTGTGTGTGTGTGTGTGTGTGTGTGTGTATATACAGCCCTTCTTGGGTGCGGACGTCCGCACCTTTTGCTTAGGTGCGGATTTCCAGTTTTTCCCCACTTTTCGATCATATTTTCACATCTTAGCCATTCAGTTTTTAGGTCCTAATGTATAGATCACTTCTGCAAATTTTCAGCTAATTTGATGATCGTTAAGGCATCCAAAACTGCAATTTACCATTATAAACACGAACGGTTCCGGTTCGACAGATTCAGTTCGTTCATGTAAATTGCAGTTTTGGATGCCTTAACGATTATCAATTTCAGCTCTGTTCGTTCATGTAAATTGCAGTTTTGGATGCCTTAACGATTATCAATTTGGCTGAAATTTTGTAGAGATGATATATACATTAGAAATTAAAAATTGAACGGTTAAGATGTGAAAATATGATCGGAAAGTGGGAAAAAATGGGAAATCCGTACCTTTTTGCTTCGGTGCGGATATCCGCACCTGAGCAAAGTTCTATATATATATATATATATATATATATATATATATATAGCTGCTGGATCTTCTTCAAACGATCGAACAAAAGAAAAAGCTATAAAGCTATGTGATATCTCACCATCGTAAGTAATGACCATCCCATTAAGCAGATTGGTAATCTCTCTCTCTCACTCTCTCATGAACCCTTTTTCATTTTTGCTGGAATTAGCAGTGCACGTGCTAATGGAGCGTAAAGACGAAGGTTGCTGGTGACATGAGAGAAAAGAAGAAAGAAAAGGAATCATGGGTTTTGGGATCCAAAGGAGAAGACCATATATATATGCACATGCATGCCTTTTTATCTTCTTTATGGTATTTTCCAATTGGTTATCATGCTCTTGCTAGATCAGCGAGGAACACATTACACCATGATTGTTTCCCGAGCAGGTCAAAAAGATGAAACATATATCTATATATAGGGACAACAAGCGGGAAAGCAATTCTTTAAGTTAGCTATATAGCATCAGTAGTAGTTGAAGAAGATCGAACATAGTGCATGGCATGCCCCAAAGGCCAAAGCAAAACCAGATCAAGTGTGAGTGTGACTGCAGCCAGAAAAAGTGTGTGTCAAGCTAGCTATTGAACTGTGGCCAGCTCTTTAAATTTAGAACGACGTCTTTAATGTACCTAGCTAGTACAAATGGTTAAGCCTACTGCATGGACAGGAATAAGCCCTCACATTAACAGTTAACTTCTGACTTCCAACTTCCTGATGTTCAATTTGAACTACCCCTCCCATTCGAGGCATTTTTTCGAGCATATATGTGTTAAGCTCGCATTATATTGTAGAAAAGTCGTTATTACTTATTAGTGGAGCACTAAGCTGGTATGCCACGATATAACATATATGTAAACAAATATTGATTGAGGGCGACTGTTATCAATTGTCTTAATATGCGCCAAACTATGGTTTTTATAAACAAACTAAACTATGGGGACCATTATTCATTTTTTATTGCTTTTGAGATGAGTAATGGTAGGTGAACCACATTTTTGCATACCACATGCATTTCACTTATATAATAGTTAATTTGACAGAAAGTCTAACATATCATAGAGTTTCATTAAATGACGTGACTGTGCCACATCAGCTACCACATAAGGTGTGATGCATGTACCCAACAAAATGGTTCACCGAACATTATTTTTCTTAAATATCCTTAAAACCATAACTTCGTAAGGTGCAACTATTAGGACATAAACTAGAGAAAGAAAAGAATTGAGAAACTGACTAAGAAAATAAAGCGAAGAATGTTGAGATAGCCCTTTTGCTCACATTATTGTATTCACAGTCATACAATGAAGAACGCTAAAGAGATGCCTTTGTCTGTAAGGAACAACAATTTTGTCTACTGCATGCAGCTAGCTACATTCCTCTTTCATAAACAGTGAACTCGACCCACTTAACTTTTCAGTTTTCCCACTTAAATCAATTATGTTTCAGTTGTCAATCTCCCATGTCCCACTTCTCAATTCGTCGATCTCTCTTATTTATTTTTTCTTTATCCGGAAAGACCCCAGTTTCAGATATTTCTTCTGGAGTTAGATGGGGCTGAGAGTTAGAGGAAGATCAAATCAGAAAATGAATTCAACGCAGCAATTCGAGTCCCAAAGAAAATCAATATCTTGATCACATGAAATGCCCACACATATCAGAACACGATCCTAATAATGCAGATTTGCTGGGGTACTTTTTAATCGATGTTAGGTTTGAAACAAAGACGCATAATAAAACAAGTCAATCGTGCATGTTGTCATTCTTTTAAAGCTTTTCATATCAATAATTTATGTATGTCTTAGACCAAGAATGAGTCTAGATTTTTCTTCTCATCTTCAACATTGTACGCTATTCTTTCTTCATCCAAAAAAAAAAACCATTGTTATTCTTTTTAGTTATAAATATTCATCATCTAAATTAATGGCTAATTTTAAATTGCGTGGTAAAATCTCATGCTAAGGTTTAAAATATCAGTTTTATAAATTTATTGAAATTTTGAAAAAAAAAAAAAAAGATATCAGAAATATTGAGGATATATCAAGGATATTCGGGAATTTTTTTTTTGTTGAAATAGTTAATTTATTGGATTTACATATAAATAGATATAAATGTCAATTCCATCTACATCCAAAAAGAGATTCTATGTGGTTAAAAAGTCGCTCACTGATTTGCGAAAATACAATAATCATACCAAGACAGATAACCCATATAGTATAAATTGTAGTGATAACATGATAGTCATAGATCTCTTTAGAGCTATCAACTGTTTCCCCCATATTGTACCAATTCCTGACAATATCTGCCAGATTCTTCTTGAGGGGATCTCTCCTCACTCGGATTCCCTTTGAGGGGATTACTCCTCACCCAGATTCACCTTGGGATGATTTCTCCTTATTCAGATTCGCCTTGAGAGGATTTCTCCTCACCCAGATTTGCGTTGAGGAGATTATTTTTCACCTATATTGGCCTTTAGGGAATTACTTCTTACATAAATTCGCCTTTAGGGGATTTTGCCTCACCCAAATCCGCTTTGAGATATTTCACCTCGAGACATTTTTCCCAACCAGGTTGCTCTGCATTTCTATTGGGCCATTTTCTGACTAGAAACCGTTCTTAAAATCCTACACCCCCACATAATTTCCATATTTCATAATGTATGTTTATCTGTGAATAACTTAGTAACTTTTTTATTTTTTATTTCTCGTCAGATTTTATAGATATTTCTTCATTTTATCAAAATATATCATAAATGTCTTATATCTCAAGGATATTTGAAAAAAAAAAAATTTGACTATATCGGAGATATCTCTCAAAAATATATTTTCCCTCTATAATATATCAGTCACTCCAAAAAGGAACATATAAGAGATTTTGCATATATTTTAATCATTGACTCACGTAGTAAATAAAATGATGATTTCAAGTATACGTAGTGAATGAGTCGAAAAATACACCGTAAAGACCTTATTGCATGCCATGAAAAACCAATGTACATGTAAAAGTAACAAGTTTTCTTGTAGTGAATTCCTTCAACTATGTTCAACCATTTGGAATCAAATTCTGATTCACGACATAGAGAACTTAATCTATGAGACTAAGATTCTTCAATCTTAGTCTATGACCTAAAGCATGCTTTGAATTTCATTCATCTTTTCCTTTTGTAGTTTTCCTTTCTGATTCTTTCATGATTGAAACAGCAGGTCATTTTTAATTTGTTGGCAGGAAACCAACTGCATCAAATTATTCATCCTATTTTTCACTAATCAGATCATTCATCTTTCAGGAACAATAGAAGCTCTCGCCCAAAAAAAATATATATCTTTTAAAACATATATACGTAAACAATGAAAAAGAATTATACTAAAGTTCTCGTGTGTTCAATTGATCTAATGTAATCATATTAATGATTTAAATGCCATTAAAGCCAAAGCACATATCAGAACAGCTGAAAAAAATGACGAAACGTACACTTATTTAAGTATAAAAACCAATTTTATAAAATGCTTCTAATAATCACCAATAATTGCACTCGTGGACGATATAATGTCGGATGCCCCATCAACGAGCATGGTTACAAAGTATGATCAAGACCTAAAAGATGGACTTATATGTGTTGTTTATGAGCATACGAGCTATATAGTAAACAGTACACGATCACCAACCTGATTGAAAAACCATTTTGCATCCTTCTCATTTTCTTTTCAGAGAATTATATAAGCATATATAGAGGCCCGCGTCCTGCCGCAACACATACCCAAGCTTGATCAAACTTAGGACGTTTTTACTTTATGTCCTACAATTTTATGTTTCGATTTCGCATAAAACTGTAAGAGTACGACCGGAATCTCTTAACCAAATTTGTCAGGTTCCATCTCTCTTATCAAAATTTGTTTTACGTTAGGCAAATTTCAGAACTTGGATTAGTCGAGAAACATATAAGAACAAGAAGACAACTAATGCAGAGGAAATTAATTAGGTCTATAGTGTTTGTTTATTAGTCTTTTGGTTCTCGGTGAAAAAAATGGTAGTGGGAAGATTGGTGGTGCCCTAAATTAGCTTAGCTGTATGAAACTCACAACAGGTGAAAACGCGTCTTTTTTCTAATTGGTTCCCTAAAAGCGAGAACTTTTCTTTTGCACATGCTTGGCTAATTAGTCTCTTTCCTCAACACCTTTCTTTTCTAAGAGAATTGCTGATTAGCGTGATCTGCAGTTCTGCTGGTACAAGTTATATGGGTAAATTTCAAGTTTTGTTTTCGATTGAATAATATGATCATGATCGAGATCATATCTAGATGAAGATGATCCACATGCATATTACTAATTACTGAGAATTTGACCTTTTAGTTTTAGATTTATGACTTCAGCATATTCGATCACCACCGGAATAGAAGATGATCCATATACATATTACTAATTACTGAGAATTTAACCTTTTAGTTTTAGATTTATGACTTCAGCATATTCGATCACCACCAGAATAGAGATCCATCGTTATGAACATACGGTAATAATTTATATCTACAAATGGTCTGCTGCCTCGCAGCAACAAGAAACCACCAAATAACACAATAGTAGCAAATAAAGAAATGAACGGAAAAAAATGAAATAGAATCACAGACAAATGACAAATGAGGGTAGATCGCCTAAGCTCATAAGCCCTAGTTTGTCTTCATGAATTTTAAGTAGTAAATGAGGGTGTAAAGGCACCCTCCTTGATTTGGGATAAATGGATGATCGCAGCCCAATTATGGACATGTCGTTGATGACACGACTAGGGTTCAAGCTCGGAAGCTAGAGCAATTAGGGTTTAGTAGTGAAGTTTTCCCCTCTCTTTTAATTTTAACTTATAAGTGACGATAACAATCTCCAAATCATTTTTCTAAGTTTTTAAAGTTTAATTTAAAGTTCTCAACCTCAAACACCAAAGTGGACTCCACACATACGAGGAAAATATGACATGCTTAGCTATTTTAATATTTGATTTGATGACAAACAACAACGAAACAAACTTACGTGTAAATATGTTCCACTTCAACATCTTCCATATGTGCAAAGTAAGGATCTTAGATAAAAGGTCCGCCTACCACATCAACGTAGACACCCCCGAACACAATTTGCAATAATCAATCCTTAAGTCACTATCGTTTCACCTTTTTTGTACAATCATTCACAATTGTGTAGTCTTAAACTCTTAATCTCACATAATAACGACATTATTCCTCAAATTGAAATTGTATAAGATTAAAGCCTACTTACTCCCTTCTCGTTTGAATTTTCAATTTTGAAAGGGGAAAAGTATATGCGTTCCAATTAGTTCCCAAGTGTCGTGCATGATAATAAAGGGGCCATCTTTCTATGTCACCTCATTCTATGAGAGATTCATGTTTGTTATTGGATGATTTGGATCGTGGATGGTTTTTGTCAACTACAGTCATTGGTCAAAGATTGGATCCTTAATTTCATATACGCTACGCTATTATACCTAATCCATGTCCAACCATTTACCTATAATCCACCAACCTCCCCATTTGAATCGTTCCTACTGTTTGAGATGGTGTTTGCTATCAACGCTTTATAGTTTGTGTCTTTGTGAAGTTATTTATGTAATGACTTTTATTATATAATTAAGTTTGCTCTTGTTAAAATTGACATCTCGTTATCATAAGTACTAGTCGGGTCCACCCACTATGTGTGTGGAGAGAAGTTAAAGGAAGTAGGAAAATTTTTCGTACAACTATCACATTTTCTGCTATTTTTTTATTTTTATTCATTTGTTTTCTATATTACAATTTACTATATTATCCTTATTGATTAATTATATTTCATAGTTTTTTAATATAAAAATGTTAAATTGGTAAAAAAATTCAGTTTTGGAGAGCAAACTCTTTTATCTTAATAATAGTATAGATACTGATTTTGTAATTTGAGTCATTGAGTGGAAAATATTGGTATAAAAAAATGCCAACAAATTGGTCCTCTCTAGTTTCTCACGAATCATGTCAGCAAGTTATTATCATGAGGGAAAACCCAAAAGTGGATTGAAAGCGATTTTCTTACAAACATGTTCCACTTTTCACCTTTGCAAAGTCTTCCGAAAATTTGAAGTTTGAAATGTAGATAAAGGCCAATGATATTATTTCTATACAGGTTAAAAAGTAATTAAATTCATTGGCCCTAAGTGGTCGCAAATGTCCAAGCTGACGAAACTCATCCAAAGAAAATTCCTAGTTGGAGGTCAAAGTCAAAACTCAAAAGTCTCTCGCAATTTGTTGAGGATGAAATTTTGAAATAATTTTTGGCAAGATCCAACGGAAACTTCTGCAAAATTTCATTGAAATTTACGATAATTATTTTATCCCATCTTTTTCAAATTAAAGTTAGGAAAGAAAAAATTGAAAATCTATAAAGAAGTTTGCATCCCAATTAACCTTATTTACTTGCTCAATTAATCTTGTCTTACTTCTTTTAATCACTTTGCATTTCCTTAACATATTCATCTTTACCAGCTAGTCGCGTGGCCTCTTGGTTAGCCACTTTAACTAATATCATGAATGTCACGGGATCAAATTTCATTGACATTCAAAATGAATTCGAATATAGATGTGGGGGTTCCACACTTGGAGGCTCTTACCAACTCGACCACTATGGTGGTTATTAACTCACATGTATGATTTGCCATCTCTGGCAAGAATCGATCCACACATAGCTCTCCCTCCATGTTAATTTTTTGGGTCCTTGCCCAAAAGCACCAAAATGAGCCAAACTTTTCTCACTTACCCCAACAACAGATTTTTGTTCCCACATACACAATTTCACACCAAATAACCATTTTGCCCTCAATCCAATTAAACAATTACTTCAACTGCCACACACACACACACACACACACACACTCTCTCTCTCTCTCTCTCTCTCTCTCTCTCTCTCTCTCTCTCTCTCTCTCTCTCTCTCTCTCTCTCTCTCTCTCTCTCTCTCCTTCTCCATAGACGCCAGCGACAACTCAAACCGATACCTTCGAGCCCGGGTTGCTCCACGACGGCGTCTCCGATGTCGGACGGTACCAAAATGGCCGGAAATTTACTGCATAACCTGGAGGCAATTCTCGAGTCGCTCCCGGCCTCATCAACTACGCTCTTGGCCTCTGCTCCGATCGTTTTGTAGAACCACCAGCTGCTCCGATCTTTATGCAGAACAACCAGGCTCCGATCGGCCTCGTCGACGACGCAGAACCACCAGCCGCCATTGTTTTGCAGAACCCGATCCTGCGGAGTATTAACACACCTCGATCTCCGGCGGAGTATCAACAGACCTCGATCTCTCTCCTCTCTCTCTGTCACCGCCATGGTCGAAGGCATTCAAGTGTGGTTTTCCGATGACAAGTTGTTCACCGAGCACTAGGCTGTAGAATCAACGGCACAAACATCATCTACGACCCCAGCCTCGCTAGAAGTAGTCGGGTCTGCAACCGGAGAAGGGAGAAGAGGACTTGGGTGCCCAGATCATTTTCTGGGTGCCCAAATTAGTTTTTTTTTTTTTTTTTTAAGTAATTTGGCAGAAGGAAAGGAAAAAAAAAAATTAATGTCTATTGGAGGGCAATAGACGTTTTGAATTGATATAATCTCTTCATTTTTTTTCTTTAATCAAAGTTTTATTCCGGCGATCGAAAGTTATATTGGGGGGCAATAGATGTCTATTGGGGGCAATACAAGGCTGATAGTCGTCTATTGGGGGATAATAGACGTCTATTGGGGGGCAATACAAGGCTGATAGACGTCTATTGGAGGGCAATACAAGGCTGATAGACGTCTATTGCCCCTCTATTGGGGCAATAGACGTCTATTGGAGGGGCAATAGACGTTTTGAATTGACGTAATCTCCTCATTTTTTTCTTTAATCAAAGTTTTATTTGTCTAAATTGAGGGAGATTAGTTCTTATTCTGGCAATTGAAAGTCTTATTGAGGGGCAATAGACAGCTATTGGGGGGCAATACATGGCTGATAGACATCTATTGGGGGGCAGTAGACGTCTATTGGGGGGCAATAGACTATTGGAGGCAATAGACATCTATTTGGGGCCAATATACATCTATTGGGGGCAATAGAGGTCTATTGCCCCTCCATTGGGGAGCAATAGACGTTTATTGGGGTAATAAACATGTCCGGCAATCGGTGACCGGAATCCGGCGGCCGGTGACAGGAATCTTGCGGCCGGTGACCGGATTTCGGCGGCCGGTGACCGGATTCCGACGGCCGGTGACGGGCTCCGGCGAAGTCTCCTATGGTTTCTCTCTCTTCCATTTTCTCTCTCTCTCTCTCTAGGTAACAAAAGGGTGAGGGGTAAAATGGTATTAAAAAAAATTTTAAAACAAAAAAAAATCTTAATGGGGTATTAGGGAAGACTCCCTTAGAGTGTATTGGGTAAGAGAGAATTAAAAAAACTTAATGGGGTAAGTGGGAAAAAAATCCCTAGAAATGGGGAAAATCGACAAAATCCCTAATTTTTTAGGTAAAACATTTATTAATTTATTACTTTGCTCCATTTATTTTGAATAGTTCTTTCGACTGTAAATTTTAAACAAAAGGTCTTTGCACCTTACAGGTTTATGAAAATTTAATCATAAACCATATTCTCGTAATTAATACTTATATATTTATGAGAAGAGCGCCACAGCATAATAAGCAAGAAAATATTTTACAATTATTGACCACTTAATGGCACAGCAAGATTACAACAACGAAGCACGGTTACGCACACTACCACCCCCACGTATTAACTATCGAGTGAACCACATGAAAAATGACAATGCAGGTACAAGAGAGCATATATATTAATAGCTAGGGTTTGTACACAGACGTCATGAATATATTTACCAAACATATAGTTTTCATAAAATTAGTTGTACTGGGAATTATTAAAGTTCCTTACATTACCAACTATCATTATTACTATTTAGTTTGGATTAAGTACTTTTCTTCTTTGCAACAGTTCTCTAACATTTATCGATGCCTCCTGATATCACATAAATATTTCTTATAATAATATTTACATCAGTAAGATTAATTAAGCAAAATTATACAGGATGTCTTACCCTCTGCTCCCATGAGATGTCATTAATTACTTGGTAATTTGACATATTTGTGATCATTATATCACGTGTTCTTTGTAACTGCGCGCTTTTTTATAGGTAGCATTTACTAAATCTCTCTGTAATTCCAGACCTTCATTATAGGGAAACAAATAACCAAAAGAGGAATGAATAATGTAGGGCAAGTCAGCCTTGATCTTTATGGCAAACAAGATTAATTGTACCACGAAATTAATCCGTTTAGATTATAGTGAATAATTAGCTTATATATAAAGGAAACATATAATTGTGCAAAGAGATTCATTTCAATTATAGATTATTTGACACTGAAGTCATTTAAATTTTAGATTATATTAATCAATTAGCATATCTCATATAGTTTTTTTTAATATAAATTGATACCATTAAAATCAATAGCAAACGACTAAAATCCACATACAGATCATACATAATCACCATTAGGAGTAAGAATTGACCTACGCATAAGTGCTTGATTTTAGTTTCCATGAAAAGTTAAAAACTACACGCGTTTCTCTTAACGCAAGCCATTGAGGGTTTGGAGTTGATATACATGGTGATGAAGGTGGTAGCCTCTATCACTCCTCAAGATGATCTTCACTACGGTCAAATTGCTGCGGGTTCCTCTTTCAACTGCCAAGAACAAGCCATTCCTAGCTGTTCCATAAGATAGGTTATTTTAACCACGTACGCACTGGCTTGCTCCTCTCTTTCTTGGTATGCGTTAGTTGAAACTATAGTCTAAAAAAAATCGAAAAATACAAAACTCTGAACAAAAGAAAGAGTATCATATATTTAACATGAATGAACGCCCAAAGTTACATGAAAATTCTAAAGAAGTTGAGGTAAAATTGCAGGTGCCCTACATGTTCACATTGGAACAACTAACAACAAATGTTGCCGCTCTATGCACCGCCGTATTACAGAGTTCTTTTTTGTTTTTTAATCAAAACAGTATTACAAAGTCTTGAAAAATACCGGCACAAACAATTATAAAACTGTTACAGCAACTCCTTTATGTCTTAAAAAGGTGTACATCTAAAGCGAGACTCTCCTTTCTGTCATTAAGACTTCAAATAAGCGCAAGAGCATCAAACTAAGAATAATAGCCCAGGCCAAAAGCTATTCGCAACCAAACAAATAATAACCAAACTCTCAACACGCCTTAGTTACGTCACACTAACTGCATAAATAACTGTAACCACATGAACTCCCCCCGTATCTTTTTTCACAACAACTCCCGTGCACTCAATCCTACTGTCGTCAGATAAACAACGCACCATCGACATTTACTATAACGTAACGCGTTTGTTAGAATTATTATATTCTTGTTATAGTTCTTGATCATATTTTAAAAACTATCTCAAGAAAAATATCAGAATTTAGAAAAATAATCTTTTTTTTTTTTGGATATGGGTAAATGTAGAAAAAATGGAATAATGGATTCTCCTTTTCCTCTTTAAGCCTCAAAAGGTCACGCACTATGGAAAAAAGGCACCAAAGGTCACACTCTTGAAAACGTTTTTTGCTCCCAAACGCGACCTTTCACACTATTCCACTTCCTCCTTCCCACCTCTATATCTCTCCCTCCCCTCTCTCACTCTCTCTCTCTATGAAGAACCAGTCTCACTATTCACACTCCGCTTCTTCTTCTTCTTCTTCTTCAACTAACAGCTACAACAACAACCCCCTCTACTCTCTCTAGTCTCCCCACCTCTCCTCTCACAAACCCATTTTCCCCTTTCAACCAAGAAACCGGGTCAGGAGGAAAGACTCCGGGCAAGGTCCGAAACCGACTCTCCACAAAAATGGAGAAGAAGCAAGGGTTCTTCTCTGCTCTTAAAGACGAGGTGGTTCGCGGCCTCAGCCCCTCCCGCTCCCGCGCCACCAGCCCCGCCCGCTCCGCCTCCCCCATGTCGGGTCTGCTCCGCCGCAAGAAGCACCACACCCACCACGGCCACGGCCAGCTGGTCGCGCAGCCGGAGCCCTTGATCGGGAGATCCGGCAGCCTGAGGCCCGTCATGGAGGGTCCGGATCCGGACGGCGGGGAAGTCGGGGAGTCGAAGCGGGTCGGGTCGGGTCTGGGCCAGTGGATGCGCGGGCAGCTTTCCCGGACTCCTTCGGTGAGTTCGGTTGCGCAGAACAACCGGAGGACTGATCTGAGACTCTTGCTCGGAGTCATGGGAGCCCCGCTCGCCCCCCTCCACGTCAGCACCTCCGACCCTCTCCCTCACCTCAGCATCAAGGACACTCCCATCGTAAGCTTTCACAGCTCCTCTGTTTTTTTTTTTTTTCCTTTCAAATTTTTAATTTTTTGGGTTCTTTGTGTGGGTTGGGTTTGATTTGGGTTGAACAAATTGGTTTCATGCATTCTGTTTCTGTTTTGGGTTTGTTTTTTTATTGCTACTTTGGACCAAATTTGAACTGTGGCAAGATCATATTTTATAGAAATGGGGTTGGATTCTTTTTACTTTTTCTTCTCAAAAGATACTATATTCTGATTTAGATTTTCTGTAGTTGTTTATTTCTCCATGTTTTGCGTAAATTTGAAGAACACCAATGAGTAATCTTTCTGTATTTGTTCATAAATTTTCTTTATATTTCTTTTATTATTCATTTAAAAAAAAAATTGTTTTGCTGGGATGCTGTCTCCCTCATTTGCTGGGACGATCACCAAGAATCTCGATTAGATGTTATGGAAAGTTCAGTTCAGCAGGTCAAATGTGCCTAACTGGCTGTACGATTCATTTTCCGGATGCCGACAAAAATCTGAGTTTTAACTTCTACCTGTTCTCGCAATTTTCCCGGGAACAAACAGATCATGACAGCTAGTAAATTTATTTCAAGAACAAAAATTTTATTTAGAGTGCATTTTGGATTCCAATAAAATTACTTTATGATGCAACCAGTTTAGATGTGGTTTTAATGGGTGATATGTTTTCAGGAAACTTCGTCTGCCCAGTACATATTGCAACAGTACACAGCGGCATCTGGTGGGCAGAAGCTGCAGAACTCGATTAAAAATGCTTATGCGATGGGAAAGGTTAGGATGGTAGCTTCTGAGTTTGAAACTGCCACCAAGGTGATGAAGACCAGAAACGCATCTAGATGTGCAGAGTCGGGTGGGTTTGTGCTCTGGCAGATGAATCCGGACATGTGGTATGTGGAGCTTGCAGTTGGGGGCAACAAAGTTCATGCTGGCTGCAATGGGAAGCTCGTTTGGAGACACACGCCATGGCAGGGTGCACATACTGCGAAAGGGCCTGTGAGACCCTTGCGTCGTGCTCTTCAGGTGAAGTTTTGGTTGGTAAATTTATGGTTATTTCCTTTGGCTATGCAAATAATTATCTGGGTCAGTAACGTATTTCCCTGGATTTCCTTTTTCAGGGTCTTGATCCAAGATCTACAGCGAGTATGTTTGCTGACGCCAGATGTATTGGAGAAAGAAAGGTCAATGGGGAGGATTGCTTCATCCTCAAGCTCTGTGCTGATCCTCAAACTCTGAAGGCCAGGAGTGAAGGCCCTGCAGAGATAATTAGACATGTGTTGTTTGGCTACTTCAGCCAGAAGACGGGGCTTCTTGTTCACATGGAGGACTCTCATTTGACCCGCATTCAATCCAATGGCGGTGATGCTGTTTACTGGGAAACCACAATCAATTCGTTCCTTGATGATTACAGACCTGTTGAGGGAATCATGATTGCGCACTCCGGCCGTTCTGTGGTTACCTTTTCAGGTTCGGCGAGATGGCAATGAGCCATACCAAAACAAAGATGGAAGAAGCCTGGACAATTGAAGAGGTTGCATTTAATGTTCCAGGCTTGTCAATGGACTGCTTCATCCCCCCAGCTGACTTGAGATCTGAGACAATAATGAGTGAAGCATGCGAGCTTCCTCATGAAGAAAGGGGAAAGGGTGGCGGGATTGCAGCAGCAGTGCATCGGGCCAAAGTAGCTGCGCTGGAGAAGGAGCATGGTGCAAATGGTGATGGCATGAGCTGGAAAATGGAAATCTAACAGGGGGCAGCACTCGATTAGGCAATTGTTTATACTAGTAGCAAGTTTTAATCAGCTAACACCTTAGAAGTTACAAAGTAGGAGTTGCGTCGCGTTTTAGGACGTTGGTTTATGCCTCTCAGTCTGTAAATGGAGCATAATCATTCACAGGTTTCACCTGGCCTGGATGAATTATTATACTCTCAGTGCAGAATCCAACAAAGGTGTTGGAGCTTGATTTTCCAGTTGAGAATAGAGCAAATGGAGGTTCAGTTTTAGTTTACCTTCTGTGGATGAGAGGGTAGGTGGTGAAGCTTCGGTACAGCAGAGCCATTAACCATGGATAAATTCCGCCAATTCTCTTCCATGAATTCAGGAGTGACAGTGTCAAGGAAATTGTCACTTTCTGGCATGAATCTATAGCAGCTTAATGCCTTTTTAGTTTGTTAGTTCTTACTGTTTTGGGGTGTGTTAGTCTCTTGTGGTTTGGTTGATGCAAAAGTTGTTTCTGAATTTGTAGAAAAACAAATGTTTTTCTAGGTCTGAAGAATAGGGCAGGGTAAAAAGAGGACATACTGGAAATTTAATCTCCTTTAACTGGTGTAACCAACATATCTGGAAGTATGGGTTGTATTCTGGCACTTTTCCAGTGTCCCCATCAGGGATTGAATGCTCATGAGTCATGAATATAGTTAATCATCATCAACCCTCCTCGGAGTTGTACATGAATTATGCATTTTTACTTCTGTTTCCAGTTCATCTTTCGTCGATCTGTTTTCCTGTTCCATCTGCATTTTATTATTCGGGCAAGTACCAATGAGGGGTGTGGAGTATTTATTTCTCCAAGTATTTATGACTGATGCTATCTTTTTTAATGCTTGCTGAGGATATAAACTGTGGAGAAACTGGCAGTGCCCCATCTCCATGGATGTATACTGCATATCCCTTCATTTCAATGGTGCTGGACAGCATCTATTAGGGGCTTTGGTTGGTTTGGTGCTTGGCACTTTCTTCTTTAACGACTTCCCCCATTTGGCCCCATGTCCCCAGGTTAAGAGAAAAGAAAAGCCTTCTGGGTGTGGGACTCTGCAACTTTATTAAGGAATATCATTATTTAAAAAACCCTACTTTGACCAGTTTTCGGTCCAAACCCTAACAGATTAAACTAACATTGAAGTACCCAGTTAGGTTAGAACTTAAAAGGAAGCTGGGTTTGCATCGTTTAGGGCAATGCTTGGTATGTTAGAATATGATTACAGCAAGGCACGAGGTTAAAGTAATAGTTCTAACCCTCCCATGTGATAACCTCACCTTCCTTTCTCTGTTCTTCTACAGCTTCCTGCTTCGCACCCTCATTTTCTTTTTGCAGACATTGTCTTTCTTTCCCTTTGCTTGCTTGCTTTGCCCAGTTGCCGACCCCCCACTTGACTAGTTGAGGGGTTCAAATGCCATATACCATTTATTGAATATTACAGTTTATCTTTGGGGAAGGTTCCACCTCCATCATGATGCTCCTGAATGGTCAAAGTCCCAAATTGATGAGGTAGCTTCTTCCTTTTGTTTTGATCTCGTTGGCCTTGTTTTGGAAGTGTATAGGACCTCCAACTAGTTGCATTTTTAGGATAAGGCATAAATTTCTAGCTTATACATGCATGCACGATGCACCCAATCTCAATATGAGAATATGAGACCAACTTTAATATGACTACTTATTTTTAATTTTTTTTTGGGAGTGGAATAATAGTATTTGTTAAGAAAGAGAGTTGCACCTTTTTTTTTTTTTTTTTTTTTTGAAAATGAGAGTCATTGTTAGGTATATTGTGATTTAAATTTATAAGTTAATATCACATACAATGACACAGATGACTAGACTACTTCAATTAAAACGTACAAGGTGAAACACTTATTAACGGAGGAGTAATCATTCTACTTAAATTTTACTAACAGTTTGACGAACAATTACCAAACCCATGTCATGATCCATATGAGAAGTTTATTGTAATCACTACTGTTGGACTGATAGATACAGATGTCCTCTCTATGTTTGAAAATTGATTCGATCCCGACCATTCGATCTCAAATTAGGAACCGAACCCGACTCAAATCCCAAATTTGGCATGAGCCTACCGATAGTCCAATACCAACCAATATCAAGCTTGGATCTGGTCAGTTACTGCCCGAACCATCAAGATTCACCACTGCAACCACACCAACGGTTATTATCGCCATGTGCGACCTCCTTTGATCTATTGGTTACTAGTAACTTTTATATGATTATTTGCCTTCGTGGTTTTAATTCTTGTTCTATATCTACAAGTAAGTCTTCTTCCATCCTTGAAATGCTATGACCGACTATGAGGTAAAGCCCGAAAAATATGCTTGTATTTCAAGGCTGGACAAGCCACATACTTAGCTTGCTCAACTGCCTTTGAGGTAACTCGTCGCAACGTCTTAATCTCTTTGCACCCTCCTTACCCCCTCAACGCCTTTGTCCATGTTCAAGTGTTTTCTTCAGGCATGGTTTAGTAAGCATATTGTCCCAACAACCTTTACGACAGGAAAAAAAAATGGCGAAAGATTACAAGTAGTTATGCAAATGTTTAAGTACCAACAATTGCGTACATTAACATCCGTTTGATGCTCACCTGCATGTGAGTAATTATTTTTTGGTCCATGATTATCATGAGGTATTGTTAAGTGGTGGTTCAGGTCAATATGAGGTGAATATTAATGGTAACAAACAAAAAAGGTTCCAATTAAGACCAAACTTTGCTGTATGCATGTGGACTAATTATATTAGCTTGGATCATAGATATGTGATGGTCACGAAACATTACCAAGTGGTGATCCAGGCCAACAGTACCCGCGCCACTAAGAAGAGGACTAAACTAGAAGTCTCAAGGTGTTGCAAATGATATCCTAAGGCTAGGGTCACCACTAAGGTGCTCCGATCACAACTCTAAAGTTAAGGTTTCTGACCATGAAAGAAAGCTCTCTCCTTATTCAAAAAAAAAAAAAAAGGCTCTCTCCATCGTTATGTTACATCTAAAACAATCTACCATAAGCTTTCATAATGTGTTAATTGTATGTAACTTTTTGTGTTGTTGAAAACGATATGGAAGAAATATAGTTCAACAGAATGAAGTATAAAAACGTGCCTTATATCAGTATATGTGCATATATAACTACTAATGCTGGTGCCGCGGTGGTCCTGTTTAGCAACTTCAAAAATAAAGTTCAAAAGGACACGGGTCCATACCTCTGTTGAACCTTTTAATCTTTGATATGTAATACTGTAATAGTAATACGTAGATAGTATAGACACCACTGAAAAACCAACCTGCAGGACAGTGACCTAGAGACTTGAGTTTGAATTTGGTAATCGCCACCCAACGCTTCGTTTTAGCCAGCATATGTTTTATCTCATCTGTTTTGTTATTCACACGGGCAGTCAAAAGCTCAAGAGATTACATCCAGTTCCATACCAAGACCTCATCACCTAAAAAATTGCTACCAACTTTCTTTGGTACGAAGTGTTTACCTTTCGTTTAGACTACCAAGTTTTCTGTATTAACAATGCATTAGAGTTTCTGCTGAACTGAATAAACCAGAATGTCATATTAGGATTTCCTTCTTGCATGTTTCTCACATTTCGATCAGTTATATTTAAGAAATAGCAGCAGAAAAGAATTGCAACACGTACAAGAACATTCAATAGCCTCGAATTAGCTGGGCCAAACAGATTAATTGTCTTGTTCAATTATCGATCATATACTCGATCCAGATCTAAAGTTGGAACCTTGAAACATTGCTTTTTCTTATAGGCTATTATTAAGTGTGCTTAACTAACAGATCAATACGGAGTTAGGGACCATCCAACCATCTGAGTTAGTTGATAGCATATATCGCTACCAGTCTCTATCTAATTAGCTCTGAGCTTGGATTAATTAGGATCTAACGTAGTAAAGTTGCCCCGAAAAATCGTTTTCCAAATAAAGATGACTTTACGGTGATTCCATTTGATTAATTTTCCTCTATGCTGTCTCATGCTTGAGGGGAGGAACAGAAATATGAACTCTCGAGTCTTACGCCGTACGCAAAAATTCGAATCTCTAGTCTTCTTTAGTTCCCCCAATAACTCAAAAAGTTAGGAACCACTATCCTTTAGTTCATTTTTTGGAATGGTATCATGCTCGGTTTGTGTTTACTTCACTCTCAAGGTTAGAGTTTAAAATCACCAGTAACAGTGACATCTACAATGTTACAAACCGTTGCTTTCTAATTCAAATTTTTTAACGTTAGGGTTTAATGCTCGGTTCGGTATATATTATATTATGATGGTGTTAACCTCAATCACACTAGCCAAGGGTCAAGGCATGTTAAGGCTGGTCTAAGTTGTCCGGGAACTGGGAAGTAGGGTTTCTATTGAGTTTGGTGAAACTTAGGTTTATACAATTTTGTTCCTCAGAATTAAATATATGCTTCCAAATTTTTTCCATAGGGAATGGAATCTAATCCCTTTTTAAGTGCAACCTTACGTTTCCTTCTGCTTTCCTAGGATGACACTGTTACTTAACAATTTGACTTTAAAATGTGATTCCAAACTCTCATTGCTCTTCCTAGCTAGCTATCATTCTCAAGGAGCACATTCGCAGACGCAAAATATTATATGAAGCAAATGGAATTTCGATTCCCATCCAACAACCATGTGCTAAGCAAGTTACTACGTACTACATGAAGCAATGAAATTAGTGCCTAGCGCAGCTTCCGATTCCTTGTGGATATATAGTTTGAAATCTTTAATTTGACTGTCAAATTCACAAGGGTTGGATCAGCTATGCGTTTGGTTCTGACTTCGATCTGAGGCATAATGAAGTGAAAACTACGTATCTAAAAAAAAATGATGAACGTCAAACCTAGAACACAAAAAAGATAAAAAGATTTTTTCAAGTTGAGTAATATATGATATATAGTATGATATAACAACCATGCCTTAATGCGATCCAAAAAAAGAAAAGAAAAAAGAATCCTAATGACCACACTCTCTAAATGCTAAATGACATTGAGTCCTTGGTATGTAGTAAACTTAATTTGGAACTTTTTGATTCCTGCTCTATTGTACAAATTTTAGATCTACGTATTTGCTATTTTTTCGAGAAGAAGTTTTTCAGAATTGAGTTAGACTTGTGTTAGATTGAGGTTTAACTGATCCCCTCTAATGTAAAAAATATATTTATCATTTATCCTATTTACTTTTTAATGAGGTTTGTAGATTTCTCCTTCTATATTAAGGTGACGTATTCTACAGTTCTACACCACAGTCGGGGACACGGGAACTGAAGTCAACAGTTTGAGAGCTCTTGCGAACATTTCCCCGCTCCTACTATTTCAAAAATTGTTTATCCGACTATATATCTATACTAGCTTGTATTTAGAATTTCGTCCTTTCAAACTTTCATTGTAACAGCTTTACTCATATACCCAAAAAAGCAGTGAAAGATGGGACTTTCTAATCTAAAAGCCATCAACTTTGATCACTCATGGAACTACTTTAAAACCCAAAGGACAGTTTGGTATCATCATCAAAGGCTTTACTTTGTAGCTAAAGGATAATATCTATCCTTCAAGTCCTGAACTTTCACAATTCCTCATTGACAAGCATAATCAACAACTCGATCATTGAATTAATTAAAAAAAGACCAGAATCTTGACCTTTATATTGGACTTGATATTAGTACATTGTAATGATCTGAATTTATATTTACTCCTCCTCTCTCATTGACCTGGATTTAATATGGGTTCTGACCCAGCTATCTTGCAGAGTTTTATGGAGGTGTCTTTAATCTGGTTGACAATGAAGTTGAGAACTTCAATAAGATGTAAATGGGTATGTGATAAGATTTTTATTCACTGAGAAAGAAAAATATCAGATCTAAGCCAGTGTCGGCAAAGGAAGGTTCCCCATCTTGTTGGGGAAAAAATAATGGACCTCAAAATTTATGGTACTGAACCAGTGCAATAATGGCTGCAAAATGTTGATGATGCATGCTCTAACACTTAATAGCCATTCTTTTATTGAAAAGTGGAGTACAGTATCTAAGCCTCCAAGCTCATTTATTGGGCAGTCGTGTGCACACACGTATACATTGCCTGCGATGCTGGGCATTGATTTTGATGCATGACGCTAGAATGAGAGTTGGGTGAAGGGAAGATTCCAAATTTAATTCTCTTTGAAAATTAGATCGAAGAGGAGAAAACATGTTTGAGAGCGTTTTCCAACAAAACGTTTTTGTGTGAATAACGTTGTTGTTAATTACAGGCGTTGGACAATCATTAGAAACTTTACTCGTAGGAGATGAATTAGAGTTCTTGAAGCCAATCTAATACCATAAGATGTTAAAGTCCAAAACTGTATTACTAGCTGCTGTGGATCTAAATGAAGCTAGCAAGCAAGAAGCACTGTGGAAGTTTCAATGAAAGCCTAATGATCTTATGCATCTCTAGCCCATGAAATATTCTCATTTACTTCATTTTTTGTTTAAATTGAGGATTAGACGAAGTTAATTAGGTTTTCGATGTTGGTCAATTAGGACGCGAAATGTCTACATGAAGATGACATCAATGACGCTTATTTTCTTTGGAAGTTTAGATCAAGGAGGAGCAAGAAAAGTCAGACAACATGTTTTTAGAGTGCTTTCGTATAAAATGCTTTTGCTGAATATCATTGTTGAAAAACCTTCAACTCCAAAAGAAGTGAAACAGTCAACTATGGATACTCTAAAAGTCTAAAGGATGCGAGTTCAGTTGTTCAAACACAACTTTATTTGATTCAAAAGCACTTGGGCACTATCAATAAAGCCTATAGGCCCAACTAAAGGATGGGAGTCCAGTTCTCAATCCTCTGAGAAATGAGAAATTTTCATTTCTTAGGTACTGGTATAGTTTTGCATACTAACTCTGTCTTTCATTTCCTAAATGTGTGCTCGTTTAGCTTTTCAAATCCTCGTTTAGCATTTTAACTTTCTTATGTATTGGTCGATTCCATTGATTGTTAATTAGTTTTGATTTTGAAGTACAAATTACTTTATCAACTCTTAGACATCGATTAAGTGTAGGTTTTGTTAGTGATATCGATCTTTTGTACTTTTCTTGAAGTATAAGCAACAACTTCATTGCAAGTTCTACCAAAGTGATACATACATACATGCTGACATGTAAGTTATAACAAACTAACGTGAAAAACAGACCGAAAACAAAAATAAATAAGACTACTAATGCAGTTAAAAATACAATAGTTATGACAAAATTCTTGCTATGAGAAATGTATATCCCATGTCGGTGCGATATATATGACTAGCTAGAAACCATTTGTTGGATCAAACCTCAATAGCTTCTATAAAATCATAACTATGGCTGAAACTATTTACTTATTTTTTTACCAAATTCCAATTTATAGTATATACAGAACAAACTTCTATCGTATTGGTATTCACATATCAGTGCATCACCAAATACTTCTTTTTTTGTTTAATCCCCAGCTGATAGAACACCTTACACCTTGGAACACTAATGACACTTTTATTTCACAGAATAAAAGAGTGAGATATTGGAGGAAGTCAAAGCAAAACTTACAACTGCTAAAAAAAAAAAAAGTAAAAAATACCTTACACCTTACAAAACTAATGACACTTTTATTTCACACAATAAAAGAGTGAGATATTGGAGGAACCGAAAAAAATACAACTAAAAAAAACAGTAAAAGTACAAGGGGGAGACTTTCAAATGTCAGCTCCCGCTCTGTTAATTCCACTTCACTAATTGCTGGAACAAGGACACTTGACTGCATCAAAACTTGTTCAACTGATAAGCCTTGCTTATTCAATATATCTTATTATCTTGCCTTACAAGATAGTGTATAGTAACTATAGTTTATCTAGAAGTTTTATACTTGTTTGTTTACTCCAATTAAGCTCATCCAGGCACAAATTCTCCACTTAAAGATAGAAGACGATAACCAATAAAAAACAGTAAAAAAAACGACAGCATCTTTACTTAATACCCTATACCCGTTATTCATTAATCGTTAACCGTTGATTGTTACCTGTTACCCGTTATCTAAACCCTAAATTCTAATCCCTAATCCCCGTAATGTGTAGGTCTCAATTGATAACAAATAATAGAACTATCAATGTAAATCCAGAAATAAAACTTCATTCATAATGCAAAGAGTTAAACAAAAATACTAAAAAAAAAAAGTGGTTAGAGCACCCACTACCTAATGACGAAGTCATGAGTTCAAGTCATCATGAGGGTAAGAGTGAAATCCTTTGATCATTTAAAAAAAAAAAAAAAAGTTAAACAAAAATACTAAAGAAATATAAAAATCATGTCTAGGTCTTTGGACAACCGCTAGTCTAATTAATTCAAGATGTTTAGTGTACCCAAATATTTGGAGTTTATTCCGAGTACTGTACATGGCCATCTTTATACAAAATAACGTTCATTATACACTTAATAGCTTGACAATATGAATATGGCCGATCCTCAATTTTCAGAGGCTTAGAGTGAAAATTTAAATGATGCCTTACTAATTGCAGGATTTAAAAGAATGTATTCAAAAATTTGGTCAAATTGATATAATAAAGAAAATATCTAACTCTTTTAAATAAATTTTTTTGCAAAGTTGATAAAAAAGAGAAAGAAAAGAAAAATATGAAGGAGAAGAAGATGTTGAAATGAAATATGAAAAAAAAAAAAAGGAACGAAAATAAAAGGTATAAGAATGAGATTTTATTTTTATTTTTTGGTAATAATCAAGATTGAATATATAATAAACCACCAGGTTATGGTGGGGTGGTAGAGCCTCCAGGTGTGGAACCCCCACACCCAAGTTCGAGCCCCCTCTCCTACACCTAGTGGCCAGTTTGTGGTGGATTTTTCCCATAGACGGTGCAGTGGATTAGTCTGGCTCTGCTGGGATACTCTGCATGGGTGCGTGTGTCGCTAACTTATTAACGCTGACCTCCCCCAATAAAAAAAAGATTGAATAGGAAATTTTGCTTTTACCTTTTCATTCTAAAAAAAAAAGATAGGAAAATTTTGCCAAAAAATAACTGAACAGTCATGAATCTAAAAAAGGAAAAAAAAATGATATAATGAACAAGACAAAAATAAAAGGAAACAGGTCGTCATATATTCATATTTCGCCATTTTGGATGGTGAGAGAGAGAGAGAAGATTGCACACATGATAACTCATTTAATTTTTTCGAAAGGTATCTAGAACAACAAAGGAGAGACCACCCCCCCCCCCCCCCCCCCCCCCCCCCCCGGGCATCAAACAACAAATTATGAAAAGGGGAGGGACATGGCTGTTGTAACCAAGTAGCCGGACACATCCTCCGACGAGCCAGTGAAGCAACATGATCTGCAGCTTTGTTGGCATCTCTACTGGTCCAGGCCCAGCTAACATTCGAGGCAGCTTTCACAAACAAACGAAGGCCCAAGATAGGTGGTTGGGCTTGCCAATCCACTAGGAGTCGGTGACAGGAGATCGCTTGGATTAAAGAGAGAGAATCTGATTCCATTGTGGTAAGAGTTGAAGGTGGGAACTTGGAGATGAGAGTGTAGACCAAGGTGAGAGCTGACACTTCAGACACCAAAGGTGAAGGGGCAGTAGTGTGGATGGACAAACGTCCATGAGCTAACCAGTCGAGTTGCGGACTAGCAATGCCACATTAGAGTGACTGATGGTGCCACGAGGCGTCAGTGTTGATCTTGAAACAAAGGGGGGGGGGGGGGGGGGGGGGAGTGTCTATCTTGTTGGTTTGAGAATCAGAATGGAGGGCCTAATTCGAGTCTTCTTTGTTGCAGCAATGAACTCATGATAAGAACGAGTGGCTTTATCTATGACCTCTAAGGGAGATGGAGATTGGTGTTGGAAGACACATGTGCACCTATATTTCCGTATCTCCTAAAAGATGAAGCTGATGGAAGTGAAGATGAACTTGCAGTCCGGGAGAGATGAGATTCTATTTGCTTCAAATAATCCTATCTAACCATCTATCAAGAATGGTAATTGAAAAGGGAACAAACCTAAGTCCAAGTGGGTGGCCGAACCACGCAGCTGCAGTCTGTTGAGAATGTGATAAAATATAACTCCCATACTAGAAAAATATAACTTTGCTTATGAGTTTAAAGGGTTTGGGCCACTCTATCTATTGCCAATTGGTTTTGGATGTGAACCCCAAATTACTTTATTATGGTATCAGAGCGAGTTAGTCACGTGTTTGGTTTCAGCAATGACCACACGTGCTCACAGTCACCCAATATAACTTGTCCACACGTATAGCTTGAAAAATCACCACACGTACGGCGGTGTGTTGAGAATTTGATAAAATATAACTCCCACATTGAAAAAATATAACTTTGCTTATGGGTTTATAAGGGTTTGGGCCACTCCATCCATTACCAATTGGTTTTGGATGTGAACTGCAAATTACTTTATCACAGTCCAGGGACATGTAAATAGAATATGTTCAATGGTTTCTATAGTTGACTGACAGAAAGGGCAGAGGGGGGAAGTAGAGTGGTGTCTACGAAACAAATTTGCTTTGGTGGCTATGGAGTTAGTACAAGCTTTCCACAGAAAACACTTTATTTTGGGTAGGGAATGTAAATGCTAGATCCATTTTCACACAAAGGCTGGCGTCTGATGATAAGTGTGGGGGTTGTTTGAGGTGATGAGTTGCAAAGATCTTTGGAGATGATAGGTAGAACGGACCGAAAATGATCCATTTTTCTGAAAATGCCAAAAAAAATTGTCATGGAGAACATTGGATATGAGGGGGATTGATTTGATGGGGTGGCTTCATGATGTAGGGGAGGATAGGAGTGAGGTTCCATTCATGACGGTGCCAGTCAATGAGGCTGTCAACAATTAAAGATTGTTAATGTGGTGGAGGATGGGAAGACAGATGAGCGATGTGGGGAACCCAATTATGAGACCAGACAAAAGTTTTCGAACCATTACCAATTTGAGAAAACATAACTTGGTGGAGGAGGTCTTTGCTGACCAATATACTGTTCCAAATCCAACAGGGGGAGGCTCCCTTTTTGGCTTCCATAAACGTAGATGAAGGAAAGTATCTTCGGACCCAAAGAGACTCCAGACCAGTGACAATGCGCCATGACAATTTGGCCAGCAAAGCGAGATTGAAATGGTTGAAACTTCGGAAACCTATTCCACCTTGGCATTTTGAAGCAGTAAGAGAATGCCAATCTTTCCAATGGATACCTCTCTCCCCTGATTTACCCCACCAGAATTCAGCAAGAGCTGAGTTGATATCATGGCACAAGGATTTTGGGAAGAGAAAACAAGCTATCGAATAAGCCGGGATTGCCAAAGCCATTGATTTGATGAGGATTTCTTTACCTGCCTGAGTGAGAGTGCCTTGTTTCCAGCCTTGAAGTTTCTTTGAGTTGGAGTCACTGATATAAGCTAAAGCAGAACGTTTGGACCGGCCCCAAACAGTTAGGAGGCCAAGGTATTTGTTGGGATTTGACGCTGGTTTCATACCTAAAGTGTTGCTAAGCTGATTGACTAGGTCTGTAGGGCGTTTGGACTAAAGAACAGAGAAGACTTATCTTGGTTGATTTGCTGTCCAAAAGCATCACAGTAGGCCTTGAGAATGTGAGAAAGGTAGCCACAGTTGTGGTGCGAAGCTTTGATAAAAAACATTGTGTCATTTGCGAACAGGAGATGGCTAATCTCCAGGCCATTGTTTGCAAGAGTGATAGGGATGAGTTGTCGCGTGACACATGCCTTTTTAACAATTGCAGACAAAACATCACTAACAAATATAAAAAGGAATGGAGACAACGGGTCACCTTGGCGAACTCCAAGTGTTGGTGTGAAGGATGGAGAAGCTTTTCCATTGACTAGGACAGAGATATTCATCGATCGAACGCAGTTCATTGCAAGGTTAACCCATTGAATAGAGACACCTAGTTTTTGTAAGATCGCTTCAAGGAAGTCCCATTCAATGCTGTCATAGGCTTTGTTCATGTCAATCTTTACGTCCAAATCAAAGTCCGTACCGGTTCGGAGAAGTTTGAGATGATGAAAACATTCTTGAGCAACAATGATGTTATCATGTATCTGTCTCTCAGATACAAAGGCTGATTGCTCTTTTGAAATGATGTCCGGCATCAAGGGTTGCAGGCGGTTGGTGAGGACTTTTGCTAAATTTTTTTAACAGAAGTTACACAGTCCAATCGGTCTAAAGTTGGATGGGAGGATGCGGGCTTGGATTTTGGGGATGAGCACAAGGTTGGTTTGATTCATGGAGTGGAAGAGGGAGCCAGAGACCATAAAATTAGTTGTGGCCTCAAAGATGACTTTGTTGACAATCTCCCAGTAACAGTGATAAAAGATGCCAGAGTAGCCGTCAGGTCCCGGTGCCTTTAGAGCTCTTAATTGAAACACTGCATCATGAACTTTTTGGAGGGAGACTGGGGCTAACAGAGTAAGTGTTCATTTCAGGGGAGATGATAGGGTCAACCAGGTCTAGAACATAATTCATTTAATTGAAGAGAAGCAAGAAGAAGATAGAAGATTTTTCCCCCCTTTTCTTTTTAATGTGAAGTGAGGGTATAGAAGGAAGTTTGAGGGAAAATTTGAACAGAAAAAAAATTAATAGAATGTGTATTAAGTAAAAAGATACGTGTGAATACAATTTCTCAAGACACTTTCCTTTTCCTAGTCGAAAAAAAGGGGCCGTGACCACTTACCCAATTTTAACCTAAAAAATGCCCACTTGCTCCACTAAGAGTTTTTTGACCCCATTTACCCAATTTAAACGCAAGTGACATTTTCACCCCCAATCAAATTATTAAACTACAAAATTCTCTCTCTCCTCCTATCAGACTCTCTCTCTCTCTCTCTCTCTCTCTCTCTCTCTCTCTCTCTCTCTCTCTCTCTCTCTCTCACCTCCTCCTCCTCGTTGGAGCGTCGGAGCACAAGAATCTGATCTAGGGCGGTGAAGACTTCACTGTAGAAGTTGTCGCCCGGCAAGCCGATGACAGTGACGAAACCTTTCCTGCGGATTTTGGGACAACTCGGATCTGTTTCTCGATCCGAATATTGGCCGGGTCTTCCTTGGGGAACCCGACGACGACGAAGGTTGTTGAGGTTGAGGTCGGCGGTGGTGCGGTGGAGGAAGAAGCCGCGGGAGACGAGTTCGTCGGCCCAAAGCTTCAAGATCTGCCTGTCCGATATCAAGTTCAAGATCTGCCGGTCCGATATCGAGTTCTTCATCCCCAGTCATTATGATCTGGTGCCCAGAGCAATTTCTGGGTGCCCAGGTCAATTTTTTTTTTTATAGTGTGAACTCCGAGAATGGTGAAGGAAAAAAAAGTTAACGTGTACAATTGAACATATAAATGGATCAATTGTGTTTTTAGTGTATTCATTTTGGTTCACTTGAGGGAAATAATATGATTACTAGGAGGCAATAATATGTGTATTAGGGGGCAATAATATGATTACTGGGGGGCAATAATATGATCAATTGTGTCTGTAGTGTATTCATTTTGGTTTTGGGAGTTTATACAATTCACTGGACGGAAATAATATGACTATTGGAGGCAATAATCAGATTATTATGAGGCAATATTATGCGTATTGGGGGGCAATAATATGATCAATTGTGTATGTAATGTATTCATTTTGGTTTTGGGAGTTTATACAATTCACTGGACGGAAATAATATGATTATTGGAGGCAACAATATGATTTTTGGGAGGCAAGAATATAAGTATTGGGGGGCAATAATAACATTATTGGGGGGCAATAAATTCAGACACAGGAATCCAGACACCAGTCCGGTAGCCGGATTCCGGTCACTGGCCGCCGGATTCCGGTCACCGGAGTCGGCGGCCGGCCACTGGTCACCGAAGTCCGGCAAGGTGGAGGATGACTTCTTCCTCTAAGTGAGAAAGAAGGAGAGGGCAAAAAAGTCCCAAAAATAAATAAAAAGAATAAAAAAAGAATTAATTGGGTAAAGGGGAAATAATCCCTTAGAGTGTTTTGGGTAAATGGGGTTAAAAAACTGTTAGTGGAGCAAGTGGGCAAATTTTAAGCTAAAATTGGGTAAATGAGCATTTCCCCCAAAAAAAAAGACATTTTCCTTTTCTGCGTGGAAATACATTTCGGTAAGTTTAGGGATTCTTATCCGTACTTAAAAAAAAAAAAAATCTAGGGTAGAATCCCTAATTATAATTATAATTATAATTTACTGTATACTAAAATTCATTTACTGTTCATTTAACAGTAAAAGGTCGTTTCTGCCCCTGAGGTCGTTTTTTCAAGGGAAAAATTCACCAACGGTGTCTGGACAATTTGGTGACTTTCACAATGATACCTGAACTCTGAATGTTATCAATGTGATACCTAGACTTAACTTTTCATATTATCGTCGTACCTCTAGCGAACTTCAGTCACGTCTCTGTCAACTGTTAGCACGTGTGACTCACGTGAGCCCAAAAATGAGGGCAAAAAAGACATTTTGCCCTCAGTTTGTTTTAGGGAAAAATTCACTAACGGTGTCTGGACACTTAGGAGACTTTCAGAATGATACTTGAACTTACAAAGTTATCAATGTGATACCTGGACTCATTTTTTCGTATCAACGTCGTACATACGACCAATTTCAGTCACGGAGCCGTTAAATTTTGCACGTGAGTAACTTAATGAAGACAAAAAGGACCGATGTACCCTCAAAAGTTTTTTTTTTTCTTTTTCTTTTTCTTTTCTTTCTTTCTTTCTTCTTCTTCTTTTTTGGTTTATTCTTCCCCTGATTTGAATCATCAAGATTCAAATCATCTTGCTTGTCCGATTCCCACCGCCAATTGCCGATCAAACACTGCTGCTGCGTTTCAATCCACCTTCATGCACCGCAGATGTTTTTGGTTCTCCCCACTTCAAATCCTACAGCAAATTGAAATTGTGCATTGAGGTTTCGTTGCTCACTCTGAGTTCATCCCCGCTGCCGCCGCCGACTACTTAGCCACCACCACTCTCATTCTTTCCTTCGACCCCCTTTTATACACCATTGATCAGAAACTCAGACCCCGCTAGTCCTCCACTCTCAAATCACAGCTCCAATCCCACCCCGCCATCCTCTCCTTCGTTCCCGACATGCAGCACCATCTCCACACCATCCTCACCTGCAACTTCATCAGTCTAGCCGACAACTTCGGCCTCCACACCATCCTTACCTGCAGAAAATTCGAGCTGTTCTGATTCACCAGCTCTGCCACTCCGCTGCTACCCACCATTGCGCCTCGCCGATTAGCAGACAAAGAACTTGGAGCCCCCACCATCGAGAAATGGAGGCTCGCGTTTTGCGTGTCCTACGCGGCTGATATCGGCACTGTCGGAGAAGATGTTGTTTGAACAGAAATTGATTTCGGGTTCCACGGCGGCAACTCGTCAAGCTCGTCGATTGCAGGCTTGGCTTTCTTGATGAGCCAATCGACGACCTTGCTGGGCCGGTAGTATCTGAGCCGCTCCTACACGTCGTAGAATTGAATGGCGGTGTGGGCGGCGAGCTAGACACGATGGTCCCTGGGGCCTTTGGCGGTGCAGACCTTGCTGTGGCGGTCCTTCAGACCGGTGGCCTCGAGACTCCACGATTTCGCTGGCGGTGGAGGAAGAAGCAGTCCTTATCCCCAAACCCAATCGAGAAGCAGCGGAGGACGACGTCATTGCGCGGTGGTGGAGGTTGTTGTGGCTCTCCCCCATTTTTCTTCCTGCATATTCGATGGTGGGTTCTCCGAAAGCGGTGGTGTTGGCAAGGAGAGAAGGAGAGAATAAAGAAGAAGAAGAAGAAGAATAAAGAAAGAAAGAAAGAAAAGAAAAGGAAAAAAAAACTTTTGAGGGTAAATCGGTCTTTTTGTCTTCATTAAGTGACTCACGTGTATCGCATGTGCAAAATTTAATGACTCAGTGACTGAAATTGATCGTAGGTACGACGTTGATATGAAAAAATGAGTCAAGGTATCACATTGATTACTTTGTAAGTTCAGGTATCATTTTGAATGTCCCCTACGTGTCCAGACACCGTTGGTGAATTTTTTCCGAGGGTAAATCGGTCTTTTTGTCTTCATTGCACATGCAAAATTTAACGGCTCCGTGACGGAAATTGATCGTAGGTACGACGTTGATATGAAAAAATAAGTCCAGCTATCACATTGATAACATTTAGAGTTCAAGTATCATCATGAAAGTCACCAAAGTGTCCGGACACTGTTGGTGAATTTTTCCCTTTTTTCAAATACGCTGTGCCATTCTTCTAGGGCCTTCTCATGAGATGAGATGATCGGCTTTGGTGTTTCAGTAGAGACAGACTGTGAGAGCGAAGAGTGGAGAGGAATAACAGAGACCACAGTGTTGACCACGATATCAACTATTGAAGCTTCAACGTGTTAGACGGAAGGAGGATGACCCGGATGAGGATATGGATGCCAAAATCAACTGGGGTTTAGAGCAGGCCTTCAATTTGAAGCTTGATTGCAGTGAGATTGGGGATGACAGGCCCCTCTCTGGTTGTTCGCCGCAACCTCTAATCGCACTTCGCTCCGGTGCTTCGCTGCTACTTCCCGTGGCTTCGAGAAAGTCCCGGTTCAGAATCCGATCGTCGAAATGGACGGTCAGTAATCAATAGCACACTTCGTTTGTTCACCTTATTATGCTCTATTGAGATTTTGAGAAACCAACGCGAAGTATTGAAATGAAGTTCAGTTGAGTTATAGAATTATTTGTATGATTTTCTTTCAGTTTAGATTTTCGAAAGTTGATTGTTGCTGTGCTTATTGTCTAATTTTTCTCAGGTCATGAAATGACGAGGATCATATGAAGAGCAATCAAAGAGAAAGTATGAAGAATTCAGTCTTTTCCATGTGAATTTTGTTTTTGTTATGGTTCGGTGTAGAATTTGATTTGAATATGGGAAATTTTCTGTGTTTTGCTATTGCAGCTTATTTATTTTCCCCTATGTGGATTTGGACACACAGTGTTATGATTTATGGATTGAGAACCGTGATGCTACAGATGATGAAGCCACTCTTAAGTAAGTGGTTTGATTTAAAGTGTATTGATTGCACTTGCTTGAAAAGAAAGGAAAATGGCGTGTTTAGAGCAGGGCCTTCAATTTGAACCAGATTCTCACAAGATGGCAAATTGCTTACCACCTCGTATGTTCTCTACCACTAAAGTGTTTACATTGCAGAATTTAGTTTATTCTAGGGGCTTGCTTTACTTAGTGCCATTTGGTTTTTGATGATTGTTTTACTCTGTCATATTGATGGGATGTATGTGACTAGGAGGTGAAAGGGGATCTTTTGTAGTCAGGATGATCTCCCACAACTCTTCCTCCAAGACACTGATTTTGTTGTTTTTCGAAGACTGATGCGGGAATGATGCTCAGGTATATGTGGTTTTTTTATTTATTTATTTTTTTATTTACTTTGTTTTCAGTTATGGTCCCCAATTTGATAGGTTTTTTTTTTTTTTTTTTTCCTCTTTTGCAGGTATCTTGAACAAACAACTAATTTTTTTGGTTCCTGGTAACCGTTGCTCTCTGCTCTTTCCTTTCCCATACACATTTAACTGAATTTGGTTTCCAATTGCACATTTTCTATTTATTTTTCCCTGTCATCACTATGGAATATGCTTTAGTTTTCATGGATTCTCAAAGAAAAAAAAGAAAAAGATAGTGTTCTGGAATTTCATTTGATTTGATACGCAAGTAGTAGAATTGGTTTCTGCAGTTATAGCTTTTTGCTATATATGGTTTGTTGATTTTTGGAAATCAATATCAACTACAGTAGAATCGTGTTGGACTGTGATCATTCAATTATGTCTTATGATTATAATTGGGAATCATTCCCAGTGGCATGTTAGTTTGGTTGTCCCGGAACATTGACATAAAATTGATATGCAATTGTGGAGTTGTTTATAAATTGATTTGGATGCTAAGAATGATTATGGTTTCAGTAAATGATGGAAATTGTTAAGGTTCACTCTAAATTGCATCAGTTGATAGTTGTAAGCTTTGTATTGTAAAGAGGAGTTATTGATATTCGAAATATCTTAATTAAGTCGAGACTTTGTGTTAGGCATAAGATTAATATGCCAATGGATGAATATCATGCATTTCCTAAATAAGAAAAATAGGGCTCCCAAGGAAGTTTAGACTTCATGCCAATTTCATGAATAAGGATGTATGTGGCTCTGGGCTTTTGATGTTCTTTTCCTTTTTTATTAATAATTTGAACCACATAGATACTTAAAATATCATGCATACTTATTACGGTTTAATTAATTGACATCTTTATGTCACCAAGCTTATCACACTGAGTTTCCAGATAAATTGGGCTTCAATCATTCTCCACAAGATGGGTTACAGCTTCCAGTTTTGTTTCTTTTACCTTTTTCTTCTTCTCCTATCTGTAATTATATTTTTTATGCAGGAAAATGCTTTGAGGAGACTTACATCTTACAACCTGGAATATGGGCTTTCGAACATCAAGCCTGAGGGTATGGATAGTTTCTTTTCCTGTTATCTTTAGTCAATGTATAGCTTGCTTTGTCTTTTTATCAATCTTGGTGCTCATTGTGAAAAGAAGTATCTACCTTAAGTCATTCATCTCATCTCTATGAACTGATGTAATTGTATTGAACTTTTTTTTAATAGTACTTTTTGTTTACTTAGGATAGTGTAAGTTGAGAATGATAGTGTGAAGAGTGAATTATTGTGTAGTCATCTATATATATATATATATATATATGATGCAGAATATTTCGTCACTTCATTGAAAGTTTGACAACAAGGTTTTAAACCAGCTTTGTATGACAGTTGATGAAAATATATGATATCTCTTAAATGCATCAACACTAACTATATCATGCATATCTACCTCATTTGTTCAATGACGATGGTAGAAGAAAAAACAAGTATGTAGTCACTCTTTACATACACCTATTCGATTATACACACTGATAACTCAAAATGTGCCTGCTTTAAGTCATAATTGAAAGAATGAGACTTTTTATGGTTTGCCTCATTTATGATTGATTTCAGCTCCACTGCAGAAACTGCACTAAATTTCTTTATGCTATGCATATGGACTACACTGATTTGAATAAGGGATTCTACATGCTTTGGTCTTTCATTTTTGTTCCCTAGACAAGAATAATCTTCTGTTTTGTGTAAGTTGAATGCTCTTTCTTCACTGCAGGTTGCTCAGGAGTCATTCACAGAAGACTCATTGAGGCAGCCAAAATGAGAGCTGGAAGTTACAGTGGAGGAATAAAACATGACTTAAATGTGGCAATAGCTCTTACCTGATAATAGAATTTTTATCACCTGAAGCTTTATAACATCAGATTCCCTTGGGTTTGGACAAGGAACTGGTAAATACCCTTTTCTTCATTGCTTTTCCTTTGTACATGCTTGAATGTGAAAAGGAGTTCAGGTGCGTCAAAGATTGGATTTTGGGAAAGTGTTGGGATTTGGTCATTGAAATTCTTAGTGGGTATTTGGAACCTCCGTTTTCTGTCAATTTGGTGCAATCAATTTTGGCATATGGTCGAATTGATCAGTGATGAGTGTTTGATCTTACTGAAACATAGGTATTTCCTGAGAGTTTAGTAGGCGACAAGATGGTTTATTTTGCCTCTTAGAGATGGATTGGTACTCTTGCTATTCAGTTGTTGCCCCGGAACTCATGCTTTTAAAATAATTGTGTGCAGATCTTTGGTATGGCAGAAAAGGAGATGGACTACAGGGTTGTCAACAAGTAAGTTTTATGCATTGTATTTTAGTTGATGTCACAAATGAGTATTGGGGGTTTTTGCAAGGTAGTATTTGAATCCAATTTCTTTTCTATCTCAGCTCTGATAGTTTGGGCAATTAGTTCCAATTTCTTATCAATCTCAGCTCCAATAGTTTGAGCAATTAGTTCGGGTGCTTCTTTGCCATGCACATTGTCTTCCATTCATTAATTTATTTTGGCTTTTCACACCTGCTTCCTTCTATTTCCACTATAGCTCTCATACTTTATTTGATGAGCATATCTGATCATTGTACAAGACAACGTGGTTCAATAATATTTCCGCACCTATACTTCTAGCTGGTACCGATAAGAGTAATACTGGCTTTTATTCTGTGCAGAAAGGAAACCCGTCATGATTCTTATAATTTGGACAAATCATAAGCATCAGTTCAAGGGAAGTAGCGCAAGGTAATCATCTCAACCTCATATACGGTTTATTCGAAAAGAATCTATCAGTATATTTTGTATTCACTTTTAAGAGAACATATCTATCTCACAATTCCTTTTGCCAATTTGTGCAGCGACACTGACTTTTGTTTGGATGTTCATAATCTAGGTGGAGAGATTCCTCCTGAGATCGAAAAGATGGGCAGCTTGGAAGGTTAGCTTTACTTCTTTCAGCAAGTTTTTATTTATTTATTTTTGGTGAATTTGATATTTGTACGCATTTGATTAGTTTGTTGTTGATTAGTTTTACAGATTAGATTTTAGAATATGAGCTTTTGCTATGTCTGTTTTGAGGAGAACATGTTCATTTTCATTGTATTACTATCATTTATGGTAGTAAGAAGAAACACAGAATAGGGGTTACTGTAGTTTATGAACAGTAACTCTCTAAGGAACAGTGTTTCTAATCTCCAAACCAGTAAGAATAGCTTATGAACAGTACTCCACTTCGGAATAGTGTGCTTCTAATTTTAGACTTCAATCTTCTTACAGTTTTTAAGAAAAGTAGAAAGAGAGTTACTTTGTCTAATCTCCAAACCCGAGTGACCATGTTACAATCAATGAATCCACGGATCTTTTATTCGATAGTAAAGAGATCCAAACCTGTTTGTTGCAATATAATGTGTAGTTTTAGTGCGGATATGGTGATGTGAAGTTTTTTTTTTTTTTTTTTGTGTGTAGGCTTTGGGATTTGGTTTGTTGGTACCTAAGAAGATAAACAAACTGTAATGAACTACTTCTAGATTGTTTGTATATTTCCTTCCTTTTTTTTTTTTTTACACATTTCTTGCATCTTCTGCATGATCAAGGTAACTGGATTCTGTATGTCAGTCCATGGATCTGCAGATGAGTCCGCTTCAGATGAAGATGCACTTGAGTCTGCCAGTGAATTAGATCAGTGCTAAAACCCCATTGTAGAAAGTTGATACAAGCTTGGTTAAAATACCATTCTCTCTTTACGAGCTTGAATAAAATAACAGTTGTTGTAATATGTAAAATTATAGTTGTATTATATCATGTAGATCATGATTTGAGAAAGAAAAAAAAAAAATATATTAAACCTGCCGCATCGCGCGGGAGAATTTTCTAGTAACCATCCTAAAGTAGAATGATGTTTTGTACTGTTCATTCAATAGTGTCCTGGCTTTTTTGCCCTTCTCTTTTTTTGGGATTTACTCTATTGCCATAAACAGGCTCTGGAGGAGAGAGTCCGAACCAGCTATTTGCACCTCTTTGTTCCGATCTGTTTTGGTTTTTTGATCAACAGAGACAGAGAGAAGAAAGCAGAGGGAGCTGGGTAGAAGAAGAAGAAGAAGAAGAAGAGATTACGAATTGCATTTTCAGAGCTCTTTTGCCCGTTCTCCTATCAGGTATTTCAGTCTGTTGCCCTTGCCACCTGTTCATCTGCCGAGCCAATTCTGTTTCTCGCGCATCTTCCTCAGAGCCATTTCTCAGCTGTCTTTTCATTTTTAAAATCGCAACTGAGGCGAGTAGAACAAAGAAGAACAAGAATAAAGGAGCTTGAAATTTTTCACTTATTGATAAGGTTGGTAATTCAATTCCATTTGTTTCCCATAATTTGAAAGCTTAGTTTAATTTTGTGGATAGAACAAAGTGATAATCGTCCGTGTGCCTGTTTTATTCATCTAGAGTTTGACGAATCGGAAGAGCCAGAGTGATCTGATTGCCAATATACGAAATTAACAATGAAGTTTTGTTCGAACACTATTATCTAATGTAGTCATCAGTGATAGTCTCTTAGTCATCTTTTCAAACTCTATTATCGAATGAATATATGCTGGATTGATGGAGGTGGAGAAAGCAATGTCCACAGATTGAGTTTAAGGTGATATTAGGCATATGGGGTTTTGTTCTTTGGTGGTATGCAAATTTGGTTATTGGGTTTTGATATTGATAGTTTATGCATGGAGATTTACAGAATTGGAACTGGGTTTCTTTCTTTGTATTCATTCATGTATTGCATGCATTCCCGTATTTTATTCTACCCCCCCCCCCCCCAAACAACAAAAATGAAATCTGAAATAGGCACTCTAAAGCCCTTGAAAAAAAAAAAAAATACATAAAATGATATTAACTTCAAACGTTTTAATCCAAGCTTGCAGGCTAAGAAAAGTCCAGCCATCCACTTAGTTATGCATTTATAGTTTGACTCCTGCATGCCAGTTCTGAAAAAGCCCCATTTAGTAATCTAATTCTAAGATTATTCTTATATGTTCTGATAACTGGTCTAAAAGCACCATTTACGGATGGATTGCGCAAGCATGTTGCTTAAGATTTGTAAAGTTGGCAAAGGTAAAGTAGGGGGATCTCTTTGTTGCTCTTAGTTTGTATCTGTGCATGTTTAGCTCATGGGATCCATATATTCTCCTGCAGGAAGAAGAGGCTTTGAGGCATCCGGCTTCTTGAATGAGGTGGCAGGGGTGGTTAGTACCGTTAAGTAATTAGGAGTTGCTCTTTTTGTTTGCTTAGCTTCCAGCTCCCGCAACGATGATAGCCCCAATACTAAGGTAAACTAATAGCAGTTTGGTTGGATTTTAAGTTATTTCAAATGTTCTGCAGATTGCAAACTGTCTTAATACTGTTGTTTCCAGCATTGGGAGAAAGCCTTTGACGGTCTTGCTCCAAGTGAATACGAGTGGAGAATAATGTAAGTTAACTGTATTTGAGCTACAACTTTCACAGAAATGTTTTGTCTATTTCTTTTTGTACCTATATGTGGATTAAATATTTCTCAATTAGTTTTTTTTTTTTCCTTAAGGTTCTCAATTAGTTATTAAGTTAGGGAATCGGAAGACTGTTTACGAAGGATCTGTTCTTCATTATATTGAATTGGTGTTTGTAATGCACAATATCTTTGTTTTATTGATTGTAATTTTTAGTATGTTTTTGTTCATTGTTTGATTTCTTTATTGTGATTATACCTTTTCATATGGTTTTTCAGGTTTTGAACAAATATACCTTATAAGGAAACTAATCCTTGGAGAACTATTCATGGTTTGTATATTTAGGCGAACACCGTTTGCTGCAGCCAAATCAAGAAGCTTCTGGTGCTGCTTCTATGGCTTGGATGATGGCTCACCCGCTTGAGGAGTTCTTTGAAGCAGATAGGAAGACTGATGACGAAATGCCATGGTTGTATATGGTACATGCTTTTTGTTTCCATTGTTTTCTATTGTTCAGTGCATTTATGAATTGGGAGAATTGGATTGTATACTTGGCGAGGATCAATTGAAGAAACTTATTGCAAGGCAGAGGTTAATTTGTTTTACTTTTCATATAGGGTGTGAATGCACCTTTTGATGACTCACATTAGGATTTAGTTGTTCATCAGAAAATAAAAGCATTTCAATTATATTTTTTTGGTCACTAAAAAGAATCTCAATACTGTAAGCTTGGTACTACCTGAAATAACAATTTCAGTCTTTTGGTCACAAAATGATCTAAATATTGCAAGATTGGTAGTATGCATCTCGATGACCTGCAAATTTTTACCGTGGTCAGTAGAACATAGAACTAGAGCTATACAGGATAACTGTATATCATAGTTCAAGAATTGTTGATCATTGTTGGGGTCCAGGAGTCTTCTGCCCCGGTTTTAGTTTCTTTTGATATTTAGTTATAACCATTAGACCAATTAGAGCTGAAGCATAGTGAGAGATCAATTTTTCTAAGAGTAATAACTTCCAAGGGAATCGAAGTTGCAATAGAAAAGGTGTTCAAATGTCAAATATTGTTATTATTATACAATTGCTAGAGGGGTTTATCAAAAGTCAGGAGTGCCCAAGATAAGGAATTTGGTTGCAGTGATACTTGGAATTAAATTCTGGATTAGTGGGTGATCTGTATTATTAATTGAACTCAATATTGGTAGAGCATGAGAACTTCTATTTTCAATTATCCAAGACATTTTGCATAATTTCAACTTCTAATATTGACTCTCTGATGTCACATTGTTCAATGTATTTCCGCAATACTGTTTGATGCATTATGTATTGCTGTAGTGATAGATATTAAGCTACTTCTATGTTTGGCATTAGGTGGAAGTTGGAACTTGGAAGGCATTTGAAGATTCTGAACTGCATCTGAAGTCTTGGGATAATCTCAATAAGCTAGGGTTTTTTTCTGCTTAAAGAGACAAACATGCTGATGAGCGCCTTCCCAAAGTATGACCCATGCTTGGAAGTTCTTTAACATGAAAGGTGGTTTCCTTTGTTCGCAGAGCCTCTAAACTTCATCACGGGTGCTTTCTGATGTACATAACAGTCTCCTGATAAACAATGCTTCATTGGTTCATTATAAGACGTATGGTGGCCAGAAGAACTAGAGAGAAGGGTGTTTTGTTTTCCATTCTTCCAAGATTATTTGGATAATTTTTATTCTTCAAAATGACAGACAAGCTTCTTCTTGGTCTTTAGGGATGCTGGGACTCCAAATGTTGGAAGACCAAAAGTTAGTCAGTTCAGCTATGCTACTACTAACACTCTGTGAGATCAATATAACACTACAAAATCCTATTTTCCAGACCAAGTTAGTGTCAATTATTTTTCCTACTTTCCCGATGTACCTTTTTTTAACATATTACAGAACACAGGCAAAACAATTGAGGTAAACAATACCCTGCAGCAACGCGCGGGTTTAGCAACTAGTTCCTTCTATATAAACAAAACACCACCTCGTCCTCCGCCGCTAACGAACAGAGAGAATCGAAGCAGTCGAGAAGGAGAGGAAGCATGAGCAGCATCACTGATGAGAACCTTGAATTTGTGGAGACAGGCATATTTGATACCTTAGCCTATCAGGAAGTAACGAACAGCTGCTACAGAAGCGGCGCCGGCGTGGACATACTGGCGATCAGATTCTGCTTCTTCAAGGTAATTAAATACTGTAATAGATTCGAAGAATTTGAGTTGGAACCAGGCGTTTTATTAGCTCATCATGTACTTAAGTTGCGGATCTCGAGAGAGAGGAGTTGTGATTCAAATAAAAGGATGGACAGGTTGGCTAGGTACAGAGGGATCATAGCTAGGTCTCCAAGGGAGAAGAGAGAGTTTAAGAGGAAGATGGTTAGGTATCTTTCAAGGATTGGAGCTCCGGAAGAAGAGCACGAGTCTATTATTGAAAAAATATTGGAGGAGCTTAAAGATGCTGTCCCCGACTTGATACTTGATGTGCACATTGCGAAATTCATAACTAGATACACGGCCGAGCATTTCTTCGATGACACACACTACAGGGGCAAGCTAATTCCTGCAACCGAATCATTTATCCAGGGTTTGGAGAAAGTGAGATCACTAGAGAGTTTTGGTGGACATACCTGTGCTATTTGTATGGAGGCATTTGCTGCACATAATCATCTGAATCGGTTGCCCTGCTTGCACTCTTATCATCAACATTGCATTGTCCAGTGGCTCCAAATCAATCACGTCTGCCCCATTTGTAGACACCTTTATGCTACTGCCTCTGCCGAGCCATCAGACCCTAATCCCAAATTCCCAATTGATATTGTTTGCTGCAAACTAGCTATTGACATTAGTATTTCCCAATTGATATATGCCGGAAACTAGCTAGCTAGTACTTTATTATTTAATTTTTTGCTGCCTTGTTCATCCATCTTTTGTACGCACATCTATCCATATCTATCTAGACAATGTCATGTGTTGCTTAATTGCTATATATTCTACATTACATGTATGCTAGCTGTTTAATCCTTACACATGTTAGTTAAATAGAATGTACAACTAAAGAACCAGGTGATCAAGTTACATATTACTTGGTTTTACTGCAGGGCCAAACATTCGGTGGCTGACAATGTTGTAGAATACCTATTTCCTCCACTGCCGGCTGCTGTGACAGACAGACTATTCAATGTAATGATGACACAAATGAGTCTGTTCGTGTTCTTCATGCTGTTACAGCTCTTGCCTCACACGATCATTCATGGGAGCATTGTAAACCAGCCGGTGGTGTATATCATACTTCCCACTCCAGCTTTATGAAAAATGCTTGTGCAAGCATCTTTGATGGATGAGACATCTCTATGTAATTGAGCAAGTGCACGAGCTAATGGACATGGATAGTCCACAGATCGATGCTCCACGACCTTTGCTTTTTGTGGGTCTTGTTTAGTCTTTTTGTTGTACAAATTGCGCACTGGTTCTTTGCTAATTTTGTTGTGGATACCATGTACTCCAGGCCTGATGGACATGCTCAGCCCCTCTGCGTCGGTGAACATAATACCAAGTACCCAGTCTACTGCTTAGATCATGCAAGTGCTCAGTTTAGACTACAAAGCTTGAACTCAAAATGATCCGTTCACAGCAATAATATTTTAGTAAAAATTATAACAAAAAAAAAAAACCTGGTAATGAGTTCCAGGAAGAGTGAACATGTGCAATGGTTTAATAATGAACTTTGCCACTATAACCTCAACCCGCATTTCAATATGTTCAGTAGGCACCAAGCCCTGCTTACACTATCATCATCAAAGATCTCATTCTCTGGTGGCTAAAGATCGACCGTGTGTGAGCATGACCATTTGCCGACACTCTAATCCCCCGGGACATCAAGGGAGGGGAGCTAACTAGCTGCTGCATTTCTTCTTTTTTGTGTTTTTGACTAGCTGCATTGACATTTGCTCTTTATAAACAAGTACCTTGTTATTGACATTGTATGCATAATCATATTGACTTTGGAATAGTATAACAAATTTCAAACTGTTGCTTAATTGCTATAGTCTACTTTGCCAAAAAGAATCAGTAAGTGACACCAAGTCCCCCATTTTATCCTATATACTGTAACGCTCCACAGCGGCTGTCCGTTATAGATGACGAGTCTACGCTGGTTATTCGTAGTGCTTGCTTTGAGACATCTGTAATTAAGCGGACGACCTTATGGAGCATATTAAGGACCTGGACAGTTCTTGGATTGAAACATACTACTACTCCACAGCCTTTTGCTTTAGTAGGTCCTGCTTCATCTTTTGTTGTACAAACTACGCACTGCCACTTTTGCATATATCCCAATTTTGGAGGGTGTATGTAGGATTCTTGAATGTAATGTGAAAAGATATCCAAATTTTTGGTAATGTTTGGACTAACAGTACCAAGTTCATGAATACAACAAACCACTATAAACTGCATGAAAATTACATAACAATAACATTGTCTACTAGTAAAAGTTATAACAAAAAATGAAAACCCAGATACAATCAGATACCTCGTTCCAGGAAGAGTGAACATATGCAATGGTAAGTAACAATATAATTTGGCCCTATAACCTATTACCTTGAGCAGCATCTCACTATGTTTGGCAGGCAGCTTAGACAATAGACACTAACACCATTCCCTCCTTCATGCACAATGACAAATAGATTGCAGCAATCTGCATACATGAGAGCATTAATCTGTCAACACATTTAGTGTATGCACTAGGAGTTCTACCAATATCCAAAGGAAAACAGAGAGCTCTAGATCAAACAAAACAAAGAGCCTTGAAAGAGAATATTAATGGCTATTACAGCTGATAGTCACCAAGAAATCATTAATAAATAGATAGTGCTGTGAAGGTGCAATGGTAGAAATGTTATACGCTACAACTTTCTATTTGGTCCTGAAGACTGAAAATTTGAATTAACGAAACCATCCGATAGCACACAACTATTCACAAATTACTAGTCCAATCATGTTACCTGAATTTTCAAGAAACAAAACCTTTGACGGTAAACAATCCTTCAATTCATGTCTTTCTTGCAACTTAAAAATCAACAATACTTCTTGAGACAGTTTTCCCTATCAGTAGGTGTAACCGAAACCATCTGATGGCACACAACTATTCACAAATTACTAGCCCATTCATGTTACCTGAATTTTCAAGAAACAAAACCTTTGATGGTAAACAATTCTTCAATTCATTTCTTTTTTGCAACTTAAAAATCAACAATACTTCTTGAGACAGTTTACCCCTATCAGTAGGTGAAACTAGAAATTTTGCCTGCACTTTGCCACGAGATTGAGTGTTTTCAATGAATTAGAAGCCTTGATTGAGCTAAAGAAGACCTTAGCATCAGGGGACAACATTAGTTTGATCTCCATTCAAATTGGAACCTAAAGCCAAATTATTTTCATTCACATGTTAATATACTAATACACAAAATTTAGAAAGAAAAAACTCACTCAAGAGCAGAATTTTTGATAACTGGATGAAACAGTTTTGGATCAAAATTTTAGCAGCCACTTCTTCTGAAATAAAGCTAAAGCTTCCTCCAAAAATTGACCAAAATCTTGATCTCTCCTGAGGTTCAATGCATCATTACCATTCTGAAGTTCTACCAATCTCAGTCCCTGCAAGGTAAAATGGTTGATCATTAAATTCCACAATGCATATTTGACAATTTTTTTCTCAATCTAATATGGAATTATAGCAAGAGCTAGAGAAGTTGACTACAGAAATATAAAGAGAGGGTATGAGATGAAGCAGTACATGACCATAAATGGAATCCATGTACTATAGGCATCTACTTTTTCCTTCTTCTTACCAAAAATGATATAGAGCAAGTGTTAATACTTACCAAGAAATGTGGGTAGTAAGGAAATGCAGCAACATAGCTTGCCTGATGTCTCGTGAATGATATGATTCAGTTGAAGTCAGTCTGCCAAAAAATTGCATTGAGGTTAGGTAATTGATACGATAATATAGAATCAAAAGACTTTTGTTGAATTATCACTTGCTGATATAAATTGTTTCCCATTGCCCTCAAATTTCTGAATCTCTGCATGAGTAGAAACTTCCTTCAAAATTGAAGCAAAGTTTGAATCAAAGAATTTGGCTACTTCAACAGTAGTAAAAAAAGTTGTAAATAAGCTTTTGTAGGAAAGAAACATTCTGGAAAGAGATGAGCATATATATATCGTCGGAGAAAGAAACCAGTTACCAAACAATTGTTGACATAAACAGTGTGCGAATTGAACTAAACTTGAGTACAAACAATAGAGAACAATAATTACGAACTGAAATAAACCAATTTTTTCTTGTCCTTTCATATATGATTTCTTAGCTTATGATTAGACTCTAATTAAATTTTCATTAATTCATGTATACTTACATGTACGATGTTGGCAGAACTTCAATTGAAAAAACAATAGCTTATATTCAAAGCTCAGAGTTTAGTATGGAGTGTTTAAGGTTTCGCAATCTTGGATGAAGATAAAGTGATGTTAACTAATTGTTCCAATTGCATGACAATTCAATGCATTCAATAAAACATCAAACAGTTGTCATCAATGGTTAAAATGTTAAATAGGTAACTACCTACAGATAACTACATAGATATAGATTGTTTAAAATTAGTTGAACAGAAACTTTTAGCGACACAAATTTCATTTGAAAATCATGAATTCGAAAGCAGAGATCCAAAATAACAAACAAAAACTACAAAACAATATCAAAAGGTAATTTTGTTAGCTTTCCTATAAAAATTGTTGTACTGCCACTTAAACAAAATATTGCAAACAAATGAGTATAATTTAAGAACTACATCACCTTAACAACAAACGCTGCACTTATTTCCTGACAATTATTTTCTTCATAATTCAATCACACACTTTATTTCTTCTCCCAAAGTTTGATTTGTGCAGAACTAAAATGATCAGAAAACTGAACAAAAGTAACTAAATTGAGCTAAATTTACCTGCAGCAAGGAGTAAGGGGTTCGGCAAACTCAGTGACCACAACACAGTCCAGAACCTAGGCCTCTTTCTTCTTAACTCAAAGGTTAATCAACTGAACTTTCACTCTAACTTAGAAGTAACTCCTTTATTTCGCCTGCACAATAAGGCAAATGGAAATGCCAGACAAAGAGTTTAAGCTTTAGAAGAAAGCTGCACTCCACATACATAAAAAGGTATAGCAGGACCCATCTATATTGATTTGTGAGGTTTGGTTTTAATAATTGTACCTTAGATATCAAGAATTCATAAAACATAAATTAGATAACTGAACCTCAGCTTCCTTGACATTTTCAGCTCATAAATAAACATGACTATTTTGTTTCCTTTTCTCAACAGAAATTCAACTTCAACTATTTTTTTATTAGTGAAAGCAAATACTAAATCAAGTGGTTTTTGTTGGGGTTTGGTGATGGGTATGGTTTTGTAACTTTAATTGAATGTGTCCTAGAAGCTGGGGAGACCATTACAATTCACGATTTCACAGCAGAAAGTTGGGAAGAATCAATCATTTAAAGGGTAAGAGTCTGCAGGCTGGTTGTGGTTGAAGCATGTGTGTTCTGATGCAGACTCCATCTCCCTTGTAACAAATAACTCAAAATTTAAAAAGATAATATCTCATATGTGTTTCTTAATTTGTATAATTGTAGATGTATATATGGCTTCGATCGGGAATCACGGGGATAGTTCCTTGATATTTGAGGCTTGTTCATGCCACGTACGTCAGCTTTCTGTGTTTTTCCACACTGGCTTCTTATTTCTAAGGGCAAATTAATATTGAAGGGTACATGTAGCTGTTATATTCCCATCAAGGGACCTATATACGTATGTAACTCAACACACAAATATATTACATATGAATAGAAAAAAGAATGGGTAGCAGAAAATGAGGCTATATATACTGGATATTAATTACAATTTTATGGTGTTAAATTTATGTCATGTGAATATGTGATTTAGACAGTAATTCTCCCAAAAATTGTCAACAAAATTGATATAGAAAGTATAAATCTCCCATTTAAAATTGGGGTTTGGACAATTAGGGCAAGAAGTTTCTTCACTCTTTATACACTGATTTGATTTTGAGTTTTTTGTTTCTTCCTAATGTTCCTCAAATCTCTACTCAATTGTTCTTTCCTTTTTTCCTTTTTACTCAGGACCAGAGTGGATCTGGAATTCCCTCGATCAGGAAGGAAGGCCAAGGATGTTAAGGTTTTGGACCAGAGTGGGTCTGGAAATCCCCCAGGAAGGAAAGCCAATGAGGTTAAGGTACCTTTCTCTATATAACTAGGCTAGGAGTTTAGGGGCTTCTTAGTAACTGTGATCGTTTTGTGATGATTTATTGTGAAATTGATTTTTTTTTTTTACAGAAATAGGTCAGTCCTTTCATTATAATTCAGCAATCAGTACAATAACGAAACACCCCTATGGGGTTGTCAAAAAGAATCGTCCCTTAGAATCTCATGAACCCCTATTCTAGAAGAATAAACTCCCACAAAATCCCGAGTACACCCACCTTTTGGTGAATTCATGCACCTTTATTCTAACAAAAACCAGGAAACCTCGAAGCAAGACATAAAAGTAAACAACTACGGCACTGGTTTTTGCGACCCAAACAAAATTAAGCAATAATAGGCCTTAACCAAGGTGGCCCAAAACCTAAAACTGAAGGTCCAGCCCACCCAAGTCCAGCATTGTGTAAAGCCCATAGACCAGATTGACACCCAGAGGGCCTAAGCAGAAATTGCTAAGGGAACCCCACAAGATCCACCCCACAGGACAAGCACACCTTTGCCGCCAACCAGCAAGCCTCCACCATCACCGACTTGGTAGATCCCGTTGCTACACCAGTCAGTATCCCCAGAGGTAATCTTCTTCGATGAGCAAAGCCACGCCAACAACCCCGCCAACGAGCTACCCGGGTCGGAGAAAAACATATCCGCCCACATCTCCGGAAGCCCTGATTTGATTTGACAGCGGCTCTTGCTGCCATCCTTGCAGCTGATATACCCATGAGCACCACCACCACCACCAGCAGTAGTCCCTGAATCCACGCAAACCAGCACTCCAACACCAAAGGGAAAAGCAAGATCTCTGACACGCTAACGATCATCACCTGTACCAGGTACACCAACGTCCCCGTGGGCTCAATCGGAAGCGACCTTTCCGATCCGATCTTGACCAAACCAAGACCGAATCGCTGATCAATTGCCATCTAGATGCCACCCCCAGCCTCAAAACCGCATCTGTCACATCATTATCGAACGCAGATGCGGAAACAACATCGCTTGCAAACCCCGAACTCAACACAGCCTCAGCATCGCCCAAACTCCCCTCCAAAGAGGCACTGCCTTCGAAAACAAAGAATACAAGGATGAAGAGGCCAAAGTCGGAAATTTTCTCCATGGATGGAGTAGGTATAGGACACGACGAACAAGAGATCCGCCGCACCACAAACCCTAGCAGAGCTCTGCAAGAGATCATTGTGAAATTGAATTTGATGTGAGGGTAATTGGGGGTTTTATAATAATTGTTTTAGAGTCTAATAAAGAATGTGATGGTTATATGATGATTTATTGGGAGATTGACTTTGATGTGATTTATTAGTGGTTTTCTAATGATTGTCATGAAGTCATGATTTAAGATGATTTGTTTTTGAGACTTGGTCTGATGTAGGGTTGGGTCTGTTGTTAATTGTGATTTTTTTTTTCTGGAGAAGCATTTGGTCTGATGTGAGGATATTTAGGGGTTTCCTAATGATTGTCATGATTTAAGATGATTTATTTTTGAGATTTCGTCTGATGTGGGGTTGGGTCTGTTGTTAATTGTTATTTTTTTTGTTTTTCTGGAGTAGCATTTGGTCTGATGTCAGGGTATTTAGGGGTTTCCTAATGATTGTCATGGTTTAAGATGAATTGTTTTTGAGACTTGGTCTGATGTGTGGTTGGGTCTGTTGTTATTTGTGATTTTTTTTTCTTTTTTTCTGGAGTATCAATTGGTCTGATGTGAGGGTATTTAGAGGTTTCCTAATGATTGTCATGATTTAAGATGATTTATTTTTGAGACTTCGTCTGATGTGGGGTTGGGTCTGTTGTTAATTGTTATTTTTTTTGTTTTTCTGGAGTAGCATTTGGTCTAATGTGAGGGTATTTAGGGGTTTCCTAATGATTGTCATGGTTTAAGATGAATTGTTTTTGAGACTTGGTCTGATGTGTGGTTTGGTCTGTTGTTATTTGTGATTTTTTTTTTCTGGAGTATCAATTGGTTTGATGTGAGGGTATTTAGGGGTTTCCTAATGATTGTCATGGTTTAAGATGATTTGTTTTTGAGACTTGGTCTGATGTGGGGTTTGGTCTGTTAATAATTGTGATTTTTTTTTTCTGGAATAGCATTTGGTTTGATGTGGGGGTTGGTTTGTTGATAATTGTGATTTTTTTTGTTTTTCTGGAGTAGCATTTAGTCTGATGTGGGGGTTGGCCTGTTGATAATTGTGATTTTTTTGTTTTTATTTTTCTGGAATAGCATTTGGTATGATGTGGGCAGTGGCGGATCCAGAAGTAATTCTTAGGTAAGGCAAGACTCAACTAAAAAAAAAAAACTAAGGTAGTAAAATATTAAAAAAAAAATAATGTCATTGATTCAAACATCACGACCCAAGAAAAAAGAAGAATAAACTGAAGAAGAAGAAGCAAACTTACTTGATTGTCAATGATTGAAAGAACAAAATTGCTTTCAAATTTTCAATCTTCAATTGCCAAAATAAATAGAGATATGGAAGATTGGAAGCTGTTATGCAAAATTGAGAATTTGGGATCTGGGAGAACGATGTAAGCTGGGACTTGGGACAAGTCCTATCTGAACTGTGGGCAATTTTTTTTATCCCTTATTCAGTCTTAAAACGACACCGTTTTGGAGTATGATTAATATTAAATGAAAGCTCAAAACGACGTCGTTTTGAGTTGCTATCGGGAAAAAAAAAAAAAAAAGATCACGTTGCACGGTCTTCTTCTTCCCCAGATTCAGCTGGATTGCCCTTTTTTGCCATTTTTAAGTGGCTTCCTTCAGCCAACATATATAAATTAAGGTAAAGAAGAAAAACCCAGTATAGGCAAGTGCCTAAGCTCGCCTATATGTGGATCCGCCCCTGGATGTGGGGGCTGGTCTGTTGATAATTGTATTTTTTTTTTTTAGCATTTGGTCTGATGCTGGGGTTGGTATGGTCTCTTGATTATTGTGATTTTTTCTTGGGTGTAGCATTTGGTTTGATATGAGGGTATTTAGGGGTTTCCTTCTGATTGTGATGGTTTATGGTGATTTATTCTGAGATTTGGTCAGTTGTGGGGGTGGGTCTGTTAATGATTGTGATTTTTTCTTTTTTGTTTTTCTCTCTTTTCCTTTTTAGGATTATAATCCCCTTATAAATTCTTTTATTCAGGCTCAGTCTGAATCTGAAATAGCAGTTGCTGCTCGTCCAGTTGAGCCATTGAGGAGGAACCCACCAAGAACTGCACGTCGTGACGCGAAGCTTCAACAATTGAAGGTATCTTGTTTAATCTTTTACTGTTCGTATGGGTTACTTTAGTTTTGTCTACCGCTATATGATATGAATTGATATATTGGTATAACATTGGGCTGCTATTTTTGTTTTGTAGGCTCTCATACCTCCTGTCCCTGTGCAAGAGCAGCGGGTGAAGGAACCAAAACCAACTAAAGTGCATTTGAAGAAGTTCCCCTTTGGTTGAGTTTTATGCTTTAGGTGTGAACGTACTCTGCAGGAAGCGTTATCAGTAGAACGCACTACTTTGGTGAGTTATAATTTGTATAAAAATAGGCTTTTTTTTTTCATTTTCTTTTCATTTCATTAATTAATGGTTGTTTTGGTCAGCTTCCATTAGCTGACGCGCTTTCAGCTGGGGAACGGTTTAAGGATCTTATTGCTGCTGGTGATCCATCATTGGGTGCTTTGACAATGATGGCTTTGAAAAAGGTGGTCTTTTTCTGGCAGCATCATTACTCAACCAAGGTAATTAATCTTCATTCTTATCTTTAAATGATATTTTGCCATAAATGTGCAATTATATGTAATTTGACTATTGTTTTTTTCTTCAATTATGTAGTTTCAAATTTTCGATTTCGATCACAGCCTGCTTGCCGCTTACATCTGCAAGTGCATGAATGCTAGGCAGATGACGGTTGCTGCTTCTATTGTGGCTGCCAGGGATCAATGTCAGTTTGCCCATCCAAAGGATCCTAATCCGGCGAATTTTGCTCCATTTTTGGGTTTGTTGTTGAAAGCTGTGGGTCATCTTTGGGCTATTCTAGTCGTCGAGAATTCATTAAGTTTGGATGATGTCCTGAAACTCTCAAAGATCGGGATCTCGGAGTGGGCAGCCTCAAGAAGAGGTGATTAGTCGATTAGGTGATGAGGAGCTGCGGTCTATGTTTTTGTTATGGACTAGTTATGTTTTTGTTGTGGATTAAATTCAATCATGTTGGTCCCATCCATGTCCTAACAAACTTAGACAATAAGAGTGGGTTTAGTTCTGAACGGTTCGATTTTAGGCCGAAACGGAGAAACAAACCAAACCGAACTGAACTAGGACTTCAGTTCAGTTTTACGTTTTTGAGAATTTGAAATAAAAAACCGAACCGTTTGGTTCAATCCAGTTCCTTTTTTTTTTTAGTAAAACAAATTTCTTTCTACTTCTACCTCTTCGATATTTTAACTTAGGGAGTTTTTTGTTTCTTCAAACCTATAACAATAATCCATAACAATGAGTTTATAAGTTCACTAATGCATACTTTATATTTCAATAGACAATAATCTATACTCCATAGTTCATAATTCAAACTTCAAAGCTTCAAAATCAAGGACTGAAAAATCGATAATATCCTAAAAATTTCCGCGATATTTCCGTTTTTTTAGGGTCTCGATATATCTTTGACTTACCAAGAGAATATTGGGAGAAATTTTAGAAATTTCAGAAAATATTCAAAATTTTCCAGAAATATTCAAAATTTTGTAAAATTCCGAGATTATTGCCACCTCTCGCGATATGTGGCTCATGAAAAGTTGAAAACTATCCATTGTTCTTATTCAATCCGACTAAACTGATAACATCTAAAGAGAAAAACTTTAAAAATTTATAGGGTCATGTATTGCTCTTTGTGTCTTTTCCCTCCATGCTTATAAATCTTCTAATTATCTAATTTGCTAATTAGTAAACATTTGGCTCTATTAAAAAAAAAAACTTTTCTATATATTTCAATGGACCATTTTCTACTTCTTTTTCTGTTTATTTGAAGACCGATTTTTTTTAACATATAAATTTAATTGTAAAATATTATTATAATTAATAATTAACTCTCTTAATCTCCTATTTAAATCATTTTTGAGAACTTTCATGTAGAATTTCATATATTTTTCATGTAAGTGTATTTTATTATACTCCAAATTACTACAATCATTATACAATTAATTTCATCAAACGCTTTTTTTGAAATATTATAGTAACTGATCATGTAAATATTTCATGAAAATTCATTAATGATTTCCATATTACTTTCTAAATTTCCATAATTTTTTTCCGAAAAATTACTTAGATAGAAATTTCCTCGATATTTCCATTTTTTTGACTATCGATATTTCCACGATATTCGATATTTTAGTCCTTGTTCGAAATAAAATATTTACTCCAAAATTTGTAAAGTCCATCAATCCATCAACATATGAAATGATCAAAAAATATAGAGTCCAAAGTTTATAAAGTCCATCAAGTCATCAACACTCCAACCTCACAAACTAAAAATGTTTAAGTTCACTAAAAGATTAAACATCACAAAGTTGAATGAACGAACATCAACATATGAAGGCATGATCTTGAGCTCGGAAAGATGAAGTCTTCGACTTTGGAGGTAACATATATACCACTCCGACTACTCCCCATTGCAGCTCCATGTGGCATCATAAGCAATTCTACATTGGCATAAGAGAATAATAAAAAGAAAAAATTTAGAAAAGAAATACATACAATCATATATAACATAAAAATTACAACTTCATTAAACCCAAAAAACATTAAATAAGAAAATAGAAACAATTATCTCTTTCCGCTTTTTCACACAACCGCATCTCCTCAATGGTAAGCACATGATGTAAATACACAATTTCACTCCTAAGCAAACTTTGTGTACATATCAAGGCCTCCACCATTCTAGGACTTAGGGAGCTACGACATGGATCAATAATCCTCTTACTCGTGCTAAAGAAAGATTCCGAAGCTACGGTTGACACCGGAATAGCTAAAATCTCTTTTGCAACGCGGGCCAATATAGGATATTTACAAACTCCATTTACCTTCCACCAAACCAACAAGTCAAAGTCTACACTATCTCCTTCAATAGTATCTCCAAGATAGAATCCACATCATTGTTGATGATCTCAGCTTTCTTTGCTCTTCTCCTTTGCTCATTCTCTTTCAACCTCCTTTCTAGCTTCATACAACCCTTACTTGAAGAAGACACTCCCACACTTGATACTTGAGTACCACTAACCTCACTAACACCACTTCCCCTTCCCTTTTCCTCATACACCTTGTAAAGGTCATACAAGAGATCTTTCACACTCTTTAGTATTAGCTTCCACCTTTTCATCCATCTCCTCCCCATCAATAATTTCAAAATAATCAACAACTTTTTCAAGCTTATGACTTGGATCAAGAACAATACCAATAAAAAAATAGGGATTTAACTTTTCAGAGCTACCCCAATACTTGTTAAACTTGTCTTGCATGGGTGATGCAATCTCCAATAAATACGGGTTAGATTGTTCTTGTAAGAGACCATAAATATGAAGAAAATCAGAAAAAGTGTAATGAATAGTAGGAGAATTATAACAACTCGCCTTTAAAGTGACTTCATAAAATGATCTCAAGAAATCCACAAATTGCTCCCCATTCTCCCAATCAACTCTTGCCGGTCGCCCTTCTTTTGGCTTATCATTCGTGTCATCTTGAAGCCATGCCCAAAAATTACCAGCATCATCTTTTATCATTCTATCAAAGGCTTTTTGGAGTTTCAAATCCTGTTCCAACATCAAGAATGTGGAATTTCACCTAGTAGGGACATTCAAAATTACAAGTCCTTTGCACTCTAGTTTCACCCTTTCAACACACTCTTTGAAAAAATCAAGTCTTTGTGGGGAGGATCTAACATACTTCACTGCATTACGAATGGCCTCAATGGTCATCCTCATTACACCCAACCCATCATTCACAATCAAGTTTAAAATATGGGCTACACACCTCACATGCAAATTCTTCCCTCCATGCAAAAGTGCATTATGGCCGAAACCAAAAACAGAACTGAACACGGTGTAGTTTGGTGCGGTTTTGTTCGGCTTCAGTTCGGGTTTCAGTGAGGTTTTTTTCCATTTTCGGTTTCACGAGCCAACCCTTATTAGACAATACATAGAGATCTTAAGCAGGCTGACATCCCGGTAAAGAGTCCCCCTGTTAGAAGCACCTGACAAGCAAACAGAATTATTTTCCATTCATAGGATTTGAAGATCCAATTAGAAGAACAAAGACATCAACGATCATGTTGTTTTCATTCGAATTGTGTATATGTACTATATTACTGTATAGTCTGTATTGATATTATATATTACCTATGCTTTATTTATAGTAGAAGAATTGAGACACTCTTTTCCAACCTTACGTGCTTGGCACGATCTGCTGACTCTAAACATTATGTCCCAACTTAAAAACTAAACGTACATAACTTGATGAAATCCTCATTTTAAGTAAAAATTGTAAACAAGCATTATTGGTTTCACATAGATTACGATATCATAACAACATGCAAAAATTACTGATGCTAAATATATATAACCTCAAGATTGTTTCATTTCCTAATCTGACTGCAATCATCTAATCCTCATGGTTTACGTATGGTTTTATCTATACATCAGACCAAAAATATAGTAGCTGATTCAGTACTTGCTTGACAATCATAAACCTTAACCTAGTTAACAATGTTCGGTTAGAACTCCATTGAAGCATAACCAACAACAGGGAAGCAGACCCCTGATTAGTTAGTACTAGAAAAGTATCACGTACGTTGTGTGTGTGGTAGAACTTGTAAGAAAGAATAACCAACAATAAGGGAGTATAATAGCTTTACTCTTCGGAAATTTCAATCCTCAATACATCGGAAGACCAACCTTCTAGGACGACAAAAACCATTATTCTGTAAGTAACTAATCAAGTAAATATGTGTAAAAGCTTGATCATTCCCCTATTGTGAGACAAGAAGTGAACAATCGACCACCATGATTGATCTAAAGAAGTTCCACCATAATTTGTGAGTCTATCAAAACATTACTCCCTCGAAAAACAAGAGAGCTAGGGACGAAAATTCATTTTATGAACCTGCTATTGACCACACAATATTCCTTAATTTCATTAGATTATTATACGTACACTACCACCACTCCATTTGCTCTAAACTATGTGAATCGAAAGAGCATAGAAGCATAGCAATCTTCTATAATGGGGGATTGAAGAGAGACACGACTAGGAGAACGACCCGACTAGCTGGAAAACCATTACGTACATTTCTCGCATCTCTCTCACATCCTTGTTAATTACATATATGCTTAATTGCTTAGCAGTATTATTATTACTGCACATTGTAGGATCCTAACAATAAGAGAGAGAAATTGGACTACTCTAAGGGCAATCAGATTTGTTGCTGTGGGTGGTCATGTCAGTGTAGCACTAGCCGCATATATCTTTCTCGGTTACTAGAAGTTTGCGGAGGCGTACATTTGCAGAGGTCACAGCATGTCTTGCAGGCCCTCATGGACCTCGTCTTCCTCGAATGCAGCATGCACTTCTTGTCAATGGGATGCAATCAACCCCCAAAAAACACCAAATATTTTACCTGCTTCTCGTTCATTTTCTTGGGACAGGTTTGAGCTTATCTTATATTACATACCCTCTTATTTGTACATTTTTTTTTTATAGTAAAATAGACAATTTATTAATCTAACAAATTACAAAAACGGGGATGACACTGTAAATCCCAACTACTCCAAGTAGAGGAGATGACTCACTCATACCCCAATATAGAACCATCGATTATAGGCACCATGAGCCGATAAGGGCTTAACTACACCTACAGACAAACAACCTACCCCAGAAGTGTCGATACATCCTTATAGCCAACCTCAAGAAGAAAGTAGCCCCGTCCAACACCATATACTAAAACCGCCAGTATACTTGTAGAGACGTCTCCCCATTACATTGACAACAAGAAAACATTGAAATTAGAAAAACAACTAGTCCCTGGAGATGACACCATAACAATGGGACAACCACTAGACCTAATTAACCAAACAACCCTACCTCCAAAGAGTAGGGACTTATGAACCCTAAACAAAACTAAAAAACCAAAATTAAACCCTAAAAAGAGAAGCCGTCCCGAACCATCTCTTTTCATGAAAGAGTCAACATTAGACCATGAACAGCGAGCACCGGAAATTCAGGCCAGATCCAAATCAACAGCAGTAATCCAATTTTGTCCTTGCCATTCTGCCAAACCCACCGAGACCATAAACCTGCCTCTATTACACCAGCACAGGTGAATCATAGTGACCGCTCAATAACCACCAAATCAACCACTCTGAACCACCTCCCCGGACTGTTGCCCTTCAAAATCAGAGAGCCCATGATACTAGGAATCCCCAAGCCTCGCCTCCGAGCAACTCGACGAAGAATCTGATAGTCCGATCTCGAAGAACGGAAATCCAAAACACCAGACCAATGAGATCTTGAGGAACGTACTCCATCGAAGACCCAAGCAAAAGAATCGTCTGGATTCCATCGAAGAAGTTGAGCAAACCAAGAACCATCGGATTTGCATTGGAGAAACACTGCCGCTATCAACTGCCATTCGAGAAGAAGAAGAAGATCACGACTTTCAAAACTACATAACTACTGGAGAAAAAACCAGCCCGTCCTGCTGCACAATAGCCACAACGACGAGGCAGGAAGCCAACGACGGCCTAGAGGTACCGCGAGACAAGCAGAGAAACCAATTTGTTATCCGCCTGTTTCTTGTTTCCTGTTGTTATGGAGTGAAAGAGAGAAAAGAAGTCATCGAGATACCGAATTACATATATACTTGTTTCATCAATAGCCTAAGGGATTTGTCCATCATATTGTATACATTTGTCCATCTTATTTTTAATAAAACTGGGTTACCGGTGTAACTTCTCCCTTAGTATATGAGTTAGACAATTAGTATTGCTTATTTTTATATCTTTTTTTTTAAATAAAAACAAGCAAGCTCTTCTTTGTATTGTTAACGAGTCAGTGTTGTGCCTCTGGTCAAGGTTTGCTGGAGAATGCATCGTGCTAATGTGGCATAGTTGGTTAATTACTTTTACCTAGCTGGAGTTACTTTCTGTAAAGGTTAATTACCAAAGTTTGTTGAGCCTTAATCTAGAGGGTACGATAAATAAGGGTTCTGAAATAATTTTCTGTAGGTTTTTGCATTATTGAAAAACGCATATAGATACTCGCTCTTTTTTTCTCTTGTTCATCTTCATCTTCTACCTTGAGATTAAGCTTCCATGGCTGCAATGTTATCATGTATATCCATACCCTCTCTTTTCTGCCCACCGCCTCCCTGAACTTCCTGAGGGCTGGTGTTAGCATTGAGGCCACCCTCAAGTGCAAGAGGTACACGTTATAGAATAGGGGATTAAGTAAGGATGTCGAACCCACGAGGATTGGTAAATCTTTTCCTAGCTAGGGAAAACCTAAGGAAAAACTAGAAGAATATGCAAATGTACAATCACAAACAAAGGCTCACAAGTGAACCAAAGTTCATGGTAAGTATGTGCAAGATGGTGTGTAGTGATGTGATTTTGACTTTGAGATTGGTTCCTATTCAAATTGAAACAATGAAAGCAAGTAATATAAACTAAGCTAAACTAAAAAAGTTGTTATCAAATGGATGGGAGTTAGGGCATCGGGTTTCACCTTTTGCCTCCCTTGCAAGCATTAAAGCAATTGAATATGAATGATGCAAAGCTAATTGTCCAACTATCCTCTTAGCATCCGGATAGGACTACTAAGGCTTAAACCCTTTCATTTTATTAACTCTAACGGGATAAGTTTAGAGCTAACTACCTAGAGACAAATTCAATTACCGGATAGGTCTCAATCCTTTGCCCCTAAATGCATAAAGCTTAGAGTTTAGGTAACCAAGCAAGCAAACCAATCCTATCTCTAGGTGATTTTAGCTCACTACCCTCACATGCACACATGGTGTGCTTTCATGCTCCCTTTTTTCCTAAAGGTAATCAATCTCTAGGAAAAACTTCATGTCATGGCAAACACATAACTCAAATTGATTAGGTCTAAGTAATGCATCCAACTATTGACGTAGCATGTGAGAATGACAACATGAATTTGCATCAATGTGTAAACAAAAGCATCAATACAAGCAAGTTTGGCTAGGGCTTTCAACCCTAGCCCCAACTAGTTCACTACTCACACATAGCTAGATACACAAGCTTCAACATTCTATCAAACATCAAATACATAAAGAGATAGAGAGTAAATGGTGACTATTGATGATGCCGGAAGAGGTGGTGGAGATGGATCTCCAAGAACATGATGTGGTGGTAGTCACCTCCTTCTCCTTGCTCCAAGCTCTTGATATTGGTAAGAATAGTGAAGTTTGGGATCTCTAAGATGAGTTGCGGTGTTGAGTGGTGGAGGAAATGGAGGTTGTAGTGGAGGAAAATGGAGGTTTTAGAGGTGGAGATGGTGGTTTTAGTGGTGGAAATGGTGGTCTCTTCTCTAGAGAGAAAATGGATCTTGGATAGGATGAAAATGATTGAATGGAGTCAAGAATGCTGAATAGTTGGTCTTTGGCCTCTCTTTGTTCAGCTAGGTGTGTCATCTTTGGTCCCAAAATGTGCAAGAAATGCTCTTACACCATTGTCCCCCAAATGGTCCCAAATTGGCAAGGTGACAAAAGGACAAGGTATAGGGAGATATTTGAATTTCAAGTGATGGGAGATTCTCACAACCATGGTCCTCCTTTGTTGGAGAAAGAACCCTCCATGAGTGGCGGCTCGCCGGAAAAGTTTGCCTGAAAAATCGCCGGAAAAGTCGATTTGCAATTTTCTTCCAATCTTCGTGTCTTCTTTCCCTAGCTTCCAATCTCCGCATTTCAAGCCTCAAATAGTCATTTTATTCTCAATGCAAGGTTTCCTACAAATAAAAGGAAATTGATTAAAAAGGGTAAAATAGCATGAAAGACAAATTAATTTTCATAATTATGGGGCACAATTGCATAAGTAATTTGTGACTCAACAACTTGGGGGGGGGGGGGGGGTGAGGACAACTTACCCCAAATTTTCTTGTCACTGTAAACCTACAAAGACAATGATAGCAATGAACTCCAACTAACCAAGATATATATATATATATATATATATATATATATATATATATAAGAATATAATAACAGCAACAATAAAACAAATACATTAGCAACAATTGATTAGAATATGTGTGTGCGTGCGCGCACCCGCGCGCGTGTGTACATGAATACATGTCTCATAGAGTAATGTAGTAGTCACTAACCTTGTCTACTGGAAGTAGTGGAGTGTGTAAGTGGTCGGGAGTTGGTATCTGAAATTATACACATAGATGTTTAAAACTCATGTAGTATCACCAACCCTAATTTAAAGTTATATACGATCATATACATGAAAATATACCTTCAGCTTCTTGGCCTTTTCGTTCTCAAACTCATCAGCTGAAACCTACAAAGACAAGTATTAAAGTGAAAGTACTAAAGAGAAAGTGCACCTACGTGTCCATTTGTGTACACACACGAAAATAATGTACTAATGAATAAGTTACATTTGTAGTAACTAAGAGACTGGCAAAGAAGAGGAAGAGCAGAGTTCTGAAGACCATTTTTGTACTCTGTCGCAGCTAAATAGCTAGAAATCGAACAATAGCAGATGATGTGTTTGCATTAGAACAAAAATCTAATGTGGTATAAATAGTGTTGAAATTAGGCATTCATTGCATAAGCACTACCAGTGGTTCTGTTTCAATAGTCATATAGATGTATGTGGATGTCACATGGCGTGCATAAAACTATAGCCAAAATTGGCTTAAATGGACCTAACAAAAGGAAAAGGCCTTTGTAGGTGTTTTGAAGTAATTAGTATAGAATCCACAATTGAAAGGTATCAAACGACGATGCTATAATTTGTCACACACCAAAAAAAAAAAAGAAACTTGCATCTGTAAGTTCAGTTCTATTGAAGTAGAGCAAATGCCTAAAGTCCCATTCTTGATAGATTGAGAAAAAGAAAGAAGAAAAGAAAAAGGAGGCAGTAGTTCATTAGTATACTATATTACTAGTATATATGAAATGTCAGAACCCGTTTCAAGTATTGGAAAGCTCTGTCGTTGACAGTACGTGTGAAAAAGAAAAAAGAAAAAAATCTGAAAGCTCTTCTAAAACTACAGACAACGCTGAAACACAAAATTTATTGAATAAAGTACTTCTATATCACAATTCCATTCATTCAATGATCCATACAGTCTATAGGCCCAACTAAAGGATGAAGTCCAGGTGCTGGCCGCTCTGAATCCACATATGCAACTCTGAGAAGTGAGATTTTTTCATTCTTTATTCTTAGATATATTGGCATAGTTTTTGCATACTGGAGTCCGTTGATTCTGTTCAAAGTCTATCCATATCAATAAGATTTTACTCACTGGGAAGAAGCACCGAAACATTAGAAAGCTCTTGCAATGGTCACACATTGTCAGACCATGTATAGTGCAAGATCCGTATTTAGAATATACAAATATTTCAGAATTTTACCCTGCCCCTTAATATTATTATGCATGTAATGTCAATTTTGATTATTTAGATTGTGCAGTGAAAGCCATTTCGTTTTGACAGTTGCATAGACTACTCTTGTTACTGCATTTGTTCATCAAGTAGGGTAGCTGATGAACATACGCAGTAACAAGAGTAGATTTGATCGTTTTAATGGCCCATTGACTATAACTTCTAAGATTAACCTGGCAGATTGATCGTTTTTAGTTCATATAAGTTCAACTGCAGAATTTACAGTAAAAATGAACCATTTGCTAGTAGACAAGAAGTGAAAGCAAGGAATTACTAAGAGAAATATATAGCAATAGGTAACTACCGATGGATAATCCAGTACAAAACAACTTTCCCTCCCTCCCTGGTCACAATACAAAGCTCCCCCTCAAAAACCTCCCAAAGAATTCAACAGAATGTATATAGTTCAAATACAAGTGATGGCGATCAAATCCCATTTCGATACAAATGGGCTAAAGTGGCAAGTGGAAATTAACATATCATATAAATGTAAAAACCGACAGAGAGAGAATGAATCCAAAAAGAAAACTCTTGGAGATGCAAAGAGATATCTCTCCATGATCGATCTAAAGCATCAAGCTGAGAAGAGCCCATCCGAACAACAAGCTCCCAACCATCTTCTGCATTGTCCACATCTTCTCTACTCCACTCTGCACAAATCAAGTTTTTCAAGCATTACACAATGGTCATCTCAAAGTTAAGTTAACATAGTAGATCGACTATAAATATACAGCTTTGCAGTCATATCCCAAATGTGAAACTTGATGGACGGACTCTATCAATCAGAATTCCTAAGAAATAGGCTTGTACGACCGCACTATATAAGTGTCGTATGATAAATTTCAAATGGTGTATGATTACTGTGATGGTAGATCGATATTTTTGTATGACAAAAACAGTATATATTTAATATTTGAAATATAATTAGTGAATCAGACGTACATCGTGCATCCAGTGGCCACGAACCACATCATCTAGAGAACCAATTAATGTCCTATAACCAACGTCCAGATTGATACTATTCAACCTTAACCCCAACCATCTTGGGAAAACACCTCTGACCCTAATGTGACTAAACCTCTATAACATGTACAGTACTTGACATTGACTTTGACTACTTGGTTTGCCAGATGGCAGTGATCCATAGGCCTCTTGTTAAAATTGACTAGGATCTGTCCATAATCAGAACAAGAGTCAAAGTCAAAGTAATCTTTCTGATAGCAGCATACAAATTAGATCTCCAGGTCTCATCGTTAGAAAAGCCTAGTGGACACTATCTACATTGCGCTCTAATGGTCTTCTTCCTTAGTCTCTAAAACACAGATCGAAGCAATGAGACTGATGAAATGAATATACTCAGATGTCAGATCTGTACTGTACGGATAGTCTGGACTCTAAAGTGGGCTTGCATATATATTGGCGGCGTAATTAAGTTAGAGACAATCGCCATTAATGAGGAGATGGGATAGAGGAAGTACCTGATCAGACGACTGAGACGGGCCCGGAGAGGCTGCCTCGATGCTGCTGGGACCAGGAGCTCCAACAGGCGGCGATGGTGGGCCCGGCGAAAGAGCTGCAGGAGTTGGAGCCAGAGCCGGAGATTTCACCTTGGGAGATGGAGCTGGAGCTGGGGGCGATGCAAGAGGAGCTGGAGGTGGAGTGGCCGGGGGAGGAGTTGCCGGAGGTGGGGTTGCCGGGGGAGGGGTGGCGGGTGGTGGAGTTGCCGGGGGAGGAGTGGCAGGTGGTGGAGTCGCCGGAGGAGGAGTTGCTGGAGGTGGAGTGGCCGGAGGGGGAGCGCTGACTGGTGGTGGGGTGGCAGGAGGTGGAGTGGCCGGCGGGGGTGCGCTGACTGGAGGAGGAGTGGCTGGTGGTGGTGATGCGGTCACTGGTGGTGGTGAGGCGGCAGCTGGGGGAGGTGAGGTGGCAGCTGGGGGTGGGGATGAGGTGACCGGTGGTGGAGTAGTGGGGGTTGGAGGAACTGGTGTGGCGGTGGGTGAGGTAGAGGGAGATTGGCCTCCGACTCCGGCGACCGCAATGCAAAGGAAGCCTAGGAAGAACAAGGCATTGCGACTCATGTTGTCTCTGATCTCTCTGTGTGGGATTAACAGAGAGAAAAAGAGAGAGAGTGAGTGAGTTTGAGGGAGAGAGAAGTTACGGGAATGGTTTAAATAGGGTTCTCGTTATAAGAGGAATGCGAAGAAGCACTGAAGCAGGTTCGGGTTTATATATAAATTTCACATGGCGATTGGAGCTGGCGAAGCTTAAGCAGAGCCAGGAGGTACCAAACAGATCGATCTGTAGCGTCCGATTCGCGCCGTTGGGTCCCGCTGTTGCCACATGCCATTGGCTTCAAGGAAGATTATTGACGCTTTGTTTGGTACGTTGTGTTTGGGAATTAGGGTTAATTATTTTAGGGTGTTTTGGGGTTTACATTCTGGTGTTTGGTGCATGTGAAAAACAGACCAACTCATCCCTGGGACCCTTCATGTCTGCTTAAATACTCTACATTATGTTAATATAGAACGTTGATCCTGCGCTATGCAAGTTCAGAGGGGTAAACTAACTTAACTCAACTCCAAATTTAGGAAGTTATGATCATGTTTGTTCGACTTTTTGGTATAAATAGGTTCGTTTTTAGCTTCTAATTGTATCGTTTATTCGTATTAATTAATTTCTAGTTAATTAAAAAAAAAAACACAACTCCAACACACGTTCAATTTTATTTTTCTCAAAAATACAATAAAAAAATACAATAAAAAAAAGTTATGCATATCGGAACTTTACTTATAATGATAATAGTAGTTAACCGGTTGTATGTAAGAATGATAGAGTTTGAGTTAAGTTTACACTTGACTTACTGGTTGAAGCTCAACTAATATTGTATACACAATTTCCTCTTCATTACATTTGAGTTGCATTTGTATAATCATTTGGAGAGGATAAAATTTGTTTTTTGTAAAATTTTCAGATATTTATATACACCGGTGCTAATTCTGTGCAACAATTTCACATGTAATCACATGGTATAATTCATACATACTTATGGAACTAATTAATATGTGTATTATACACAATTAATTTGGTCGTATGCATGAGACAGCACTTTCTTTTCTCTTCTTGCTTTGGTAGGGAATAACATTGAAGATATGGTGGGTGTGATGTGAAATCACAACTGTGATAGCACAACTACTATATACCAATTTCCACACTTTCTTATTATATAGCACCTTATTACTTATTTTTCATTAAGAACAAAAAAATAAGTACTACTCTTGTACAACAGAATGATTATTGTACAATTGGTTGAACCATCCTCATTATACTTGCACGACAAGTAGACGTACTCGCATAAGTGAATTGCACCTTTGTTATATGAATTTTACGGTATGTATAAGATTTGATCGATTTAGTAATTGTTCTACATAAGATTTGATCGATTTAGTAATTGTTCTACATAGTTGTAATTTTTTGAATAAAAACATTGTAACAAAAAAATTCAAAACTCATTGATCTAACGAATAAAACGCTAGAACTTTTATTATACATGCGTGCATGTCATGTACACATTGATCCAACGGTGCCTTAATCCCTACAATGAACAATAAAAAGTCCAATCTTGCAATACTCACAAACTGTCGGATCAATGTGTGCATGACATGCACGCATATATAGTGAACAGTCCGATAAAACAAACTCATTTAGATAACTTAAATAGAATTGTGTAATTTCGTTACAGTTGCATGTTAAAAAAAAAAAAAAAAAAAATCGTTGCTGTTGCTTGGTGTCCTACCATAACATGCATGCCACTCTTAGTCGAACCATGGAAGTGATCACCATGTGCTCTAAATCATTGATGTTGTTGTGCATGGATTGAATAAATTGATGTGCAACTGTACACCTTCGTTAGGTGGTTAGGGTTAAGCATTACTATCCTTTAATTTACCGTTTAGAGATCAATCATAAGTGATTATGATGAGGCTTAATTCATTTCTGGTGGACCTTAAGCACTTCATTGGGACCACGGCAGTTGTGATTTCTAAGCTAAGTATTTTGTCAATATTTCTAGAAAGGTTCTTGTGCAGGGGTGTGTAGGTCTCTTTCGATGATCAGAACTGTTGATATAATCTAGGTTAGTAGTGAGAGTCGTTTTTACATATTCGATTGATTGATTGTTTACTCTTTGTGTACAACTTTTTTTTTTAGATTTAAATTTAAGGGTGAAAAATAAAAAATAATTAAATGAGATTATTTATCTCATATTTTCTCTCATTAGATTTATATCAAATGACAATTTTACACAATTGAGCAGACAATCAACTTAGTAAGTGAATATAACAATTCCAGATTCTAATTTAACTGTATGTTTACAAAAAAATTCTTTAGGTGTATTTAAACAATAAATGTACATATCGAATCATTAGACTAATAATAAAGAATCAAGAAATGTTAAGACATCTGGAACCAAAGTTTGGGTTGAACAAGAATTTTGCGAACCAAGAAGAAAATTACTAAGAGAAATATTACTTGGGAGTAGTATCTTGGAGCTCCACCAAAGTTTGGGTCCACTTCTAGGTGCCTGTCATGCCGTGATCAGTGCCTTGAACCAAAATGTTACACTACAGCTAGCGGATTAATTATTAAGATTTAAGAAGGTCATGTCAAAGTTTTGAAAGGGAAATTTGAAGATAGAAAGTAACATATGTGCCAGCGTGGTTACTCGAATTCCAGCCATCATAGTACTCGATCGATCTCCATAATAGAACATGATTAATTGGGTCCACTTTAGCAAACTATCAAAAGGAAAATAGAAAAAGTAAAATAGGACGGCAAAGTATCTAGTCTTTTCTTCATTCCATAATTCTTTTTCTTAAAAACAGAAGAAGAAAGTTTTGTGAAATAAAAAAGCAAGACGTTGCTTAGAAACTATCCAAAGTTTATGTAAAACTTGAGCTCCCAAGATCCAAGAAATGACAAGAAAAAATAATAATTACACTCTATCTTGATAGGTAAGCATTCAAGCGCATGAGATCAGCCAGGTTGTTGGGAACGAATAACTATGATATGTCACATATAGTACAGTACATTTCAGAATTTTGAGTTTGGAATGGTGATGGAAATCTCGATTGGAAATTGGAATAATTAAATTAAGTAATTAATTTGTTTTCTGTTCAAAGCTTGAAGTATGAAACTTTTGAAGCCAATTAAATCTCGATGTTCAAATCTAATAATGCTAATGAATAATCTATATAAGGGATGAAAATGTCTCATAATTAATCTGTAAAACCTACCTTAGGTTTGCTTAATTATGACACGCAGTTGGTGATTTGTATGATGTTAACTTGCTAGCCTCCTCTGGTTGGCCCATTTCTTTCATGGCGTACAACTGGAAGGATCTCAACCGCGCGCTGTCTACTTCCTGTGGATTGAGCTGACTTATAGAAAGTCTTAAAATCGACATAGAAGGATCTGACAAGTGTATAAACGTCGTGCATGCTTTAAGGTTGTTAAGAAATATATATTATGCCTCTGTCATCATGAATATGGCATTATAACCTCCTTAATTAATTTCTTCTATCAATCATAGACCTAGCAGAGGGCTCTGCTAGGGTTTGCGGTGCGGCGGCTCTCTTGGTCGTCGTCACTTATACCGACTCCATCTATGGAGAAATTTTCAGGCTTCGGCCTCTTCATTTTTACTTTCGTTGTCTTCGGAGGCAGTGCCTCTTTAGAGAGAAGTTTGAGCGGTGTTGGGGGGCCAATTTTCTTTTGGTACGGGTTTGGAGGTAGGCGGCTATTACTGGGAGGAGTGGGATCCGGGTAGATGCTACTCCTTTCTCAATGGGTTGCTTCTTCCTGGCGGGGCTGCTGATGCCGGGGCGAATCGGTGGGTGCAAAAGGGGGTCTTCCTCTGGCCGGATTGCGTGTCGGTGTGGGTGTTGTGTCCCACTTGTAGAGCTTCGATTTATGGTGTTGGTGACCGGTTTTGGGTCCCGACGTTCTTCATTGCCAAGTTTCTAGGTGGGGTTTTCAATGGTGAAGGACGCATAGAGCAGGTTGATGTTGATTCAGTCTGGCGGTGGTCGTACCATAGGTCAATTGGTGGTGCAGTTCTGGCTCTGGATTGGGTTGAGGCTCTTACTTGTGCGAAGTTCGTCTTCAGTCGGATTTGGAGTCCGATCTGGCCTTCTCAAAAGATGTTGGCATGCGCAGTTCGGCGTGGTCAGAAGCAAATTGTCAGGTTTACTTGGAGTACTCCAGGTAACACATGGTGCTGGGCTTGGAGGAAGGGTCTACATCAGATCCAAATATGGGATCCAGGTGGGTCTTGGACCCGACCTAGGATCTTGTTACAACTTTTCTATTGGGTTCCCTTCCAATTATTGCACTGGTTTTGGGATCCAGATGTTTAATTGTATTGGGTTGAGGACTCAAGATTATGGTATTTGTTCGAAAGGGATCGTATGCTAACACGGCCATGTTTTGACACCCTTGACCGTCTTTGATCTTTTGATGGAAGATTGCCCTCTGTTCTTTCTCAGATTGACTTTTGTCATTTTGTGAGTTGGATATGCATGGGTAGTCATACCATCGACTACAACATTCACTACACGACAGCAATCCGTAGTGGTAAAACAGCGCTTGCACTATTGCTATATTCCTATTTTCTTGTATTTTTGATGCAATTGTTGCTTTTTTTTTTCTTTTTCAGAAAGTTTGTAACTTAAAATTATTTTTGATTATCAATAAAGTCTGACTTCCTTCAACTAAAAAAAAACCTCCTTAATTTGCCCATTAATAAAAGTATATATAAGGTTATTTCTTGCATGCCAGAGAAATTATAGTGCTTGATCATAGATATATAGGTTCACACATTCATTCTCCATGATAATGCTAGCTACCTCTTCAAACTTGAATTACAAGCTACTGGCTAGTATGTATAATCTTGATGATATGATCCATTTCCACATTTTGGATCTAACATTCTAACCACTTTGTCGCACAGGAAATGATTAGGTTCTCGATCGATCCTCCACATAGTGAAGTCCTCTAATGTTCAAGGCCAGCTGACTAGAGTTGGAATGTTATCCTTTATATCCAAAAGAGTTGTTGAATATATGGTACTGGAGTTTTACCCTAAACCCTAATTGCAGATGGACGAATAGTGTGCCCATTTTGTGATCTTTCCTTGACTTTCCCTCAGTTCAGTGACCTTTGTCTTGTACAACTAACTTCATTACTTTTACCTATAAGATGAATTAGTGGAGACTTATAACTTCAACGATTGACATTCACGATGAACCTTTAACTTTTATATTTTGAATTTCTCAACAAACAAGAAGAAAATAAAGAATGTCATAGTAATGAGAAACAACAGACATTTGTTGAATTTTTCAAAGATAGAATTCTATGTTTAATTTGTAGTTACGCTCAATTGTGAGTGAAGGATATTGATAATGAGGTTTTGAGTTTTCTTTCACAAGTTTTGGCGATCACTTGTAAAGTTGGTGTTGAAATAGTATGATGTAAGCCCTGATGTGGAATTGAAAATAAATTTTTATTTACTTACATGGCATGACACCTAGGATTTGAGGCCACAAATCTTAGGCCTCATTGAGGCCCTATATCATTGCCCTTAAAAGAATCAATCTTGAAATTTCACAGGCCAAGTGATAGGAGCATAAATAAACATCATTTATATCGAAATCATGTATAATTAATTCCTAATTAGTTCATTGTATTTTTTGACATTTACTTTATTTTTATGAGATTCAAGAGCTTAAACTAAATATACCTATAAAGACTAGTTAACTTCGACATGAGAATAGCTCAGAACGAACTAGGGTTTTATGCTTGGACAACCCAGATTTCTACTTTTCAAACCTTTTTGGGTTGTGAATATCATTTTTCTAAGGGAAGTTATGGCTATTTTCATCCAAGAAGATTAAGTTGCTCGTGAATATGAAACTTTTGATGAGAATTTATGTTTTCATGTCCAAATCACAACAAGGAGCGTGCTAAACATAAGTTCTGCTGCATATCCAAGCTAAAAAGTGATGAATGAAACGTGTTGGATGACTGAGATGAGTCATCAAGTTCAAGAGCATATAAGAAAATGCCACCAAAGCAACTAGTCCTAATCATTTTAAGATTGTGTTTGCTATGAAACAAGAAGCAAAGTTTGCCTCTATGTGTATAAAAAGCATTCATATGAATCATATTTCAGGGCTTACATATGATAGAATCACTTGAGCACTCGAGAAGGATATAAAGTTGTTGACACATGCAACGACCAGTCGCTCAACCCTAAATGAAACGCCCTCGTCCTGAAATTGGACCAAAGCATTATTACTAGCTGAATTAGAATTGGAAACCAAATAATATAAGTGAGAAATCTTTAAAAAAGTAAAAGATATCAAGAATACCAATTAAAACATGTAAAGTACTTCAAATAGTGCTTACAACCTTTTCTTATACAAAACAAATTGAAAAAGACTCCAATACTCGCTGCAAATTCTTTGAATAGAAATCTAAACTTCTAAAGTGACCTGCAAACACAATTAAATGCGGAATGAGCAAAAAGCAGACTCAGTAGTGAGTGACTCAAGTATTAACTCGGTCACACAAAAAAAAAAAAATCATTCTCGAATGTCGCAGGCAAAAACTGTTAATTAAACACTTTCCAAGTACACATTTTTATCAAAAGTTGTCTCACAACAAGTCACTGAGATATCAAGAGTTCAATAACCAAGAACCAGCATGCACCCACATAAAGTACAATCAACACAAGATCATAAACTTTTACCAAAAAGTAACAAGTTGTCATCGTAAACCATAAGTCCAATTATGATGACACTACAACCCACTCACGTAATAATATTGGGCTACAAAGCACGCCCGTTAGTTATGTCTGAGTTGCTATTGCATACTCCATTTTAATATTGGGCTGCTCCTCACGCCTGTTAGCTATGTCTTGGCTATCTCAGCCCGAGCTACCTAAGCTCAATGATCATGCCACTAACATGGCCAAATCTAAGTAATGTGCACATTGCCAACACCAACAATTTCTTGTTGGCTAGAGGATTCTAAGTATATATATATAGTGTTCTCACAACATAAAATCCAGTCTGTAAACAACAAAAAAGTAATACGAAAATATGGTACACATTGTACAAAAAACATCGAGTTTCTTATTAATCACAAGCAACAGACCAATACATAATTACAGCTCAAGTGATTGTCCTCAACACCTAATAGAAAACAAAGTATCTAAAATGCAATCTATGTTGAAGGATATCGACATAATGTGTGCCTCTACAAACTAGGGTTTAGAGTTGTAATAGGAATGTGTTCTAGGTATTCAATTGTAATCAGATTCTATTACCTTTTTGGGTACCTTGTAACTCCCTATTTAAAGGGCTCCTATTATCAATAATAGACATAATTCCATTCTCCTACAACACGATATCAGCACGACGCTCTAACCCTATCCCAAAAGAAAATAAAAGAAAAACCCTAAAACTATCTCTCACAAATCTGCCGCAGTCCTCTCCTCCCTAAACCCTAGCTCGACCAGCAGCCCACTGCAGCCCCTGCTGCCCCCCTGCAGCAAGTCTGCCTCCTCCAGCCTTGCGCCCTCCTGCTGCGCATCTGCCTGCTGCAGCCCTCCTGCAGCCCTACAGCCCTCGCTGGACACCAGCCCGCAGCCCAGCACGCCCCTGCAGCTCCGCGCACTAGCCTCCTACCGCAGCCCCAAGCCATCTGCCATACGACCTGCTACCTCCTGCCCCGCTGCTGCTGCATCCTTCCTGCCAGCTACTAGCGACCAGCTCTGCCCTGCCCAGTTCGCCTGCCCAGTCGCCCAGTCCGCCTGCAGATTAGGAGGAAGAAGAACAGAGGAAAGAAAGAAGAAGAAGATTGAAGGAAAAGAAAGAAAAAAAAGGGAAGAAAATAAAAGGGGACCCGGCCGGCCCAGAAAAAAAGGGGAGAAAGAAAAAAAAGGAAGAAGATAAAAAAGGAAGGGAGAAGGGCTGGGCCCGGAAAGAAAAAAAAAAGGAGAAAAAAAAAAAAAGGAAGGGAGAAGGCAGCCCACCAACTGCCAATTTCTGACCAGACTCCAGCAATCCTAATTTAGCTACACGCCTGCATCAACACGCGCGTGTCTTCAAGCCAAGAACAATCACGTAAGTTTTTATAATTAAGGTTGCTGCTTTCTTGTATTTAAATTCCTTTTATTTTCTACAAATATTGGAATATATGTTGCCAAATGATTTTGATATTTAACAAAGCGGAATTGTGGGGATTCACGCTTAACGAACTAAGAGTGTTCGTATGAACTAAGAGTGTACATAATTAAACGAACTAAAAGTGTTCGTGTGAACTAAAAGCGTTCACAATGGTTGGACTAAGAGCGTCCGTAAGCATCAAATTGTGACCATATTAAAACATTATTGTTTGGTCTAATCCAAAAGAGATTCTTGGAAATTGATTTCTTGGTAGCATAGCTCGGAAATCTTATTGTTTTAGTTTTCGTGGAAGTTTAACTCCGAAACTAATATATCTTTTCTTCTTATTTCAGGATGTCGAATGAACCTAGACTCGACTTTCCCATGCTTGACTCAACAGGCTCGGATTACCACAGTTGGGTAACCGATGTTGAGAACCATCTCACTTCAAAGGGAATATTACCCATAATCCAGGCACCTAACCCAGATCTTGTGTTCGTGCGAACACTCACAAAGCATGCTCAAACAGTTATCTTGATGCGACGCCATATGGACAAGGCACTCAGATTGGAGTATATGTAGATCAAGAATGCAAGAGAGCTATGGGTAGCGCTAGAAGAGCGCTTTGGCAATGTCCAAGATTCCTTCCTCCCTGACTTGAAGGTTCAATGGAACAACCTGCGCTTTGCTGATTTCAAGTCTGTAGCTGATTATAATTCAGAAGCTCTTCGCATACAGTCCATGTTGAGGTTTTGTGGACAACCTGTCACAGAGCAAGAGGTCATTGAGAAAACTCTCTTCACCTTCCCTGTTTCAGCCATTGTGGTATCAAAGCAATACTGTACTGAAGTCAATGCTGGACGGATCATGAGGTTTCATTAGCTTATCAATGTTATATCTGTAGCTGAGAAACATGATAACATACTTGTGAGGAATTACAATTCAAGGTCCATTGGAACTAAGAGCATTCATGAGGCGAATTATAATGCACCCAAAGGAGGGCGCAATGAGCGGTGCCCTAAGAATCGGGGACATGAGGGACGTATGGGCCCATATAACCGCCCTAATCAGGAAGGAAACCGCAAGTTTGGTGTGGATACACGTGGTGATAATGCCTCACGTGGGAGAGGAGGTTGTGGTATCCCTAGCCATAATGGTGGCTCAATGGGTCGTGGTGGTAGCACCAACCCTCCTAGGGAACGCCCGCAACGTGCACAACGTGCACCTCAATTAAAGGGAGGCAACCACAATGATGAGTGTCATCGATGTGGATCAATTGAGCATTGGTTCAAGCAATGCAAGGCAAGCGAGGAACTAGCTGCAAGATACAGGGCATATAGGGACCTGAGGGAGCAAGAAGTGTACCTTGCAGAAGAATAAGAAGATGGTGGAGATGTCAATCTCACCATAGAGGACTTCAAAGCTGAAGATGAAGTGCACATGGATGCAACAAACTTTGATTAGATTAGTCCTTTTATTTTTCCAAGAACTTTTGTAATGGCAATTTGCCTTAGTCAATAAAATGACAATTGTATTAACTCCTTCTTATGTGGCAGACCCAATAAAATGTGATGTTTAGGACAGTCATTGAGATTATTGGTACTTAAGAGAGCCTCGCTCCACCAACATCTCTCTCTACTTTCCTGGTCATATTTGATTGGAGTTACCAAATGGATAGAGTGACTACAATGTGTCTTAGATTGATTTTATTTTGGAAACTTCGATGTAATCATTGGCTATTAATAAAGTGTCAATTCTTTTACTTAATGTCTTAGACATACCTTAATTTGAACTTTATTATATAAGAGCCAATGGTTTTCATGTGGAAACACATTATGAGAATGGACAGAGTTCCTTTGCATCACCTCTAATGACTACGGACATAAACGAGTATTAGAGAAACTTATGTGTCGCTCTAGTGGGTTGTATGCAACCACTATTTGAGTTATTGAATCCAACCATGTCATGAGAGACAACTTATGGGATTTTGACACATATAGGCTTTGACATGATGATATGTGTATTAAAGACTTTACACGAACATCCATTTTCAGAACGAAGAAAAGTAAGAACCAAGAATTGGTTCGAGGAGCTGCACATGCGCCTCATGGCGCCATGATTGTGCAAAGACCGGCCATACATGGCCGGCGCCGCCTACCCCCTGCGGCAAATACATGGCATTGACGCCATAAACTCCTCTCTCTACTTCTCAAGTCTATTGTGACATTATAGCTTAACCAAAACCTACATTGGTTGATTATAAAGCCCATGTTTCGTTCTGTAAAGCCTGTTATTTAGGATTGAGACCATCCTATGCAAAGGAGATTGAGGAAATAATTCCATTCTTACAAAGAATCTACGGGAATTCTATGGATTTGATCAACCAACTTGCGGACCGTATAGATGTTTTATGGTGTTGGTTGATATGCAAACACGCTGGTCACGTGTTGTGCCATTATCAACTCGTAATGCTGCTTATACTACACTCTTAGCACATAACATATGGCTACGGGCTCACTACCCAGATCATCCTATTCAATCAATTTGACTTGATAATGCTAGAGAGTTTACATCGACAATTTTCAATGACTATTGCATATCATTGGGTATTGATATCAAGTATCAGATTCCCATGTACACACCCAATTGGTCTCGCGAAAAAGCCACCATTAAACGACTACGATGGTAGCCCGGACATTGGTAATGCGCACCAATATTTCCGCTTGGGTTATGCAATATCGCATGCAGCTATGCTAATTCGTCTACGACTCATAGCAGCCACTCAACTTTTATTTGCGTTACAGCTAGTGACTGGGTTCGAGTCTAATATCTCGTATTTATGCATATTTGAGTGTGCGGTTCATGTGCCAATTGCGCCGCCACAGCGCATCAACATGAGTCATTGCAACGAATGCATATATATATATATATATTTGTTGGACATGAGTCTCCAACTATAAGTCCTCTATGTAGAACCCTGACAGGTGATCTCTATTTCGCTGGATTTGCGAATTGTCACTTTGATGAGACAGTCTTCTTGTCTTTAGGGGGAGATTAGAACGTCAATGTTCAACAAGAACGACAGGAATTGTCATGGTCTGTCCCCACTATGTCTCATCTTGATCCCCTAAAAGTGACGAGATCACATATACTTGCTGCAAACATGCCTGCAAGGATTGATGTCCCCACAAGAGGACATGGGGCCACCCAGAAGATGGGTACGGCAACACCACCATGGATGGTGGTATGGTGACGCCACAAAGGTGGCATAATGGCGTCATAGGCCATGGGTTCCGCTAGAGAGAGTAGGAGACCCATAGGTTCGATGGATTCTCGCCCTAAGACGAGAGCGAGTTTGGCACAACTTGATCCATTGATCATTGATACTCAAAATCCGTCTCATGAAAATATTTTGGATTGTGGTTATGTCCAAGAGACATCGTTGGGGGACGCCTCAATGTTAGAACAAATTCCTGAGAATATAGAGATCTCTACAAACTACACTAGTGTACATGAGGACGTGGAATTATTGAGACCAATGACATCGAACCTTACTCCATTGAAGAATGCCAACGTAGAGAAAATTGGCCTAAATGGAAAGATGCGATCCAGGTTGAATTGGATTCACTAACGAAGAGGAATGATTTCAGGCCTGAGATGCCAACACCTCCTAACATAAAACCTATTGACATTAATAGGTCTTCGTTAGATAGTATGATGAGAAAAAGAGATGGTAATCTCGCCTTATGGCGCAAGGTTTCTCACAACGCCCTGGAATCAACTACGAGAAGACATATTCTCTAGTAATGGATGTCATTGCACTCCACTACCTTATCAGTTTGGTAGTTTCCAAATAACTGAACATGCAGCTTACGAATGTGGTCACTGCGTATCTCTATGGGGATCTAGATACGGAATATAATGAAGGTTCTTGTGGACTTCATTTACCCAAGTCAAGTGGCTCCGGACCACGCACTACTACAAAAAGGTCATCAGACGACGGTGGATTTGTGTTGTGTGATGACCAAGCTCACCGTGGTCTAAGTGAGTGTTGTGTGATTGAAAAATCAGACAACAGTGATTTCACCGTTGTGTGATAATAGTTTGCTCAACAGAAATACCTATTTCCGTTGTGTGAGTTCTGCGCAGCATGTGCCTGGCATGGCCTGCGCGGCGATGCCTCGGCACATTCAGACAACAGAAGATGAAATTTTGTCGTTGTCTGAAATTCATAACACACAACAGGTATGACTTATTCTTTGTTGTTTGAGATTCATAACACACAACGGATATAACTCATTTTTTGTTGTCTGAGATTCATAACACACAACGGATATAACTCATTATTTGTTGTCTGAGACTACTAACAGACAACGGATATAACTTAATATTTGTTGTCTGAGGTAAGTAACACACAACTGAAGTAAAATGATCTCCCTTGTCTGTTGATTACTCAGACAACAGTGATCATTTTATTTCTGTTGTGTGTTATGAATCTCACACAACAGAATTTTGTTTTCTTTTGTTGTTGGTTGTTAGTTCACACAACAACTATATTTGGTTATCCGTTGTGTGAATACTGTAATCAATTGGGTACCAACTAGTGACTGTTGTAGGAGAAGCCTCAATTTTAAACTCTTTTACATTCATACAACACATTGTTTTGTATTGTGTTGTATGACTAACCCTTGAACAACAAGAAGAATATCGATATAAATGTTTGTCCAGAATAATGCTCAATATATTACCATATAAACAATACTCTAATCCATATATATCATTCAAGTACCATTATTCAAGCATCAATACATTCAAGTAACAAGATAATGCACCAAACAAGAGCATTCTTAGCTAGCTACACATGAATAAAAAAACATTCCTATTCTCGATGGCTCTTAACCTTCAGCTGCCATTCGCTTCTACAAAACCTCGAATGTCTCACTCATCACCTCCTGCCAAGCATGTTGGTACATAGTTTAGGTTGAAGTAAAAAATAAGTGACCTAATTCCCAAATGAAAGATCTTTTGGCAGTGTCTCAGAACACAAAGCACATATCCTATAAAATAAAAAAAAATATGATCTGTTTAGTTATATAGGCTCCTGCCATATTAATTCAGTGTTTAATAGTTACAAAACACTGCAAGTACTACATAAAATTAACATACTATATAATTTGTGCATATCTTCTTCACTACCAGGATGAAAATTTTGTTATGCAAAGAATTAAAATACCTGCTGGGGAAAATCACCATTTTCCAGTTGAGAATTGATTATAAACTTTGCTGCGTGATGAAGAGGTGTTGGGTCTCTTTCTGCCTGTCACGCATGAATGAGACCCATCATAGCCCAAGCAGTATGTACTAGATTGGATCAGTTTCCTTCGAGAGGAATGTATGTCTGGATCACCCAAGTTAGAGAGATATTGAGTTATCATAATTTAAGACGGATTAGGAAACTCAATGCTTTAATTAATTAGTTACCTTTTGTGGACATGAAAGATAACTCTCTCCCCAACCACCGTTCTCTCTCTGCACCATAAGTAGAAAGCTAACCCCATTGCGCATGGCTGCACAAGTGCTAAAAGTCTTGCCAGCAGCTGCCAATCCTCCTAGTGCAAACCAGGTACCATATGTGAAGCAAACTCCCCAATCTCCATACCTGTTCAAATGTTTATAAGAGTTTACTTATTATTCAAGTTCTCCATTTTTTTTCCTGTACTAGGTGAAAGTAACAAAGTAACATATTTTCTTAATCATAGATTCATAGATTGATTGCATAGAATAGAAACATATATACCATGAACCATCCGGCATTTGCATATTTTCAATGTAGCGTACAGCATTGGTGATGGAATGTTCAATCTCTTTCTTCCTGTGCCCAGGGTGTAGCTTCTTGAACAGAACTAAAGCCTGGATTACAGATGAAGTGCACTCAACATGTTCATGCTCAATTACAATGTCCTCCAAGAACTCTGTTGGATTTAACAGCTGAGGAAATAAAACAAGTAAGAATATGACAACTCATTGGACAGAGTTCCCCGATCAACATGTATGCATGATATTGATTTGATAAAATTCTTACTTCTAACCACTCTGCTGCCCCTGCTGGCTCCCAGGCTGATAAACCACCATTCTTGCTCTGCAATGATACGTAAAGTCAAGCATTTTTTATGAGTACAGAGACATAAGATACCAATGAGCTAGAATGGAGAAGTTAAAATAGCTGAAAGTTGATTAAAATCTTGGAAGTAAAGCAGCTCTTGCAGAGTGAAAGAATCATTAATAACTTTCTCCAGATTTGATTACTTTAGACAAGTTATATCACCTGTAGGGAAAGAAGAACATTGACAGAATCGTACAAGCGCTCAGGCTCCATTTTTTCACCAACTATCTCCGATGGCATCATTGACAACAGAAGACAACACTGTGGAGGTGAGTGTGACTATGGTGAGAAACATGGAATAATAATTAACGAGCTATATTGGATAAGAAAACCTGACGTGAAGTATTCGAGCAAAGTTTGTTACCTTTAAACCTTCTGCAGTGCAATCAGAAACTTGCCATCCATGATCTTGATCGGAGAAAGTCCACGATCCTTTAGAAATGTGGCGGTACATGCTTTTGAAGTCACCAGAAGGGTTGTCCTTGACCTTCAAAATTTGAGTGCAGAGTCATTAGCTAGTTTGAACTCTGAACAAATAACTGGACTGACATTTCTCACAAAAACTGACACGTGACTTCATTAGAACTAGATATAAACCTGAGATTTCTTTATGAAGTCGTGTCCTCTAGCAAGCGTTGGTCCAATTTCATCCTTGAGATTACTAGCAAGCAAAGCTTGAATGGCAAAACTAGTATCCCACTCCTGACTGCCAAAACTCTGCACCACAATATAGAGTAAATTTTGGATGTTGAAAAAGATGAAAAACGTGCCTTTGATTTCAATGAAGCCGATATCCCTAGTGCCTGAGGCTGGTTAAGTTTTGCCACCATCAATAAGTTTTGCCATGTGAACATTGTACTCTGCAAGGTTTAGCAGTTCACTGCGTATAAGGCCAACAGTAATTTCTTTATTAAACTTCCGCTCCTCATCAGAATAAATCACCTGAAAGAAATTGTAAATAAATGTATTACAAGCGAAGGCCAGTATTGGAAAAATATAGCAATATGCCAATATCAGTTTCTAATTGTGACCAAGGTGACATGATCATAGAACTATGAAATAACATTTACCAACTAAGACTAAACGCTTAGGTCATTGAAAAGTTGAGTGACCAAAATCAACATTCAAACCTTCTGGAGAAAAAGAAACAAGAAAAAAAGAACATGATTCAAAGGGGAGGGTCGGACTGCGTAAACAATATCTGCCAGTGTAATAGTGCATACCCAACTAGTGAGCTGCGTAAAGACAAGCTTGCAAACATCACGAATCGCAGTCAGCATTGCTAGATGTGCGCCAACATGAATCTGGTTTGTTGCATTCTCGTACAAACCCTTGAAAACCTGTATGAAGATTAGTAAAGCAAATTTATAATCAATGGACGTTATTTAAAGCAGTAGCTCAAAACACAACAGGCAGTTGCTCAAAACACAACAGAGAAACTCCATAAACAATCAAGCTAACTCACAATTATCTTTATAGGCGAACACATGAAAAAAAAAAAAAAGCTTCTTCGAAAGAGTAGCACTGACCTTTTGAGCCACAGCCAAGGCGGCCTCATCTCGACTAACACATCTGAGTATAATATCAGGCACTTCACCAATGACTCCCTAGATTGACATTTATGTTAGTGGACATGTAGATACGAATGTATAAATGCAAGTGTGAGTACAAAATGGAGAACTCTCCAAGTAAATGGGAGCCTATATATGCGAACAAAGAAATACAGTACCTGGATTTCTGATTCTCTAGCATCGTTAGTCACCAGAGCTTCCAACTGAAACCATTACAGAACATGGGTCAGGCTAAGATCGCATCATTACATACTAAAATAAAAAGGCAAAATGGAAACAGCGACTAAGGGATTAATTCTTCCTCCTCCTCTCTCTTCCCCATGATAGTCCACCAAAGAAAACCAAATAGATTCTTATAATTAACAGAAAGTTGTTATAAGACAATATCAAATTCTTATACATAGCCATCAACATTAAATCCAATGCTCCAATCTCAAATTAGAAGTTCAACTTTCACAAATCTAGAACGGGAAAACAAGACAATTCCAACTAAACTACACGGAAACGATAAGACAATAACATTATAATTAGAGGTAAAGAGCATTACCTGGGCCTTTAAGTCGCTAAAAACCACATTGAACCCCACATCCAAGACACTAATCTGCAAAATTCAAACATAAATAGAATCAACATCTGTTCATAAGTCTGAACATCACAATCCCTAATTTATTAGAACAAAAACAACACAAAAAAACGATCATTATGCTAAGCATATAGCAACGAGCCTATATAAACAGACCACTAAGCATATATCATTCTGTGAAATTGCCAGCGAGCTAAATCCATCTCTCAACTCCGTTCACTACGTCCAGGATATAAAACAAAAGCAGTTCGATTCAACACGAACAAAAGATACGGAAAAAATTAACGAAATAAAATACAAATTCAACCCCAAGTTTCAAATCCAGAGATACGGAAACAAAATATACTTTTTATCTTTACCTGGTTAGTGCCGAATAGCAGAGACCTAACCCAGCACCTGTGGATGCCACAACAATTATTGACGTGAATATTGGTAGAGGAGGCTAGGTTACGGGCCACGAAGCCGGAAAATCCTAGGGAGATGCGGATCGCCATAAGAGCAAATTGAAATAGGAAGGTGAAGATTTTGGTATAGTGCAGTCTCGAAGACGAAGAAAAACGACCTAGAAAAGGGTAACAACAGCCAGGGAATGCCATTTTGTAGCAAAAGACGGCGAAATGGAGATGGTAGAGTTGAATTGAAGGTTGATATTCAAATCGGAGAAGCAATTGGATGAGATGAAGATTAGGGGATTTGAAATTTGAGGGTTTTGGATGAGAGGATTAAGGGAAAGCTCTGAGCTTTTAGCTCAGACTGAGAGAGGGTTTGAGAGAGAGGACTGAATGTGGAGAGAGCGTCGATAGGGTTGAGAGGACTGCTGGGTTTTGTTTTGTTTTCCTTTTTTCTTCCGAACACGATGTGGCAATTAAACCTAGCAAAATGTTCTCAAAGTTACTCCCACAACAGAAACTGAAACAAACAATCGTCTGAGTGTACTACATAAAATCAAAATACCAAAACATGGAGGGAAACATACCGCCTACAGCATTTTCACTCAAAATATTGCCGCCTATGTTCCCACTTCACACAACAGAAAAGTATAACTTCAGTTGTCCAATTTCTACAACTTGCACTTTGTTTACCTAGTGAAACACATTCAAGCAAGCTTCCTCAAAATTTGGCTTCTATTTTTCAATCACACAACGGAAATCTCAGGCACAGTTGTACCAAGTACCCCAAATTTCAGATTTCAAGTGGTAACCAAGACTCAAGAGTGGAGGGAAATCTGCCGCTAAATTTTTCATGACTCAGACGATGGATAATACTTAATTCTGTTGTGTGATGTAGTTCTGATAAAAAAGTTATCACTTTGTTGGCATTCACACAACAGAATCTAACAAGTACCGTTGTGCAATAAAGCTTACTTAAACACACAACAGATGATTTCTGTTCCGTTGTGTGATTAGTGTTGTGTGATTAACTTTTTGTAGTAGTGACGGAGCGTATTTGCAATGAGGTTGAAATACTCACTAAAATGACTACTTGATTGGGAAGGGATATGATGAACTATGCCCACGCGTTTCCATGACAAGTTCCGGATTTGCAATGGTCGCGGTTTATGTTAATAAACATAATTGGAACCCTTGAGAGTTAAGGGAAACCGCTGAACACCTGAAATCCGAGTTTGAGAGGAAGGACCTTGGGAGAACACGGTTTTGTCTAGATTCAGAACTTGTATACCGTGACAATAGATGCTTAGGCATTTTGATAAAGTCAAAAATGCACTCCCATGGTCGTCTGTAGTCTTGGCCCTAAAAGGGATCCGTTTCGTCCCAGGGATGATGACGAAGACGTGTTAATAGCGGAAGTGCTTACTTATGTACAATAGGCGCATTATTGTACTTAGCACAATACAAGACCAGACACCTCAATTATTATGAACTTGTTGGCTAGAGATAGCTCCGCGCCAACGCAACGCCATTAGATTGGTATAAAGACAATCTTTCGATATTTGAGAGGTACGATTGATATGGGTTTGTTCTATCCCTACAGAGAAAAGGGATGATGGAAGTGTGGAATCAGACCCCACAAGGCAAAATGCCACATTCCGTGCTCCTCCTCCCCTCCATCAAAATGACAACAAGCATTTCTAAATATTGAAGTGAACCAAATTCGATAAGAGGATAATGTAGCAGACTTATTTACTAAGTCGTTACCAAAATCCACCTTCGAAAAACATGTGAAGAGTATCGGATTGAGAAAGTTATCCGAACTCCCATGATTGTAGCAATCAGGGGGAGATATTGACATCAGGCGGAGGCATGATGTCTACATGTTCGATCTCGAAGAGTGAAGGACATGTTGTGCTCTTTTTGTCCTTCGATCAGGGTTATTTTTGTCCCACAGGGTTTTTGTTACTTGGCAAGGTTTTTAACGAGGCAATGATCAAAGCGTCATCACCAAGTTTGAGCGGCACAAGGGGGAGTGTTGAAGGATATCGACATAATGAGGCACACATTTACAAACTAGGGTTTAGAGTTGTAATAGGAATGTGTTCTAGGTATTCAATTGTAATTAGATTCTATTACCTTTTTGGGTACCTTGTAACTCCCTATTTAAAAGGCTCATATTATCAATAATAGACATAATTCCATTCTCCTACAACAATCTATAATTAGTCTAACAAAGGAAAAGCTCAGAAAGAGAGGTATCAGAAAACAAACTAATTCCAAACTCATGATATCAAACACCCAACTTAACCAATTAGTTAACAACTCAAAAGCTTTTCCAAAACCTAAAAATCCTAGAGTAAAATCAACAATGATAAAAGATAAAACATATATAGTATTTTCAGATACAAAGTCACTCACAATTGAACTACATCAACATTTCAATTTAACAAGGTAGAAATCAACCAAGGAAAGTCATTAACAAAACATATTGCAAGAAAGAACCGCCACTCACACCAAATCTTAAACAAAACCAAAACCCAAAAGAACAAAAGTCTAAAATAAAACTCAACCTCTGCTAAAACTCGCATAACACCAACTCTGGAAATTTCAAAGGTGAAACCCAAGACCATGAGATCATAAATCTCAATCTCACATCTTCCTCAAAACTTGCAGTAACCAAAGCTCTTAGGCCTGATTCTTTTAAACACTCGCAAAAACGAGTCCGCAAGACTAATTCTTCAAAGTCAAAACTCTCATTTCCTTCTCACAGTTAATCTTCTCTTCGACTTCCTTTTTCTTCTGTTTCTTTTCCCCTCCCTAGTCTATGTTTTTCTCCTGTCTTCTTTGCTATCTAACTTCCGTTCCTATTCTTTTCTCTCCCCCTTTCTTCTCCACTGCTTGCTATCCCCTTCCCTTTTTTTTTGTTTGATTAAACGTTGTCCCCTTCCCTTCTTCTTTTTCCTTATCTCTTGATTTAGAAACCCAAATCCAATAACAACCAAATAAAACTAAAATAACATTAGTACAAATATAATATAAATATATACACACACACAATTGAAGACAAACAAGTGAATCATAACACCTCAAATGTAATAAACAAAACAACTTAAATATACTAAAGTCCTTTTTGTTTGTTTTTTTTAATAAACTTGTGAACCCAAAAATAGCCAAAATCTTTAAAATTGGGTACGGGGGATATCACACTAGATGATTGATCACCACATGATTTCTCTATTCTTTCAAGTTTCTAGTTTTCTTTTCTTATGTATTCTTTAGGTTTTAACCATGATTTCTAGTAGTTAGTTTTAGTATTGCAACCATTTGTGGTTTAGATTTCTTTAGTCTATGGATGAAAATTGATTTACAACTAATACATTGATGAATATTTTTGATGTGTTTATTTTTGTGACCAACTTAGTGAGCATGTTTAGGAGTTTAATACTTTGAATATATGTTGTCCACCCTTGTTAAATAAATACTTTAAAAAAGAAGAAGATAATATCAATAGCTTATCAAAGCTAAAACTACACATATACCATTTTCTTAAACTCATACCCATATTTCTAAGGGCCAAGCAAACTACAAAATGGCAAACACCGCTCATTTAGACCTGTCACTTGCTTTATTCAAATGAGCCTACAAAAGATGACATACACCAGGTAACCTAACTCACTAATAGAAAATCCAACTGTTTAGAGAACTCAATTTTTGTATAATTGGACAATTAATAAATCATATAACCATATGACAATGTCAATCTCTGTATGAAAATAAACTAAAAGAGTCAATTGAATTAGGATAAAGCTCAAGCCATAAAGATCCAAACCCTAGCCTAATTCGAGACAACAAAGCCAGAGGGCTCAAGCTCACTAAGATACCATAACACCCCAGCAGCACTGTCATTCGCCTACATTTATTCATGATTAAGAACTTCAACTTAACCAAATTTTCACCAGATGCATCAATTTAAAAGCCTTACTCTGAAACCATTTCTCTCTTGCAGCCTTTCGACCAACATCAGAAAAAGAAGAGATAGACCCCAAATCTTCAAGAAACCAAAGATCATCTCCCTCATCCTTAACCAAGACTTTGGAAACTAAGATCTTTGTACCACGTACATCATGATTCTTAGAGATCCTCACCATGGATGACCATCCATCAAAGAGAAATTGAAACTGTGGATGACAACCATGGAGAGCTCTTGGTCGGAGGACCGTAGAAGAATAGTTGTCATCGCATGATTAGCTAGTTGAGGCAGTAATGGGTTAGGGTTTTTGAAATTTGAAGGAGTGAGAGTCATGAGGTTATCGTTTTGTGTGAATCAGGATGAGAGAGAGAGAGGGATGAAAGTTTTGGAATGATGATCTAAACCGTTTCAAATTCAAAAGCTAGAACCGGTACACTCGCTCTCAGACTCTCCCTTCACATCCTTTCTGGGTTGGACGTACTACTTTGTTTTGTCCAATAGACTTAGACTTAAGCTCATGATCACAATTAGCCTAAACCAGCCTAAATTGAAATAGTAATTTATCCTCGAATGTTTAGCACTAGGAAAAATTATTGTGTAGTCCACTTAATTGGTTCTTGTGGTCATGATAAGATAGTGATTTATCCATTTTACATCTTTTTACTTTGCCCACTGCATGCATGTGTCACCGCTATATTTGATGGGACTATCATGTGGATGTGACAATCTTAACCACGTAATAATTACTCAAACATTATAACTATGTGTGTTTTCTTTATACGTATCTGACTTTTAGTAGCTAATGCTTCCATCTAAAATCCACCAATCAATTACTAGAGGCATGAATTGTTTCAAACCCTCACACCAACAAAAAAAAAATGATCAGGTTGGATTGTTCAATAATTGGAAATTATTCTATGCACAGACGGTGCAAGTAACCAAACCTTTATAAAATAATCTCAACCCTTAATATTTATTATCAACTTTATTTTTAATAAACAAAAAGTGTATTTAATGCAATCTAACAATTTATTTGTGTTGGTGCAAGTGCACGGCGGTGCTCTGAATACTCCCTCGTTCAATAATAGGGTCAAGCCATGTTAGCAACATGCTAAGCAAAATTTGACATGTGACAATTTAAAAAAAAAAAAAATAGATTACACCTCAGTCTTAACTAGATCCAAGCACTGTTAATTGGTTGGTGCCATCGTTCTCTTCTCCAAGGCATAGTTTGTTCAAGAACACAAACCCAGACCCAAGTAATTATGTTGTATTTAGTCAAGATCAGTGGAGCTATATTCGTAAGATGTTCATATTCAAGGTGATTGTTGTAAAGAGCAAGTACGGGGGAATCAGATTCATGATCAACAGAAAAAAAAATTGTATTGACGTGAAAGAAAGCATACATATATATATATATTGAAATTGAAAAAATATAGAGCAAGTACGACATTGTAAAAAAAAAAAAATACAAATACAAAGTTTGGATCTGATTCCCTAAGTGAAAAAGAAGATTGTTTAGAAGTGAAAGCCCAACATGCAGCCTTTATCTTGCTCCACTTGTATTTGACGTTATATATGCTTGGTGGTTTTTAAGATTTTTCATCTCTTACTTCATTTTAATGCTTGTTCACACCACTTGCATATACATAAATAATATCAGCAAAATAAGACTTATTACCAAATAATCATCAGTGAGGCCTGCCAGGACCACCACGGCAAGCCCAACCAAATTGGTTGGCCCAGCGTGCATATGTTCAAGGAAAGCACTCTCTTCCCACATCAGAAATTGACAAGGATTGACATCCATTCTGCCTATATAAGTCCAAAAACCTTCTACAATAGGTAAGTTCTCTAATCTAATTCTTCTCTCGATATTGTCAACCATTACTGACTTAAGGATCGGAGTTTTAGGCTGACAAACCCGGGCTCTCTCTGACTTTTGTTATGTTAGACAGATTGTGGGAAGAGAAGCAGGAAAGGAGACAGACAGATTCGTGATTCCAGACCCCGACAGTTATCTACTCTCGGTAAGCCCAACATTGGCCCAGTAATCTATTCATGATTCCACTTGGTTTTTGGAATCTTTATGATTTCCTATCCCTTTCTTTCTATCAACCTTAACCGTTAGCCCCATTACAAAATTTCAATGAAGACCTATCTTATCATTAGAGACAGCAATCGAATTGTGGAGATTTGTGCGTGGGGTGAGCGTGGTTCGGTTCATTTGTGCAAGTATTTGGTATCTTTCAGGAGATCATATAAAAAAATAATATTTTCATAAAAAGTGTTTCATTCTTTATATATGTGACCTATTTATTTATCTTATATATTATCTCTCTCACATATACTTTAACGGAGATCACACATTTTTGTATATAATTGGTGGTGAATAAACATGTTCTTAACTGTCTTATCTCATTCATATAATCTTCTGAAAGCAACGATTTCTTCTTCTTTAGTTTTCTCTTCTTTTAAAACCTAAAACCCCTCAACTACTCCTCCCTTTACTACCTATCATGATAATGTACGGGGGCATTTATCTTCTTGTAAACCTTCCATGCTTGTGACTGTGATTGTCAAAATAGCCATAGATGAGAGTCAGAGGAGACGTAAAGGTGTGGAGAGTGCTACTGTTTGCTTCATTTTATTCAATTGGGAGTCTATATATTGGATTATTTTGTAATTTAAAAGTCCTTTAAAATTTTATGGTATTCAATTAAGATTTTACAGGGCTAAAATCTTGTGGTATTCACTTAAGATTTTCAAAAAATCCTCTCAAATCTGATGGTATTCAAAAGCCAAGCAATTTTCAAGGATTTTGTTAGATGCTTGATTGTGTAGGATTCTATGGTGCTTGGTATAAATACTACACCCTATTAGAAATTCGCTCTATAGAAGTGATATTTTGACCCATTTTTTTTCTCTCATTCTAAAGACGAATAGACTTCAAACAGTAGGAAACGTACTATCATCAAAGGGTTGTTGCTTCTTTTGTCAAATAATATCTATATTTGTTTAATGGAAATTGTTGAGAGGAAGAAAAATATGATTTGAGCTTATGGTTTGCATCTCACTGCACCAAAATAAACTTTGAGATTGTCATTCTGGCTGGCATAAACTTTGAGAATCTATAAGATCTTAAATAGTAGGAGACGAACTGACTATCATTGGAGGGCAGTTGCTGTTATGTAGCGACAAGCGTGGCTCGTGGCCCACCATTGTACCGATACTGTCCCAACTTAACCACCTATTAGGTGTTGGGTTTTAATTACAAAACGCCTCGGTACAATTGGGTGAGATCCACCCACTTATAAGTTATATTTTATTTGTCACTTTTCCAATGTGGGATCTTTCCTCTCCAACACGCCCCCTCACGTGCAACCTAGCTTTAGGTATGCACGTGGAATTAATTGACAAACCCGATTCCACATTGGAAATCGGGTCACAAGTCCCACATTAGAGGACTTGACCAATCACATAACAATCCAAGGCCCACATCGGACACTTGGCAATAATCCAATCAGAAACTTCCGATGGCCAATTTAATGAACCCAAACTAGGTCCATGATTGGAGAGGAGATTGGTGAATGAACCCATATCCGGGTCCATGATGATGACGAATTGGAGAGAGACCCGCTCTGATACCAACTTGAGAATAAGAATGTTTTGAGAGAATGATGAGAAATTTTATTCTTCTCACAAGGAGGTATTATATACTAGGGTTACATATACTAACTAGGTAAGTGCTAATTACAATTAAAGGGATAATTACTCCTAATTGCATACAATAAGTACATTCCTAATAGAATAAGAATATTCTAAATAGGATACATTGACTCACGCTAACAGTTGCTTCTTTTGTCAAATAACATCTACATTTATTTAATAGAAACTTGTCGAGAAGAGAAAAAAAATTCTGATTTGAGCTTATGGTTTACATCTTACTGACCAAAATAAACTTTGTAATTGTCATCCTGGTTGGCATCTACTAGATGTCAAATATGAAATGTATATGAACTTGCAGTTTGATAGAGGCACTCTAGATCATAAACTTGAGTGACCTCTTTAGCTAGAGGTTGTCCAAGGACTATGTGATTGGGATGTTGGATTGGAAATCTAATTGTGCATTTACAAATTTGATGGTTCTGAATTGATAACACGATCGATCATTCAAAAGTTGTGAATAGTCATTCCACGAACTTATTAAAATCTAAACAAATCTTGCTACACATACATTATAATATGTTTAAATTCATATGGAATTAAAAACAATTCATGAATTATACAGAATCCACGAATTATAAAGATTAGACAGAATCATTTAAAATCTAGATTGAAATACACTCCTCAATTAGAGTCAGTAGTCGGGTCGGGTCAAGTTCATTTAGTTTTCAAGTGGAGCATGTAGTTGGGTTAGGTCAAATTTCTTTATCCGTTACATATCTTAATTTTGTAATGGGTCAGGTTCTAGGTTTGACATGCTTGTCGTCTGTAATCAATTTGGATAAAATTATATGAAATTTTTGGTTAGCATTCCATCTCTTTATTTTCTTTTCCTCAATCTCAATCTCTCACTCTCTCTCTATCAACAAAACCGCCGCGCCAGATGACCTCGTAGACGTTGTTTCCGTGGATTTTTAAAGTTGCCACATCAGAACCCATTTTCTCCCCTCACCCCATCAATGGTGATTCATTCAATTTGTGAATGTGTCCGATCTAGGTTTACTGGTTTGGTAATTTTATTAATTCTCCTTAGCGTAAGTATAATGTGCCAAAATGCACCTCACCAGCTTGAGCACGTCACAGTGTTGCGTGTCTGTAAGACATAAACCGATTGTTTGTCTTCCATCCTAGAAATTTGTAAGGCATCTTTATTAAATATTTTTCGTAAAATGCGTAGGGAAACGTCAAAATACTTTTGAGGTAAAACTTTTAAATCATTTATTAAACTTGTCCATTTAAAGTGATTCTGATTCACCAGTAGGGTAAACAAGACTTGACACATTTTTGATATAAGACGAATTAAGGACTATTCAATTCCAGAATAATGAATTTCAAAAGATAAAGTTCAAGACTAGATACGAAACTTGATTTCCGTTACAATTGTTTCGTTAAAATCCGCACACCCAACTACGTTGCTACAGTCTCGTCACCAGTGCACAGTACCTACATCCACTTGTTCTAGGGATGCGCTTTCATTCACGTTGCTCACTAGGAAATCAACTCAACTAGGTTTGAAAACATTCGAGATTGTTTTGGGGCCACAATATAAAGCAACGGAGCGTATTTGCAACGAGGTTAAAATACTCACTAAAATGACTACTTGATTGGGAAGGGATATGATGAACTATGCCCACGCATTTCCATGACAAGTTCCGGATTTGCAATGGTCGCGGTTTATGTTAATAAACATAATTGGAACCCTTGAGAGTTAAGGGAAACCGCTGAACACCTGAAATCAGAGTTTGAGAGGAAGGACCTTGGGAGAACACGGTTTTGTCTAGATTCAGAACTTGTATACCGTGTCAATAGATGCTTAGGCATTTTGATAAAGTCAAAAATGCACTCCCATGGTCGTCTGTAGTCTTGGCCCTAAAAGGGATCCGTTTCGTCCCAGGGATGATGACGAAGACGTGTTAATAGCGGAAGTGCTTACTTATGTACAATAGGCGCATTATTGTACTTAGCACAATACAAGACCAGACACCTAAATTATTATGAACTTGTTGGCTAGACATAACCCCGCGCTAACGCAACGCCATTAGATTGGTATAAAGACAATCTTTCGATATTTGAGAGGTACGATTGATATGGGTTTGTTCTATCCCTACAGAGAAAAGAGATGATGGAAGTGTGGGATCAGACCCCACATGGAAAAATGCCACATTCCGTGCTCCTCCTCCCCTCCATCAAAATGACAACAAGCATTTCTAAATATTGAAGTGAACCAAATCCGATAAGAGGATAATGTAGCGGACTTATTTACTAAGTCGTTACCAAAATCCACCTTCGAAAAACATGTGAAGAGTATCGGATTGAGAAAGTTATCCGAACTCCCATGATTGTAGCAATCAGGGGGAGATATTGACATCAGGCGGAGGCATGATGTCTACATGTTCGATCTCGAAGAGTGAAGGACGTGTTGTGCTCTTTTTGTCCTTCGATCAGGGTTATTTTTGTCCCACAGGGTTTTTGTTACCTGGCAAGATTTTTAAGGAGGCAATGATCAAAGCGTCATCACCAAGTTTGAGCGGCACAAGGGGGAGTGTTGAAGGATATCGACATAATGAGGCACACATTTACAAACTAGGGTTTAGAGTTATAATAGGAATGTGTTCTAGGTATTCAATTGTAATTAGATTCTATTACCTTTTTGGTTACCTTGTAACTCCCTATTTAAAGGGCTCCTATTATCAATAATAGACATAATTCCATTCTCCTACAACAATCTATAATTAGTCTAACAAAGCAAAAGCTCAGAAAGAGAGGTATCAGAAAACAAACTAATTCCAAACTCATGATATCAAACACCCAACTTAACCAATTAGTTAACAACTCAAAAGCTTTTCCAAAACCTAAAAATCCTAGAGTAAAATCAACAATGATAAAAGATAAAACATATATAGTATTTTCAGATACAAAGTCACTCACAATTGAACTACATCAACATTTCAATTTAACAAGGTAGAAATCAACCAAGGAAAGTCATTAACAAAACATATTGCAAGAAAGAACCGCCACTCACACCAAATCTTAAACAAAACCAAAACCCAAAAGAACAAAAGTCTAAAATAAAACTCAACCTCTGCTAAAACTCGCATAACACCAACTCTGGAAATTCAAAGGTGAAACCCAAGACCATGAGATCATAAATCTCAATCTCACATCTTCCTCAAAACTTGCAGTAACCAAAGCTCTAGGCCTGATTCTTTTAAACACTCGCAAAAACGAGTCCGCAAGACTAATTCTTCAAAGTCAAAACTCTCATTTCCTTCTCACAGTTAATCTTCTCTTCGACTTCCTTTTTCTTCTGTTTCTTTTCTCCTCCCTAGTCTATGTTTTTCTCCTGTCTTCTTTGCTATCTAACTTCCGTTCCTATTCTTTTCTCTCCCCCTTTCTTCTCCACTGCTTGCTATCCCCTTCCCTTTTTTTTTTGTTTGATTAAACGTTGTCCCCTTCCCTTCTTCTTTTTCCTTATCTCTTGATTTAGAAACCCAAATCCAATAACAACCAAATAAAACTAAAATAACATTAGTACAAATATAATATATAAATATATACACACACACAATTGAAGACAAACAAGTGAATCATAACACCTCAAATGTAATAAACAAAACAACTTAAATATACTAAAGTCCTTTTTGTTTGTTTTTTTTAATAAACTTGTGAACCCAAAAATAGCCAAAAATCTTTAAAATTGGGTACGGGGGATATCACACTAGATGATTGATCACCACATGATTTCTCTATTCTTTCAAGTTTCTAGTTTTCTTTTCTTATGTATTCTTTAGGTTTTAACCATGATTTCTAGTAGTTAGTTTTAGTATTGCAACCATTTGTGGTTTAGATTTCTTTAGTCTATGGATGAAAATTGATTTACAACTAATACATTGATGAATATTTTTGATGTGTTTATTTTTGTGACCAACTTAGTGAGCATGTTTAGGAGTTTAATACTTTGAATATATGTTGTCCACCCTTGTTAAATAAATACTTTAAAAAAGAAGAAGATAATATCAATAGCTTATCAAAGCTAAACACATATACCATTTTCTTAAACTCAGACCCATATTTCTAAGGGCCAAGCAAACTACAAAATGGCAAACACCGCTCATTTAGACCTGTCACTTGCTTTATTCAAATGAGCCTACAAAAGATGACATACACCAGGTAACCTAACTCACTAATAGAAAATCCAACTGTTTAGAGAACTCAATTGTTGTATAATTGGACAATTAATAAATCATATAACCATATGACAATGTCAATCTCTGTATGAAAATAAACTAAAAGAGTCAATTGAATTAGGATAAAGCTCAAGCCATAAAGATCCAAACCCTAGCCTAATTCGAGACAACAAAGGCAGAGGGCTCAAGCTCACTAAGATACCATAACACCCCAGCAGCACTGTCATTCGCCTACATTTATTCATGATTAAGAACTTCAACTTAACCAAATTTTCACCAGATGCATCAATTTAAAAGCCTTACTCTGAAACCATTTCTCTCTTGCAGCCTTTCGACCAACATCAGAAAAAGAAGAGATAGACCCCAAATCTTCAAGAAACCAAAGATCATCTCCCTCATCCTTAACCAAGACTTTGGAAACTAAGATCTTTGTACCACGTACATCATGATTCTTAGAGATCCTCACCATGGATGACCATCCATCAAAGAGAAATTGAAACTGTGGATGACAACCATGGAGAGCTCTTGGTCGGAGGACCGTGAAGAATAGTTGTCATCGCATGATTAGCTAGTTGAGGCAGTAATGGGTTAGGGTTTTTGAAATTTGAAGGAGTGAGAGTCATGAGGTTATCGTTTTGTGTGAATCAGGAGAGAGAGAGAGAGGGATGAAAGTTTTGGAATGATGATCTAAACCGTTTCAAATTCAAAAGCTAGAACCGGTACACTCGCTCTCAGACTCTCCCTTCACATCCTTTCTGGGTTGGACGTACTACTTTGTTTTGTCCAATAGACTTAGACTTAAGCTCATGATCACAATTAGCCTAAACCAGCCTAAATTGAAATAGTAATTTATCCTCGAATGTTTAGCACTAGGAAAAATTATTGTGTAGTCCACTTAATTGGTTCTTGTGGTCATGATAAGATAGTGATTTATCCATTTTACATCTTTTTACTTTGCCCACTGCATGCATGTGTCACCGCTATATTTGATGGGACTATCATGTGGATGTGACAATCTTAACCACGTAATAATTACTCAAACATTATAACTATGTGTGTTTTCTTTATACGTATCTGACTTTTAGTAGCTAATGCTTCCATCTAAAATCCACCAATCAATTACTAGAGGCATGAATTGTTTCAAACCCTCACACCAACAAAAAAAAAAATGATCAGGTTGGATTGTTCAATAATTGGAAATTATTCTATGCACAGACGGTGCAAGTAACCAAACCTTTATAAAATAATCTCAACCCTTGATATTTATTATCAACTTTATTTTTAATAAACAAAAAGTGTATTTAATGCAATCTAACAATTTATTTGTGTTGGTGCAAGTGCACGGCGGTGCTCTGAATACTCCCTCGTTCAATAATAGGGTCAAGCCATGTTAGCAACATGCTAAGCAAAATTTGACATGTGACAATTTAAAAAAAAAAATTAGATTACACCTCAGTCTTAACTAGATCCAAGCACTGTTAATTGGTTGGTGTCATCGTTCTCTTCTCCAAGGCATAGTTTGTTCAAGAACACAAACCCAGACCCAAGTAATTATGTTATATTTAGTCAAGATCAGTGGAGCTATATTTGTAAGATGTTCATATTCAAGGTGATTGTTGTAAAGAGCAAGTACGGGGGAATCAGATTCATGATCAACAGAAAAAAAAAATTGTATTGACGTGAAAGAAAGCATACATATATATATATATATATTGAAATTGAAAAAATATAGAGCAAGTACGACATTGTAAAAAAAAAAAATACAAATACAAAGTTTGGATCTGATTCCCTAAGTGAAAAAGAAGATTGTTTAGAAGTGAAAGCCCAACATGCAGCCTTTATCTTGCTCCACTTGTATTTGACGTTATATATGCTTGGTGGTTTTTAAGATTTTTCATCTCTTACTTCATTTTAATGCTTGTTCACACCACTTGCATAATACATAAATAATATCAGCAAAATAAGACTTATTACCAAATAATCATCAGTGAGGCCTGCCAGGACCACCACGGCAAGCCCAACCAAATTGGTTGGCCCCAGCGTGCATATGTTCAAGGAAAGCACTCTCTTCCCACATCAGAAATTGACAAGGATTGACATCCATTTCTGCCTATATAAGTCCAAAAACCTTCTACAATAGGTAAGTTCTCTAATCTAATTCTTCTCTCGATATTGTCAACCATTACTGACTTAAGGATCGGAGAGTTTTAGGCTGACAAACCCGGGCTCTCTCTGACTTTTGTTATGTTAGACAGATTGTGGGAAGAGAAGCAGGAAAGGAGACAAGACAGATTCGTGATTCCAGACCCCGACAGTTATCTACTCTCGGTAAGCCCAACATTGGCCCAGTAATCTATTCATGATTCCACTTGGTTTTTGGAATCTTTATGATTTCCTATCCCTTTCTTTCTATCAACCTTAACCGTTAGCCCCATTACAAAATTTCAATGAAGACATATCTTATCATTAGAGACAGCAATCGAATTGTGGAGATTTGTGCGTGGGAGTGAGCGTATGGTTCGGTTCATTTGTGCAAGTATTTGGTATCTTTCAGGAGATCATATATGAAAAAATAATATTTTCATAAAAAGTGTTTCATTCTTTATATATGTGACCTATTTATTTATCTTATATATTATCTCTCTCACATATACTTTAAGTGCAGCATGAGATCACACATTTTTGTATATAATTGGTGGTGAATAAACATGTTCTTAACTGTCTTATCTCATTCATATAATCTTCTAAGAGCAACGATTTCTTCTTCTTTAGTTTTCTCTTCTTTTAAAACCTAAAACCCCTCAACTACTCCTCCCTTTTACTACCTGTCCTTGTCACTGATAATGTACGGGGGCATTTTATCTTCTTGTAAACCTTCCATGCTTGTGACTGTGATTGTACAAAATAGCCATAGATGAGAGTCAGAGGAGACGTAAAGGTGTGGAGAGTGCTACTGTTTGCTTCATTTTATTCAATTGGGAGTCTATATATTGGATTATTTTGTAATTTAAAAGTCCTTTAAAATTTTATGGTATTCAATTAAGATTTTACAGGGCTAAAATCTTGTGGTATTCACTTAAGATTTTCAAAAAATCCTCTCAAATCTGATGGTATTCAAAAGCCAAGCAATTTTCAAGGATTTTGTTAGATGCTTGATTGTGTAGGATTCTATGGTGCTTGGTATAAATACTACACCCTATTAGAAATTCGCTCTATAGAAGTGATATTTTGACCCATTTTTTTCTCTCATTCTAAAGACGAATAGACTTCAAACAGTAGGAAACGTACTATCATCAAAGGGTTGTTGCTTCTTTTGTCAATATAATATCTATATTTGTTTAATGGAAATTGTTGAGAGGAAGAAAAATATGATTTGAGCTTATGGTTTGCATCTCACTGCACCAAAATAAACTTTGAGATTGTCATCCTGGCTGGCATAAACTTTGAGAATCTATAAGATCTTAAATAGTAGGAGACGAACTGACTATCATTGGAGGGCAGTTGCTGTTATGCAGCGACAAGCGTGGCCCGTGGCCCACCATTGTACCGATACTGTCCCAACTTAACCACCTATTAGGTGTTGGGTTTTAATTACAAAAGGCCTCGGTACAATTGGGTGAGATCCACCCACTTATAAGTTATATTTTATTTGTCACTTTTCCAATGTGGGATTTTTCCTCTCCAACACGCCCCCTCACGTGCAACCTAGCTTTAGGTATGCACGTGGAATTAATTGACAAACCCGATTCCACATTGGAAATCGGGTCACAAGTCCCACATTAGAGACTTGACCAATCACATAACAATCCAAGGCCCACATCGGACACTTGGCAATAATCCAATCAGAAACTTCCGATGGCCAATTTAATGAACCCAAACTAGGTCCATGATTGGAGAGGAGATTGGTGAATCAATTAATGAATGAACCCATATCCGGGTCCATGATGATGACGAATTGGAGAGAGACCCGCTCTGATACCAACTTGAGAATAAGAATGTATTTGAGAGAATGATGAGATAATTTTATTCTTCTCACAAGGAGGTATTTATATACTAGGGTTACATATACTAACTAGGTAAGTGCTAATTACAATTAAAGGGATAATTACATTCCTAATTGCATACAATAAGTACATTCCTAATAGAATAAGAATATTCTAAATAGGATACATTGACTCACGCTAACAGTTGCTTCTTTTGTCAATATAACATCTACATTTATTTAATAGAAACTTGTCGAGAAGAAGAAAAAAAATTCTGATTTGAGCTTATGGTTTACATCTTACTGACCAAAATAAACTTTGTAATTGTCATCCTGGTTGGCATCTACTAGATGTCAAATATGAAATGTATATGAACTTGCAGTTTGATAGAGGCACTCTAGATCATAAACTTGAGTGACCTCTTTAGCTAGAGGTTGTCCAAGGACTATGTGATTGGGATGTTGGATTGGAAATCTAATTGTGCATTTACAAATTTGATGGTTCTGAATTGATAACACGATCGATCATCCAAAAGTTGTGAATAGTCATTCCACGAACTTATTAAAATCTAAACAAATCTTGCTAATACAATACATTATAATATGTTTAAATTCATATGGAATTAAAACAATTCATGAATTATACAGAATCCACGAATTATAAAGAATTAGACAGAATCATTTAAAATCTAGATTGAATATACACTCCTCAATTAGAGTCAGTAGTCGGGTCGGGTCAAGTTCATTTAGTTTTCAAGTGGAGCATGTAGTTGGGTTAGGTCAAATTTCTTTATCCGTTACATATCTTAATTTTGTAATGGGTCAGGTTCTAGGTTTGACATGCTTGTCGTCTGTAATCAATTTGGATAACAAATTATATGAAATTTTTGGTTAGTATTCCATCTCTTTATTTTCTTTTCCTCAATCTCAATCTCTCACTCTCTCTCTATCAATTAACAAAACCGCCGCGCCAGATGACCTCGTAGACGTTGTTTCCGTGGATTTTTAAAGTTGCCACATCAGAACCCATTTTCTCCCCTCACCCCATCAATAGTGATTCATTCAATTTGTGAATGTGTCCGATCTAGGTTTACTGGTTTGGTAATTTTATTAATTATCCTTAGCGTAAGTATAACGTGCCAAAATGCACCTCACCAGCTTGAGCACGTCACAGTGTTGCGTGTCTGTAAGACATAAACCGATTGTTTGTCTTCCATCCTAGAAATTTGTAAGGCATCTTTATTAAATAATTTTTCGTAAAATGCGTAGGGGAAACGTCAAAATACTTTTGAGGTAAAACTTTTAAAATCATTTATTAAACTTGTCCATTTAAAGTGATTCTGATTCACCAGTAGGGTAAACAAGACTTGACACATTTTTGATATAAGACGAATTAAGGACTATTCAATTCCAGAATAATGAATTTCAAAAGATAAAGTTCAAGACTAGATACGAAACTTGATTTCCGTTACAATTGTTCGTTAAAATCCGCACACCCAACTACGTTTGCTACAGTCTCGTCACCAGTGCACAGTACCTACATCCACATTGTTCTAGGGATGAGCTTTCATTCACGTTGCTCACTAGGAAATCAACTCAACTAGGTTTGAAAACATTCGAGATTGTTTTGGGGCCACAATATAAAGCATACTTAAACAATTTCATTTAAGAAATGACAAAATTAAAATATTTTTTCGATTCTCTCCTTGATGCATGAAATTTGATTAAGTACGGTGCCAAGTAATACCTGATGGCTAGTCCTTGTAGACCCACTACACAACATTACCTCAAATCAACTTATAATCAGATGGGCTAAATACTAGTTAGTACCCTGTAGTTTAGGTCCAAAATCAATTCAGTCCCTGGACTTCTAATTTCATCAAAAACACCCCTGCACTTTCAATTTTGATCTAATAGGTCCAATTCATTAATATTCTGTTATGGGTTCAAGTTATAGTTGTATTATTTGTTGAAAAACTATTTATTTTTAATAGTAGGACTCACTCCTAAATTGACTATGCAGACCACCTCGACACCACATCATAAACACATATGCCATATATGAGCCACATTAACAAGTTAAATAACTCAATTATAGGAAAACTAACAAATTAGACCTATTAATCAAAATTGAAAGTGCATGGGTGTTTTTGATGAAATTATAAAACATAGGCCATATATGAGCCACATTAACAAGTTAAATAACTCAATTGTAGGAAAACTAACAAATTGGACCTATTAGATCAAGATTGAAAGTGCAGGGGTGTTTTTGATGAAATTAGAAGTTCATGGACTGAATTGATTTTGAACCTAAACCACAGGGTAGTAATTTATATTTAGCCCTAATCAGATAAGCGTAGCGAGAGCATCCACTACCTAGTCCGTCATTACAATCGAAATACTTGGGTGACCAGCATAACTAATCCTCTGGAGGCTTTGGGAATCGAACTCAAGGAAGTCAGTATCACCCTTTGCTCTCAAGCCATCAATAATATTTCCCATAGTTTGGTTAATATGCATTGTATTTTAACATAACCAAGCCACGCAACTTAATTTGCATCATTTTATAATAATAAAAAAAAACCACTAATCGAGGAGAGTCCCGAATCCTTTACTTGGATTTTAAAGTCATTTACCTCATGTTGTCCGAGATTCACGAAGCTCCGTTCCTCGAGTAACTAGAGTCTTAGATTTCGACATAAGTAATATTAATAACTTTCCTTAAGAAAATAAAGACAAAAATTTCATCGATTTAGTCGTTTGACCAGAATTTGACCAACCATGACTAACAACCTTTTTTTTTTTTCCGACACAATACACTTTAGGTGCCGTTAATTTCATTTGTTGTAATTTATCAACCACACACAACATTTTCGAAAAAATATGACCAAATCAGGACAACACCCAAAATCAAAACAATTTCACTTTTACCATTAGTGCAACCACCCCCAAAATTACTTAGGCACCCAACCACGTTTTTCTTTCTATAATCCCAATTAGGAATCAATCTAATTCAAATTAATCCCATAATTCCGGTGAATATACTTTCTCCAAAGATTACAACAACAATCTCGATTATATCAGTAATCCCGGCAGCACCCAAATTTAAAGATCACAACCAGCCTTTCAAATTATAATTCAAAATTCATAGTATACCTTTACCACAATCAATCACAAGTCCAATTGCAACTTCTCTAGCGATTTCGACTTCGGCCATAGTAGCGGGGAAAGGCAGAAATTTGTTGAAACGTCAAACCCTTCTCTTTCTACTCGACTTCGCTAAATGATAGCAGAAGTGACAACATCAGGTTGAAATGAGCGACATTGGTCTCAACGACAGCCATGAACAATTGAACACAAACTCCAACGACGGTAACCGAAACCTCTTAAAACATCAATTTAGTCAAATCTCAACCATAATCAAAACCAAGCACATCAATATGTAGAGCATGAAGAGTAGATGAATTTTCTCACCTCATGCACCACCGATTTTGGCCGGAGTCGCTGGAAAATGCAGAAACACCATTGGAAACCTGAAAACTTCTGGCGTTCGATTCTCTCTCCTCACTCCACGTATGGATGATTCATGACCAGACAGAAGTCAACAATGAAGAGACGACGCGATCGGCACCGGTATGCCATCCGTAGGTGGCCTAACGACGGAGTTTCAGTTGGATCCAGTCTTTAGGTTGTCGTGTCATCGATCTGGGTTGAGAGCTCTGGACTTCTCCAAAGCCATCTGGGTCGTTCGATCTAATCCGCCTTTATTTGTAGCCTAATTTCAAATCCAACGGCTCAGATCAATCGGTGGTATTTCTAACGGCCAAGATTGCACTTGCAATAATTTCTTTCTATTTAAAATGAATTTTCAAAATTTCCAAACTTCGGAATTACATAATAAATAGTTCAGGTATCCGAAAAATTGTCCAAAAATTGTCACGGACTCGACGCGTTGTTTATTTTATTATGAGTTCAAATTTTGAAGATATTACTTTGTGAAAAATTTCAAAAATTATTCCCGAACATTCAAACAATTGTCGAGATTGAAAAGTTAATTCCTCGAATGTTCTCACTAAGCTTGCTGAATTTTTTCGGGGCTCACAGTGAACTAAAGATTTGATTCAAATTTTAATTTTATTTGTGTTTTTGTTTAAGTTGCTTTGCTATATGTGTACTAAGCCAAACCACAGACCCAAACTACAGGGTAGTAAACAAGTATTTAGTCTTAAAGTTTATTTCATTGTTCATCCAATATGAAAAAGGACTTTGTTGAAAATTTATGTTTGTCAATAGGTTCACAATAAGTTTGTTCGTTATGGCATCTCTAGTTGTCTAATGCGTAAGAGCATCTCCAATGGAGTAGTTAAAATGCTTGTGTCAAATTCAAATTTGAAGGTTGACGTGGCAATATTATTTGGAATGTACTCTAATGGATTGGTCAAATAATAAGAGTATTTTAATTTTTAAATTGTTTTAATTACTTGTTCAAGAAAAAAAAAACAATTTGTATTATTTACAAACACATAACATGCTTTATCTCTCCTCAACTTCTCCTTCTTCTCGACTTCTCTTCTGATTTTTTTTTTCCTTTCCGTCTTTTCTAAAAGAACAACATCAGATGTCCATAATCAATAGATTACAAGATTCAAAACCCATGAAAACTAAAACACAGCAAGAGCAGATCCAAGCAACATCGCTGATCAAGGTTTCTGTTTCAATCTCTCTCTCCAAAACAAGCTTCGCACCCGATCTCGACCATCATCTCAACACCGCAATCGCCGCCTTAACACCGTAATCGACCATCATCTTGCTCTCTTTTCGAATTAAAATTGATCAGAAACTCTGCCATGAATGATTGAATGATTATGGTATGGGATGAATGGTTATGGTCTATGTAGGAAGAAACGGAAAGAAGAGAAGGAAGGAGGGAGAAGAAGAGAATGAACGAGAGAGGGTGTTGTTGAAACATCTAGAAGGAGGGTGTTGTTGAAACCTCTATCTTCTTCTCCTTCTTGATTTTGCTTTGGTCTGGATAGTAGATACTGGGTATGAAGAAGAGAATGAACGAGAGAGATGAGGAAAGAGAGAAGATAGAAGAAGAGAGGAGAGAAGAAAGAATAAAAAAATAAAAGACAGTTGGCCCTCAATTTGACAGCCTCCCCAATCTGTCTTTTGCCACATCAGACCACATCAGAAATGGCACATGAGTTGAAGTAAACAAATATGTCAAAAGTAGTCGTTCAGTTGTCCAAGTGGCAAAAGACTACTCCATTAGAGATGGTCTAAGATGTTTAAATTTATGTACAGTGCCTTATTTCTAAATTGGTATTTTATCCTGTTCCACGAATATGTTTAGAATGCATGGGCAACAATCCCAGAGCTACGACATAATGTCACACTTGAAAGAATCAAGTTACTTTTGTGGAGGCATAAGTTGAAGTTAGCTTCTATCCAAGCTATCGATCTCTAAGTGCGTGTTCAACCAAAGGAACAAAGCATGCAGTGTTGCCCTCTAGGCTAATTTACCTAATTGGAGGAAATTGGTCTGGATTTTGGGTCACTGACCACGATTTCGATTCTTGGAGTGCTGACATGTCCTTCACCACTAGTAAGAGAACACTTAGTGGAGCCATGGAAATTTTACTAAAAATTAATAAATAAATCTAATTGTAACATATTTGTGGGATTGATCTCGTGATGTTATATGTAATGTCACTTATTAGTGCTATTAGTTTTGGTCACATAAGCATGTTTAATCTTAATTTATACCTGATCATGAACATATATATTGAGTGAGCATAGGCAGCTACCAAAATTTCTATAAACGATGAATGATTCCACATTATATGTTCTACAAGTTTTAAATAGGCAAGTTGTTTGTGTTGGAGATAGAACGATCATATATAAGATATTTAATCATAACAGAAATTTCAATAAAGATTGTAAGAGACGGATCAATCTTTAATAAATAAAAATTGTTCTTAAACAACTATATATATCTAAGACAAGGATCGCAAGTAATGGTTAGATCCTCAAAAAACAGAAGTAGTTTGTATAATACAACAATGGTTCGATCCTTAAAAAAAAAAAAAAAAAACAGGAAATTTGATTGAGGCTTGCAAAAGTAATGGACTAAATATATATATTTCGCCTCTCCCTTGTGCTTGCAGTTCGGTGGGCAACTATCTTTTAGAATTAATACAACAATCTATGATCTAAAATTAAAGCAGGTAAAATTTTCTCTCCGTCATCTAATTAAAGTCAATAATGTCTTTGATTCACCCCTTAAAATTTTAAAGGAAATATAAAAGGCTAAACTTTTTGTAACCAAAAAAAAAAAAAAGAAGTTGGTGTTGCAAGATTATGATGTTGCAAGATATATTATGTGAAATTGAAAATAAAATTTATATTTTCTTACATGGCATAGCAGTGTAACACTTAGGATTGAGACGGAATAAGGCCCTCTATCATGACCTTTTCTTCTCTCTCTTTTTTTTTTTTTTGAGAAGAAGAAGAAAGGATATCCAAGAAGAAATTGCATATTGTTAAGCAATTTAGATAGGAACAACATATATAAGTACATCGGATAGCCAATAAGGTCTATCCATGACCCCAATGTGAAATGCAGGAAACAAAAACGCTACCTAACTAACTAAATACATATCCTAGGGCATATGGGCAATCTACAAATAAATGTAGGTAAGAAGCGGAAAAAAAATCATCGCTTCTTCTATCATTACCCTTTTCTTTAACTTTTTCCTTAAAAACCTTGTGTCTAAAAAGCTCAACTTTTCTCAATTAAGTAATAACTAAAATACTAGCTAGATTGGTATACGATCTTCTAAATCAAAGAAGCCGTTTTTACTGCTATCTTTGTGTGGTTATTATAAAGTGTTTGGGAAAAAAGCCCAAGACATACATCGTGATTAGATTGCCTTCTCTGGGAAATTGTATTGTAGTGGTGGGTATCTCATACACACATTTACAAAAGTGAGAACAAATTTTGTTGTCAAAGTTGTAATTGAGTCATACTTTGTGTAATTTTAATTCTAATAATGGTAATTACACCTCTTACAACATTTTACAAGTTTTAGAACAAATTCGTTGTCAATATTGTAATCTTAGTTCTAATAATGGTAATTACACCTCTTACGACATTTTTACAAGGTTTTGAACAAATTCGTTATCAATGTTGTAATTTTGGTTTAACTATATGTAAACAGTGTAAATGAATATGGTAACTTTTGTTCTCAATGTTGTAATTTTGGTTCAAATACTTGAAATTTTTTATTCAAATAGTTGTAAATGAGGGTATTTCATACCACCAGTACACTAGCTTGTCTCGCCTTCTCTTACGTTGTAACTATTGACACACGAATTTCTACATAAATTTTACAGTACATAATACATTTGCAGTCAAGGAAACGTTTACTATTGGAGGTTTAGTTCCAATAAACTACATTAAGTTATGCAATACAGTGTCCATGTTGGACTAGGGCTCTTGCCTCTTGGAGTTTCATATTCTTCTTTGGATAAGAATATGATCGAATGCATTGATTATTAGAGTTAGATATGTCATCATCTATAAGCTGAAGGCTTCTGTGTTTCCTTCTGTACGTTGACCGGACGCTAATCAAGGAGCTAGCTAAGGCTATGGACGATATGCACCATGAGAGTGATGAAGGTTATGAATCCGCAGAGAGTGGCGATGAAGAAGCAATGAACTACGATGACGATCTTCTAGTAGATGATAAAGTCGATGACTTTGGTCAGAGTAGGTCTCCACAGGAAAATTATATTGTTTTGGAAGAAGAAGAAATTGCAAAACTTCAGGATAATTATATTGCAGAAGTCTCTACTGTTTTCTCCATATCCAAATCCGATGCATGCTTACTGCTCCCTCACTTCCATTGGAGGGTTGATGAACTAAAGGATGAATGGTTTGCCAATGAAGATAAAGTTAGAGAAAAGGTAGGTTTGTTGAAGAAACCTATAGTTGAACATAATGCTAGGGCAAATCTAAGAATTCCTTGCGGAATTTGTTTTGAAGAGTACAACTATGATCGTTGTATTTTGTCTGCCTCTTGTGGCCATCCTTTTTGTCGAGATTGCTGGGCGGGTTATATTAGTACAACAATATGTGACAGTGGTCCGGTGTGTTTGAGGCTAAGGTGTCCTGAATCATCATGTAGTGCAGCAGTTGGTCCTGATTTGATCCAAAAGGTATTGTTGAACTCAAACCGAGAAGCTGAGCATGGCAAGTACAAGACCTATCTGTTAAGATCTTACGTCGAAGATCAGAGGAAGATCAAGTGGTGTCCTGCCCCGGATTGTAACTGCGCAATTCAGTTTGATACTTTGGGTGGAATGGTGTCATATGATGTTTCATGTCTTTGCTCGCATAGCTATTGCTGGAATTGTACTGAGGAGAATCATCGTCCTGTGGATTGCGAAACTGTGGGGAAGTGGATTTTGAAGAATAAGGATGATTCTCAAAATGCGCAGTGGATATTGGTTAATTCCAAGCCTTGCCCCCAGTGCAAAAGACCAATTGAAAAGAACCAAGGCTGTAATCACTTGACGTGCAGTGCTCCCTGTGGGTACCAGTTTTGCTGGTTATGCCTCGGGCCACATAAAAATTACAGAGGTTGCTATTGCAATAGTTATAGGCCGGGGTCAGTTGATAATAATCCCGGGACATCTAGGTATATGAATGAGACGGCAAGGAAGAGGGCAAAGAAGTATTTAGAGAGATATATTCATTACTATGAACGCTGGGAAAACAATGGAAGATCAAAGGGAAAAGCTATTGAGGATTTTGATAAGGTGAAGACCGAGCACATTAAGCAACTTGGAGAGATACATGTAAACACAAAAGAGCATGATTACGATTTTATCATAGAGGCCTGGCAACAGATTATTGAGTGCAGGCAAGTATTGCGATGGACTTATGCATATGGCTACTACATGCCTCAGGATGCTTATGCTAAGAAGCACCTATTCGAGTGCTTGCAAGGCCATGCTCAGTTCAGCCTGGAAAGGCTTCACAATTGCGCTGAGAGCGAACTGCAACAGTTTCTGGTCTTATCACCATCAGCAGCTTCTGAAACTTTCAAAGAGTTTAAAACAAAACTCGTGGGCCTGACAAAGGTGACCGGAACTTATTTCAAAAGGTTGGTTACTGCATTGGAGGAGGGGCTTCCGGAGACGAGCCGATATGGAGCTGGGGCTGCTTATGAGGAGACTGATTGGACATGTGACCAATGTACCTATATCAATGTAGGGTCTGCCGTTACCTGTGCAGCATGTTCTGAGCAAAATCCACAAGGTTACTGGTCTTGTGACCGCTGTACGATTTTCAATCCGGTGACTACAACCAGGTGTTGGATGTGTGATGATGCCGATGCTGATCAGGCTGGGGAAGTTTAGCCTATGAGGTGAGTTGGAACGAGCAAGTTAGGTTTCTATTGTTATTTATATCTATAGATCATTAGGTTCACAACTCCTCGATGAACTTATATGGATCTAAATTTACTAGTCATTATGTTAATTTTGATAAATTTATCTTTTTATAAACTCTGGGGGTTTCCATCTTCATGTTACATGTTGATTCTTTTTTGCTGCTGCTTAGAAAAAAAAAAAACACTTGATCGACTTCGATTTGTTTATTAATTTTTCCGATAAAGAACTTATTTTTGGTCTTGTGAGACCAGTGCTGCTATAGTGCCATATTTTTGGGTCTGCTATAGTGCTTGATAATATCAGTACTCCTTCACTTGTGTCTTGGAACCTTCAAATCTATCGGAATAACTGTTCGTATATGATTTATGAGATGACATTTTACTCCTCTTATACACATTTGGGAAGAGAACAGAGTGCTGATGTTTCGACAAAATTTGGTGCCTTTTTTTGGTTTTGAAATGGTTTGGTGGGATTCACTATTTTTATTCTTTATTTTCCATAAATTATATGAATGGTTGGTTTGGTGCTATACACAAGCATGCTATAAATCACTGATTTAATTAATTGGTTATATCTTCCTTGGTTTTTTTTTTTCTTTTCGTTATTCATTATTTATGGTTGAAAGGTCTTGATTTGTTCTCCTTTTCTTGAATCCTCATTTACTTAGAATTTCATGGATTGATAGGAGGACACTCTACTTCCATCTATATATCGTTTTTCTGGAAAAGAAGATGTATATACATGCCTACCACACAACTCATGGACCCCCAAACGTTCTCTTAAAAAACCATGATAACCCTGAAGAAGAATGGCCTCAAAATTCGTCACCTTATGGTAGAAGCAACTCTAAACACTCCAAAGGAAATAAAGAAAAGAAAACATAGTCTCGCGCCGGTGAGGTTTAAGTCAGGAAAAAAAAAATAATAAGAAGAGAAAACATAGTTTTTTTATGTTTGGTTTGAAGAAAAATGGACTCAAAATTGTCACCCTAAATATGTGAGATGGAACTCGAAATGAAAATTGAATAAACTTGAGCATTTTGCCTTGGTATTGAAATGAACTAAAATAAGTTTTGCTTACTAGCTATGGGTTGGTATGAGGAGTTAAAAAAAAAAACTAATGTGGAATCTAAGGAGCCTAGGAGACGGCGTGTGGGGTGGAGTAGGCCAGAAGAGGGTTGGGTAAAACCGTGAAAGTTATAGTGATGGTGCCTTTCAGCCGGCAATGAGGAAGGGATGTGCTGGTTTCGTGATTAGAAATTCTGAGGGTACTTTCCGGGTTGTGCAACTAGGCCATTCCCATTGTTAACATCTACCTTTTATGCGATGGTGGTGGCTGTTAGAACAATGCACAATAAGCAATGGATCGTGTACCACAATGAATTGTATATAGATATTGATATAATTATGAAATCAATTGACCAAAGTAAATCAATCCTAATACACGAACAGTTCTAATATATATATATATATACACACACACACAAGGAATAAGTTTTGTTGAATTTAAACAAAGAGAGAATAGAATCACTGACTTGATAATAGATAGAGGCTTGCTTGCAGCAATCTCCTAAGACAAAAATTCGTCCCTACTCTTGTGCTTGTAGTTCCTTGGACGTCTATCTTGCAGGATACAACTATCTGATTCAAGTCGAAGCACTTCGACTTGAATCCTGTCAAACTTTACTATGTGTTTCTCTTTTCAGAAGAAGAAGGGGAGAGGAGAAGTGTACGTTCTGTTTCTTCTTGCGTTCCATATATAGACCTCAGACTAACAGTTGTAACTGTTTGTTCCAATTTCAAACTCAATGAACAGTTGTAACTGTTGTTTGATATTTATCCGAAAATCAAACAAGAACCAGAAACAAAACGCAAAAAAGGAACTTATTTTCCTCGTTTGGCCCAAGTCCCCCAAGGCCCATCTATGATATTTAAATATATATATATATATATATATATTTACAATAGGGCATAGGTCTACTTCCTCCCAATTTTGGGCATTGCCTCTCTTTGTCCATTTAATAAGTGTTTTAAGAACCCTTATTAAAAGGACATATTCCTTAAACCATTTCTTAGATGTGGGAGTCCCTCCCACATTCTCCAACAGTGGCTCTAAGAGCAAGTTCACCCGTAGTCAAGAAAAGGCAAAGTTGAGAAGTCAAGAATTCGACCGGTCAAGTTACTATTCACTGCCACTGGACATGGGTTTACACCCGTTGTTTTTCTTGCCCGGTCAACACTGTTCACCTTTTCTACTGTTCAGCAAAAATTCACTGTTCACTAGTGGGGGGGGGGGGGGGGGGGAATTCACTGTTCACCAAAAACACTGTTCACCCAAAACAGTTCCTCCTGCTGTGTGGTCCATGCTCTTCACGGCGTCTCTCTGGCGCGTCTCTCCCTTGTTGGCCCATGTGACATCAGCCACGTTCAGTAAAATACAAGATGGCAGCAGCCCAAGCCTAGGCAAAGAAAAAGGCAGCTGCTTGACATTTTTCTTGCCCTTGGTCAAACAAAGGCAAATGTTGCCCAGGCAAAACAAGCCCGGTGGAGGGGAAAAATAGAGCTTGCCCAGTCAAAATCATGGAATATTGAGGTGGTGCCCGGGCAAAAGAGCACCGGTGCACTTGCTCTAAGGGAAGGGGTGCATATGGCAGTGGCCTTACAGACTGATTGTTCTTTATTGGTTCAAGCTCTACAAACAAATGAACCAGATTTGTCCACTATGAGAGTGTTGATTGATGAAATGAAAGTAGTGCTGCAACAGCATCCAAAGTATAAGATAAAATATGTACCAAGAGAAGCAAAGAAAAAGTTATAGCCAAATTAATTTGTAATAGCTCCAGAATTTATATAAAGAATGTCAACGATTGTAATGGTTAATTGATTTAATAAAATTCTTTTTCAACAAAAAAAAAGTTTACTTCATTTTCAGAATGAATTTAAATTCATAAATTTTTTCATTTCATCTAAATAAACGTACCGTAAAAGTGTAAATACAGGTAAATAAGATACCCGCCCCAAAATGCCAAAACTACTGTAACTTACAATTTTACCCCAAAAAAAGGGAGGATTAAGGCGGGCTCGGAGTGCTCTGTCATCCTCACTCACTCACTCACTCAAATTTCCAACACGCTCGCTCTCGCCTCCTTCTCTATCCTTTTCCACACACAAAACGACATGGCGTTGTCAACAGGCCTCATCACCTCCACCACCTTCCTCTCCGGCGAGACGTCGTCGCTGGCCAAGCCTTCTCTCGCCGCCTCCTCCTCCTCCTCCGCTCTCAGGTTCGCCTACCCCAACTTCCCTGCTAACCTCCGCATGCCGCGCACCCCAACCCCCCTCGCCGCCGTGTCGAAGCAGGCCACCACCACCCCACGGGAGCCACGTGGCATCATGAAGCCGCGCAAGGTGTCGCCGGAGATGCAGGCCCTTGTCGGCGTCCCTGAGATTTCTCGCACCCAAGCTCTGAAGCTGATTTGGGCCCACATTAAGGGCAACAATCTTCAGGTCTACCCTGGTTTCTTTATAAAGTTTCAATCTTTATCAAATTTTGGAATACCCTTTTGGTGATTTAGGGTTTTGTCTGAAAAAAAAATTGTGGATAAGGTTGTGTCAGTGTGTATGAAGTGTCACGCTTTGTTTTTTTTTGTTGCTGAAATTGGTTGCTGTGTGGCTATGTTTTATATTTTGCTTGGATAAGGTTGTGGTGGCATAGATGAAATGTGGTTTTTGTTTAATTTTTGTAATGAGGTTTAGTAGGGTTTGACATTTGAATCTGGCGCCTTTATGTTTGGATAAGGTTGTGAACCCATACGATGAAATGCGGGTTTTCGGTGTTGCTTGTGATGCGTTCTTATCTGGTTTAACATGGAATGTTTGGATGGTTGTTCTATGTATATATTGTAGTGTGTGCTATTTGATGTGTATGAGAGTCGGGTTTTGTTGGTTCTATGTTTGGGAGTTCGTTTCTAATGCGTTTAAAGATTGGAGATTATGCTGTTTTCAGATGGATTACATTACATGGTTTAGTGAACAGTGGTATACTTTGTTAGTACCTGGGTTTGTTACCCAGGGTTTTTGTTAGTTGGGTTTGCTCGGTAGTTGTTATTCTCATTAGATTGGACTGGAATAAGGCTGTCTGTATGTGAGTGAAAATGTGTATTCTCCAATTAACAGAGATACTTTTCCTTTATTTTGGTTTCAAAATTGTTTTTATTGCTTTTGGGTACAGCTCTGTAACTGTTGAATCTGTATGTGTTTAGATCTATGTAGATTTATTTAACCCTGCTATGGTATCACTCTGTACTTTTGAACATTTCTTTTTGCTCAATCAGTTAAAAATTTTCAAAGCATGGTGTTATGGACGGATAATGGGTTCTTTGTTTTCAAAGCAAAATCTTCACATAGGTTCATGATTAGAGTTTTGAAAACTGACATCTAATTATGCAGTTATCAAGTGGTTTATGATTATAGCTGCATAGTTTTGAAAAGTGATCATTTATCTAACTAGTATTGATTTTTTAACTTTTCAGTTAGTCCTCTAACTATGCAGTGATGTCTGCTATAGACTGGTAGTTGAATAGTTGGACTTTCCACAGCCCTAATTTTCATTCGTGGCCTACAAAACCTAATTTGCAGCATAAGGGTTTTTAGCTTTTCTAAGCTGTTTGTAAGTGTGGTGCAAATAATCTTAATACTTTTGCATGTTGCATACTTAGAGTTACAAATAACATTATACTTTTGCATAGTATAGTTAAGAGTTACAAAAAACCTTATCGTCCTTACTAGTAAGATGGTTTAGACTTTACTGCTCCAGTTCACCAAGTAGGACTAGGTTGTAAAATTTGGAAATTTATTGGGAATGAGGATCAGTTTTCAAATAGACTGGAATCTCTTGTAATGCTATTGTATATGGGTTACATGAACTCCTATAAGGGACACGAAAGATGAAAATATTTTACTGGTATTTATTTTTAGTTTAAAGTTTAATCTATCATGTTGGTCATTTGATTATCTAGTTCAAAGCTTCAAAAGAAAACAAAGAGTAGGAAAAAGAGATCTAAAACGTTCTAAGGTTTTGACTTTCTAATGTTGTTGTTTGTTAGTCTTTACTGGCAGTCACTTGATAAAAAATGCAGATCCTCCAAGTCTAGTTGAAAATTTGTGATTTTATGGCCAAGAGCTGGTATCATTTTGTTATTTGTGGCCAAACAATTCCTCAAAAACTCGTGTTTGATGCAATGATGCTGGTGGTTATTTATGGAATGAAAAATGCCAATTAGCTGAAGCCTTGGCCTTAGCTGTTGTAGTTTGTGACATTGTATACAAATGGATGAAATTTTGGTGAGAGCATAGGAAGCTTGATGAACTTCTACATTATGTTGCATTTACTGTAACACTTTAATTCACAGCTTCTCTTGTTGGTAGTGTTGAGTTACTGCTTATAGCACTTGCTAACCTATCTCTCACTTGTGATAAGTTCAAAGTGTGGCACAAAAAATGATGCATTTAAATTGATTGAGCACATGATCTTTGCTTATGCCTTCAACAAGCTCCATGTGGGTGATAAATTGCTTTAGTTACTGGTTTTTTCACTTTTCATTTTGAGCTATTGGCTTTGCTTGCATCTCTCCTTGTCTACAAAGCTTGTTCATTCTTAAGTCCTTTCTTAAGACTCTCTAGACGTTATTTTGGAGAATAAATGCATCTTATGGTTGGGATTCTAATAATATTTGTCATCCTACTTCTATTAGAGAATATTTCTACGATCCTAAAGTAGGATACTTGGTCGTGGTTGAGTTTCATATAGAGATTGTGATTGTATTCTAATAATTTATGTAGCTATTGTTTTCCCTTTCCCTCATTATTATTACTTTGCATTTCTGCGTTAAGTACCTTTAATTTTTATTTTACTGACTTGGTTTTGCGGCATCATTCTTTTTAGGACCCTGAAAACAAGAAGATCATCGTTTGTGATGACAAGCTGAAGAAGATTTTTGCAGGGAAGGACCGTGTTGGCTTTCTTGAGGTCGCTGGACTGATTACCCCGCATTTCCTTTGATCCAACCTATGTAGGAGAACAAACTTGGAGCCACGGACTGTTGATGCAGCAAATATTTTGAATCCTGGGGGTTCTGTTTTGGTTGATGATGTAGTAAAAACAATGCTGCAGCAGTGGGCATTTAAGTGTTTTATATCTAAGGAACTAGCTATAGTTAGAGTTTTTACTTGGATTCCTTATCATGGATGTAGGTGTTGTAGCTAAATGCAATTATGAGGTGCTGTTGGTTCTGCATTGGATTAAGTTTCAAGTTTTCTGGAATCATTATCTAAGAATTTTAGCTGTGCCTATATATCTTTCGTTTTGTGCATGCAACTTGATTGAACATTTTCAGGATTCTCATGATTGTCCGTAGTTAGTAGGATCAAAATGTGGTCTATTCACATTTGAAGCCCCAAATTTCCTTGAAACTTGTCTTCCATATAAGTTTTACTTATTGCCCCAAAAATTAAAAATCTCAGGCCAGCGAAAAGTAATTGTTCTCTCCCTTTGCTTCATGCGCAACACATCTTTTCTAACTTTAGATAATTAGCTGATTTTGAGGATTGGAATTGTAGTTTTATATTGTAAATGTGTTTTTACAAGCGTAGGAATTCTTTGAAATTAAATGTTTCACAACCGACCTTAGGCGGAAGATTCCCATAAATTAAATTACCAACCAAACATTCGTTGGTAAGAGACTCCACATGTGTCGAGGAATATTTTGTTGAAAAAAATTCGTTAGTCATCTCAACTTCAACAAATCCGGCATCACATTTTTGAATATCATAGGTCAAAATTAGGACACAACCCAATAGAGGGCCGTGCTATATACAAACGATGTTTTAAACAATCACCTCTCATTCTAACCAAGAGCCAAAACTCATCACTTCTTCATGAGTTCCATGGTAAGGTTGGGCAGAAAATTTTGTGGCTTAAACCACTTCAACCAAGGTAGCATGAAAAGGGTCTTAGAGGGCTAGAGGTGACATATGTTGGTTGCTGTATCTATAGAACTGAAAGGGGCTCTTGACCAAATGCCCAAATTTGGCTCAACAAATGCCCGCTTACTTCATTTAATGGTAAAAAGTCAAGTGACCTCCGAATAATTAAAAAGTCATCGGAGACTTCGCCAGAAAACGTCACTGGAGGTTGCCAGATTCCAGCCACCAGTCGCGGGGCAGTTGTCGAAGACTTTTATTACCCCACAATAAAACCCAATAAATTTTTATTAGGGGCAATAAAAGTTTATTGTGTATTATTGGGGGGCAATAAAAACAGACGCCGGACTCCAATCATTGGTCACCAAAGGTTTTCCAAAAAGGTCGTCTGAGATCTTATAGGTCAATTGAGAGGTCGCCAGAGACTTTTATTACTCCCCAATAAAACCCAATTTTTTTTTATTGGGGGGTAATAATATTTTATTGGGTATTATTAGGGGGAAAATAAAACCAGATGCCAGCTGACTCACCGGGGGTTGCCGAAGGTCCCCAAAGAGGAAATCTTATAGGTCAATGGAGAGGTCGCTGGAGACTTTTATTACCCCATAATAAAACTCAATAAATTTTTTTAGGGGGCAATAAAAGTTTATTGGTATTATTAGTGGCAATAAAACATGACACTGGAGGTTGCCGGAGGTCCCCAAAGAAGTCGTCGGAGATCTTATAGGTCACCGGAGAGGTTGCCGGAGTCTTTTATTACTTTCCAATAGAACCCAATAAATTTTTATTGTGGGGCAATGAAATTTTGTTGGCGTTATAGGAGGGCAATAAAATCAGTCGTCGGACTCTGATCACCACTGGTCACCGGAGGTTGCCGGAGGTCCCTAAAGATATCTGTTTGGCTCCAATTTTGTTGCAGCTGGTCAACAGTCTCTTTTCTTGCGCGGGCGTGCCAGCACCGTTCGGGTGCGGTCGTCGGGGGTGTCCCTTGACCTGACTTCTTTCAAGAGATTGTGGACGAGGAGAGCACCAACCTCGTCGTGGGATTCTTTGTGCCTCGTGGCGAGGACTTTTGCTGAGCTTCTTGAAAATCACAATCGATACTCGATGTTGTAGATCGAGCAGAGCGAGAACCACTAGGAAGTGAGGAGAACTTGCTAAAGCGTGACTTTAGCTTGGCTGGGTTGCTAGGGCGTTACCCTTGCTTGGCTGGTTCTGTAACCGTTGTGGTCGCAGCACTACCGTCGGCTCCCGAGGAGACTAGGACCGAAGTACGTTGGCAGAGGGTTTGGTGGCACTGAAAGTCGGCTTCTGAGAAGACTAGGACTAGGAGTGTGATCACCGGTAAGAGAGAAAGAGAAGGAGAGGAGTTGCTCTTAGAGAGGTTGCTCTAGAGAGAACTTAGATCATCTTAGAGATGTTGTTGTTGTGAATGTGTTGGTTGGTGTCTTTCTTTGTTCTCTTAGCCTCTATATATAGGCTAACAAGCCATAGTGGTTGGCCTTAAACAAATCATGATGGGTTAGGTTTGAGCACTTAAAACACTAATGGAATGTTAGGTTTAAGCACTTAAACACTAATGGATTTGTTAGGTGAGAGCACTTTCTGCTCCTTTTTTGCTGCAGCTATATCTCCACCAAGAACTCAAAATGGGCCTTCGACTTCTTCATATCAAATGATCCAAAATGAGTGTAGATCATTGTGACAAATTTTCAGAGCTTTATTCCATGTGGTTGGGCCGGAAATGCTGCTGGACCTCTTACAGGTCCAGTTTTCCAATTTTGCTTCTGCAGAACATTGGACTGATCTTTTGAAGGCCTTCCACTTCTATCTGGATCTTGCACTCTTCATAAGAAATGTTTCTTAGGATGTCTACAATGGATCTGCAGAGTTTCAGCCTATTTAGAGTTCATTTGGTCAGGCGGCCGCTCCTTCTGTTTAGCTCGGTTTCTCCTAGCTGAAGTAGGAAAATGTGCTAAAGTTGACTTTCCATTTCCATGCTTCCACAGTAGGCTTTATTTAGCCTCTAAATATATATTTCGAACTTGTCCACAATATATAGCTTGAGCCACTGACATTGGCTCAATTTCTCCAAGACGTGCCTTGTCAGGCCAAAATGCTCATTTTGGGTCCAAACATTGCCCCCCAGACCTCGAAGTCAAAGGTCTTCGTCTTGACTGAAGAGGTCTTGAATCAGCACTAATCTTATAATGTTGTCGCTCCAAAGCCACTTGTATTGGCTTGACTGTTTCCATATAGGCCTCTAAATAGGCCATAAAGCTTGAATGCCACTACTGAATTGCCTTTGTCATGAACTGACGCTTCCTTTGCCAATTTTATTGCCCCCTATGGATCTGATGTCTGGTATGCAATGAATTGATCAAAGTTGGACAGGTTGTAGGAGATCAGAACTTTAGCGTGCCCCTCATGCGAAGGAGACTGCTTTTGATCGCGAGTGAGGATCCTTCTCTTCCTTGGTGGTTGCTTCGCCATGTGTATAGCAACAAGTATCTACCTTGTTTGCTGGCTCTCTGTTGATTTTCTCAAATGTAGGGGTTGGAGCCGCTTTCCTTGCTTGATCAAGGCCTACCACACTTGCAGCAATTTTAGCATCTAAAACCGCACCGGTTTTAATCATGTTTTAACTAAAAAACATCAGGCCACTATACTGGCCCTGCGGTGGTAAGAAAAGGTGGAATATCTTCACTGTTACCTTAGATGCGATCCTCAAGATGGAATAATGACTCATTAATTATCAACCAGGGCCACTCACTGGCCCAACTAATAAATTAATCACCAGAATATCTGAGCTATAAATCGAGGTGTAATGGAGAAGTATCTTCACTGTCGCCTTAGATGCGATTCTCAAGATGGAATAATGACTCATTAATTATCAACCAGGGCCACTCACTGGCCCAACTAATAAATTAATCTCCAAAATATCTGAGCTATAAATCGAGGTGTAATGGAGAAGTAATCCTTGCGACCTAGAAATGGCATCCAAGAGACCATTCGTTATCGATCAGGCAGATGAAATCACTGAGAAAGCTGCATTCAACTGGCGGACTAACATGAGTATTCAATGTAGACGCCAGACCGGAGAGGAGAGAAACCGACTGATGGGCTTTGCAAGAGTAGGAACACTAGAATTGTCCCCCATGTCTTATGCGAATAAACTGTCTACGACTCATCCGCGTCCCAGATATTGAGAAAGTATTTCTTCAAGTATCTCCCATTGATAGGGTTATGATGGACATCTCCATCCAGGTCCTTGAGATGAAAAGCTCCTTTCCCTAAGATTTTATAAATGATGTACGGGCCTTCCCATCTTGGAGTCCATTTGCCGCGACCATCTAATTTTTCGCCAAGCGGGAGAACTGCTTTCCAAACCAACTCTCCTTCGCTGTAATTCCTTCCCCTTGTTCGCTTGTCATAGGCTCGAGCGACTCGTTGCTTTTCCATGACCAAATTATCTAAAGCCTCCAAGCGCTTTTCGCTAAGGTCTTCATGTTCCTGCCACATAGCCTGAACGTAGTCTTCTCCAATGAGATGATGTTGCTCTTGGACTCGTAATGATTGGACGTTGACTTCCAAAGGCAGGACTGCGTCATGGCCAAACATCAAAGCATAAGGTGTAGTCGCGGTGGGATTTCGCTTCGATGTGCGGTAGGCCCAAAGAGTCTCATAAAGGGTCTCATGCCATTGTCGCGGATTAGCTTCCAACATTTTCTTCAGCAAAGTGATGATGATTTTATTGCTGGCCTCCGCTTGACCGTTAGACTGAGCATAATAAGGACTGGAATGGACGAACTGTATTCCCCATTCCTTTGCCAGTTTATCAACTTCACCACCCATGAAAGCTGCCCCCCGGTCCGAAACAAAAACTTCTGGGATACCAAATCTGCATATGATGTTCCTAAATAGGAATTGTCGCAACGTACCACCAGATGCTTCTTTCAAAGGTTCTGCTTCGACCCATTTTGTAAAGAAATCGGTCGCGACGATGATGAACTTGTGCTGAAGTGATGAATGTGGGTGAATCATCCCAATTAAATCAAGCGCCCATCCTCTTGCGGGCCAAGGCTTAATAATGGGTTGCATTGGAACATTAGGGACATGCTGGACCGGCCCATGAGCTTGGCAGTCCAAACAACCTTTAGCGAATGCGATGCAATCCTTCAAGATACTGGGCCAAAAATATCCATGTCGTCTGAGCAACCATCGCATCTTTGGACCTGCTTGGTGAGCACCGCAAATGCCGGAATGAACTTCGCGCATGAGTTGTTTCGCTTCGCGACCATAAACACATCTGAAGTCTATGCCATCTTCGCCTCGTCGTCGCAGCTCGTCACCTCTAAGAAAGTAATTTAGTGCAAGAAAACGAATCTTCCTGTCGGCAATGGGATCTGGCTGCTTGAGATAAGCGATCAAAGGGATGCGCCAATCCACGTCAATGGGTTCCAGGGTCGCGACTAAGGTATCATCTGGAGGATCTCTTCTCGCCATCCATGAAGGAAGCGTGCGACGCTCGACTTTAAGGATTCTCTCCCGCACACCATATCTCAATGTTACCCCTGTTGCTAGTTGGGCCAACTCGTTCGCTGCAAAATTTCGCTCGCGAGGAATGTACTCTAGATGTATGTTATCAAACTGGTCCAACAGGTCTAATGCCCTGTTCCAATAAGGAACCAACGTGAAGCTATTGCATCTGAACTCGTTGCACAACTGATTGATAACCAAGAGAGAGTCGCCAAGTATTTGTACATCTCCGATTCCCATTTCCAGTAGTACTTCTAGGCCTATAATGAGGGCCTCATATTCTGCTTGGTTATTGGTACACTGGAACTCCAACTGGAAAGAGTAGGAAAATCGATCGCCGGCCGGGTTTTCCAAGACAACCCCTGCTCCTGCTAGCGTATCTGTTCTTGACCCGTCAAAATATAACACCCAAGGCTGGAGTGAGATTGTGTCTTGATAAAGCATGGCGTACTCTGGCAAGCACGCTAAATCCGGGCGATCTAAAGTTGTGGCAGCGACCTCTAAATCTCTAACCGCGGGGACATCTAGCATAGGGTGATGTGCCAGAAAGTCTGCTATGGCTTGCCCCTTTACTGCTTTCTGTGGCACATACTGTAGCGAGAATTCTGATAATGCGAGCACCCACTTGCCAATACGGCCTCTCAAGATAGGTCGCGACAGCATATATTTGACTAGATCGGTTTGAGCAATGATGCAAGTAGTAAAGGACAACATGTAATGCCGCAACTTGCATGCTGAGAAGTATAATGTAAGACACAGCTTTTCCATTGGAGTGTACCTTGTTTCGCAATCTGTGAGTGTCCTACTGAGGTAAAAGATGGCATGTTCAACACCATTTGCATCATCCTGAGCGAGGAGGCTGCCAATGGAAGCCTCAGCTGCTGAAACATACAACTTTAATGGAAATCCCGCTCTAGGAGGAACAAGCACTGGCGGGCTCGCCAGATAGGCCTTTATTTTGTCGAAAGCCTCTTGATGTTTAGGTTCCCACACAAACTCATTCTGTCCTTGCAACTTCAACAGTGGGGAAAACGGATGGATTTTCCTGAAGAGTTAGAAATGAATCGTCGCAAAAAGTTGATCCTACCCAGTAGTCGCTGTAACTCTTTCTTCGTTCGCGGGGGAGATGCATTGATGACCGCGTTTGCTTTATCCTCAGGGACCTCAATGCCTCTTTGATGGACAATGAATCCCAGGAAATCTCCTGCCTGAACTCCAAAAACGCACTTGGCGGGATTCATCTTGAGCTTGTGTAGCTGCATGCGCTTGAAAACTTTTCTGAGATCGGTGAAGTGATCTCCACTCTTCTTAGACTTCACGACAACGTCATCAATGTAAACCTCTAAGATCTTCCCAAGTATGTCGTGGAAGATCAGGTTCATAGCTCTCTGATATGTTGCTCCAGCATTCTTCAGTCCAAAAGGCATGACCACATATTCAAAAACTCCTGCAAACCCAGGGCAACGGAATGCGGTCTTGTGTCTATCTTCCTCCGCGACCGGAATCTGGTGATATCCCGCTGTGCCATCCATGAAAGACAACAATTCGTGCCCTGCAACTGCGTCTACCAACATGTCAGCAACCGGCATGGGGTAGACGTCTTTAGGTGTAGCCAAATTAAGGTCTCTGTAATCTACACAAACCCATCTTGCCATTCTTCTTGCGAACAGGCACTATATTGGATAGCCACTGATTGTACTTGGCTACTTTGATAATGCCTGACTTGTGCATCTTTTCAACTTCCTCTTTGACCAGAACTTGGGTTTCCGAGTTCATTCTTCGTGGTTCTTGCTTCACAGGCCTCTTATCAGGAAACGTTGGTAGTTGGTGGCATACCAAGTCTGATGATAGGCCTGGCATGTCCTCATATTTTTCCGCAAAGCAGTCCTTGAATTCCAACAATAATTCGACGAGCCTCTGTTTCTCGCTAGGCTCTAAGTAAGTGCTGATAGCCACTTCTATAGGCTCATCAGTTGTTCCCAGATTGACCTTTTCAGTAGGGTCCCTAACCTTCGGAGGTGTGTCATCCAATGCCGCTGGAGCAAGTTGAATCTCTTCTTCCTCGTCTTCTTGATCCGTGAACTCTTCATTAACAATTTCTAAGGTCGCGGCTAGATCATAGGCCTGTGTTTCCACCAAGTATGAGGATAGCCTCTCATACAAAGAGTGGAAGGCCTCTACCTCTTCCTCCATGAGTTCGTGATCCATTAATTAGCACTTGGAGATGGCACCACATATCCAGGCCTTTCGAGGTCATTTTTTGCGACCGCGAGTCCCCATTGTGCCAATTCCGAGGTCGTCACCCCTGTGGGGCGGCCCTTATCATCAATACCAACGACTTGTAAAGGAGAGATTGGTTCTAGGTAATACCTTGCGTCCAAGTAGTTGGCGGACACCGCAAAAGGTCGCGGGTCTGCTTTAACAATTTCTGGCTTGTCCGCGACTCTGTCCCATATGATCAGCTCCTGATGAAGGGTGGATGGGACACAATAACTCCTGTGGATCCAGTCGCGACCCATAATTGCGCTATATGCCGCATAGCAATCTGTAACAAAGAAAGTGTACACCCCTTCTGCTGGACCCACCTTGACTTGTAGGAAAATCAAACCCAATGTTTTGGTCACAGTCCCTGCGAAGTTCTTTAGCGTAAGGGAAGTGGATTGGATCTTTTCTTTCTTGATCCCTAGTAGATGCATGGTTCTGGTAGTAATGACATTCACAGCCGCGCCGGTATCAACCATTATCTTGCTGACCTTAGTCCCATTCATTTCTGCTGTGATATACAAAGGTCGCATGTGTTGCACCATGGCGGGTGTGGGTCTTGTGAAGCTCATGAAGAAACCCTTATTGTTAGCATCTTTAGTCTCAAGGAACACTGCTTCTTTCACCTGCGTTGTTGCAGCTGAAGTGATCTGCAACTGCTGTTCTCCAATCGCGTCAGTTTCTACACATTCCTGCGCAGCGACTGGTAAGGCATACTTAGCAGGGAGCACATAAACCATATTGCAAGAGGTATCCACCATTTCTGTTTCGTCCATGTCATCATCAAGATTGAGCTTGGGTTCATCTGCTGGGATATCGGCGTTGAATCGTTTAACCATGAAAGCAACCAATGATTCCTCTGCAGGGATCACCACCTTGGCTTGTTCGTGCTCCTGTACCATGGGAACCTGGTTCAGTGATTCAAAAATTTGTTTTGCCGCTGGCATTTCCTCTGGGAGATCGACTACCAAGCTTTGAACTTTCTTCACAATTGAGGACCGATTGTCTTTGCCCCCCAGCCTGTCAAAGATGGAAGGCTCGCTATTTCTTTCTTCACGAGATACTCTCCGCCAAACATTGACTTTACGAGCTGGCGGCGGTTCTTGCCTCGCGGGAACTAGGGACTTCTCCTGAGCGCTGCTCTTGGGGGCACGTGGCTTTTGCTCTTTGTGCCATACTTTAGGCTGCTGTTTCTGAAGTTGCGGGGAAATGAATCTATTGGAGGCTAGTGCCTCCAATTGTCTCTGATACTCTTCTGGAGGTTTCAATAATTGCGATGGTTTGATCAGTCCTTGATCTAGTGCTTCCAAGGTTCGCTTTGCTTCTCCAAACCTCCGCTGGAGTTTTCTCTTCCTTGAAGAGCTCATCTCCACCGCCTTGCCCTTCTTCTGTGTATACCATCTCCCTTCTTTGATGGAGGATGTTGACACTGGCGGAATGTAAGGTCGAGTCAAAACCCCTTGCTGCTTATCTACTTGCTCTTCCTCCCTCGCGGTTTTCAACTTTTTGAATAAGTTTGAGTCCCTTGGAGAAAGAGTTTCTGAACCACCGTATACTCTTGGGCTGCATGGTTGGAAGTTTCTAGATGATGATGCTAACCGTATTGGCGGCAGGGATCCAAAGCGGACAGTCTGGGATGTTTCCTCATCTAGGGCTTGAGTCTCACATTCTTCCTTGCACCGCGAGCATAGGACGATGGGTAAACGAGTCTTGGATTCCCGCTTCATGACTTTGTCTCCAACCCTTTTCAAATCCTTAGCCGCGTGGTCTGGACTTTGATTCTGCTGATCTTTTTCACCCCATGCCACGTCCACCATGTTGATGCCAGTATCTGGGAAAGGATCTAGGTCTACCAACGCTGCTGCTGTTGTCGGTGCCTCTACTTGCAAACTACCGTTATTTAACCAGATTTGGATCTGATCCTTCAGCTTAACACAATCGGCTGTATTATGATTCCACATATTATGGAGTTTGCAGTATTTCTTCCCCCTTAGCTGCTCTGGTTTGGGAAATGGGCCGAAGTCGGTTTTCACCATCTTCGCAGCGATCATTTCATCCAAGATTTCATGCGCTTTGTTCGCGTCGTAAGTATAACTTGCGAACTCTGGTTTGGTGAAAACCACCGACTTTAGCTTCACTGGCTCTTTGCATAGCTTCAGTTGCTTTAACGTTGAAGCCTTTTTCCCGGTGAGTTCCAGGGCAGCTATCTCATCTTCTTCAGACTCATCAGCTTCTGCTGTACTAGATTCCTCACTCTTGTAGTAAGGATCAAAGGAACTGGATTGATGGCTGAGTGCAGCCACTATTCGGCGTTTCCCTGGGATGTATGTCCCCTTTGAGGCATTTTTCAAAGCGTCCATCTCCCTGAGCAAGTGCTCGAAACTTCCTACTTCTGTGATCAGTTCCCCCATGGAATTGAACATGCTTCCATGCTGTTTTTTGCGTTGGCGGGGCTCTAAGCCTTTGATTGCCAATTTCACCAGTTCTTTCTCCGGCAGAATCACGTTCAACTTTCCCTTCTGGATCTGAAAGCGCTGAAGGTACATGACAGCGGATTCAGTTGGCTGCTGAGCCATCTGAGTGAGTGAAGCCAGATCTACTTCCGGCTCGATAGTCCCGAAGGTTTCCTTGAACAGCTTCTCCATCGCGGGCCAACTCGCAACTGATCTCGGTTGCAGCTTAGTGAACCAGGTGAAGGCAGACCCTGATAAAGAAGTAGCGAAGATGTTACACTTCAGATTGTCGTCGTTCTGGTACTGGCCACACTGTACTCGAAACCTAACCAAATGGGCCGCGGCATTTTCGACTTCCTCTCCCGAGAAAGTAGAGAACGTAATGTTCTTATATCCCCTAGGATAAGGTGTCTGTGTAATATGCGGTGGGAAGGGCCCTTGGTAGGCCTCCTCCAGGTTAGGCCTCTGGTTCGCGGCCCTGATCATTGCTTCTACCTCCTCTCTCCTTATATATCTTGGATCAGGAGGAGGTGGGTGAACCACTGTATCATCAACTGGCCAGATCGGCGGTGGCGCCTGTGAAGCCTGATTCTGTGAAGCCTGATTAACCAAAGATATGCCGCCTCCATGTGTCGTTTGGTGTCGGGTTGACGTCTGCGACGTAAAACCCACTGTTGGCTGAACCTTTGTGGCTGCGGTGACCTTCGCTGGACTTTCAACCCGGTCGATAACATAATGACTTGCTAGAGGTGGATCGTGGTGCACGTATTCATCTCCATCGCTGTCATATTGGGGAAACAGGCTATGATCAACAGAAGCCCCTTCATTGATTTTCAAAGTCCTGGTCCCTTGCGTGACTGATGACGCAGCATTGTTCTTCCCACCAGTTGCCACAGTAGTCTCTTTACCTCTGACTGATACAGCAGAAACGGATGTGGCTGTACTGCCGCCGCTTGCTTTTTCTCTAGCATTTGGTGGTATGTACTTGCCAGATATGGGGGACTGACCTAGAGAGCCTAGAATGGCACTAGGATCTCCCAGTGTTTTATGTAGAACCTCTCTGGCCTGATCAAGGTCAGCCTTCTGCATGGCCACCTGGGTCACGACGCTGGATCCTTCTTTGCGAATCGTCGCGACTTCTGAAGCGATGTGTTTGCTTGCAACCAACAGCTCTTCGTGGTTCTTCTGCATTTTTTGGTTCATGCCATCCAATTGACCTTGTGTTTGTTGTGCCCCTAGCTCAAGCCTCTTGACCGAGATTGTGAACTCATCAAGCCGTCGACGATCCTCTGCAAGGGCTTTTTCCATCTTCTCATGGTATGCAGCAGAATTCTGTTGAAGGATATTAAGCCGCTCTTCTATGGTTGCATTTTCTGGAACGAGAATAGGCACAAAGTCAATAGTTGTAACTGCGCTTGCGGCTACCTGGGTGATGCTAGACGTATCGCCAGCCTGATTAGGCTGGGCGGCGGAAACTTTCTCACCCTGTTGATTTCCTCCTTGTCCAGTTGACATCTCTATCGATGGAGGGTGGGGAGAAAATCTTTGGGTTACTTGTTCTTCGGAAAGACCACGACAATCTGCACGCGAGTGCAGTCTGTAACTGGAGGTCTTATGTTTCGGGCAGTTAACGTAAACCTTTTGATAAGGGTTTGCGCTTGACTTCCCAATGGCTTCTGGAAGTCTGATTTGAAAGTAGCTGAATTCAATAAGACACTGTGAACCAAGGTTTAGACTTGCGGCCCAAGTATAGTCGCCTAGACACAAATTTTCTTTTAAATCCTTTGGGCAACCTTACTGAAATGGCCAGATGGGGGAGGGCGAACAAAAGAGGCAGAATCCATTTTGGCATGAACTACTCCCACATAGTGGTTTAGGCCCATTTGCACGCACTTCTGGATTCAATAACCTGTTATGAACGTTGTCCCATTTCTAGACACCATTTCACATAGGCTATGCTTACTAAGATGAGAAAGATCATAAGTGTGAAGACAGTTCAACAAGTGTTAATAAAAACCGCCCTTAACCTTAAGGGACCTGAACTAGGCACCAATAAGGAGTTTAGGTCAATATTAACAAAAGAGACTTCACCTATTCCGTTATGATTCACAACCCCTTACTAACCTTAATTTCTTAATAGTGGTGTGATTTACAGCTCACAGTAAGTCCCACTGGGCGTGCCAAAATGTTTGGCTCCAATTTTGTTGCAGCTGGTCAACAGTCTCTTTTCTTGCGCGGGCGTGCCAGCACCGTTCGGGTGCGGTCGTCGGGGGTGTCCCTTGACCTGACTTCTTTCAAGAGATTGTGGACGAGGAGAGCACCAACCTCGTCGTGGGATTCTTTGTGCCTCGTGGCGAGGACTTTTGCTGAGCTTCTTGAAAATCACAATCGATACTCGATGTTGTAGATCGAGCAGAGCGAGAACCACTAGGAAGTGAGGAGAACTTGCTAAAGCGTGACTTTAGCTTGGCTGGGTTGCTAGGGCGTTACCCTTGCTTGGCTGGTTCTGTAACCGTTGTGGTCGCAGCACTACCGTCGGCTCCCGAGGAGACTAGGACCGAAGTACGTTGGCAGAGGGTTTGGTGGCACTGAAAGTCGGCTTCTGAGAAGACTAGGACTAGGAGTGTGATCACCGGTAAGAGAGAAAGAGAAGGAGAGGAGTTGCTCTTAGAGAGGTTGCTCTAGAGAGAACTTAGATCATCTTAGAGATGTTGTTGTTGTGAATGTATTGGTGTGTCTTTCTTTGTTCTCTTAGCCTCTATATATAGGCTAACAAGCCATAGTGGTTGGCCTTAAACAAATCATGATGGGTTAGGTTTGAGCACTTAAAACACTAATGGAATGTTAGGTTTAAGCACTTAAACACTAATGGATTTGTTAGGTGAGAGCACTTTCTGCTCCTTTTTTGCTGCAGCTATATCTCCACCAAGAACTCAAAATGGGCCTTCGACTTCTTCATATCAAATGATCCAAATGAGTGTAGATCATTGTGACAAATTTTCAGAGCTTTATTCCATGTGGTTGGGCCGGAAATGCTGCTGGACCTCTTACAGGTCCAGTTTTCCAATTTTGCTTCTGCAGAACATTGGACTGATCTTTTGAAGGCCTTCCACTTCTATCTGGATCTTGCACTCTTCATAAGAAATGTTTCTTAGGATGTCTACAATGGATCTGCAGAGTTTCAGCCTATTTAGAGTTCATTTGGTCAGGCGGCCGCTCCTTCTGTTTAGCTCGGTTTCTCCTAGCCGAAGTAGGAAAATGTGCTAAAGTTGACTTTCCATTTCCATGCTTCCACAGTAGGCTTTATTTAGCCTCTAAATATATATTTCGAACTTGTCCACAATATATAGCTTGAGCCACTGACATTGGCTCAATTTCTCCAAGACGTGCCTTGTCAGGCCAAAATGCTCATTTTGGGTCCAAACAATATCGTTGGAAACTTTTATTAACCCCAATAAAACTCAATATATATTTTTATTGGGGGGCAATAAAAGTCTCCAGTGACCTATGAAATATCTGACACCTCTTTGGGGACCTTTAGCTAGGTTTTCAAAGAAGTCCAGCGGCCGGCGCTCATTGACAGAATTTCGGCAACCGATGAGCAGATTTCGGCAACCGATGAGCAGATTTCGGCGTAGTCTCCAATGACCTCTCTCTGAGAGAGAGAGAGAGAGAGAGAGAGAGAGAGAGATTGTAAACAATAAAAAAAAATACTTAATTGAATCTTAAGATGTTTAGATATGTGAGGTTAGTGTATACTGTATAGTGATCCAAACCTAAGATACAATTAAGGAAAAAAAAAATCCTACCTAATCAATTCAACAAAATCTGACTACCCAAAATCAAAAATCAACGACCCAAGAATTCAAAAACCCAAATTCCGGAAGAAGAGAAGTCGGTGGCTCATGGTTGAAGAGTGAAGACCAGAAGACCAAAACATGGCAAAAGAAGACAATTTTGAATCAAGAGGCTTGCTGGCTTGGTCGATTTCAAGTTTATGTAAGTATTTTCTTTGAGCATCATAATTTTGTTCTCCTTGGGAAGAAGCTGGATGGTTGGCAAGGGAAATGCTTGACTGGGGTTGGAAAAGATATTCTTATTAGGGTGGTTGCTTAATCACTCCCTACATATGCTATGAGTTTCTTTGAACTCACAAAGAATTTTTGTGATGATTTGCAACAGATGTGCGCTAAATTTTTGTGGGGGAGTACGGAGGATAAAAGAAAAATTCACTGGTGCTCTTGGGATGCTCTTTCTTTACCTAAGGAGGAAGGGGGCCTTGGTTTCCGTGATCTTCATGCTTTCAATAAAGCAATGTTAGCAAAGCAGGGATGGCGGGTTTTACATAATCCAGATTCTCTTATTGCCAAAATGTACAAAGCCAGGTATTTTCTGGATTGTGATTTTTTTGATGCACCCGATCATAGTTCTCCTTCTTTCTCTTGGCAGAGCATTGTGGGTACTAGGGATCTGCTAAAGCAAGGTATGAGGTGGTAGATCGATAATGGTGTTGGGGTTTGAGTTTGGATGGATCTGTGGTGCCTTGGGCAATTGGTGTGGATGTCACTTTGCTTGTGGAGGATCTTCTTTTAGCTCCAGGGAGGTGGGATATGAATAAGGTGCAGAAACTCTTTGTTCTTCAAGATGTGGCACTTGTGAAGTCTCTTGTACTCTCAGAACGAAATTTGAATGATAGAAGAGTGTGGCATCTTGACCCAAAAGGCCAATTTAGGTAAAAAGTGCTTGTAAACTCTTCTTGGGACTACGCCATGCAACTAATGGTGGGGGTGCAGCAGTTATTTCAAAGGTTTGGAAAGGTGTATGGCAAGCTTGTTTTCCTGGAAATGCTCTAATTTGCATATGGAAGGTGCTTCAGAACATATTGCTTACGGTTGATAGATTGGTGTCAAACAGAGTACAAATTGAGTCCTGTTTGTGTATGTTGTGTGGGATGGGGAATGAGTCCTTTGATCATCTGTGTCGTTTATGTCCTTTTACGAAGATTTTATTGGAATCGGAGGAGGAGCTCAGGCGAGTTTGTTATGAGGTAACTGCAATTGATCCTACTTTATTTGATTGGTTGAACTTTTGTTTCAAGAAGCTTTCAAAACGAGGGTGGTGTAAATTATTATTTTTCATATGGGGTACTTGGAAGGAGACGAATCATAGAGTTTGGGAACAGGTAGAGGCCAGAGAAGGTGATGTGTTTTTCAGCTTAAATGCTAGGCTTACTAACTTCCAGTTCTATAGGAAGCCATTGCCTAGTATTGGGAGGGGGAGTTGTAGGTGGAAACCTCCTGCTCAAGTTTGGTTAAATGTGAATATGGACGAGGCTTTTTCAAGCTCTAGTTCTAGTGGAGGTATTGGTATTGTTGTTAGAGATGCTATTGGTACTTGTGTTGGGGGTTTCTATCAGGCTCTGGAGGATGTTTATTCTGCAGAACATGTGGAGGCTCTTGCTGGTAGAGCAGCTGTGAATTTTGTACAAGATAAAAGGTTCTTTCCGGTAGTATTTGAGACAGATTCTTTAACTCTTACTAATGCTACTAAGCAGGCTGTCATTCCCTATACTTCCCCATTGGGTTGTGTGTATGATGACATCATAGAAGGGTTGAATTTCATTCCAGGTTCTATGTTCAAGCATGCTTATCATCAAGCTAATTGTATGGCTCACTGTTTAGCTTCTTTTGCTTCTGTAGATACCTCTACTAGCAAGGCTAGTTTGCTACCTCACCAAGCATAAACAACACCCTCATGGGATCCAACCACTACTTGCATCATGTAGCCCTATGTTCAAGCTACGCTACGGTATCCGGAAGTCGCAAATCCGTCGCCGGGAAGCCACCTTTCCGGCCTTGCCAACATGCCCTCACAAATAGGCTTTCTAGACTAGAAATGGTGGTTGCTTGTCCCACATCGAAAACAATGTAAAGGAGAAGCATTCCTTCACCTATAAAAGGAATGCCTCCTCCCCCTTAAACACGATCCAATCCCATTACATCTCTTGTAATCTTGTTAGGCCGCAAGGTTCGACACACTAGTACACATTCAAGTGGACGTAGTTTCCCGCTAAGGCGGGAGACGAACCACTATACATCTTGTGTCAATCTCTCTCACTCTCTTTACTTATCGTTAATTAGATCCCCACGGATCTAAGCATTAACATTGGCGCCGTTTGTGGGAAGCCACCATATTGGCTTCGTCACCTACCATGAGCTAAGTTTGCTTAGCGGAACTCAAAGAAATTTCTTTATTCTTTGAGTTATTCCAACCTCACTAATTCTTGAAATCATCATAAGCTCCCAGTGAGTTTATGTTGGAATTGATGCATCTTGGCGGCAACTTTTTTCCTAGGCTAATCAAACACCAACTTCATCCTATCACGGTTGGTCAACATCCGTTTTTGGCTGGTCAACATCTGCTAGAAGGGCTAGTGAGAACTCCGGTCAACTTCCACAACACTTGGTCAACGCTGGACAAGAAAAGTCAACGCTGGCAACCAAAAAAAAAAAAATTCCAATTTGCTCTGGACACCCGGAGGTTCACTTTGGGCACTGTGGTATTCTCCGGCCATCTTCCGCTACACTGTACACCGCTGGCCAATCACCGCCAAGCTTTTGTCAGCCTTCATGACGAGCTTCTGCTGTGTAGCATAGCTTCCACCAGCATCACCGCCAGGCCACACTCCGCTAACTTGTACAGCGGCCTGCCACCTAACATCTTCCGCTAGGCCTGCCATTCACCATGCCCATATCAGCGGCAAGAGACTCCGCTAGATGGCACCAACGGCAAGGAAAATCACCGCTCCGCTTCCCCTAAGCAACGCTCCACCACCGCTGGACTATACACCGCTAGACTAGGCTCCGCTCTGCCGGCCTCCGCTGAGTTCTAGGACCACCGCTAGCCAAAACCGCCCAACTGCCTCCACCTCCAAAGCTTTTGTCGAGCGCAAGCATGGCAGCGCCTATCTCCAAGCACGAAGCGACTTGCAGCATCAGCTATCGTTAGCTTCGGCGGCACCGCTAGCCTTCGTTAACGGTAGGTGTCAGCGATAAACTGCCAATTGCCATCCTCTTCGAGCCAGGCTCTAGTCAGCGGCAGTTTTCTTCCGCCAACCATTTACTCTGGACACCCAGGGGCTGCCGCCGCTGGGTTGCACCGCTAAGTCCCACGCCGCTCACTAGCCTCGGGCCTCCGATACGCTCCACGTCTCCGCTGACCATACTTCGGCGGCACCGCACCGCTGACCATCCTTCAGCACCCGCTAACCATACTTCGGCGGCACCGCACCGCTGACCATCCTTCAGCACCCGCTAACCATATTTCAGCGGCACCGCCCGCTGGCCATCCGCTCAGCGAGGATATCCGTCAGCTGCATCGTTGGCCCCCATCGTTATCCATCAACCTCTGCTCAGTGAGGCCATCCATCAGCGGCAAACCTACCCCTCACTTACGTCTGACGGTCTCATCAGATCATTAATCTGCAATCTCCTTCGCTGACGTTGTGCCCAGCAGCTGCTTCTTTGTTCCGTCGAACACCAGCCTTCAATTATGGCTTCAAACTCCCCGAGTCTTTGTGGTTATCAAGGCCTCAAGCGAAGATAAGCTCTCTCTCTCTCTCTTTATTTTGGTACACACGTGCCTACTACTTGCACGGATGGGTGTCATGTGTATCCTTGTCTGCCATGCACACATACAACACAAGTATGGTTATTCACTACACTACAGCAGGCCCTTTATATATACATTGATATGATAGGCCAGAGAGTTTAAAGTGATTCATGGTAAATGGTATACATATATATATATATATATATATATACATATGCTGCTTTATTGAACAAAGATATATTGTATTCAAATGGATGCCCCAGTGCATAATCATCTTAGTCCATCCAATTGAATGTCGGCAACTACTTTGCCACGCAAAGTAATTGGCTCATTGACACACAAACGTGCGTAGCTGTCCATGATACGTGTATGAGCTCCCACCGCCCAGGTACCATGGAAGTCTCACGCTTATTACCAGGCATGTAGGAGTATGGGTACATATCCATATTACAACAAACATGCACATCACCAAATTGAAATTCATATCAGAAGCATGCAATTAATTGAATTCATGCCATCTGGACATTTGGCATATACACATGTTGCAGCATACGTATATCAAAAGGATCATCTCACTTGTGCCATCTGACTAACGCATTTACCTGTAAATGATGCCGTCACGGCTATGTTCCAATTATCATTGCACATAGTGAGTTTTATTTCCCGCAAATTCAACATTCAAAATAGATATGTATGTATGCAAGTTATTTGTCATCAATTTTATGAATTTGTGTATACACTTTGCTTACAATTTTATCAAAGTACATATGCAAATCATCTATATTGATTTTACAAATCCACATATTAATCATCTATTTTGGCTTAAGGAAATTCAACTATTTCTATCAAGCATTCGACCGCAACTACGAGTTGACGGACATTATCGGAGTACTTTATCCGCCACAAGCAATGAACCTCAAATCGGCATAAGATAAGTGCCTTCCTCTTATCTTTACGCTCTTACAATTTGAGCTACCGCCGATGCCATGACTATACATGTCTCTATAACCCTTAAGCATGCCTACAAAATGTTATTAGCAACTTTACTACAAGTACATGCTACACACATACATGCTTAAATGCACTTTCATGTGACATGCATCTACAAGCTTGTGACACTTACGACTTAATTAAACATGCTCGGATAAACGACTTGCTCGGGTTACGACTCGCTTGGGTATCGAGTATGGCCACGACTTGCGCTTGGGCCACGCCTCGCATGCTCGCACAACGCCTACACACTCAACTACACCCAACTTGCTCGAACAACCCTACTTGCTCGATCATGTCCAACATGTTTTACTTAAGCCCCAAGTTCACAAACACTTCATTCTATGCCACCGGGACTACTCCCACAAAATTACTTTGGACACCCATTACACTTGCCACTATCTATTGTGCCTGTTATATGGCCACGATCCACATACACAACTACCAATATTTTACATGTTCATACACATTAATGGAATATTGAATTCTTCTACCATTTGGTATTCGCTACAAATCGAATTCTTTTCGCATTCCATTAATACGAGCGGTAACCAATACAACAAGCATTCTACATATGCGCGTTTTTTTCATTGTGTAGGTTAAAAGAGTCCCTTCTTGCTTACGGAGCTCGGGGACTTGTAGGGGCTAGGCGCCTCTCGGACATTGTTTATGCTTGATGACTCCATGATTATAACTCCCCAACCAGGAAGCTCCTCTTACTCGGGGACTTCGGGGACTTGTAGATACCTCTACTAGAAAGGCTAGTTTGCTACCTCACCAAGCATAAACAACACCCTCATGGGATCCAACCACTACTTGCATCATGTAGCCCTATGTTCAAGCTACGCTACGGTATCCGGAAGTCGCAAATCCGTCTCCGGGAAGCCACCTTTCCGGCCTTGCCAACATGCCCTCACAAATAGGCTTTCTAGACTAGAAATGGTGGTTGTTTGCCCCACATCGAAAACAATGTAAAGGAGAAGCATTCCTTCACCTATAAAAGGAATGCCTCCTCCCCCTTAAACACGATCCAATCCCATTACATCTCTTGTAATCTTGTTAGGCCGCAAGGTTCGACACACTAGTACACATTCAAGTGGACGTAGTTTCCCGCTAAGGCGGGAGACGAACCACTATACATCTTGTGTCAATCTCTCTCACTCTCTTTACTTATCGTTAATTAGATCCCCATGGATCTAAGCATTAACAGCTTCTATGTCTAGATCTTTTTTAGTTTGGAAAAACATTCCCCCAAATTTTATTCTTAATGTACTTTTTTCTGATTGTAATTTCGCCTAAGTCTTGAATAAAGAGTTGACAATTTCCCCTAAAAAAAAAAAGTAGTTAATATGATAGTAATAACCGCATCCTATTTATATTTATATCTTTTTTTTGATCGGGTATTTATATTTATATCTTAATTAGCTAAACTTTTGTTCTAATTTTTGAAGTGTTGGCTTGTTTTTTTTGTTGCTAATAATTAAAAAGACAAAAATGCCCCTCATGTGCTAATTAAGTTAACGGAAAAATTTGATGAAAAGTCTAAATTAAAGTGTTAAAGAAAAAACAGATTATGTGCCTTCATCAAAGCGACTGACGGAGAGGAAATCAAGGAATCAACGATTACCATCAATCAGCACAATTAAAGATCAATCAGCATTCAATGTATTTAATGTAATTGATATTTCCATTGTAATTCTATCCCTATATAAAGGGACTATGAAATGAAATGAGTAGACCAATTCCAATTGTCATTTTACTTTTACACGTTATCAGCACGGTCAGAGCCAATAGCCAAGAAAAAGAAAAAAAAAACCAAAACCCTAAAAGTCTGAATTTCTTTCTTCTTCCCATCGAAACCAGAAGAAAACAAAACTCAAAAGTCTGAATTTCTTCTCTGGACGCCCACGTTTCCCCTCTGGACACCCAAGCCCCACACGGACCTCACCTCGACCCGACCCGGAAGGGATTTAGGTCCGGTTTCCGTGCCCAGCTCTGACTCTGCCCAATCCTGCTCACCGGCACGGCCTCGTCCTGCTCACCAGTTTCCCAGTCGACTTCATCTTCTCCAGTCGATCACCTACAGCCCACCTTGTTTCCAGTCACACAGCCCAGTAGCTCACCTTCGTCTTCCTCCAGCAACGACCCCAGCGCCTCCGCCTTGCACGTCCGGCGTTTACAGTCGCAGCCCAACCCACCTGCGCTGCTCCTCGCCCAGCCCAGATTCTCACGCATACTCAGCCCAGATTTGAGCGCGTTCATCAGCCCAGATTTGTAGCAGCACCACCGGTGAACGACAACAGCAGTCCACTGCATGCAGCAACGCAGCCTCGCCTCGCCTAGCAAACCACTGCGCCTGGCCAGCCCTGGCGACCCCTCACAGCCCAGCCCCGCGCCCTGCTGCAACCCAACCCCACGCAATGCTGCTGCTACTGCACCTAGCTCCGATCACAGCAGCCCCAAGCACCGATCACCTGTAGCTGCACACGGAAGAAGACGCACCTGCAAACCAGAAGGAAGGAGAGCAGAAGGAGGAAGAAGAGAGAGAAGAAAAAACAAAGAGAAAAAAAAAAGAAAATAAAAGAAAATAAAAAAAACAAAAGGCCCAGAGAAAAGAAAAAAAAAAAGCTCTGCCCAAAGTAAAGGGGCCAGCCCAAAGAGCAGACCCAGACCGAAAAAAAAAAAAAAAAAAACAAAAGCAGGCCTTACTAGTGACACAGCCCAGCAAGAAGAAAAAGAGAAAGAGAAAAAAAAAAACTCCGGCCCACTGCTGAAAAAAAAAACATCGTTACACACGTTTGCATCAACATTCGCGTGCGCTAGGATCGTTTTGTTTTCTCGAAATCAAGTATGTTTTTCTTTATTTTGTTTTTATGATTTTAATTAAGCATGTGAATTTTATTTATGTTTTCTATTTTTACGCATGCTTTATACTTCATTGTTCATGCTTTTATTATATTTTGTTATTAAGCATGTTTAGTTAAGATAATTTTGATCATTTTAAGCATGCCTTGTTATTTATATAAATTATGTTTACGCATGCTTTATATTTTATTGCTTATTTTTTTATTATGAATTTTTAAGCATGTTTCGTGATTTTTATTTTATATATGATATATTATTGCTATTAGTATGTGTAACACATATTTTGGTGTTTATTTGTGAATTGTTTGATTATGCCATGTAATTTATTTTTATATGCTATGTTTTATTTATTATTAAATGTGCTATTGTTATTTTTAGAATGCTATACAAAAATTGCGGTTTGCCATGATAATGAAAATTCATGCGCATTATCCATACACACTTACTGTGATAAAGCATTTTCACATAGCATCGAAAGAGAAAAAAATGTGACAATTACGAATCTTGGTCTTGAAATCTAATTCACATTTTTTGGAAAATAATTTACGTGGATGTCTTTATGACTGCGTAATTTATATCTTCTCTCTTGTTTATGTAGATGGCTGATCCAACTCGACCTGAATTTGACATCTCAGACTCAGAAGGACTTGAGTACCATCGTTGGGTTTCTGATGTGGAAACTACCTTTGTAGCAAAAGACTACATTGCCACCATTACCGATCCCAAAGATGATGAACTATCTAATAAGATGAAAGCAAATGCCTTAATATTTCTGAGGCGGCATATTGATACTAGCCTACGCTGGGAATACCTATAGCTGAAGGCACCCAAAGAACTGTGGAATGCCCTTAAGGGACATTTTGAGAATATTTATGAAATTTTACTCCCAGAACTGACCGTTCAGTGGAATCAAATCCGCTTACTTGACTACAAAAGGGTAAATGACTTCAACAAAAATATGTTGCGCCTCAAGGCACGTCTCAATTTCTGTGGAAGGAAACTCACAGAAAATGATATGATCCAGATGACTCTTTCCATTTTTCCTACTTCAGCAATTATACTAGCGAACCAGTATAAGCTAGAGTATGACAACAAAAGAATCATAACCTTCAATAAACTGATCAACCTACTACAAGTGGCTGAGAGGCATGATAAGGTTCTTTTGAGCAACAATGCCAGGCTCATTGGGACAAAGAAAATTCCCTAGACTAATTATGGCAAAGTGAAAGCTGGAAAGAACCCCAATGCAAAGGGGGTTAGACGTGCTGATCCCTACCCACGTGACAATAATGCACCACGTGGCAAGGGACGTGGGGGTCGTGATATGGACCATGGAGGCCCTCCCAATGTATGGCGCAGAGATGGTGGTGCTGGCCCTAGTGGTCATGGCAACAAGGTGAAAAGGGCACCTAAGAACCCTTCAGTCAAACAAGATAGAGTTGGCAATGAACCATGCTATAGGTGTGGAGTCATTGAGCATTGGTACAAGAACTACAGAGCAAGCAACATAGTTGCAGCCACTTACAAGAGGTATAAGGAGTCTAAAGAACAAGAGGCTCACTACATGGAAGAAGAAGGTCATGACCCAGATGTCAACCTCACTATTGCAGACTTCAATGACAACAAGAAACTTGCTCCGTCAATGGATGCTTCATACTTTGACTAATCTGCTTTATTTACTTTCCAAAGACAGATGTGAAGGCATAATGCCTCACTTTTAATTAGACTATTGTTGCTTGGTCTTAAAGTTTATTTCAATAATGGTTTGATGAATTAGAAAAAGACCTTGATTTGATTATCATTGGCTTATTAATAAATTTGAATTTTATTCTGAAGCACTGAATTTATTCAAATTTATTTACTACACATATTTACATGGTTCGAAATAACACTATAAAGATGTAAAGCAATACATCTAGAAAAAGAAAAAAATTATTTGAATGAAAAGATTATCATTCTACCTAACATAGAAATACTCTAAAGAATATGAGATATATTTAATGTCACAGACGCTCTGTATGCACCAAGAGCTAATCGAACCTTGTTAAAGATTCAAAGATATTTGTGCCAACGGTTATCATGTAAAAACACACTGTGAGAATAGAACTGAATACCTTTATATTACCTCTAATAAATGTGAAAGGAAACACATTTTAGAAGAACTTATGAGTCAATCTAGTGGATTGTACCTCACTACAATTCAGATCTGTGAATCCTATACTGTCACCAACAATGAAATGTGGGACACTGACTCATACAGGCTTTGGCATGACCGCCTAAGGCATCCCGGTCATGACATGATGATCCGTAATTTAAAAGAACTCATATGGACATCCCTTCTTTCGAGTGAAAAATAACATGCGAGAAAAATCCGCCACACTGCAAGGTGTCGGTCCTAGTACTGCTCAAATGCAGTCATTGCTTTCTGAAGTACCAGCAGCACTACCTCCCATTATGCCTCATTGACTAATTTAAAGGCACATCACTCGTTTTGCAAAATCTGCTCTTTAGCGAAAATAGGATCGAGACCTTCCTATGCTACAGACACAAAACAAAACATTTCATTCTTACAAAGGATACAAGGAGATATCTGTGGACCTATCCATCCAGAATGCGGACCATTCAAGTACTTTATGGTTCTGGTGGATGCTTCGACATGCTGGTCACATGTCGTTTTATTGTCCACAAGAAATGATGCTTTTGCAAAACTCCTAGCACAGATTATACGTTTAAGGGCTCACCACCCTGATCACCCTATCAAGTCTATAAGGCTTGATAACGCTGGAGAGTTTACATCAAAAGCATTTGATGATTATTGCATGTCTATTGGGATCGATGTAGAGCATCCTGTACCCCATGTGCATATACAAAATGGTCTCGTAGAAGCCACCATCAAAAGACTACAGATGGTGGCTAGGACATTGGTTATGCGCACCAACCTGCCTATATCTGCATGGGGTTATGCAATATTGCACGCAGCTTTACTTATTCGTTTCAGACCCACTGCTAGCCAACCATGTTTTGCTTACCAGTTGGTAACTGGATGTGAGCCTGACATTTCACACTTATGCATATATGGTTGCGCAGTATATGTGCCTATTGCGCCCCCATAGCCATCAAAATGGGTCCTCAGAGACGATTAAGTATTTATGTTGGATACGAATCCCCAACAATTATCCGCTACTTAGAACCCTTGACAGGCGATCTCTTTACCACTAGATTTGCGGATTGTCACTTTGATGAGACAGTCTTCCAGTCGTTAGGGAGAGATAAGAAAAAGAATTTTCCAAGGGAACGACAGGAATTGTTGTGGTTTGTCCCCACTCTGTCTCATTTTCATCCCCGCACCTCATAATGTGAAAGTGAAGTGAAAAGAATAATCGATCTTCAGAACGTAGCAGATTCGATGCCTGATGCCTTTACTGATATCGCAAAAGTGACGAGATCACATATACCAGCTGCAAATATGCCTGCAAGGTTAGAAGTCCCCAAGAAGGGGCACAGTGCCGTAGATAGAGGCGCTGCAACCACACTTAGTGGAGGTGTGGTTGAGGCCGTGGCTTCCCAAAGGAAGAGGGGGAGGCCACTTGGTTCGATTGACACTCACCCAAGGAAGAATAGGGCAAATAAGGCACAAACTGACCCATCAATCATCAATGTAGAGAATCCCTCTCATGAGATTGTCTCTGATTATAGTCATGTCCATGAATCAATACTGGAGGATGCTCCGATGTTTGAAATGATTTCAGAGAACAAAGAAATCTCAATGGATTATGAGAGTGCGTATAAGTTGATAGAAAGATCTTCTATACACATTGATGATGTATTTGCATATACTGTTGCTCAATAAATCATAGAGCATGATGATATCAAACCACGCTCTATTGCAGAATGTCAACAAAGAGCAAATTGGCCTAAATGGAAAGAAGCAATCCAAGCAAAACTAGATTCTCTGACAAAGAGACATGTATTTGGTCAAGTAGTGCTAACCCAACCAAGTGTAAAGCTTGTAGGACATAAATGGGTCTTTGTTAGAAAGCGTAATGAGAAGAATGAAGTCCTGAGGTATAAGTCTCGCCTTGTGGAGCAAGGTTTCTCACAATGCCCTGGAATTGACTACGAGGAGACATACTCTCCCGTAATGGACTTTATAACGTTCCGCTACTTAGTTAGCTTACTAATTTCTGAAGGACTGGAAATGCAGCTCATAGATGTGGTTACTACATATCTCTATGGGGATCTTGATTCAGAGATATATATGAAAGCGTCTTATGGCCTTACATTACCCAAGTCAAGTAACTCTAAACCACGGTGTGCGTTTGCAATTAAGTTGAAACGCTCACTTTACGGATTGAAACAATCCGGGCGGATGTGGTATACCCTTCTAAGTGACTACTTGATTGGGAAGGGATATAAGAACGATGAATTGTGCCCTTGCGTATTCATAAAGAAAACAAGTTCCGAATTTGAATTGTGGCTGTATATGTCGATGATATAAACATAATAGGTACTCTTGATGAAATAAGAGAAATCGCGAGCTACTTGAAATCCGAATTTGAGATGAAGGATCTTGGGAAAACTCGATTATGTCTAGGCCTTGAACTAGAACACCGAGTTTGTGGAATACTAATCCACCAGTCTGGGTATGTCCAAAAGTCAGGCGATTTAACATGGACAAAGCGCATCCTGCTAGCACTCTCATGATCGGTCGAAGTTTGGATGCAAGAAAAGATCCATTTCGTCCAAAGGAAGATGAAGAAGAGGTGTTGGGAGCTGAAATTCCCTATCTAAGTGCAATAGACGCATTATTGTACTTAGCCCAATATACTCGACCAGACATTGCATTCTCAGTGAACTTGTTAGCTAGATTCAGCTCAGTGCCAACGTAGCGTCACTGGAATGGTATCAAGAACATTTTCCGGTACCTAAAAGGAACCATTGACTTTGGACTGTTCTTTCCCTACACAGAGACAAGAGGGACTGCAGATGGAACTGCAATCCCTAAAGGAAATTTTGATGGCGAAAGCGCCACTCACTATACCTAAACTCCAAATGACGTTTTGGGTTGGTTTTGCTGATGTTGGGTACCTCTCTGACCCACATAAAGGTTGTTCCCAAACTGGTTATGTATTTACCATTGGGACCATGGCGATATCTTGGAGATCAAACAAGCAAACCTTTGTGGCTAGCTCCTCGAACCACTCAGAGATCATCACTCTACATGAGGCGGTTCGTGAGTGTATATGGTTAAGAGCTATCATTACACATATTTGAGGGACTAGAGTTTGACTTCTACCACTGAAGAGCCTACTTGCATGTATGAAGATAATGCAGCTTGTATCGAATAGATGAAGCTAGGATATATCAAGGGTGATAATACAAAACACATATCGCCAAAGTTTTTCTACAATCAGCAACAACAGGCCCTTCTCAAGTGAATCAAGTAAGGTCTGAGGAGAATGTGGCAGATTTGTTCACCAAATCATTGCCTAAGGCCATATTTGAGAAACATGTGAAAAGCATAGGAATACAAAGACTTTCCAAGCTCCCCTGATTAATGTAAGTATTAGGGGGAAGTGTAGACATGAAGGGGAGTCTAACACACACATGTCATACTCAAATGTAAAAGGTGCGTTGTGTTCTTTTCCTTTAACTAAGGTGTATTTTTTGTCCCACAAGGTTTTTTTTGTTACTTGGCAAGGTTTTTAGTGAGGCAACAACTCATGCACTATTTCGTCTTTGACTTGGCACAAGGGGGAGTGTTAAAGGAAAAACAGATTATGTGCCTTCGTCAAATCGATTGACGGAGAGGGAATCAAGGAATCAGCGATTACCATCAATCAGCACAATTATAGATCAATCAGCATTCAATGTATTTTTTTTTTTTTTGAAACGGGCTTTGGAACCCAGCCTAACTGGGAGGCTCAGCCCCACGCCCGGAATTATTATTAATGATAGATGGATAATTGTACAGCGAGGGGGACATATTACCTAAACCTCGAGTACTAGTACAAACATCCTCATAGAGAACATCCTGGATAATCACAGGTGTCTCATCTAACCAATAATCATCTAAGTAATCAACACTAGCAAGATGGGCCAATCTATGTGCCACACCATTTGCTTCACGATAAATAGAGCAGAGTGATGAAGAAGGAATTGAACGCAAATAAGCTTTACAATCCTCTACAATACATCCTACCTCAGATAAATCGTCTGTGTCTCTATTAAGTGCATCAATCACCATGGTACAGTCCGTTTCAATGTCCACGTTATCCATATCTTGGTGAACGAGAAGTAGGAGTCCTGCTCTCATAGCTTCAAATTCCATCTGAATAGCAGATCGAACATGGGAAAAGGGACGAGCAATGGCAGCTACACACACACCGTTCTCATCTCTAATGATTGCCCCAATTCCGCCTTTACCAGTCTCACTAAAGAAAGCACCATCAGTGTTTAGCTTGAGTCTCCCCCTCGGGGGCAGCTTCCATTCAATGTATTTAATGTAATTGATATTTCCGTTGTAATTTTATCCCTATATAAAGGGACTATAAAATGAAATGAGTAGACCAATTCCAATTGTCATTTTACTTTTACAAAAAGTTAACGGTAGAGTATAAATCAAAAACAATAAAAAAAGTGATGGTGTAAATAATCAAAATTAAAGTATCAGGAAGTAAATTAGCATGTATGAAAAACGTCAGGCAGTAATTTGACTATTTTACCTAAAAAAATAAAATAATTCAATATTTCACTATGATCGTAATTTAGTTGTATTTGTTTGATTTGAATATGGATAGATTTTGCTTCACAATTGACAACAGAAAAAAAAAAAAAAAAATCTCGAAGGTTTTTTTTTTTTATACGAAAAAAATTGGATTAATGCTCATACACCCTGATTCTAGCAAAATACTTCCCAAAAACCCCAACAAATTACTTTTGACTCCTGTCCCTTTCCTTCCTTCTCACCCAACTTATCTTGTTTCTCTTCCATCAGTACCCTTCTGATAACCTTTTTGCTTAGTTTGTTTATAATATGTTTAAATTTTTTAGTTTTTTACATTTGATGAAACGTGGTGGGCCCATTCTTAATGTTATTTGTTTAAAACTTTAAATAGAAGCATGATAAATTCATCCTTTATCTCAAAGGTAAACAGTATATTTTACTATTCATAATTTCGGTAGTAGACAGACTTGAGCTGATTGCTATCTGCAAAAACACTAGCAAAGAATTACAAAAAGAGAGAGAAAAACTGAGAAAGTTGAAAACCTTTAGAGAAAATCTTAATAGAGAAACTCCCAACTATTGGGATATTATTTATAGACTTCAGACTAGAATCTATAAAATAGAACAAGAGATTGATAACCTCTTATATGTTCTGGAAGAGGAACAAAAACCTCTTGATTATTTGAGTATTTGTTAGATCCGCACATCACTGGTATCAGAGCTTGTAAAATAGCTCAAAGGAGAACCCCTCCTTAATGGGGACAATGTCAGAATTGCTATTAGAGAAAACAAATTCTCTATTAAATTCCTCTGATGAGAAATATCAGAGGCTGTTACTAGAAATATTTAGATGTCAAACTCATCTAGAGAAATTACCTGCTATAATCCACCAATTGGAAAGATTGGAAAACAAACTGGATTATATCAAAAAACTTCCAAAAACGGAAGAAGAAAAGCTGACAGTCGTCAGTAGAAAAATCAAAGAACAGCAAAAAACGTTGGATTCTATACTGAAGGATAAGAAAGTGCCTACAGTAAAAAAGAAGGCTAATGGATTTAAACCATTAGAAAAACCAGACACAAATCGTGTTCCAAACATGATTTTTTTGGAACCATCTACTAGTCAGACTAGTATCCGGTATGAAAACGCGAAAAAAAGAGATATGAAGATGTTAAGCATCTTTGGAAAAAAGAAAGGAGTACAACTCCTAAATGCAGAAGAGTTCGAATTCAACGAAATCGAACAAGAGGTAAAAAATTCCTCAATCCCAAAATTAGATTTTAAACAAATCTACAAGAGGGGAAAGTTTGATTTAATGGATAGCCATTATTTTAAACTACTGGAAATCACAACCCCCACTACAGCAGGAGGAGAGACTGATCTTCTACTGATCACTCCTTCAGAAGTTGCTCGAGCCCAAGCAAAAAAATATCAATTTATGCAAATTGGAGCAGTCCAAGTAGGCATAAATCTGCTTGCTCGAGAAGGCATAAATTGTTCAGTCCTATGTGTTTTACAGGACAACAGGTTAACAGACTTCCAAGCTAGTCTGTTTGGAACACTTGAAGCATCCTTGTGCGATCAAATAGCATACTTCAATTGCTTCCCAAACTTCACCACCAGCTTGAAAGATGCAGCTCACTGTCTCCGACTGAGAGTCAAGACAGATGGCATATCAATGAAAGAAGATATGCAAGAACTCGCAATAGTATACAGAATATACTATAAATTGATGAGCACTACAGTAGCCCCAAAGACGAGGATAATAAATATCCCAGGTCTTACTACTGGGTGCCTCACCAATCAGAAGAACCAATCACAACAGATTCATAAAGTTACTTGGAATGAAGTGACTTTTCCTCTTGAATGGAAATTATCCGGTCCAAAAAAGCAACCGGAAAGAGCAAAAGAAAAAATCTACGAGAGTAGAAAGACAGGAGAAATTAGTCTCAATTTTGACAATCACAGAAAAAGTGATGTCTGTCCTGAAAACTTCAGGATAAACAAAAATCTTCTGAGAAGAAACTACAGCACTAGGGAAGCTAGTGTCAGTGGTACAAAACCCACTATTGAAGAACCAATTTCTGAAGAAGCATTGGAGGCTGATCTGAACAGACCAGTCAATATGTTCAGAGCTGAGAGGCTCTATGATCTTTATGAAGAAGCTGAGAATTGTGAAAATCCTGATCGATTAGAAAAACTAATCGAAGAAATGAAAGAATTCAAATTCAGAAAGACGAGAAAAGTCTTTCCTTATCAAGATATTGAAATGGAAGAAGGAGAAAGCTCCAGAACTTTCATTAGCAGAGAAAAAAGGGAAACAAAACTCCCATTTCAGAAAGCCCCCACGGGTAAAAAAGGGGAAAGAAATTCCCAAAAATTTGTCCCAGAGGACAATCTGCCTAAAGTTCCAATCACGAACTATGGCATCTAGTTGAATCTAGACAAGAGTCTAGACAAAAGAAAAACCATTGACCAATGGGTAGATAGCCTGATGATGGCTTCTGCACTTACCCTTGGCAAATTTGAAGCACCAGATTTGCAGGTGTACTGTGAAACTACTCTAACTGGAGTAGCAAAAAAGTACTATCTGTCTTTCAAAGAAACTGCCAAAGGAAGTGACTGGCTTGAAGAAATCAAAAATTCAAAATCTCCGTATGATTTTGCAATACCCCTGTACGATCAGTTCTGTGGAGATCTTTCAAATCTGAGTGAAAAAGCCAAAGAAACGGCAAAATCGAATATCTATGCTCTCAAAATCTGCGACATAAGATATTTCGAAGAATACTTGAATGAATTTCAAGAATATTACTGTACAATTGGTGAACTACAGAATAATGATCTAGTTAATCAGTTGCACAGAAAACTCCCAGAACCATGGAGAACAGCTGTGAGAGAAAGCATAGCTGAAAAACCAATTGAAAGATTTTCAGTTGGAGGAATTGCCGACAGAATCCGGCAATTACTGAAAGAGCAATGAAAAGCCAATCTTAGAGCTAAGATGGCCAAAAAACAACTCAAAGGAGTTGAAAATTTCTGTTATGGAATTCTAGATATGCCCACAAACTGGGGATGTGATGAATCTAGATTCCATAGAAAAAAGAAAGAAAAATATTACTCTAAAAAATTCAAAAAGAGTAATCAGAAAAAGAATTGGAAATTCAAGACAAGTTCCAATTACAAGAAACAGCAGGATGAAGATCCAGAAAAGAAATTCTTCAAGAAAAAGAAGAATACTTATCAACATAAACAACCAAGCAAGAAAGCTTGCAGATGTTGGTTATGTAAAGCTGAAGGACACTATGCCAATGAATGCCCGAAAAATGGTAAAAGATCTACTAAAGCTCTCTTTGAAGAATATGAGCAAATAGTAGAAGTAGCAAACATGAAAGGCTACGAAATAGCCTATTCTGATGATGAAGATGACAACAGGTCAGTTTATTCTGCCTGGTCTGAAGAAGAAGATTCATCAGATGAGTCTGATTCTGAAGTAGAGTACTTCGAATCCAGACAAATGAATGTTTTAAGAATAAAAAACTGGGAAGAAAGCAAGACAGAATCATTAATGTCTTCTTATCAGGTGAACCCTGGTACATTCGTTTGTGACTACTGCCTATGTCATGAAAAGAATGGTCTCCCTATGTTTTGTGAAGAGTCTAAGAAGACTTATCACAAAGAATGCTTCATAGCTGAAGCAAGAAGAAAAACCAAAAATGGCCTTGTCAGCCAATTGGTTGAACAAGAATATGAAGAATATTTCTCTGAGCAGAAAGAGAAAGAAGTAGAAACTTTGTTCCAAAAAGTTATGGAACCATCTTCCTCAAAAATAAAGGAAGAAATCATCGGTGAAGAAAAAATCGATGAAGATATTGAACTGGTTGAAACACCAAAAATTGTTCCAGAAGAATGCAAACCATTCATTCCAAAGGAACAAGCTCAAGAAAATGAGCTTCAACAATCGAAAGTCGTCTCTACAAGTAGATACAGCAACTACATAGAGATTGGACTAAAATTCCCTGATCACAAAAAATATCATCTACATGCCTTTGTAGATAATGGATCGGGATTTACTGTTGCAAAGAGATTTGCAATTCCATATGAACTCTCGAAAGAAGACAAGAAAAAAGTTGCTACTGGTGTTACATTTGATGGGAGCCATCTTACCATGAAAAAGGTAGCAAAAAATGTTCATATCACCATCGGTGGAGGAACATTTATCATCCAAAATGTTTGGCAATCTGAAGGCCAAGGATCTGATTTCTTGTTGGGCAATGACTTTATTCTCCAACAAAGATTCATTCAGGATGAAGAAGCAATAGGCTTCAGAAAAGGAGAACGGGTGTTCTGGGCTGACCGACTCACACAAACAAAAAGTGTGGTAGGTCCCGGTTTTACTACTCAGTATCAGAGATTGCAATAGAATAGTGGTGATCTTACCCCCTACAAACCCAAATTCGAGTCCATACTCCAAATCAAGCAACAAGAAGAATTACTTGTTGAAAAATCTTCTGAAGAAGAAGAAGAAGAAGAAACTAGTTTCATCCATGAGCATAACCTCAAGCACTTTCAGAATAAGCTTGAGTCTCAGAAAATTCCCACTCTTGAAAAAATCAAGAAACTACTCGAGCAGAATATCGATGTAGATCCTCAGAAGTTTTGGGAAAAAGACCCAGTGGTATGTGAATTAAGATTACATGACATGAATGCCATCTGTCATGTCAAAGCCATTCCTCAGTACAAAGAGGAAGATCAAAAGGAATTCAGAAAATATATTGAAGATCTCCTGAACAAGAGATTAATTCAACCTTCCACTAGCCCTCATCATGCTCCAGCATTCTACGTGAGAAATCATGCAGAAAACTTAAGAGGAAAAGCTAGAATGGTGATTGACTACAGAGATGTCAACAAGAAGACTGTCAAAGATGGTTATCAGATTGCTCAAGTAAGAGTACTAATCAACCAGCTCAGATGAGCTAAAGTCTTTTCGAAATTCGATGCAAAGTCGGGTTTCTGGCAGGTCAAGATGCATCCTGAGAGTGTCCCTCTCACTGCATTTGGAACACCACAAGGTCATTACAAATGGTTAGTAATGCCTTTTGGTCTAAAGCAAGCTCCCTCAATCTTCCAAAGAAAGATGGACAACATCTTCAAGCATGTGGCAGAGTTCTGCGTCGTCTACATAGATGACATCCTGGTCTTCTCCAAAAACAGAGAAGAACACATGAAACACCTCTATGAGGTAGTAAAGCTGATAGTTTAGCATGGAATTATCCTAGGAGAAAAGAAAATCTTCTTTATCCTCGATGAAGTTGATTTCCTAGGAATAAACATAAAAAATGGAGTGATAAAACTTCAACCTCACATCCTTGAGAAGATCTGGAAATTCCCAGATAGAATTCCTGATGCTAAGAGTCTAGAGAGATTCCTTGGTGTCATAAATTATGGGAGAGATTTCATTCCCAAAATCTCAGGGTTAACAGCAATGTTATCTCCTAAGACAAGTTCCAAAAGAAAATGGAACTTCACAGAAAATGATGAAAAAATTGTGAAGCAGATAAAAAATCTCTGCAAAAACCTCCCTCCTCTTCAACAACCAGAAGAGAATGATGAAATTATTCTCCAGACAGATGCGAGTGATAATTACTGGTCTGGTGTAGTTCTAGCGAAAGCGCCTAGAACTAACATAGAAAAGATCTGTAAATTTTGTAGTGGCAAGTTCAGCCCTGCAGAACTGAATTATCCCACAGGGGAAAAGGAAATTTTGGCTGTCAAGAAAACAATTTTAAATTCTCCAGCTTTTCTAGGAAAACCCTTTACTGTCCGCACCGATTGTGCTAGAGTAAAGAATTTCAAAAATTTCAAACTTGATAAAGCTGCTGATAGAGGAAGATTAGCAAATTGGCAATTATTTCTTAACCAATATGATTATAATGTTGAATTAATTGCAGGAAATAAGAATTATCTTCCAGATGCATTGACCAGAGAAATGGCAATGTTCAGCCAAAGAGATGACTACGAAGGTCGTAATCCCAGAAGCAGAAGAACTGGGAAAGAAAAAGAACCTGAAGAAGATCCCAAAGAAACCAAAGAAAAAATTCTAAAAAGGTTTCTGCTAGGCCCAAAGGCTTGGCCTCAACTGATCAATCCCAGGGTAAAGGATTGGCTAGCCCGTCTCAAACGGCAGACGGTAAAGGCTCATCAAGACCGTTGATGGCTGCTGCTTTGCCAAAAAAGCAGACCAACTCCAACTGGAGTTATAAATGTTTTTAATTATGAATTAAGAACTTTTGATACTCCTGTGTTCAGAACTGGCAGGAGATTAGCTTATCACCAGAAGGCAATCCTGGACAATCTTTTATTTGCCTTTCAAGAAAGAAGCAGTGGTCTGATGTTCCCAGCTCTCTTTGCATTAGCTGAAGAACTCTACGAGAATGGTAGGCCACAGTTTGAAGAAACTCATACACAGCAAAGTGCTGTAAGAAAAGAAAAAATTCACTTCCTTGAAAGTCCTGAAAGTGCTAGGGTCCCGATCATGGCACTCAATGAATCAGAATGGCATGAATTCCATAATCTGATAGGAAGACATAATTCAGAAGACCTAGTTCCTCCAACTCTCTTTATTGTTTCAGGACCATATGTTGGAAGGTACCTAGTCAATGTTCAGAGTGAACATCCTCAAGAACACAAGCTCTGGCTTGTTGAAAATGGTTTTGTCCATAATTTGTGGACTAAAACAAATGATGATCTGAAGGGTTTGCCACCTATCATTGTCAACACAGTCAAAAATATAAGAAAGAATGACTGTATGCTTCGTCTGAAGTTTAGATCCACTCCTCCAGAATAGAGTCAGAAGACAAATGGTGAAGTTGAATATATTCCTCCCTATCATTATGTAAGAATTATTCAAAGAAAATATCTTCAACCAGCCTGTGTAGGGTACAATGGCCAACCAAACTCAAGCATCCCATGGATGAAGGCCATGACTCTAGAATACATCAAAAAGATCATCTCTGAAGATACCCATAATACCTTCCTGGCAGCAGGAGAGAAAACCATTATCACTGCTTACGATCATCCTAACGTAGTCAGCAGTGACCTATTCCTATCTCTCACCAGAAAAGAGATAGATTCGACTATGGCATGCATGCACTGGGTGGAAAAACTTGAAACTGACAACCACTAAAAAATGTATGTTGATACAGATGTCGAAAATAATGCTACTACTGTTAGGATGGCCCAGACAGACAACAACTCCTTTGTCTTTGGCTACCATTCAGAAACAGACGAGAATATGTAGCATCACGGGTGAAGCTACAGGTGAAAGAAGAAAAACACCAAAAGGGCAACTGTAGCACCTTTTGACTTTTTAAAAGATAAAGGCTACTTTTGCTTTCCAAAAAGGAAGGTAAGAAACACTTCACCTGCATGCTTTTGCTTTTCTCCATCCGACCTCCACCAGCAGGAGCACTCAGAAAAGCAGAAGTTCACGGAGTTGTCCTGTATATTTATTAGTTTGAATTCTAGTTTGAATTCCGCTCCCTATATAAGGAGCTTTAAGTTCCATTTGTAAGGCATCGGAAAATTGAGTAGAAGAGTCTTCTCTCAAGAAGTAAGAAAGCCATAGTAAGCAGTGTGCTTTTCCTACCTGTTCAGTGTACAATAGTGTGCTTTCATTACAAGTAAGTACCTGTTCTCATTCTCATGGATAGCTAAACAGCCTTTTGCTGTTTACCTGAGAATGAGGCTCTGGATTTCTAGCATGTATTTCTGTTGAATAAATAAAATAAGGATTACCCACCCATTTTGTCAAGAGTATCAAAATTAAATATCTTTAACCTGTTTGGCATTATAGCTATCACTATCTGTTTCTTAATTTCGCATTCCATCTATAGCTATCACTATCTGTTTCTTATACGCATTCTGAAGTTTGAAAAGTTTTTGCCTACCAGAAAAAACCAGTTTTAAAACTAAGATTAAGACAAGAAGCAGTGATTCCGCCTGTTAAAGTATCCGCTAGGCAGGAAGCCGTTAGGAGAAAAACTTGGGCATGTTGAAGGCTAGTCTTGTTTTCGTTTTTGTTTTTTAATAAAGTTTCTATGGAAGACGAGATCTCTAAAAATTCAGGATAGTATAGGAACTATCCCTTTTTAGTCTTTTCACAAGAAAATAGTAAGATACATAAGTACGTGTGCATTTGGGCATAATACTTAGGATATCTGGGTAAACGAGAAATAGCCCTAAAATTCTCAAAGGTTACACTCACCGTTGTGCAGCATCTCCTCCAACTAGGACCTCTGTACCTCCCACAAGAGGAGATATTTTCACAACTCAAAACCAAGAAACAAAAAAACCTTCCATTTATCTGTACCCCCAGCCACTAAACCCAAAACATTCGCAGTTCCATTTTAATGGCTGATAAAATGGCTCTCCCTCTTCTCCTCCCTAACCCACCTCCCTCCTCCTCTAAAACCTTCTTCCCCAACCACCACCAAACCCAAAACCCCTCTCAGCCACCACCATTACCACCACCTCCACCCCCACCCATCACCCCAATTCTCCAAGAGCTCCTCCTCCACCCAAACCCCTCAACCCCTCAATCCCAAAACCCCTCTTACCGCAGAACCCGCACGCGCATCGGCCGCTCGCGTGACTCCAACCGCGGCAAGCCTTGGTCCCACCACCGACTCTCCTCCCAAGGTCAGCATATCCTAGACTCCTTTATCAACTCACCCTTTGATTCCTCTAAGCTAGATGAACAGCTTCATAGTCTAGTTGAGTTGCATAGAGTTGAGTTTGGGTTCAGCATGGACTCTTTGTCTTTGGATGTTCTGGGTATTGTCAAAGGCTTAGCCTTCCACAAGAAATTTGAGTTGGCTGTGAGTGTGTTTGAGTGGTTTAAGAAACATGACGACTGTGAGTCCATTTTGAGTGGTTCTGTTGTTTCTGTGGTTATTAGCATTCTTGGTAAGATGGGCCGGGTTTCGAGTGCTGCTTCTCTGTTTAGAAGTTTACATAAGGATGGGTTTGCTCTTGATGTTTATGCTTACACTTCTTTGATTACTGCTTGCGCTAGTAATGGGAGGTATAGGGAGGCTGTTTCGGTTTTTAAGAAAATGGAGGAAGAGGGTTGCAAGCCCACTTTGATAACTTACAATGTGGTTCTGAATGTGTATGGGAAAATGGGTACTCCTTGGCATAAGATTAAAGCTATTGTTGAGGGTATGAAGAGTGCCGGGATTGCCCCGGATTCTTATACTTACAACACACTGATAACTTGTTGTCGGCGGGGGTCTTTGTATGTAGAGGCTGCTGAGGTTTTTGAGGAGATGAAAGCAGCAGGGTTTGCACCTGATAAGGTTACGTATAACGCGTTGTTGGATGTTTATGGGAAGTCTCGGCGGACTAAGGAAGCAATGGAGGTGTTGAAAGATATGGAGCTTAATGGGTTTTCTCCAAGCATTGTGTCTTACAATTCGTTGATATCAGCTTATGCAAGAGATGGTTTATTGGAGGAAGCAATGGCCCTGAAAACCCAGATGGTGGAAAGGGGGATTAAACCTGATGTTTTTACCTACACCACCCTTTTCTCGGGATATGAGAAGGCTGGGAAGGATGAGGCTGCAATGAGGGTTTTTGACGAGATGAAAGGTTCTGGTTGCAAGCCAAACATTTGTACCTTTAATGCCCTTATTAAGATGCACGGTAACAGGGGAAAGTTCACTGAAATGATGAATGTTCTTGAAGAGATCAACACATGTAAGTGCAGCCCGGATATTGTTACTTGGAATACACTTTTGGCAGTGTTTGGCCAAAACGGGATGGACTCAGAAGTGTCGGGAGTGTTCAGAGAGATGAAGAGGGCAGGATTTGTTCCTGAGAGGGATACTTTTAACACTCTAATCAGTGCATACAGCCGATGTGGTTCTTTTGACCAAGCTGTGGAGGTGTATAAGAGTATGCAAGAAGCAGGAATTACTCCAGACCTTTCCTCATATAATGCTGTTTTAGCAGCATTGGCTCGAGGTGGGCTTTGGGAACAGTCTGAGAAAATACTTGCTGAAATGAAGAATGGTCGTTGCAAACCCAACGAGCTTACGTATAGTTCTCTTCTCCATGCTTATGCCAATGGGAAAGAAATGGAACGCATGCATATTCTGGCCGAAGAAATATACTCTGCTGTAATTGAACCCCATGCTGTGGTCTTAAAGACACTTGTTCTAGTTTTCAGTAAAAGCGACCTCTTGTTGGAAACAGAACATGCCTTCTTGGAACTGAGAAAGAAAGGGTTTTCACCTGACATAACTACGCTGAATGCCATGTTATCAATATATGGTCGGAGGCAGATGGTTTCAAAAGCAAGTGAGATCTTGAGATTCATGAATGAGATGGGTTACACTCCTAGCTTGACAACTTACAATAGTGTGATGTACATGTACAGTCGCTCTGAAGATTTTGAGAAATCTGAAACTTTTCTAAGGGAGATTATGGAGAAGGGAATAAAGCCGGATATAATTTCCTACAATACTGTTATCTATGCTTATTGCAGAAATGGTCGTATGAGAGACGCTTCCCGGATATTCTCAGAGATGAGTGCTTCCGGGATTGCTCCAGATGTAATCACTTACAACACCTTTGTCGCAAGTTATGCAGCCGATTCATTGTTTGTTGAAGCCATTGATGTGGTCCGGTACATGATCAAGCATGGATGTAAACCCAACCAGAACACATACAACTCCATTGTAGATTGGTACTGCAAGCACAATCGACAAGACGAGGGAAAGAAGTTTGTTGACAACCTTCGCAATCTTGATCCACATATTGCTAAGGGGGAGGAATGCAGATTATTAGATCGTATTAGAAATAAATGGTCATAGTTAAGTTTCCTTTTTGAATAGGTTGGCTGGTGGATTGGCAATTTGGCATGTTTTTAGCCATAGATACTTTTATACATCAAGTCCTTCCGCACCTCCTTTTATGCTCATGTTGTATCCTGTTTGGGCATGGAGATGAGAATAGGTCATGTGAAATGTTGTTGTTCTCTGGAAGGCAGTAGCTGCAGGATATTGTGAATATGTTGTTGTATACGATTTTGTTCAATATATACGGTCTGCTGCAGCTGCTGTATAGATCAGCTGAGAAGAAGTAGTGGGATGCTGAATAACTACTTCAAGGTATGTACAATTGACTCTTCATCAATCTTAGATTGCCAATTTCTGCAGTTTACCTGTGGTTGCTGTAGGATGTAGCTTGTTTATATTGATATTTGATAGTTATATTGTGCTGCAGTATCTGATCAATGTAACAAATCAATGAAATCATTGCATGACCCTTATATAAGAGAAGTTTTTTAACAAATCTATTTGCTCTTTTGTCTGATGAGTTAGACCGATGGTTGTGAGAAGAACTATGGTGGCTTAAATAGATAATCATATGCATTCATCTCCGTCATTTGCATAATTGCAAGTAATTTGGCATATTGCTATTGGTGAAAAACTTATGCATATCTTGGCCACGTAACCAGAACTTATGCATATCTTGGCCACGTAACCAGAACTTATGCATATCTTGGTCACGTAACAAAGAGAATACACACACGCAATACAAAGCAAACTTGCTTCACCAGGTGAAATGTTAGGCATAATTTGAGTTCTCTTTGCGGGACTGTAATTAATTTAATCCAAACACAATCATTACAATGCCTGTCAATACCTTTCTCAACTAGTGTACGACACATTCTCGCAACGTTTATGTAACAACTCCGTTATCCGTTGTATCAGATTCGTGTCATTTCGGGTTCGGATTGTGTAAGATTGATATATCTATCAGCACAATTTATAAAATTGCTCTCTTGTCACACAGAGCAATCATACTATGCCAATTTTGAAGTCTTTCTCCCCTTGTTCTCCGTATCACGGATCACATTTCCTTAACCGCAAGTCATGACTCATCACGTAAATCACGTTCTTACCTCATCAACCACAAGTCTGGACAACCCAACGTCCACGCATGCAAAACGTGCCAATTGTCCACTAAATCCAAACGCCAGCGAAGCAAAACACCCAAGCATGAATTGCATGCAGAAAAAAGATAATCATTCATCAAATTTTCTGGATAGGACCGCGCAATACGTAAGAACTAGAACAATTATTAATACCAAAGAAAAGGAAAAGAACAGGAAAAAAAAAAAAAAAGAGAACCAGGAATTTCAGACAGCGCAGAATGAGTTGGTGGTGGGCAGGAGCCATAGGAGCTGCAAAGGTAAGTCATCCTCCACAAACCCATCGTTTATTTCTTCGATTCATTCATATTTTTGATATTTGACTTGTATCCGTTATCAGAAGAAGTTTAATCTAGACGATGCACCTGCCAAGTACCAGAGCGTGGCCCTGGTACTTGGGGTCACCGGAATCGTCGGAAACAGCCTTGCTGAGATTCTTCCACTATCCGACACTCCCGGCGGACCATGGAAGGTCTACGGCGTGGCCCGGCGGCCCCGGCCGCAGTGGAACGCTGACCACCCGATTCAGTACATCCAATGTGACCTCTTAGACTCCAAACAGACAGAGGCAGAGCTCTCCCAGCTCACTGATGTCACTCACATTTTTTATGTGACATGGGCGAGCAAGCCAACTGAAGCTGAGAACTGTGAGGCTAATGGCAAGATGTTGAGCAATGTATTGAATGCTGTGATCCCAAACGCGCCGAATTTGCAGCACATATGTATGCAGACGGGTCGGAAACACTACTTAGGTTCGTTTGAGATGTTGGGGAAAATCCAACCCCATGAACCTCCATATCACGAAGACCTGCGGAGGCTTAATGCCCCCAATTTTTACTATGTGATGGAGGATATTCTGTTTGAGGAGGTGAAGAAGAAGGAGGGGCTGACATGGTCTGTACACAGGCCGGGAGTCATATTCGGGTTCTCACCTTATAGCTTGATGAATGCGATTGGGAGTTTGTGTGTTTACGCTGCGATTTGTAAGCATGAAGGGCAGCCGTTGAGGTTTCTGGGGAGTAAAGGAACTTGGGAAGGGTTCTGGGACGTGTCTGATGCGGATATGATTGCTGAACATGAGATATGGGCAGCTGTGGAGCCTTATGCCAAGAATGAAGCTTTTAATTGCAGCAATGGGGATGTGTTCAAGTGGAAGCATTTGTGGGGGATTCTGGCTGAGCAGTTCGAGCTAGTGCCTGCTGGAGTTCACGAGGAGTTGAGTTTTGAGGAGATGATGAAAGATAAAGGGCCAGTGTGGGATGAGATTGTGAGAGAGCATGGTTTGGTGCCTAGCAAATTGGAAGAGGTAGGGAACTGGTGGTTTCTGGACATTATTTTTCGGGTTGATTCAAGTGTGGACAGTATGAACAAGAGCAAAGAGCATGGTTTTGTTGGCTTTAGGAGCTCGAAAACTTCCTTTGTTTCTTGGATTGACAAGATGAAGTCTTTTAGAATTGTTCCTTGATATGGTTGTGGCCAAGTTTTTGTTCTTCATTTTGCTTGTTTATCTGGTTTTGCTGTTGCTGCTGTTGTAATTGTTTACTTGTAGTACTGTAGTAGTAATTGCAGACCTTCTTGTTGAGGATTTAAATGGAATTGCATTTGTTTTGTGTGGAACCTAGTGTTGTGACAGATTGCTGAAGCGTTTTTTGAAAGTGCATCTTATTAACGGATTAACCCTGACTTTCTCAAAGTCTTACATTTTCAATAAGTTTTGATCAGGATGAAGCAGAGCAACTAGAATACTTCATTAGAATTTCACAATATAGGTTTAAGTTTGGTGTAAAAACTGATATCAAATTTTTTAAACCAGAAAATTTACTGTTGTTTGCAAGCATTATATTATTCCTTGCATGTCTTTCCAAATTAAAGGATCACCCTTTTAGGGGAGACACACACAGAGCTTTAGTTTTTCACCTTCTAGCAGCTTCCTTCTTTTTCCATGTGCTATCTATGACACAGTAAAAGGACGATCATAATTATTTAACCCTACCTGAATAATTCATCAATCAATGCCGAACCAGAACAATCCCAATGGAGTTAAAACTTGGACAGACTAAAAAAGATCTCATCTTATGATTCTTATCAGATATGCTCCTGACGCCATGTGCTTCAGGAACAATATCAATCATAGCCAAACCAGTTTTCAACTCAAGTATCAGGATGAATAAATGTATACAGAGGAACTGAAGTAGTTCAAGAAATGTACTGTTACTGTCAAATGCGGCTGTCCATTGAAATTCAGGAAAAATCATCAAACCTGAAAGACAATTCAGGCAACTTGGAAAAAACGTAAAAACCAGAAAAATAGAGGGTAAAACAAAGTAAATGCTTCTGTAACATAGTACTCATTAAAACAAAACCATATTTCAGATAATGCTCGACTTGTAGCGGTTCTAATCTTCCGACCAGAAAATATGTACATTTTATGCTAAGCGATCTCTATAACCACATAGGATACACTACATCAGTATTTCCTACAGTCCCAATTTGAAGTTCACATCAAGCTAACCGTTCATTTAGAACAAGTAGTTGAACAAATTCAATTGTGACCTGCTCTTGTACATCTCTTCAACTTACAGTGGTAAGAATCATCAACAATTGAAACCAACACAGATTCACAAAATTCCAGGCCAAACTATACAGAAATGCAGCTAAGATCTCAACGCCAAGTCAAAACGCACAAAATCACACCGATCTAAAATCCACCAAACACAAACACATACACTTTCATGCACATACACATTTATATAACGCACAAATTGATTCATAACAAAAGCAAACGCAGAAAACCAAAAGAGAGAGAAAGAGAGAGGATAAAAACGCTGACGTTTTGAAAATCGTTTAGGGAGGTAGAAGCAGCGAGCATGAAGAACGAGCATAAGGCAGAGGGAGATCCATAGCTGATTCTGGAAAGCCCAAGGATGCTGTTGCTGAAACTAAGACCACGTAATGACGGCCGCGAATCTGAGTCTGTCGGCGGTGGTGAGAGTGAGAGGAGGGATGGCCGGCGAGATTGTTCTGGTCAGTTGGCGCCGGAAGTCGTCCTCCGTGATGAAGAATTTGGGGAGAGAGAGAGGCATGATGAAATTCATTAACTAGGTTGGCAAAATTGTAATTTTTTTTAAAACTGGATAAGTAAGAATAAAAATTTGTTATCGGGGCAAGTGAGTTAATTTTAGTTTGTTTTAATATTTTTGAGTAAAAAAATGTTATAAGATAACTTCAGCTGAGCATGTCAGACTTGCTGGGAACGGAGGAGTTTGGGCCTCTTCTAGGCTACTGGGTCTAATCTGGTGGGCTTGCCTGTCATTATTATTATTATGTATTAGGCCTATTAATGGGTACCCGATTTGTTTATAATAACGAATATTTTTAAAATTTTAATAATTAAATTAAATTTTTATCATAATACTTCATGAAATATTACCAAAATATTGTATATTTATAAGTAATAGGTATTCTTAATATTTTGGAAAGTAAAATTGTATTAATACAAAAATAATATTTAATTATTATAAAAAGGGACCGGATCATTAACGGATTGGATCAACCTAAATCCTTTAAATAAATGGATTAACATATCCGAACCATTAGAGGAACAACGGATCAAATTCTCAATCTGAACCTGTTCAATAACCACTGATACGGGGTGGATACGGATCAATATCTGGTCCATTTGCAGGTCTACATGTAAGATAACTATTACAACCCTTTTTCCCTCAAATTACATAAATTGCCACCAAAGGAAAATGTATTAACCTACGCTAATTTACCTGTTGCCAAAAAAATAACAGTATGTTGTGATGCCCTGGAAATTAGTATTTATTTTCTGAGGATTTTCCGGAATTAATTTTATGTTTATTGGACGGTTTCGTGGCTCATAGACGAAGCGGAAGTGTTTCGGACGAATTTTTATTCGTAAAGTGTGGAATTAGGGGGGGTTTCAAGGTTGACTTTTGATACGTTGAGATTCTCCGAAAACTTCCTTCACGAAAGTTGTAGAGCGCGTCGATACGAGTTCGTGGATATGTGGAATGCGGAAATCGGAGTTCGTATGAGGAAGTTATGGCTATTGGAAAACGTTTCCATTTTAGTATATAATGGGAAAATCAGAATTTTTATTCATTTTTCCCATTTTCCTTTTCCGGAAACCACTCTCTCTCTCTTCTCTCTCGTCCGCCCCTTCAGAAACGAAAATCTTCGACTAACCCGACCCGGACCCGGCATTCCGACCCGGTCGGAGCTCGTATCTCCGGCGACCTCTTCCGGTGAAACCAACCCAGAACGATTCGCCTCCTTGCTCCGGTCGTCTCTGTTGTGGTCTCTTACGACGATTCTCAGTCTCGGTGGCAGTTCAAGGCGGCACAGGTTGAAGAAATCGGACCCGACCAGAAATCCATTTTCCGACGTCGGTAAGGCTCCGAGTTTTCTTGGTTGAGCTCAGAACAACCTCGCCGATCGATCCTTGGTGGTTGTTTGGATCGATTCACGTGAAATTTCGATCAACTCGGATTGGATTACTGTTCACGACTTGTGAGGTAGTTTTCGATCCCTTAGGCTTGTTTTCTGACTTCGATCCAGTTATGAAAGTTTACAAACATGCTTAGATGAAGCTTTTTGATGTTGGGAGTTTTGTGAAATATTGAGTTTTGGCCTGCGGCGGTGCGCCACCGCCTGTGGCGGCGTTCCGGCTGTGTTCCGGCCACGTATGGGACTGTTTCTGGTATTATATGTCTTCTACTCGTCGATACGAGCGTTTCGATATATAATATGCTAATTTTGGAGTTTGAATGGATTTGTTATGATTTTTGCAGTTTCATGCCGATCGATTTATTTGATCCGTGAGGATTCGAGCGTCCGATCGACTTGTGGTTTGGTCACATCGATCGTGAACGTATTCCGGAGACTTTGGGAGGTCTCGGATGTGGTTTTGCCTCGATTGGCGCCACTTTGGGGATTTAGTTCAAAACAGGGGTTTCAGACTTAAATCATTTGTGGATTGTTGCTAAGTTGAACCGTATGTGATTAGGTGCTTGACGAGGTATCCTTGGACGGTTGTTTTGTGGACTGGCTGCTTTGTTCTGTATTGAAGACGCAGCAGGAGTTTCAAGGTGAGTAAATCTCACAAGGATCCTTATGAACAGAAGTACCATTATTGTTTTGGTGTTAATTAATTAACTGCAAACTATAGTTGGTATTAGTAGGCATTCCTGAGTGAATGACTATATATATATATTTAGATGAAATATATATATCCTTGTGAATGATTGTGATGAATAATAATATGCATGATGGTGTTCATATTATTGTTGAATGCGACTTTTCAGGAAACAATATTGTAGAAAAGATGTTTTCTATTGTTTGAAAAGTATTGAGCTTGATGTTACATTCTTGAGTCAAGCGTGACTCATTTTAGATGTATTGGTCTTTGTACCAAGGGTCACAGATGGTGAGCAGGGATTAGGAAAGCCGAAACTTGATGTTTGTAACGTTTTTAGGTCAGATGTGACTTACTTAACGTTGACCTTAAGACCAGATAGGGTCTAAGAAGATCTTATGTCACAGATGGTGATAGATCACAGATAGTGACAGGTTGCAGACGGTAACCTTAATGTTTGATTTCGTGACCAGATGGGGTCTGAAGATCATGCGTCACAGATGGTGAGCAGAGGTAAGGAAAGCCGAAATTAGATAGTTGTAACGTTTTAGGTCAGGTGTGACTTACTTAACGTTGACTTGAGACCAGATAGGGTCTTAAAAGTATGGGTCGCAGATGGTGACCAACGGTTGGTTCTAAGACCAGACGGGGTATGGAAACCAAGAGTCACAGACGGTGATAGGTTGCAGATGGTGACCAAAGATTTATATGTGTTATGAGCCTAGTTACCATATTGTCTTTGAGTTATGGAATTAACTGTGACTATAGATGGTATTAGTGACATTTCTGAGTGAATGATTATGTGTGTACATATATATATTATGGGATATATATATATATATATATGCATATGTATTCATGTATTCGTGGCATTTCTGAGTGAATGATTATGTGTGTACATATATATTATGGGATATATATATACATATGTATTCATGTATTGGTGGCATTTCTGAGTGATTGTTTATGTGTGTACATATATATATTATGGGATACATACATATACATACTTATTCATGTATTAGTGGTTTCGTGGTGAATCTGTGTTGATGTGTTGTGTGTCTAGGTTAGACAGATTTGTTGTTAGTACATCATGGGGGCTAGCGGGGAGCTATCTGATGCTCATGAGTACGTGTTTTTAAAAGGGAGTTTCGGGGATTCTTTCTTTTAAATGTCCTGGGAGGACTTGTTTATCATATTTAATTGTCAGAGCTTCAATTAATATGACTTTGTCACGGGGTGACTTGTATTCGTTTCTTTTGGGAAAAGAATGTGCTGTTTTGGGAAAATAGGGTATGTTTTCCTTATTCTCGAGTCGAAAGGTTTTCCTCGTGTTTGGCGTGAGTTGTGCGGGCTTTTATCCCGTGATATTGTGTGAGTTGTTTTGAGTTACTCATACGGCCTTGCAAAAGCTTACCGGGTTTGTTGTGTGGGAACCCGGTACACCATTCCAACGGTGTAGGGGTTATTTCTGCAGGTCAGGTTGATCGTGGCTGATGCTGAGGTAGCGTGCTTGCAGCTTAACGGTAGTAAGTCAATTTTGTGACCTTACCGTCATAGAGACTTCCGTTGTAGTGAGCTCTGAGGAGCATTTACGTTTATCTTGTTGTTGACAATTTAATTCGTAAGCTTGTGTAATATATAACTCTTTGGAGCGAGTGTATATTAACTTTGAGGGTTCAGGGCATCAATATATGTGTAAGTTTAAGGGAAAAAGATTTCAGGTGCTTTGTATTGATGACTGGACGTTCACGCATATATAATTATGGGGTTATATATCGATTTATTGTGTATAAAATCAGGGGCGTGACATATGTATTCCGTGATTAAAGCTCTTTGCATTATTATTTTAATTGTAGGTTTTGTAATCCCTAACTATAAATCATGCAAGTTGGTCTATTTTTTCAAATTCAAATGGGTTGATTGCTATTTTAAATGAACCAAATATGAAGCAAATTTTGCATATCTTTTTTCTTTGGATTATAGATGGTTCACATCAACAATTACCATCAATAGTAAGAATCAACTAACTTAACTATATGGGGTGAGAGAAAAAACCCTAGCCGCCTGCTTGGGTGAGAGAAGAGCACGACTTTTGCCTAGGCTTTTGCGAGCTTGCTCTCGTCCGGTGGCGCTCCAGCATCAGCGCTGGCTCTGCCTCGCCGACGTTGTGATGCTGCCGGACGGGTATTGATGGTTATGGTCCTTTTGGCTTTGAGGCTAGCTATTTTCAGGTTGCCAGTGCTGGTCGGTGAGGTCTGGTCGTCGTTCTCTGCGCTAAGCGACCGTGGGTACCGAATCAAGGACGACGCGGTCGGCGTGGGTTGGTGATCCAGGCAGCGGTGATGGCGTCTTCAGGGGGTTTCCGGTGGCGGCTTGAAGGTTGGGATCTATCGGTTGGACCCAAGTCTGGCTGTTTTGGTGTCTTCTCTGTGGTGGCAGCATCGCGGTGGTGGTGATCTTCCTTGATGCGGGCGGCAGTTCCTCGATCACGGTGAGTTGTGGTGGTGGGATCGTCGTTGTGGGCGTGCGGCAGGTGCACAGGGAAGTGGAGGCTAGGATGGGCTTCTCCAGGCTGGTGTGGGCCTTGGATATTGCTTTCTTTTGGGCCAGTTGGACTGTTGCATGAGTTTTTTCTTGTTTTTTTGTTTCAATAATTCCCTTATTGGGTGCTATAGGCCTTGGCCTTGTATACCTTGTTTCTCTAAGACGTTACAATGTGCCCAAAGATCAGTACTGATGTACACCATTAGGGTCTTAGGCGGATGTACTGTTTTTTTGGTGTTGTAGCTTATTAGTGTTCAAGGCGCAGTAGTCTAGGCTAGTAGTCATTTTTTATGTGCATTCAGTGCACTACTTGAGCAATGATTGTAATATGAGGGGTGTTTGTACCCTTCATGCTTGACCGAGTGAGGTCGTATGATTTTATATCAATGGATCAGTCTTCCGTTCCCCTCAAAAAAAAAAAAAAAAAACTAACTTAACTATATGATTGAGATTTTGGAGAGCATTTTTTACAGTTTTTTTTTTAAAAATCTTTTTTACTCTTTTTTTTTTTTTTCTGGTGCACTCAATTTATTCAATGAAAGGTTATTGAGAAGTTAATTTGTATGATAGTTTTTATTAGTTTCATACCTACCACAGAGGTTTGTACGACTATGAGGTTAAACCATCCTTATTATACCTGGGCTAACTTGAGGAATTGGGTAAAACATCTGACTTTCAGGTGACAAGTAAAAAAAAGTATATGACTATCGAGTTCTAAAAATTTTAACGCCTAATTTTTTTTATGCTATGATTTTCATTGATTACCTATTTTATGTTTTTTACTTTTTTTTTTACTGTGCACTCAATATATTCAATGAAATGTTACAAAGAAGTTAGTTCGTACAATGGTTTATTAGTTGCATACCTACCATATATAGGTTTGTTCGACTATACATCTATACCATACCCATTATATCCAATTACCCATGCTAACTTGGGGAGTTAGGTAAAAAACCTGACTTTCAGGTGACAATTAAAAAATAATGTAGTAGGTATGACTTTCAAGTTCTAAAACTTTAATGCCTACTAAATATTTTTTTAGAGAATTTTTTACCAACAGTCCCCGACAAATGGCTGACTCTGAAGTTCGGTACATTTTTTTTTCAAAAAAATCAAAACAGTATATGACTTTCAAAATCCAACCTACTTTTAGTACATGGCATCAATAGCAACATTAACTTTATGCAATTATTCATTTTTCAAAGAGTAATTTAGTATTTTTCATTTCTCTTTGATTCGGGCCAAATTTGGGTTCCTTCTTCTTCCTTCTCCTTCTCCTTCTTCTTCTTCTTCTTCTTCTTCTTCTTCTTTTTCCTCCCTCCCTCCCTCCTTCCCCGATATCAAGCTTTGACTTGGACACCTAAATCTGGGTACCCAAATCTGATTTTCTTCTTCTCATCCTTTGTGATGCCCCGGAAATTCATAATTATTTTCTGAGGATTTTCCAGAATTAATTTTATAACTATTGGACGGTTTCGTGGCTCGTGGATGGAGCGGAAGTGTTTCGGGCGAATAATTAATTGAAGAATATGGTTTTAGGGGGGTTGCCAAAGGTTGAATTTTTATTTGTTGGGATTCTCCGAAAACTTCCTTCACGAAAGTTGTAGAGCGCGTCGATACGAGTTCGTGGACATGCGGAATGCGTAAATCGGAGTTCGTATGAGGAAGTTATGGCTATCGGAAGAAGTTTCCGTTTTAGTATAATTATGGAAAATCAGAATTTTATTTCATTATTTCATTTTCCTTTTCCGGAAACCTTCCTCTCTCTCTCTCTTCTCTCTTGTCCGCACCTCAGAAATGAAATTTTCAGACTGACCCGACCCGGACCTGGTCGATCCGACCCGGATTTTCCGGCCAACTGCGGCGGTCTCTGGTGGTGAAACTTGGTCAGCTGGTTCGCCTCCTCCGTCCGATCATCCCTGTGGTGTTCTCTAGCGACGAGATCTACCGGTTGCGGCGTTGCAAGGCGGTACAGTTAGCGTTTTCGGACCCGGTCGGAAAACACAACTCCGGCGACTTCATGGCTTCAATGATTCCTTGGTTGAGTTCAGAATAGGCTTCCTGATCGATCTAGGGTGTTTTTTTCGATCGATTTACGTGGAAATCGGTTCAACTCAGTTGGGATTACTGTTCACGGCTTGTGAGGTAGTTTTCGATCCCTTAAGCTTGTTTTCTGACTTCGAGCCAGTTATGAGAATTCACAAGCATGGTTAGATGAAGCTTTTTGATGTTGGGAGTTTTGTGAAATAATGAGCTTTTGGCCGACGGCGGTGCACCACCGTCTGTGGTGGCTTTCCGGCGGTGTTCCAGCCACTTAAGGAACTGTTTTTGGTATTATATATGTTCTACCCGTTGATACGAGCGTTTCAATATATAATATGCAAATTTTGGAGTTCGTATGGAATTGTTATGATTTTTGCAGTTTCATACCGATCGATTTATTCGAGCGTCCGATCGACTTGTGGTTTGGTCACATTGATCGTGGACGAATTTCGGGGACTTTGGGAGGTCTCGGATATGGTTTCGCCTCATTTGGCGTCACCTTGGGAATTTTGGTTCGATTTAGGGTTTCGAACGTTATCCCTTGTGATTCGTTGACTGAATGAGAGCTGTAATTCCTTAGGTACGTGACGTAGTACTCCTTGGACGGCTATTTTGTGGATTGGTTGTCTTGTTCTGAATTGAAGACGCAGCGGGAATTTCGAGGTGAGTAATCTCACAAGGTTCATTAATGAATGGAATACCTTTATCGTTTGGTGAGTAAATCTCACGATATTTGTTATGAGTAGGATTGATATTTGTTATGAGTAGGATCGATATGTGTTATGAGCAGGATCGATATTTGTTATGAGTAGGATCGATATTTGTTATGAGCAGGATCGATATCTGTTATGAATATGATTGATATTTGTTATGAATATGATTACCCTATTGTTTTGGAGTTATTAGGTTAACTACGACTATAGTTGGTATTAGTGGCATTTGTAAGTGGATGACTATGTATGTCTATATATATATTATGGGGTATATATATATATACATATATATTCATGTATTAGTGGCTTCGTAGTAGATCTTTGTGATGATTGTCATATGTAAAGTTCGTGTAGAAATATCTGTGTGAAATCTATGTGATGATCGCTATCTATGTGATGACCAGCGATATCTATGTGATGATTAGTAAGATGATTGCTATCTATGTGATGACCGGCAAAATCTATGTGATGATCGCTATCTGTGTAATGATTGGCGATATCTTTGTGAATCTATGTGTTGATCCTTGAAATCTATGTGATGATCAGTAGGATGATGTAAATTTGGGTGATGACTGGTGGAAATCTGTGCGATGATCAGTGTGATGACTGCTCGGTAGCGGAGCTGAATTGTTATTAAGTTAACAAAGATAGAGAGGACTGCTGTGATGGTTGGGGCTACCTACAGAAGTCGTCAGAGTGTGGGACTTCGATGACTACCTTGTCTTGAATTGCTTGACTTAATGTGACCTCCTGAACTAATTTATATGCAGGGGTTACTATGAATTGTTTTGCTTATTTTGTTATGTGATTGCCTTGATTTCTCCTTGATTGTATTGATTGATGGTTTGATTTACATTAGGAGCCATAGTGGTGATGAATTGTACTCAGTGGTGAGGATAGGAAGGTGATTCATTATTTTTCACCTTTGATGTCATGTTGATGACAAAAGCTCCTAGGGGGGGGGGGGAAATGGGAATGAGTGTGATTTTGGAATTCGCCGTAGTGCGTTAGGGTGGTGTCAAATATTGCTTGAGGAAGTCTTGTTTGACCGAAATTTGTGTAATTGGTTTTGAGTTACTCATACGAGCTTGATAAGCTTACCGGGTTTGTTGTGTGGCAACCCGGTGCACTATTCAATGGAATGGTGTAGGGGTTAATCCTGCAGGTTAAGGAAATCGTGGCTGAAGCTGAGGTGGCGCTTTTGCAGCTTTACGGTAGGAAGCTATCTTTGTGACTTTACCGTTGATAAGGACTTCCGTTGTATAGTTACTCTGAGCTGCATTTACGTTTATTTTGTTGTTGACAATTTAATTCGTAAGCATTGTAATATATAACTCTATGGAGCGAGTGTATATTAACTTTGAGGGTTCAGGGCATCAGTATATACTTGGTTTAAAAGGGAAAAAAGATTCCAGGTATTTTGTATTGATGACTGAACGTTCACGCATGTATAATTATGGGATTATATATATCGATTTTCTTGTGTGAAAAATCAGGGGCGTGACATCCTTATTCTTCTCCTTCTCCTTCTCCTTCTTCTTCTTCCTTCTTCTTCTTCTTCTTCTTCTTCTTCTTCTTCTTCTTCTTCTTCTTCTTCTTCTTCTTCTTCTTCTTCTTCTTCTTCTTCTTCTTCTTCTTCTTCCTCCTCTCTCCCTCTCCGATATCAAGTTTGATATGGACACCCAAATCTAATTTTCTTCTCCTCCTCCTCCTTCTTCCTCCCTCCCTCCATCCGTCCCCGATATCATGGTTTAGTTTGGACATCCAAACTTCTTCTTCTTCTTCCTCCATCTTCCTCCTCCTCCTTCTTCTTCTTCTTTTTTATTTTTATTTTATTTTTTATCAATCCTTGAAGTGACGGGTTTGCCTTTACAAATTTGATCAAAATCACATTGACTAATGGTATATGTAACGGCATGTACATATTTTTGATCGAGATTACAAGTTCATGTACCGTTTTGATTGTTTTGAAAGAAAATGTATCGAACATCGGAGTCACCCATTTTTCGGGGACTGTTGTTAAAAATTTCCCATTTTATTATGCTATGAGTTTCATTGGTTACTTGTTCCAAATGTATGACATTAGCGATGTTCATGGCTATGAAGTAGGTGGTTTTATGCCATGAATTTTTTTCAATATCTTGTCAGAAGTTATAAAGTCTTAATTAGATGCCTCACACCTATGTCATTTATTGGCTACCTATTCTAAATGTATCTTATTTAATGCCATGGCTATGAGATAAGTTGTTTTAGAGGATCTTTAGAGCATCTTTAGCAATGCTAGCCATTTTGGGGTCAAATTGTATCCAAAATAGCTAAAAAGTTATTTTAGCTAGTCACTTTAGAAATACGTCTGCATCAATGCTCTCTATTTTAGCAAGTTTTGAATTTTTGTTATTTTTTAAATAAAGATTAAATAGTTTAAATGCATTTATAAATGACATAAAATAACTCAAAAAGAATATTTTAAATTATAGAGAGCCTAATCTCACTTTCTATATTTAGGAGCGAGATAGCTAAAAAATAAAATGAAGAGCCACTTAGAGCATCTTTAGCAATGCTAGTCATTTTTTAGTCAAAGTGACTAAAAAGTCATTTTGGCTAGCCACTTTAGGAATACGTCTTCGTCAGTGCTCTCTATTTTAACTACTTTTGAATTTATATTATTTTTTAAATGAAGATTAAATAGTTTAAATATATTTATAAATTAAATTAAATAACTCAAAATAAATGTTTTAAATTATAAAAAGTCTCATCTCGCTCTCTATATTTAGGAGCAAGATAGCTAAAAGTTATAATAGAGATTCTACTAAAGATGCTTTTAAGAGTCTGGTGCAGCTGCTAAAATAGATAAAAAAACCAAACATGTTCTCCAAAATAATGAGGATGCTCTCCTTATGCTGATTGTAATCTAGGGTTTAGGTTCTACGTCACCCCCTTGTATTATGCAATTTCAATATTCAAGGCTTGAGGGCAGCCGCACTAGCCCACCTTAAAATAAAAAAAAGAGCCAAAATAGAGAGTACCCTAAAGATGCTCTTAGCAATGCTAGCTATATTTTAGTCAAATTTTGGCTAGACAATTTTAAAATACAGCTGCATCAATTCTCTCTATTTGTTTGCTCAAAAATCGTCTTAGCCACGTGTCATTGGGCCGAGGGTTTCTTTGGCTTACCCGTGTCCTTTTGGTGTGGTGACATGTTTGCGGCCGTGTCAACTCGCGGCCGGAAGGCCAAGCGAGGTTTTGTTATGTTTGTAGATCTTGCGCCGATCTGACTTCTTATCAATTGATTGTGGGCTGAGGAAGGATCGATCTCGGCCGCGGGGTTCTCTCTGCTTTGGATGCAAGGATTTTAGCAAGGATCGACCTTACCTAACCGCAGTCTTCGTGTATTGTAACTCAGTGAGTTAATGTGAAAGTGAGGTGACGATGATTCTTTTTATGATTTTCTCAATATTTTCATAAAGGAAGTAACGCAAAGTAGACAACAACAAATAAATAGCATAAAAGAAAGTGTAGGCAAAGTAAAGAACAAGAATGTAAACGGCGGGAAATAAAGTGTAACAAAGTAACAAGCAAAAAGATAAATTGCTGAAATGTAAAGAATGGTAATGTAAAGTGAACGAAAGATAAATACTGGTAAAGAAAAGAGATAAGATAAAACTCTTAAAGACTGATACTAGCTTGTTGTTGAAATGTTTTAATATATTGAGATACAAGTATGAAGTCGAAGACCACTAACAAGATGCGTAAGGTCCTCTTTATACTAACTGATATATTACTGAATAAAGAAAAAGATACAATCTTGGCTATAACTATCGATCGAGACCATATTGATTGCATGAATTCAAGGTTGAGAATCAATGCGCGGTTACATGCATTTTGAATATAGCAACTGCTAACTTAGGACTTAAAACTCATAATCATGCATTTAATTTACGCGGCTTTTAAATATCCTAATTCATTTTAACACCCGCATCTAATGGCCTTTATGCATTTGACTAATACCATTTAATCGGGGTCATTCATTATGCTTTGGGCATTCAATACCGATTATTCATTATGCCGTGCCATTCAACTGCGGTCCCAACACACTTCATGCATTAGATTCACATAAATAGCTATTGTGTGGGCCATGTATACATAAATACTCTTTGTGCCTGACTCACCAATCTGCCACGTGGACCTTGCCAAATTTAGGTTCAAACATAGCCCCCAAAGTCCCTTGAGCTTCGGCGTAGATGTCGAGTGATTAAAGGACTAAATGTCTGGCACGTTGCTGATGTCAAGGGCCCCCAAAGTCCCTTGAGCTTCGCTTCTTGCCTAATGTTGCTGATGTCTTTCAATGTCTGGCACGTTTTCAAGCTCATTACTCCATGGTCAATTAACCATGGTTCAATATACCACTTCATTCAAGTGCATTCATTTCTATTGCTGCGGCCATTTATCTGCAGTTATTTGCTAGCTGCAATCATTCAACTGTTATGGTGAACTTCAGCTGTTCTCTTGAATTTAGTAGATTTTGGTTTTTCTATTTCAGCTTTATTTCCAATAATCATGTTAACATGCATAACATCTTGAATTAGATAATCATCACCCTTGACCACATTATGTTCAGTCAACTGACATTCCTCAGCTACAAGATTAAGATCTTTAAGTTACAGATTGTTGAAGTCGGCTTACTTTTTGAGAATCATATCAACCTGCATAGTTTTGTTAAATGTAAACTGTAAGTATGTTGGACAATCACCATTCAACACATGTCTTTCCCAAGGCTACTAGGAAATCAGAAGTTGCAAAGCACTTGGAGAGTATTTCTCCTACTTGTTCGGAGGCTCAAAGGAAATTAAAGAAGATCGCTAATCTTGGAGTCCGGAATATCATGGAGAGGAAATCAAGGATGATAACTCTCACTGATCTTGAGATGAAGGTGTCTTTTAATCCATATCATTTTGCATGATTCTAAATTGATATGAATATCTCATTTGATTTACAATGCTTTCAAAATGCATATCCGATTGAGATATTGATCACGGTTAGAAAAGATTTGATTGCATATTCAAAACAGTTTAAAACCTTTCCATGTTTATCTTATTCGGTGATTAAGAAGAGATTTGATCAATGGGGAGTCTTGCTCCTCTATATAAGGTTTTAAAACTGATTTATGAGTAGAGTTTTTTTTTTCTTACAAAAATTGTTCTTCTCTGAACTGCACATGTTTGTTCAAACCGTTTACTGAAAAACTGTCATTGCTTGTTTCATGTATTCTCTTGCATAAACTATCACTTTCATAATTCACTCTCAAAGATCAGTGAGACAATAGAGTGCAAGGAAGATTGAAGATTTATTTGCTAAAATGTTGTGTTGATCTAGTTAGGAGTTAGAACAGTTGTAAAACAAGTTAGCAGTCGGCTAATTGAAAGTGTTTATTATGAACAACACTACTTGTATACTATAAACTCTATTGTTTCATATTGGATTGATTTTTCGTGTTGGCTACGTGAAAAGCCATGCAGTGAAGTTTTCTCAGTAGAGAGGTTTACACTGCATTAGCAATTCCTGTGTACTTCTTGATAAGACCATTATATTATCAAAGCAGTCTATCAAACATACTGCACTAGTGTTCTATTTGGTACTTTCATTTGGCATTAGAGCGGGTTCTAGAACTTTCTAGTGATCCCAGGGAAAATGGAACATTTTCGTGATAGGGCTGCTGGAGGATCTGTCAATAGTCCTCCCTAGTTCGATGAGGGTTGTGAAAAGTACACACAATGGAAGATTTACATGAAATCTTATCTATTTGCACAAGATTAGCATGTTTGGAACATTGTTGAAAATGGCTGGAAGACTCCGATGGTTTCTAGCAAAGGTGAAGGCTCTTCCATAAGTATCCCAAAACCAAGGAAAGACTGGACAGAAGAAGAGGTGCGAAATCTTCAAGCGGATTTCAAAGCCAAGAATAGCATCTTCACAACTCTATCTGAACGAGAAAAACTGAGGATAAGTCATTGTGATACTGCTAAGCAAGCTTGGGATCTGCTTTAAACAACCTATGAAGGTAATAAAAAGGTACGGGCTCAAAAGCTGCAAAGTCTGATTTATGAATTTGAAACTATGGCTATGGGGGATGATGAGACAGTAGATGACTTTCATGGTAGAATTCTGAAAATTGCTGGTCAGTGTCGTAGCTTGGGAACACCATTTGAAGATGACAAACTTGTCAAGAAAATACTGAGGGCCTTGCCTTAAAAATTTCATTCCAAAGTTACTAGTATTGAGGACTCTTTTGACATTGATGTATATCCACTTAACGAGCTTATCGGAAATCTCAAAACTTATGAGATGAGACTGAAGCCTGAGAAGAAAAATAAGGGTGTGGCTTTCAAGGCAGTTAAAGGAGTAGAAGAGGAAGATAAGACACTGGATCTTGCCCTATTGACAAAGGGATTTAAAAGATTTCTCAAAAACAAGAACTCATCCAGAAATCCTAATACTCCTAGGAAAAACTCTTATAATGGCAGTAGCAGCAGTGACTACAATGGCAAGAGTGGGAAAGGAAGCTTCAAGGGAACTCACTCAGAAAAAATAAGTGTTATGAGTGCGGTGGCTATGGTCATATCTCTACTGATTGTGGTAATGGGAAAAATGGAAATATCAACAACAAATCTCTTCTCTCGACCAGGAGTGATGATGAGTCTCAGGAAGTAGAAAATGTGCTTTTGTGTCATCACTTCAACCTGATTCAAATAGTGACGAGGCTTTATCTGATGATGAAACAAATGTCCGCTGTAGACAACTCTACAAACCTTCAAAGGCAACTCTACTTAGAAACTTGAGTTTGGAAAACGAAGTTGAATTTCTGAGAACTGAAAAAGAAAAAGTGGAGCACTAATTGAAAACCTCACAATCTGCATGGAAACTGGAGAAAAGCAAACATGTGAGTGAATTAACAGACCTACAAGGTGACCAGGAGTCTTCCACATGGAAGGCTGAAAAGACTGAGTGTCTCAACAGGATAAAAATTCTAGAACTGGAGTTAAAGGGCAACAAGCATTGAACCTGGAACTGTTGGCTAAAAATGAGTCTTTGCAAGATGAGTTAAAATTGACTCAAGAAAGGTTCACCAAGTTCAATGTCAGCTCTAGTTCCATGTCTAAATTGCTCGGATCAAGAAAAGCTCCTCATGACACTTGTGGGTTAGGATACACTGGAGAGTATTCCAAAAATACTAAGTTCGTAAGAGCATCAACACCATCTATGGAAAAGAAAGAAGTCTCCATTGATGATCATGTCACAATTATGAAGAATCAAAGGAAGGTCAACTAACACCAAACTATCAGGTAAAATTTGACCAAGAGTCCCCCACTAGTCAAAACAGGTACGCAAACTCTAGAACTTTTATTCCTACTTGTCATCACTGTGGTAAGATAGGCCATATCAGACCTAGGTGTAATGAAAGGTTTTCAAACTCACAGTTTTCTCAATAAAAATGTACTGTTGAATCCCTAAAGTGTGAGCTTAAAGAACAAAAGGAACTCATTAACATATTAGCTGAAATAGTCTCTAAGAAAAGCTTTCAAACTGAAAGAAGAAAAGATGTCTGGACCAAGAAAAGCTCAACAAAGTTCTCACATTGAGGCAACTTGTTTTGTAGCCTTGACTGCATTAGCAGACAAGCGACGAGATTTTTGGTATGTTGACAGTGGCTGCCCTAGACACATGACTGGAAACAAAACCTGGTTTGCTTCATTTGAGGATGAAAACACAACTGGATCAGTCACCTTTGGAGATGGAAGGAAAGCAAATATTCTAGCTCGAGGCACAGTAAACACTCCAGGTATACCTAATCTTAAAAATGTTTTATTTGTTGAAGGCTTAACTGCTAATCTGATCAGTGTCAGCCATTTGGCTAATGACTATGAAGATGTGTGTTTTAACCAACAAAGATGTTTGGTCTTAAATCAGAAAGGAGAAGGTATCATGGGAGGTAAGAGATCTTTTGATAACTATTATCATATTCGAGCTAATGAATCTTTCAGCTTGCAGTCCTGTCTGTCTGTAAGATCCACAGAGGAGACCTTTAAACTTTGGCACATAAGGATGGGACATGTAAACTATCAGGACTTGCTGAAGTTATCTTCCAATCAATGTGTCAGAGGTCTGCCTAATTTAAAAGGCAAAACTGACAAGATATGTGGGGATTGCAAGATTGAAAAGTAAACCAAGGCACCTCACAATGTGGTGAATTCTGCAACAACCACAAAGGTATTGGAGCTATTACACATGGATCTCATGGGACCAGCTCAATCTGAAAGTATTGGAGGTAAGAGCTATATGCTAGTAGTTGTGGATGATTTCTCAAGATACACATGGGTAAATTTCTTAAAAGACAAGACTGAAACATTTGAGTCCTTTAAAAATTTAAGTCAAAAATTGATCATTGAAAAGCAGTCATCCAATACTAGCATAGTGAGAGTAAGGTCAGATAATGGTACTGAATTTAAAAATGCTGCTTTTTCTAACTATTTTCATGAGCTTGGTGTGTCACATGAGTTCTCAGCTCCAATCACTCCACAACATAATGACATTGTGGAAAGGAAAAATAGGGTACTTTTGGACATGGCTCAAGTTATGTTACATGCTGCAGGTTTAAACACAAACTTTTGGGCCGAAGCTATCAACACTGCATGTTATACAATAAATAGAGTCTTCTTCAGACCAGGTAATGATCAAATAGCTTATGAGATGTGGAAAGGTAAGAAGCCAAATGTTGGATACTTCCATGTTTTTGGAAGTCCTTGCTACATTTTACTAGATAGAGAGCACCTTGGTAAGTTTGATGCTAGAAGTGGTGATGGTGTTTTCTTGGGATATTATATGAATAGTAGGGCTTATAGGATTTACAACAAAAGAACTCGAGTTGTTATGGAATCCATTAATGTCTCTATTGATGATCATTGTATGAAACAGGAAGAATCTTTTGCAGATGCAGCATCCACCTCTTCCTCAGTTCTCTCATACCAAGCAATGAAGTTCCAGTTGGTGAAGAGGAGCTCACTGATAGTATTTTTAAACCAGCTCCAACAATGAGAAGAAGTTTCAAGCAAGTTCAAAAAGATCATTCCAGTCAGGACATTATTGGTAATGTAACTGATGGACTGACAACTAGAAGGCAAACTGCAACTCAGGTAAGTCAAGATGAGGTAAGTCGAGGAAATGCATTATTATGTTTTATCACTGACAACCTACTAAGTATGAATGTCATATCTCATTTTGGTTTCGTGTCTTTGATTGAACCAAAAAATGTGAAGGAAGCCTTGTTGGATGATCACTGGATTAGTGTTATGTAGGAAGAACTGAATCAATTCACTAGAAATGATGTATGGTACTTGGTACCTCGACCTAGTAATTGCAATGTCATAGGAACCAAGTGGATCTTTAGAAACAAAAGTGATGAAAAGGGAAATGTGGTCAGAAATAAGGCTAGGCTAGTAGCTCAGGGGTACTCACAGGTCGAGGGTCTTGATTTTGATGAAACTTTTGCTCCTGTTGCACGATTAGAGTCTGTTAGATTACTTTTTTCTGTGGCCTGTCATCTCAGGTTCAAACTGTTCTAAATGGATGTCAAAAATGCGTTTCTCAATGGAATTTTACAAGAAGAAGTATATGTGGAACAACCTCAGGGTTTTAAAGATCCACATCATTCTGACCATGTGTACAGGATCAAGAAAGCCTTGTATAGACTGAAGCAGGCTCCACGAGCTTGGTATGAATGGCTTTCCACTCATCTTGTGGGAAAAGGGTACACGAGAGGATCAATTGACAAAACCTTATTTGTAAAACACGTGAAAAATGATCTTATCATTGCTCAAGTGTATGTTGATGACATTGTTTTTGGTTCTACATCTAAATATCTTGTCAATGAATTTTAATCAGTCATGGAAAGTGAATTTGAAATGAGCATGTGTGGTAAGCTAACATTTTTCCTTGGATTGCAAGTCAAGCAACTTGATGCAGGTATCTTTCTCTCTCAAACCAAATATGTTGAGAATATCATCAAAAAATTTGGCCTTGAATCCAAGAAAGTGGTTAACAATCCCATGAGCACCACTACAAAGCTAAGCGAAGATCCGAATGGGAAATCAATTGATTCCACACTCTATAGAAGCATGATTGGAAGTTTGTTGTATCTCACTGCCAGTCAACCTGATATTTCCTACAATGTAGGAGTGTGTTCTCGATTTCAATCAAATCCCAAAGAATCACACTTGGAAGCTGTCAGAAGAATTATCCGATATATTTCAGGTACAATTAACTATGGTATTTTCTATACCTTTGACACTAATGGGGAAATTGCAGGATACTCTTATGCTAATTGGGGAGGGAACTTGAAGGACAGAAAAAGCACCTATGGGGGATGCTTCTTCATTGGCAATAATCTGGTTGCTTAGCATAGTAAGAAACAGAATTGTATCTCCCTATCTACTGTTGAGGCTGAGTATGTTGCAACTGGGAGTTGCTGCATGCAAATGCTTTGGATGAAATAAATGCTCTATGACTATGGTATTCCCCAAGGTAAGTTGTCTATCTTCTGTGACAACACAATTGCTATTAACATCACAAAAAATCCTGTTCAACTCTCTAGAACAAAGCACATTGATATTCGATATCACTTTATTAGGGATCTAGTTGAGCATAATATACTTGAGTTAAGCTTTGTGCCCACTGAAAGTCAGTTAGCTGATCTGTTCACAAAGCCACTCGACACTGCAAGGTTTGAACAATTAAGAAATGCTCTGGGGATATGTTCTAAGTATTGAGGCACTATAATAGCTGTCCACTGTTGAAAGAGAAAATTGTGATCTTAGTGTACTTTGACCATTGTCCTTAGTGAATTGCCCATATGTTCAGTTAAGTGTCCATTGTTATCCTATCTTATTCTGGGCAAATAATTGTGTACTCATGCTTAGTCACTTAATCTGGTACTTTGTTATGCACTTCACTTATAGCTTTATGTGGTGGCATGTTTCTTGTTACTTGTCAAGAGAGAATCAGTAAAGTAGGAGAACTACTTAAAATGCTCAGATGGTGCATTCCCTCTTCTCACAGTAATCGGGTCCTAGTTGTGGTGAACTTTCTAGGATTTGTAAGAAACGAGAATGGATCACTTCCCCCCCCCCCCCCCCCCCCCCCATCCTTCAAAGTAATCAAGCCCTGGTTGTGATGAACTTTCCAAGGTTTGCAAAAAACGAGTTGGTTGGTGACCTATATACATCTATTGTGAAAATACGAACAACAACTAGAGACACTCTCCATGGAGCATCCTTGTTATGCTTAGTACCCTAAGATCATCTGGTCTGGGAGCTACTGGGATGTGTCTTGCTACATGAGTTTGTGTTGTTACAAAGTAAAGAAGTCTATGACTCATCTACATTAATTTCTTGGGAACAATGTTTCCTATCTCCCCTAGGAGATCTTCTAAGCCTGGTTCATATGTCAAGTTCTCGTTCATTCACTTCTCCTCTCTTTCACTCAACCTGTTTCTAAGCCCCATGTACTGCTTATACTCACTTTTGTCACAGGTTTACTTCTTAAGGTCTAATAATGAGTACCAATTCTATTTGTTTATAGAATACATCATGATTGATGCTATGCAATATGTTTCTTTCACTAAGTGATTTGTGCTCTCTGTGCTTCAACTATGTTATCTTTTCTCCTACCAATATGACCACTACATTCATTGCTTCGATACTTAGCAGGGGAATATATTGTGTGTGATATAATTGCAAATTACGGGAATCTATGTTTCTCTTTATCTCTCTCTCTTTGACTGCCATCTGGTTGAATTTCCTTTTCTTACTGGTTATGCATAAGTTGAGGGAGAGAAGTTATTTGCATGCGTATATCTCGGCATCATAACTTGTAATAGTTTCTCTCATTCTTGGAGACGCTATATCCAACTGGTCTGTCTCTTCGATTTCTCAAACCCTACTTGTTTGATATAAATACCATCTATCATATCTCTCTCGGATTTCACTCTGGTTTGTCTAAGTGTGCAGGTTTTTTCTTCTCTCATCATGGTTCGCACTAAGATCACCTCACCAATTGGTGGCCACCGACGTCTTCCTCCTCCAGAAGAGGGCCGCCAGGTCTCTGCCAGAGCCGGGGTCCTACATCCTGGCATGCATCGTGAACAGAGCTGGAGTCCTCCTCCTTCCTCTCGTCCATCTTCTCATCTTCCTACTGAAGCATCTTCCTTTGCCATGCCTCCTCCGGTCTCTCTGAACAGTCTTCGTGACAACTTCCTGGTGGCTGACTGGCAGATCGCTTGCCTCACTAATGACATGGATGATATGCACTCTCTCATAGTCCGCACTCACCACACTCTGACCAACCTCCTTAAGGAAGTCTGGAACATGCAGCGCCACCCTCTAGGGTTTGGCGCTCCTGGTCCATCCACCGACGTCAAGGAGGAAGATGCACCGGAGACCAGCACTGCTTCTATGGATAGCGAGGAATTTCAAGACACCATGACCAAGCTGATGGAGGATTTTGACGTGGCTTCCCATTCAAAGGGGGAGAAGTAAAAAATTTCATTTCTTTTTAGTTTTTCTTTTCTGCATTTTAACTTTTAATGAACAATATTTATTTACCTTGGTTTTGGTTTGTAAGTGCATAAGCACAGATTATTTGGATGCTTATTTTCATTATTAGGTATTTATATTAGTTGTATTTATATTAGTGGCTTGGATCTGGAAAAGGATGGAAACTGATTCCTTAATCCAAGTAGCACCTTTTTGTTGTTCATGATTAGTGGATATATGTGAAATCTAACATGCAGGAGTACAAAGATGAAAAAGTCATGTGTTGAATGGGAATGCCCAAAGAGGGAGATTGTAAGTATGTTGGACAACTACTATTCAACACATGTCTTTCCCAAGGCTACTAGGAAATCAGAAGTTGCAAAGCACTAGGAGAGTATTTCTCCTACTTGTTCGGAGGCTCAAAGGAAATAAAAGAAGATCACTAAACTTGGAGTCCTGAATATCATGGAGAGGAAATCAAGGAAGATAACTCTCATTGATCTTGAGATGAAGGTGTCTTTTAATCCATATCATTTTGCATGATTCTAAATTGATATGCATGCTTTTAATTGATCTGAAAATCTCATTTGATTTACAATGCTTTCAAAGTGCATATCCGATTGAGATATTGATCACGGTTAGAAAAGATTTGATTGCATATTCAAAACAGTTTAAAACCTTTCCATGTTTATCTTATTCAGTGATTAAGAAGAGATTTGATCAAGGGGGAGTCTTGCTCCACTATATAAGGTTTTAAAATTGATTTATGAGTAGAGTTTTTTTTTTTTTTTTTTTACAAAAATTGTTCTTCTTTGAACTGCACATGTTTGTTCAAACCGTTTACTGAAAAACTCTCATTGCTTGTTTCATGTATTCTCTTGCATAAACTATCACTTTCATAATTCACTCTCAAAGATCAGTGAGACAATAGAGTGCAAGGAAGATTGAAGATTTATTTGCTAAAATGTTGTGTTGATCTAGTTAGGAGTTAGAACAATTGTAAAACAAGTTAGCAGTTGGCTAATTGAAAGTGTTTGTTATGAACAACACAACTTGTATATTGTAAACTCTATTGTTTCATATTGGATTAATTTTGTGTTGGCTACGTGAAAAGCCACGCAGTGAAGTTTCCTTAGTGGAGAGGTTAACACTGCGTTAGCAATTCCTGTGTATTTCTTGATAAGACCATTACATTATCAAAGCAGTTCTATCAAACATATTGCACTAGTGTTCTATTTGGTACTTTCATAAACTCAACCATGCGATGTTCATTCTCGTCAAAATTTTTTTAATTTGGCCTACTATATTTTCCTCTACTTTGGATGATGGAGCAATAAGTGGCCTAGTTTCTGCTTGATCATCAATACACACGTCTTTCCTGATATGATTTGGATAGTGTTGCACATCACTCATCTGAGTGTTTTCAAAAAGCTCATCAAGATATGTCTTTGCTACTTTTCCATCATCCTTAGACGTGACTCCATTTGTACTCAAAAAGTTGAGCATTACGAGACGATGTCTACTAGGTCTTTTTTAATTATCTTGCTTATATCCTTACATTGGTCATAACACTTTGTCGAGTCACTTCCAATGTCTACTTGTTTCTCAACCATTAGATTATGAAAAACTTGTCGGTCATATAATAATTCTAGTAGGCCTTGTTGAAAATTCCATGCATATTGGCTATCCAAGTTACCATCATTGCTGTACAGCCCATTAATTGTTTGGCCGTAATTGTTATACAACTTGTTGGCTTCATGCTCATAACCATATTGGCCGATAGAACAACTTTGGTTACCAAATTGACTTACACAGCTGTTTTGGAGATCAAAGCCATGTTGAGATAGTATTGTGGGTTTTTGTGGATCCCAAGATGTATGACTATTTAAATCAACAAAACTTTGATACGTGTCAATTTAGGGGTCATCATTTGGCCCGCGGGCTTAAAAGCCCATGGGCGCCCGCCGACCCAGTAGGCAAAAGCCCGGCCCGGCCCACAGAAAAGCCCATCTCGGCCCTGCCCATTGGGCACGAGGCAGGGCTAGGGCGGAGGGTTCAAAGCCCATGCCCGGCCCGCGACCCGGCCCTTTATATGCCCATTAAAGTCCGCCCGAAAGCCCATTCAATTTTTGTATTAATATATTTTTATGTAGCTATATTGAATTAATTATTGCATTAGGCCATCTGTTTTTTTAATTTTGTATTTTATTTTGTTCAATAATTAACATATCATCATTTTTTCATATGTTTTTGTATTTTTTTAACAAAATAATATGACATATAAATATAATGGGCTAGGCCCTGCCCACCCAAAAAAGCCCGGCCCTAAAAAGCTCGTAAGGCCCTGGGCCCATGGGCGGCCCTGGGCCTTGATTTTTAAGAGAAGCCCGGCCCTGCCCGGCCCGAAAAATTATAAAATATATGTTTTGGCCCTACCCGGCCTGGCCCGAGCCCATTAATTTTAGGCAGGGCCGACCCTGCCCTGCCCATTGACGACCCCTACGTGTCATAGCTATATGGGCCATCATAACCATACAATTGATCTTGGCCATATTGGCCATTGTAATCATTTATTGAAATAGAGCTCGGTAGATTCGGCTTATAATAACTCATTAGTGAAAATACATAATATGTAATGTCTCACTAAATGGTCTAACATTCACCAAGTGTGGTCTCACTGGGCGTGCAAAAGGATATTCGCTCAAAAATTGTCTCAGCCACGTGTGACTGGGCTGAGGGCTTCTTTGGCTTACACATGTCCTTCTAGTGTGGTGACGTATGCCCGGGCGTGCCAATTTGTGTCCCAAAGGCCAAGCGAGGTTTTGTTATGTTTGTAGATCTTGCGCCGATCTAACTTCTGATCAATTGATTGTGGGCTAAGGAATGTTCAATCTCGGCCGCGGGATTCTCTTTGCCTTGGATGCAAGGATTTTAGCATAGATCGACCTTACCTAGCTGCAGTCTCCGTGCTGTGTAACTCGGTGAGTGAATGTGAAAGTAAGGTGACAATGATTCTTTTTATGATTTTCTTAATATTTGCATAAATTAAGTAACGCAAAGTAGACAACAACAAATAAATAGCATAAAAGAAAGTGCAGGCAAAGTAAAGAATAAGGATGTAAACTGCGGGAAACAAAGTGCAATAGAGTAACAAGCGAAAAGATAAATTGCTGGAATGTAAAGAATGGTAATGTAAACTGCAGCAAAGATAAATACGGGTAAAGAAAAGAGATAAGATAAAGGGTAAAATTCTCAAATGGTACCCGAATTATCACAAATGCACTTTTTGGTACCCATAAATTTTTAGAGAGTCTAGTGGTACCTGCACTATTTCTCCGTTAGCCCTTATAGTACTTCCGTCCATTATTTCGTTAAAAAAGCCTACGTGGCGGTCATGTGAGACTCAAGTGAGTAAAATAACAAGGGTAAAATGGTCTTTTCATTCATATCTAGAATTATGGTATATAGTATATTGAAGGTCTATAATTAAAAAGTAATTTGACACATAAAAAAATAAAAATAATACCCAATCCGTTCTTCACAATTCTCGGGTTACTTGGGGTAATTAATTTAAGTATTTTGTTTGTGTTTAGTTATTTATTATAAAAATTTAATATATATTCATTTGGTCAACTAATGAGATAATTTTTTCTCAAACAATTAATAGGATTAACCAGTGGAAGTAGTAAGTAAATGTAGATATTCACTAATTAAATTAAATTCTAGCTCTTTTTTTTTAACCAAGTTTAATTTAGTTTTATAAAAGATTTGTAAAAAAAATATTAAAAATAAGGTTTTTACGATTTTATCCATATTTTAACGGAATAATTGACAGAAGTACTAAAAGGGCTAACGGAGAGATACTACAGGTACCACTAGACTCCCTGAAAATTTACAGGTACCAAAAAGTGCATTTCATGATAATTCAGGTACTATTTGAGGATTTTACTCTAAGATAAAACACGTAAAGACTCATAATTGTTGTTGAAATGTATTGAGATACAAGTATGAAATCATGTACAGCGATTGGTCGAGGACCACTAACAAAGATGTGTATGGTCTTTTTTATAGTGAATGTTACATTACTGAATAAAGGAAAATATACAATCTTGGCTATAACTGTCGATCGAGACTGTATTGATTGCCTGAATTCAAGGTTGAGAATCAATGCGCGGCTACATGCATTTGAATACAGTAACTGCTAACTTGGGACTTAAAACTCATAACCATGCATTTAAATTTCAGCGGTTTTTAAATATCCTTTTTAATGCCCGCATCTAATGGCCTTTATGAACTTGACTAATACCATTCAATCGCAGCCATTCAATAGCGGTCACCAGAGAATCAATGCTCGGTTACATGAATTTGCATACAGTAACTGCTAACTTGGAACTTAAAACTCATAATTGTGCATTTAATTGCCTCGTCTTTTAAATATCCTGAATCATTTTTAACGCTGGCATCTAATGGCCTTTATGAACTTGACTAACACCATTCAATCCGGCCATTCAATAGCGGTCACCTGATAATCAATGTGCCGTTTACATGCATTTGCATGCAGTAACCGCTAAATTGGGACTTAAAACTCATAACTATGCATTTAATTTCCTCGGCTTTTACATATCTTGAATCATTTTAACGCCCGCATCTAATGGCCTTTATGAGCTTGACTAACACCATTCAATTGCGGCCATTCATTATGCCGTGGGCATTCAATAGGGGTCATCCATTATGTCACAGCCATTCAACCGTGGTCCAACGCACTTCATTCATTGAATTCATGTAAATAGCTAGTGTAGGCCATGTAAGCAAAAATACTTTGTGTGCCTGTCCAACTTGTCTACCACGTGAGCCTTGCCAAATTTAGGTTCACTATTTTAACTAGTTTTAAATTTATATTAATTTTTAAGTGGAGATTAAATAGTTCAAATATTTATAAATTACATAAAATAACTCAAAGAAAACGTTTTAAGCCGCATCTTGCTCTCTATATTTATGAGTATGATAGCCAAAAGTTATAATGGAGAGCCACTTAGGATTCTGGTGCAACTGCTACATAAAATAGATAAAAAAACTAAACATGCTCTCCAAAATAGCTAAGGAGCTAAAATAGAGAGTCTACTAAAGATGCTCTTATGCATAGTTAGTAATTTTTCATATTATACTCGAATAAAACATGTACTTATGTTTTTTTTTTCAAAAATACTTTCGTACTTCGTATTTTTAAAAGGGACTTGTGAAATTTTCCGTACTTTTGAAGTCCAAAGTATTAGGCACGTACTATACACAATTTTTACGCTTTTCCCAGTATTTTATACATATTATTGAACAAAAATGAATATAAATTAATATTTTTAGTTACAAAAATTAATTATTTAATTAATTAAAAATATTTTGCTGAAATTTTCAATGTACTGTTTGATAAAATGTCTGAATAATACACTTACGTATTTTTCGCATACTATACACGTCTCATTTTTTACTAACTTTACTCTCATTTTATTAGTTTTTTTTTTAATACCTTGTCAATATTTGTATAGTTTTAGATACCTCAAACCTATGTCATTATTGATTACATGTTCTAGATGTATGTTATTAAATATCATGGCTATAAAGTTAGTTGTTTTATGCTATAAATTTTTTTCAATACCTTGTCAAAAGATATATAGTTTTATATACCCCATACCTAAGTCATTTATTGTTTGAAGTAATGATAATTTCATTGATAAAAGCGCATGCCAAGAAGGTCATTACATACTCACTCATTGTCACATAGTCACATACTGATGGACAAAACAAGACTTTGTGGGGGAGCCACAGTGGTACATAGGATAGACCTATTACATTAGAACTTACGGCTCACTTATTTAAAGCGAGCCTATAACTATGTCAAAAAATTGCATAGTTTATAGGCTTTACAACCATTAAAAAAAACCTATATCTTCTCCTTGCCCTTTAAGCTAGGGTTAGGAGGTTTACCTAAAAACTGAACACTCAAGACATCTTCAGCGGGAACTTTCTTTGCTTTAGGAGGATTTTTGTTTTTGGCTCCCAAAGGTCTTCCTCTCTTCTTTTTTCCACCAGAAAGCTCTATTTGAACAGGTTTGGGCATCATTACCTCTGCAAGCACCAACATACCACCTGGTGTCTCTACTAAACCCAGAGATTTTGCACTGAACTTGGTAGGGAATTCAAACATTTTTACCTTCTTGGAGGGAGCAATAGGGCTTGTTTTGCCCTCCAGGAAATCAGACATCGAAAATTAGAGCTTTTTTGGAGAAGGAAATGACTGGTCTCTCTTTGCTTACAGGTCGATGTCCACGGGTACCAAAGCCAACTCATTGCAGTCAGTAGCCTGTCTTTTTTCTGCACTACTAATAACAATAGGTTTGCGTACCTTACTTGTCTTAGCTCCTCCAAACAAAGACCTTCCAACCGGCGGAAGAATAGGGGTAGTGAGACCTTGGAAGTGAAACATTCCATCCTTGAATTGATTTCCCGAAAACCCTAAAAATGATCCATTGAGCTATAGTTTTCTTGCCGCCAGTGATGGGGTAGCAGTGACAAGTTGAGTTGCAGTTTCACCATTGCATGCTTCTCCCTTATGATACACACGCTGACATGTCTTGCATTTTCCCACGAGGTTTTCAAAGAAGAAGTGAACCTCTTGCTCAATCCTTTTGGCGAAAAAGGGTTTCGAAATTGCATGTGAAACCCTAACCATAATCTCTCCAGTTGCATCAAAAAGCTTTTGGTCCAGTTCAATGAATTTAACTGCAACAGTAGCAACGTTTACAATAGTATTTCTTTGTTCATATGCCGGCGGCATATTTGTGATGCCAACCCAAAAGAATAAACCCTCCATCTCCACAGATCGCATAGACGATACTCCATCATATGCCTTATAACAACCAAAGCACGATTGAAACTCCATGGACCACCCATCAGTACCTTGTTTCTATCTCCTCGGAGGTTAAAGGAGAAAAGAAAACGATCCAGAGATCGCTGTTGAACATTAAAGCCCTTATTCAGCACCCAAATTCGGCGAAAATGCCGTTTCAAATTTGCAGCATTCATTAGTGTCAGAGGCCGGGCCAGAAGATACGACTGGGAGTTTCGCTGTGCTCCCCCCTTTGCCATGGAAGAGATGTCCACGACCTCATTGGTAGTGATAGCAAGAGAGGGAGCAAAGCTTTTGGTAACAAAATCAATGTTGGACATGGTAAATATGATAAAAATGAAGGGAGGTCTAGAGATTTGTGATACATAATCAAGATCTGTGTGGGAAGGGATTGGAAAATGATGGCAAAATGGTGACAACATGGTCGACGTAGGGTTTTTAGTGCGGCAAGGGAGGCCGCTCAGGGTTTTTTTTTTTTTTTTTGTCCCGTTTATTTTACCTAAGTCATTTATTGGTTACCTATTCAATGAGTAAATGCTAAAATTAATTATCAGTGATCATTTCATATTAGTCTTCACTATCCCAGAGATAAAATTTTGAATATAGGATAACAAGAAAAAATATTAAATTGGGTTAGTGGGAATAAAAATCTGTTGCTGGGCTAAGTGGAATAATTTTGGCTCATTTTGGGGCTTTTGGTCAAGGACACTTAATAATATATCAACACTCTACAATAAAGGTTTTGCTTTCGTAAATTGGGTGTAGATTGATAAGAAAATAAAATATGTATGCATTTTTCCCAAAACATTGGGGCTATATCTAATTTTCTCTTATGAATACCAAAGAAAAAGGAAAACATTTAGGGATCCAGCTCCTCTAAGTTAAGTTGAAGTTACGTAAATTTCATAAAATCACAATCTTTCGTTTAATCTAACGGATAGAAGAGTGGCCACCTAAATCAATATCTAAAAGGATTTTTTTTTTCCTAGAAACTGAAGTATTAAGTCACAGCCAAAAAATAATAATAACTGACGTTAACTTCGGTTATTGTTTCAGACTCTTGCATCTCATAACTCTTTGGTTTTGTTCTTCATGGTACTTGCACCAGCAAGGATAAATCAAACAAAACTTTTACATTTAGTTCATTCGCAATTGTCATACATAAGGATATCAATTATTAAACAAAGATCGAGTTGAGGAAATTCCACATACAGTGCTAGATAAACTATCAAACACTCCGACGTCCCATCGATGATTAATCCATATGCATATATGATTACAAAAGGTTAATTAGGCACCCATCATCTCCAAAATGAAGTGTGATACAAATCAAAGAATTAATAGAGGCACAGGTCATGGGCAAAATCCCTTTGCAATTGAAGGGATATTGGCCAAATTGAATTCATCCATCCGGCAGCAATGAAAACTCAGATCAAACATATATAATAAGTATTAAGTACCCCTTTGATCTTGAGAAACAGAGGAAAAAAAATCAAAAACTGAGAGAGATTAAAATTTACACAGTAGTTGGATCGTATAGGATTGTAGATCTATTAGATCTTAATTTTTGTTAACAGAGGTAATGCCTAATGCCAACGTACGTTAAAGCTAAATTGGTACTCCAAAAAAAAAGAAAAAAATTCACCAACGGTGTCTGAACACTCAGGGGACTTTCAGAATGAAACCAAAACTTACAAAGTTATCAATGTGATACTTGAACTCATTTTTTCGTATCAATGTCATACCTATGACCAATTTCCGTCACGGAGCCGTTAAATTTTGCACGTGCATCGCACGTGAGTCACTTAATGAAGACAAAACGACTTATTTACCCTCAATTTTTTTTTCCTTTTCTTTCTTTCTTTTTCTTTTCTTTTCTTTTGTTTCTTTCTTCTTCTTCTTCTTTTTCAATTTCTTCTTCCCCTGATTTGAATCATCAAGATTCAAAATCATCTTGCTCGCTCGTTCGATTCCCACTGCCTATCGCCGATCAAACACCACTGATGCGTCTCAATCCACCTGCATGCACCGCAAATGTTTATGGTTTCCCCCACTTCAAATCCTACAGCAAATTGAAGTTGTACACTAAGGCTTTGCCGCTCACTCCGAGTTCATCCCCGCCGCCGCCGACTTAGCCACCACCACTCTCGTTCTCTCCTCCGACCCAGGGGCGGATCCAGGAATTCTAGGGCTTGAATTTCTTAACAAATGAAAAAAAAATGGCTCAACACATCAGCAACATCCATGAACTCCATTCAAGTTTACACACAAATTCAGCAAACCCAACCCAAATATCAAATTCACGTTTACACACACACACAAAAATTCAGCAAACCCACAAATTCACATATACACAATTTCAAATACCAAAAACAACCCAGTACCCAGAAGGCCAGAAATCAAAAAGGGTTTAGCTAATTAGCTGTATCAATTTCAATTTGGGTTTTATGAATTGGTTATCAGAATACCTATTTACCATCAGTGATTAGGTATTTCGGTGGACTCACTGATCAAGCCATCAAGGGCCAAAGACAAAGCCAGAGGAGGAGGAGAATAAGATATGAAATCTGGAGTAGTAGTCAGTGGATTCACTGATCAAGCCATCAACGCATCGAGGGCCAAAGACGGAGAGGAGAAGAAGAAGAAGAAAAGAAGAAACCGAGGATGCAGAGGGTTAGGTTGCCCATTGCTAAAGAGGACGAGGATGAAGAAGAAGAAGAGGACCATGAGAAAGAAAGAGGGTTTTGCCGGAGATAGAGAAAGAAAATGGGCTCGATGGGCGCGGCGGTGGTGCTGGTTGAACTGATCGACCGGTGTGGTCTGATGTTGGTTGCGGTGGTGTTGGCAAGGAGAGAAGGAGAGAATAAAGAAACCCAAAAAAAGAAGAAGAAAGAAAAGAAAAGAAAAGAAAAAGAAAGAAAGAAAAGAAAAATAAATAAATAATTTGAGGATAAATCAGTCTTTTTATTTTCATTAAGTGACTCACGTGCGATATAAAATTGAACGGCTCCACACTATATAACTTTAGAGGAACTGGATCCAAACTTTAGTCCTTAAAACTTCAACGTATGCGGGTATTGAGCTCTCTAGAAACAAGGAACTAAGAATTTCAGACATCACATAATGAGTTGGTGGTGGGCAAGAGCTGTGGGAGCTGCAAAGGTACGTGATTCTCCACAAACTCATCGTTTGTTTCTTCGATACATTCATACTTTTGATATTTAATTTTTATCAATTATTAGAAAAAGTTTGATCCCGCCGATGCACCGCCCAAATACCAGGGCGTGGCCCTGGTACTTGGGGTTACTGGACTCGTCGGAAACAGCCTTGCGGGGATTCTTCCACTGCCCGACACTCCCGGCGGGCCATGGAAGGTCTACGGCGTGGCCCGGCGGCCCCGGCCGCAGTGGAACGCTGACCACCCGATTCAGTACATCCAGTGTGACCTCTCTGACTCTACACAGACCGAGGCAGAGCTCTCCCAGCTCACTGATGTCACTCACATTTTTTATGTCACGTGGGCGAGCAAGCCAACTGAAGCTGAGAACTGTGAGGCTAATGGCAAGATGTTGAGCAATGTGTTGAATGCTGTGATCCCAAACGCGCCGAATTTGCAGCACATATGTATGCAGACGGGTCGGAAACACTACTTAGGTTCGTTTGAGATGTTGGGGAATGTCCAACCCCATGAACCTCCATGTCACGAAGACCTGCCGAGGCTTAATGCCCCCAATTTTTACTATGTGATGGAGGATATTCTGTTTGAGGAGGTGAAGAAGAAGGAGGGGCTTACATGGTCTGTGCATAGGCCGGGACTCATATTCGGCTTCTCACCTTATAGTTTGATGAATGCGATTGGGACTTTGTGTGTTTATGCTGCGATTTGTAAGCATGAAGGGCAGCCGCTCAGGTTTCCGAGGAGTAAAGGAACTTGGGAAGGATTCTGGGACGCGTCTGATGCGGATATGGTTGCTGAACATGAAATATGGGCAGCTGTGGAGCCTTATGCCAAGAATGAAGCTTTTAATTGCATCAATGGGGATGTGTTCAAGTGGAAGCATTTGTGGGGGATTCTGGCTGAGCAGTTCGAGCTAGTGCCTGCTGGAGTTCACGAGGAGTTGAGTTTTGAGGAGATGATGAAAGATAAAGGGCCAGTGTGGGATGAAATTGTGAGAGAGCATGGTTTGGTGCCTACCAAATTGGAAGAGGTAGGGAACTGGTGGTTTCTGGACATTATGTTTCGACGGATTGATTCAACTGCGGACAGTATGAACAAGAGCAAAGAGCATGGTTTTGTTGGCTTTAGGAACCCGAAAACTTCCTTTGTTTCTTGGATTGACAAGATGAAGTCTTTTAGAATTGTTCCTTGATGTGGTTGTGCCCCAAGTATCTGTCCTTCATTTTGCTGTTGCTACTGTTGTAATTGTTTGCTTGTAGTACTGTCGTAGTAATTACAGACCTTGCTGTTGAGGATTTGAATGGAATTGCTTTTGTTCTGTATGGAACCAAGTGTTATGAAAGATTGCTGCAGCGTTTTTTGAAGTGCATCTTATTAACCCTGACTTTCTCAAAGTCCTTGCTACAATTTTCAAGAAGCTCAGAATGAAGCAGAGCAACTACAATACTTCATTAGCTTTTTACATTATAGGCTATAAGTTTGGTGTAACAATAATTTCAAATTTTTTTAAGAGCCTTGGAACTTAGGAAGAAACCAAAGGGACCCTTGTTTTTGTTTTTCAGGTACGCATAATTCATTAATCAATGCCAGACCAGAACAATCCAAATGGAGTCGTATGATGGCACAAAACTTGGACAGAAAACAAAGATCTCATCTGATAAGATGTGCACCTGACGCCATGTGCTTCAGGAACCATATCAATCATAGCCAAACCAGTTTTCAACTCAAGTATCAGTATAAATAATTTTATACAGAGGAACTGAGGAAGTTCAAGAAATGCACTGTTGCTGTCAAATGCGGCTGTCAATTTAAATCAGGCAAAATCATCAAACCTGAAAGACCAATTCAGGCAACTTGGAAAATGCGCAAAAACCAGAAAAATAGAGAAGGTAAAACAAAGTAAACGCTTCTGTAACATAACACTCATTAAAGCAATCATATTTCAGATAATGCTTGTAGCGGTTCTAATCTTCCGACCAAAGACTATGTACATTTTATGCTAAGCGATCTCTACAACCATATAGGATACACTAATCTGTATTTCCTACAGTCACTATCTAATTTCACATTATGCTTACAGTTCATGTAGAACAAGTAGTTGAACAAATTCAATTGTGACCTGCTCTTGTAGTATCTCTTCAACTCCTATTACCAAATTTTGGTTATGGCCGTATATGTCATAGCTCGGAAAGCAGTAGAGCTAACTGCTCATCAGATACCTTATCGTCAATGCATGCTCCCAATGCTGCAGCAAGTCTTGCAGCCAACTGATGCTTACACTGGATAAGAAAACAAAGTTAAGAGTAAGAACAACATTTTTCTTGTTTAATTTCAGCAACTATGAAGTAACAAGCAAGAGAGCATTCTTACACAAAGCTGCTCTCCTCTGTTTACAATGTCATAGAAGAATGAATAACAAGCGCAATAGTGTTCAGCAAAACAAAAGTATTCCTCCTTCCTTCGGGATTCTCCTACAACCTAACCAGAAAACACCAAATAAGATCTGAGATTCCAATCTTGTTTTCACTTCAGTAAATTGAGGGCCAACTGAGGGAAGCATTAAAACTGAAGGATTTTAGCTTTTGGCATTCTGACAAGATTGGTTAAAAAGCTATGATAACTCTATATATAAAATCCTCACTTGTACAATAGAATGTAATAATCTTGAACTAGTGAGTCATTTGATATCAAAAATCACTTCTTTTTCCTCTTATATGTGTATAGCTAATAATCCAATCTAGCAGTTTCACTATACCATATTAACTTATCTACAGAATTGAAATCTGCCCATCACAAATTGACCCTTAAACATCTGGTCCAAATCAACATGATTCTCTGCCCTGATTTGGTTCCAATGAGTGACCAAATTTTTCAACCAAAGTCCAAATTGACAAGTTCACCCCATCAAAATATACACTACCAAAGCAGCTGAACACCCAAATGTTTTATTTTAATTCTGATATCACCTAAATTTTACAGCAAAAGAAGTAATCTCCATCACAAATACATTAAATCCTTCAAGGGGCCAATCCAATATCCAAATGACTAAAATTAGTAGAAACCAAGTAAACCCAGAAGCTGATTTGAATAGAAGTGAAACCTGAAATATAGAACGTCCACTGGGCTCACCGAAAATCCTCTTGACACCTCTTTGATCGACTATCCTAGTCGCTCGCTCCAAGTTCTTACCAAACAAGAAATGCAACCTGAATTTACAGCAGCAAACATTCAAATTACACCCATTTGCGGAAATTTACAGCCTTCTCAAAACAAGTAATTTGATAGGGGCACTAACATGGAAAGCTGTTCATCGGTCACTGCTCCATTTCACAAAAATCAGTGTTATTGTCTTGTAACTTGCAACAGTGGGAAAAGAAAAATGAAGAGAAAAGGGTTTAAGAACAAGGGACCTGAACCAGCTGATTCAATGGCCTTCCAGACTGCCTCTGCAACCAAGCTACTTGCACTCATATTCTGATTATTCTCAATTCAAACTGGGTTTGATGATAGAGTTTGGGTTAACTCAAGAGCTAAGCAAATGTTGCAGGAACCTCTACGGACGAGTTAACTCTAGCCCGCAATTTTTGGGAAGCGAGGTCGTTTTTGTGGAAGGGTGAAATTAAAAAAGAAAATTGAGTAAAGTATAGAATTGGAATTTTGTCCGTTAGGCCAGCTAACCAATATGTCACGACTCATGATTTACTGAAACTAAAAAAATTGAGATACGTAGCAATAACAAATAATAATAATTATTATAATAATGACTTTCATTGCATTCAATATAAATGTTAAACTATCGAGCATTGTTAATTTTGTCTTGGAAGTCTATTATATAGAACTTTAAAGAAGATTTTCTAAGACTATAATCTTAAAAATGAGGACTATCTCTTGGTAAGAATCACGTGTGTGTGTGTGTCCAGATGCATGCTTGATTTAAGAAACATCAGGAATCAAGAATGCACAATCAAATCCGACAACTACGACGACAAACTTCAATTCTTAGTGGTATACAATATTATCAAGTTATAAAATTTGTAGATGGAGACATGATTGTATACTAGTGACAAGAAAAATTACTTCATGATTACTTTATCTACATCGAATTTAGGTGATTTAGTAGTATTTATCTAATGGTGGATAAAGTCCAATTTCAAATCCCATTTCTCAAGATTAATAAAAAAAAAAAAGTACAATTCGCATTGACATAATATGTCCCAATTTTATGCTAGAGTACACTATAATCCGGTTTACGCGAGCAACAATCAGACGCACCCGAAATTTCTGTCTGCAACCTATACACGCCTCTCATGAACAATCAATGAAAGAGTTCTGTAATATAATGTTCAGAAAACATAGTTACAAAATTGGATTCAACTTCACAAAATTAGTCATTCACCAAAGATAAACCTCTGCAGACTACGTCTGCATTCCCAATCCCTTTGTCTACCTATGCTTTTGAATTCTGAATCTAATATATCCAAGCCAATCCAAAAAAAGTACCTAACCTTACCCTGTGTTTTAATTATTTCAACTACTAACTACGCTAGGATATCAACAATCTAAAGTTTTCTTGAGTTCACTTAATGGTATGATGCATATCCTGTTCTACTTCCTCTGCACTAAGCGAGTAAATGTCAACAGGTGCTTGGGTGATGGAACTTAGAGCATTGTTGCCGAGTTTATGTTTTGAGGAGCTTTTGTGCTGATCAAGATAGACTACAATGACAGTAATATCATCATGAAAATGCCGCCTTATTCCCTTTTCAATTTTCTTTATGTCATCATATCTCATTTCCCTCTTCTTGGCGGCTTCATGGAGAGCAGCTCTTACCAGTCTCTTGGCAATACCCTGCACATGTTCAACGATAAAATTGAGCTCCTGTTGTATACAACAGATTGAAATATTTTCTTGGAATTCTATATTAAGTATGGGAACTTACAGCTCTAGGGTTCTTGAAGACTAGCTCTACTGCTGCCTCATCACTCAACTGCTCCCATAGGCCATCTGATGCGAATATCAAAAACATATCCTGTGGCTTAATGTTTCTAATAAGGATGGAGGGCTCTGCTGTCACCACTGGCCGCTTCATAGGAACAGGGGTAACAAACTGCTGGTACATTGGGTCTCTGTTAAACTCAGGCTTCTTTAGATAAACATCCCCAATAGATCTTGACACCTGAAAATAAAAAGAACTTTTAGGCCAACAACCTTAATCACAGTATGCAATAAAAAAAAAAAGACTAGATACAAGCTCAACAAATTTGCAAAGAGAGAAATAAAAGATAAACTCCCTACACATTACATGAGCTGCAGTTCTATGCTGCTGGGGTCTTCATGTACATCTAATGCATGGAATCTAACACCTCTAACTTACCTGCAAGAGATGCTGGACCAGGAGGCAGAGGATAATATTCCTGGAACACACAACTCTTTAGATATCTTAGAACACAAGGAGCAAGTTGAATAAGTTTCTCAGAACAAAAGAAGGAAACAGATAAAGCAATGAGAGAAACATCAAACTTGCATACTGAGAAGCCCAAATTTGACCATTGCACCAGGCAATGGCCCCTTAGAATGTTCACTAAGAAATTGAATATTGAACTGATGTTGCAAATTGACATGAGATACTTTAGGTGCTTTGAACTGCAACACTAGAAGCAACATGTTATAATCATAAACCCTTACATACATAACACAATCTCATCAATTACATAAACAATGCCTACTCCTCAAGAGTAACAAATTGCATTTCACCCCAAAACAACCACAAAAAAGTATTAACAATCAAAACAGAGTTACATCAATCTTGACAAGAGCACCATTATACCTGAATTATCCCCTTTATCCTCCAAACTCCGCGAGTATACACCACAACATGTGAATCGTCAGGATGAAGTGCTTCAACTTCCCTCCTGACCTGCTCATCACTGACATTGTGATCCGTTGACAACCGTTCTGCCATCACCGTCCTCTTACTCCCGTTCACTTTCCGGCCAAGGACTGCTCTCGAATCCCCCAGATTCGCAACATACAGAACATCATTTGTTATAGCCCCGACCAAACAACATGACCCGACAGAAGCAATTGACGGCTTCATCGGCCACGATCGCTTCACCAAACGCAGAAACTCCTCCTCAGTGGCACTGAACGCCTTCCTTATCACATCCTCAGATAACCCACCTTGTTCCATGGCAAATTCTACACAAATTCAACCTAAACACTCAGGAATTTTGAACTATAAAATCAATCAAAACTAAACCCTCTTTACTACCTTAAACCCAATACCCTAAAATTCAAAAATTAAACCCATTCAACGAGAACGGAACAACATACTGTGTAAAAACGGGAACAGATTATTGTTGACGAATCTAGAAGCTTCCGGTCCGCCGTGACCATCATACACGCCGACGTACGTGGCAGAGGGAGAGGTAAACACCTGTCCCTGATCCTCAAGGCTCGAATTTGCCTGAACCACAGCGATCGAGTAGTCACCGGAGGCGTGAGGCTTCAAGTCGGTATGCCAAAGCAACCCATCACCGCCGCCGGACCCAAGTCTCAAACCAAAACACCGCTCTAACGGCCTCGAAATCGTCCGCAGCATTATGTATCAAACTGGGTTTCTTCGTCTGAATCGAACTGGGTTTGTTTGATGTAGTCGTCGTCGTCGTCGTCGCCGTTGGTTGGAATTTTCGGGTTTGGGAGAAATTTAAAGGAGAGAAATAACAGAGCAAAAAAAGTCGTGGAAGGAGAACGCGTGAAGAAGAAAAGACAGGGAAGACTGCAGAATGTGAAACACAGCTAAAAGGAAAAAGAATCCATCTTTTTTATGCACTTCTACTCTGCCGCGTCAAGATTAATGGTCTTCGCCCTTCTTTTCTCTCCTCTTCTTTCGGTCTAAGAAGATTTTTTTTATCCTTTTTTCTTTTTACACCAAATTAAATATCATTTAATCACACGCACGTCACACGTATTAAGTAAAACACGCTATATTCTTACTCGTAACTGAAATTACAGCTCGTTCTTGTGTGGATTTTTATTAGCACAAAATCCGTGTATCAAGTCAAATGTATGAGAAAAATTCAAATATTTTTCGCTTGTGAAGTTGGTTCAACAGTGCGTTTTAGTTTACTTGACTTGTACGGTTTAACAGTACATAATTCGCGCCTAATTGTTTTTGTTTTTTCTTGTTATAACCTTTTTTTTTTACCTATTTAGTCTTTTAATTGTAAGTAACATTTTAAAAGTTTTGGATCAACGGCCGAATAAAGTCATTTCGTATTTTGATGCGTGGCATAAGCCTACTTTGTTCCCTAACTTTTGCGTTGTCTAACCCTATATTTCTACACCCAATATAATCCAACATTTGTCAAGTTATTGGTGACCATTCACCAAATTAAGGTTAATTTTTTAGTAAGCGTATGAGTAAACTTGAGGACTTGGAAATTTCGACCTTTATTAAAGCACACAAGAAAACAAAGATCGTTGCTGAAAAGAGAAAAAGAAAACAAGGATAGTTTGGACCAGACCCTAGCATTCACATACAGTATACAAAGAGATCGAAACAAACTGTCAACATTAAGAAAGAGCGTTATTAGGTGTGTTATTGCAGATGCAGAAGAATTAAGAAAAAGGGCCAAAAGGTTAGTACGTAACAGAGGAGGAGGAGTGAGCATAAAACATTGACCAAATGGTGTCATGTGCTTGTGCCTTTCAAGAATTCTCCAATATTCAAATTAAGGGTGCTGTGAATATCACTTTAATTCCTGAGGCTGGTTTAATATATTGGTTCAAGAAATAGAGTGAGCGCGGGAAATTGTTCGAAAATCCTTCCTTGTAGCATTGTTGTCGTAGTTGTTTTTAGATAACGAGAATAAAAAATCCTCGTTATTGTGCTTGATACTATTGAGAAGATTACCAATTATTTGTTTGATATTTTTATTCATTGATATATAGAAAGTATATATGTTCAGCCAATTTCCTTGATCATATGGAATGAATCGCGTATGTGTTGGCATTAAGCTCATTTACTATCAATGAACTGTACTCAAAGAGGCAACGCTGGAAATGAACTGTGGATTGACGTGTTGACTCGATGACAGTGATTTATCTTAATGCAATCGAACAAACTTTAATTACCCTCAACTGTACTCAACAGGTCGGTGAGCTCTGACCTGTTGTTGGTAAATTATAATTCCAACATTGTAAAGGTCATGGGTTCGATTCTCATTGACATATGTAAGGATGGGGTGGCTAAGGATTTTTTTTAAAAAAATTGTGATAATTAACCCTCCCCCTGTAAAAACAAATGTCAGGTTAAAATTTAATTAACAAACTTATGGTAGTTGCAGCAACATCAAATGATCGTTCATTGAGGACGAAGATCCTTACTAACCCGAGAGCGCGCGGCCGGGACTTGCTTGTGAGTAGCACACATTCGAAGTGAGCAATGCACAAACCAAGACACACACAACCACAAACACCAGTCAATTTGATGCGTTGCTTAGTTACAATTTTACATGACGAGAAGATATCTACTAATAAGTTTGTTGGAGTTCTATGGCCGGTTAAGCAACATTTGATTAAACAAACTTTATTAAGACAAGATTATCATCGATCGGTCATACGAACTTATTACATTATGATTGATGTTTACATCAGTCAAATACAAGGCCCATGATCTCATTCAAATACATGGTCCTTGATCTCCTCCATAGAAATTGCACATGTCATCACATCCTCTACCTTTAGGGACAAATTTGAGTACTGAAAGTATATCAAACCACAAAATCCATGCACTTGAGCTGCTGCAGCTGCATATGTTCTTGAATCTCTAACTCCATTGAAGAACACTTTGAGCATGCAGAACGATGGAAAACCCAGTTACGATCATTCCCCAATTCTGGTTCTTCACAGGGCTACCAAACAGAACCGGCTCAGCAATGGGATCCTTGAGATTCCTAAACACTATTTTTGGTCGATGGATGCTACGTGTACACCAGGTTTGGTACTCCTACAAAATCACACAAATACAAAATATTAATAACAAATAATAATTATCATTTTATTGTGAGAATTATAAGACTTATCTATTGGATTTGTAGACTTCCGGATGACACATCATTCAAAAAGAGTTTAACGTTAAGGCGTGTAGTCACTGCCCTTAAGAGTAGATCCGCCCCTCGAAGACTAAGTCTTGGTGTATCAGGTTAACGTGCCCTGCCCTCTAGGATACAACAACCTTGATCCTCATATGTGTACACTTACAATACTTGGATTGGTAGAACAACTTTGAGACTTTCCTTTGGTGAAATAGAGAACATGGCAAGGAGACTCGCATAGACATGATATAGATATAACTATGTTGGGTTTTTGCATTTATAGATGAGCTAGTCAAGGAGGGTATATAACTATATATAGTAGTGTTTGAGATGAAATTAATCATGAAACAATTAAGACTTGTACCTGACACCATTCAAGCACCAATGAGACACAATATAGGACCATTTCATGGAATTAAGGAGAATAGCAGACCATTTGAGTTTTGAATATGGATTAATTTGAACTCTTCTTTTGAATGATCCAATTGAAAATAATTGCAAGATTGAATTCAAATGATCGATCATGTAACAGACCACTATTGCCATTAACTCATGTAACTGAAACAATCTATGGTAATCAATATATGAATATTCATTTGAATTCCAGCATGAAAGAAATGGATATGTAAAAGATGATCGAATTCAGTTGGATTGGGATACTAACAGCAAGTATTTTGAAATACTATAAAATTCCAACAATCCCCCACATATATCAAAATATGAAATGAAGTAGCAAATGAAGATAGAAGTACCAGAGGAAAATAGAGAAAATAATGCATTTGAATTGGTGTCTTTTGGACTATGAACCAGCCATAGGATAGGCTAGCCGTGACTCACAGAAATTTGGTGAGAATTAAATTTTCTATGAACCATAATTTCTTTAGTGTGAATCATGCAATTAACCACCCACATTAAGTCCTCGGAATCAAGTTGTTCTTTGCGGGTTGGTGCAAATTGACCATGGGCACTTGGATTTTCATGAGTGCTCTAGAGAACTTGCCAAAGTCTCAAAAGAAGAGGCCCCACTTCCACACTCAAATAGCTGAATCCATCAACTGTGGACTGGAATCAAACACACCACCCTTAGTATGGGCTATGGTATTCATTAAGAACAATTTTGTTCAACCTTCCACATTCCAGTTAAGCACGATCTACATCATAGGGGGAGACACTTCAACAAATAAATTGATAATGCACTACAGGCCAACAAGTGACTTGTTATTACTCATATGAACCTACTTCCTGAGATCTCCATTCACATAGGTTGGGTTACCATCACTCTTGACCTTTGATATAGGCATGAGTCTCATCCCCCTCGATGTGTCAGCCACGACCTTTCGGTTTAGTGGTTTTGTTAGAGTATTGGTCAAAATCAACTCTGACCTACAAGGCTTGAATAGTCTCAACAATAAGCAAACATATTGGATATTTAGTTATCTAATCACAAAAATATAAGAGCCCATTTTTTTCTTTTTTTTTTCTTGACCCCTACATTTTTGAGTTTGTTTGAATTATTTAGGCTCATGGAGGTACACTGAATGTCCATTTTCTCAAAGCATAAACCGAATGCAGCAATCAATGAGATAGTTTTTCAGGGCATCAGTGTAAGGGACAATATCGAGGCGTCAACGAATGAAGAGTGCATATATTTATTTGTTCTGAGGTAACATTGACTGAAAGGCAACCCAAAATCTTTAAGGCAACATACCGAGCCAATCATCCAAGCAAATAGCAGAGTAAGCAATAATATATATATTTGCGATAATAATATTGATGTTGTCAATAGCTAGGCAACCATGTTTGTTACCATTAAAGTATCGAGACAACTGTTATATCTAATCCATAAGATAAGGTCTGATTCATCACTCAAGATGTCAATGCGGCAACCCTTATTACTTGTAACTAAATTTTAAGGCAACACTTTTCCTAAGGCAACAACCGTAGAGGGACATGTTCAAGAAGAAGAGTGAGGGTAGTGAGAAAGAGAAGGAGCTGAAGAAGCAGAACCGTTTTCGCAAAGCAGATCTGCTAAAAATGCTTGCACCCAACCCAAATTCCGGGATTTGGGAACCTGAAAAGGTGAACAGCCCGTCGTGTTCAAGGAGCAACTCGACGGGCGAGCTGGTTGATAATTTTTCAGTTTTGGCCAGTACTATTGTGGAGGTTGAATTGATGGAGAGAGAGAGAGAGCTGGCGGTTTTTGGAAGAAGAAGACGGAGATAAATAGAGGAGGAGAGAGAGCTAGAAGAATTCTTCAAAGAAAAAAAGAAAAAAGAGAGAGAGCTGGTGGTTTTTGGAAGAAGAAGACAGAGAAAAACAGATGAGGAAAGAGAGCTGGAAGAAGAATAAGTAAAAAGAAAAAAAGAACAAGAGAGAGAGAGAGAAAAAAAAAAATATATATATATATATATATATATAAGAAAAATTAAGTGAGGGTATAATAGACATTTCAGTGTGTAAGGAATGACACGTCAGCAATTTAACGGACATTTTGACAGAGAATTGACGGCAATGACCAATTTGGTGAAATTAGAGAGTTTATGGACTTTTTAGGTGAAATTGAAAGGCGAGGGACTGAAACGCTTACTCCTTACAAGTATAGGGAGTAAATAGTATTTTGTCCTTAATATTCTAAGGCATCAAAATACAAAAAGGCAACTATTAATGTGAAATTGACCAAATAAATTCTCAATACATTATTCAGGATAACATTTTTGTTCTTTTTCTTGAAAAAATACTTTGAAGGGACATATTCCAAAGGTAACAACAAAAGAACAACTTTTTTAGTTATAACGGTAGAAAGAAATTTTAATGCATAGAAAATAATTATAGTTCAAATCATATAACAAAGAGAATTAAAAACTCTTGCTAAACCATATATAAGGTTAATAGCAATGATGCACAATAAATAGTACGAAAATAATAAAACGATATTATATACCACTATTAATATAGAAAAGTAAAAATGCAAAACAATTACTTTTCAAGTTACAACCACAATGCCATTGAGAAATGAAGTGAATGCAAATAATAAACCAAACCTCATATTTTAAGATTTTACTTAAAAAGCACATGTTTGAAATTATAAGGCATATGAGCTTTTGAAAAACATGCAAGGTGCAAAGAAACTAAGTTTTGCTTGCATAATGCATTAGAATGCTAACATGATCCGCTAACACTTTTGTAACCACAACTTTTGTAATTTAATTATGCAAACCGATGCCTAGTAAGAAAGAGAAAGTAACAATTTATAGGAATAGTTAAGTTTAAAGCTACTAAATAAAGGACTTGGTTTCAACAATTCCAGAAGAAAGATTGTAGGAATTCCAAATGAATGCCCGGACCATATTCTATATTTCATTATAGCTAATGAGACATATTCTATCAATAGATCTACTCTTTTTGAATAAATCAATAGATCTACTCTTAAAATTGTTAGAAAATTTGGTCGATGGATGCTACGTGTACACCAGATTTGGTTCTCCTACAAAATCACACAAATACAAAATATTAATAACAAATAATAATGATCATTTTATAACCACTGCAAATGGTCTAGTGGTTCTTGCCTAGTTGGGTGTGCTCCCCAACCTCGGTTCGGACCCTGAAGCTGTCAAAGTGACCAGGCACTGTGCTGCAATGCACAGTTGGAGCATTTCACATGCGCCGAAGGGGTTTATGTTTCGCTTAGAAAGCCTTTGGGTTCCCCTTGACAAAGTCAAATAATAATAATAATAATAATCATCATTTTATTGTGAGAATAGACTAAAATAACAAGAATTATAAGACTTATCTATTGGATTTGTAGACTTCCGGATGACACATCATTAAAAAAGAGTTTAAGTTTGAGGCGTGTAGTCACTGCCCTTAAGAGTAGATCCGCCTCTCGAAGACTAAGTCTTGGTGTGTCAAGTTAAGGCGCCCCACCCTCCAGGATACAACAACCTTGATCTCGTATGTGTACACTCATAATACTTGGATTGGTAGAACAACTTTGAGACTTTCCTTTGGTGAAATAGAGAACATAGCAAAGAGACTCACATAGACATGATATAGATATAACTATGTTGGGTTTTTGCATTTATAGATGAGCTCGTCAAGGAGGGTATATATAATAGTGTTTGAGATGAAATTAATCATGAAACAATTAAGACTTGTACCTGACATCATTCAAGCACCAATTCACACAGACACAATATAGGACCATTTCAGGCAATTAAGGAGAATAGCAGACCAGTTAAGTTTTGAATATGGATTTGAACTCTTCTTTTGAACTATCTAATTGAAAATAATTGCAAGATTGAATTCAAATGATCATGTAACGGACCATTATTGCCATTAACTCATGTAACTGAAACAATCTATGGCAATCAATATTGAATAATCATTTCAATTCCAGCATGAAAAGAAATGTATATGTAAAAGCTGATCGAATTCAGTTGGATTGGGATGCTAGCTAACACAACAAGTATTTTGAAATACTATAAAATTCCAACAGAAATACTCTCTATTTTTGATTCTCCCAAGCCTCTTTGTAATCTTGCACCCAGTTGTTTTTGGAGGACGTGACAAAATCATTGTAGGTGAAAACGAAAATCCTTTCAGGCATCTTTTGTTGCTGAGCTTTTCTGTGATGGCAATCTGCAAAATTTAGTTTCTTAATCTGCCTCATGAACTCGCATTTGGATGGAAGATTGTCTCCTTCAATCTTTTACAGGTTAGGAAACTCGTTGAAGGAGGCAACCCTTCCTTTCCATGGATTTAATTGCACTCAGTTCCGAAATCAATAACCCATTGAAGTTGAAAGTTTGAAACACAAGCTGTCTCCTTGACTGTCTCTATCATGCTAGATGAAATATCACACCCGGCAACACAATTCCTTAGCTTGCCTTGGTTTGACAACTCTTGGACGAGCCTCTTCCATTCGAGTTGTCCAGTGCTTTCATCATCACTGCCCTTTTCCTTATTCAACAAGGAATCTATTATTTGGTAGGGAGTTCAATTCCATCGCCAATTCTCAAATTCTTTAACACTTCAAATTATCTTACTTTGGTAAAAGGATGTCAATTATATTCATGTAATACTTTAACAGTACCAAGTTGCTTACATTGTCACCCTCAGGTCTACAGATCTTCCTATTTGTTGTCAAAGCAATCAAGGCGTCACCGGTTTCCATTGAATTAAGACTTCTTCATCTTCTGTGATTCTATCGCTTTGTGCAGAGGAATTATTACTTGTCCCTTAGACTTCTTCGTATTGAGATTTTTTTTTGGCCAAGGTATGGCTCAATCTGCGATGGGAACAATTTTGCACCCAAACAAATAGCAATTTCGAATGATGGGAGTCGGCGGAGCTGCCTTTCCATTGCTACTATTGTTGGTCCCCACTTCGATTTGAGGTTAAGTAATAACTTTATTCACTGTGTATCTAAACTACAACATTTGTATTACAAACGCACCCAAAAGTGAACACAATACGAGTACAAAGCATCTATTCGATTGAGCTCGCAAAAAATTCTATTGTTTTTAGGGTTTTTACTGAATTAGGCATTTGTCGTTCGATTAACATGGGGAGTGGAACTTTCTCATTTTTTTTCATATGTGAATTTGAGACAAGGTGAATTAATTGCAAAGTTTGGAAAAATACATGCTTTTAGAATATATTGAAATGTATTAGAATGTAAAAGTTGCATATATGCTTTCTAATTTAACAAGCTAGGAAAACAATTTCAAAAAAAAAAAAAAGCAAGATAAAGTAAGGCATGTACACATGGACAACTTTGGGTGACATGGAGCCCGAGTGGCCGTTAGGCATGAACAATTCTTAGGTTCACCGTTCACCCCTAGGGTGAATGAGCATATTCATCCCCGTTGTCAATTAACATATTTTTACTTAATAAATTTATAATCCAATTGTGTATATCTTAAATTATCCTTTAAAGATCATCTATGTAAAAAATTAATCAAATCGGAAATCATTTAATTATCTAATTGAATCAAACAAATAGATGGTTCTAACAACACTTACCACTACTATGATGAACCGTCCATGTATTTCATAGAAATGAATAACTAAAAGGTCTTCAATTTGATTGATTTTTTATAGAGCTAATCTTTATATTACGTTATACAACATGAATGGTTGGATTAAATATCCTTTAAAGATCATCTATGTAAAAAATTAATCAAATCGGAAATTGTTTAATTATCTAAATGAATCAAACAAATGGATGGTTCTAACAACACTTACTACTACTATGATGAACAGTCCATGTATTTCATAGAAATGAATAACTAAAAGGTCTTCAATTTGATTGATTTTTTACAGAGCTAATCTTTATATTACGTTATACAACATGAATGGTTGGATTAAAAACTTATAAAGTTATTATGCATTAATCGCAAGAGAGGGTAAATTTGCTCAATCACTCTGGGGGTGAACGTAAGAATTATTCGTTAGACATGAACACGTGAGTAACCCGCTCTGATATCATGATAAAATAATCTGGGGTTCACATCCAAAACAAATTAGCAATTGATGGAGTGACCCAAACCCTTATAAACTCATAGGCAATGTCTCATTTTCCCCATGTGGGATGTATATATTCTCAACAAGCTAGAAAAACAACTAGAAGTCATGAATACAATAAAGTGTCTAGTTACTTAGCCTAGAACTATATATGTTCCTTGAACCGTTGTACATGTATTGGTTGGTGATGGTCCAATACTTTATTTGGTGGAACATCATACAATTGTAATTGTAATTGTAATCTATTCTGAAGATACAGAGTGATATCCAATTGTAATACCATAACTCGATTCATCCTTGACCGGAAAAAAATTTATTAATTGAAAGATTATTTCATTGATTAAACAAAATTCGATTACATATGTGATCACATCCATCAATCCAATACAATAAGATTCTTCAACTCCTCTCTTGAAATTGCACAGTTCATCACATCCTCTACATTAGGAACATATTTCATCACGGAAAGTACATTAACACCACGATAAAAAGAATGGCTCCGACCAGCATTCGTTCTCGAATCCGTCTCTCCTCTGAAGAACAGTTTGAGCAGAAGGTTTGAAAAACCAGTCATGATCATCCCCCCATTTTGGTTCTTCACCGGGCTCCCAAATACCTCCGGCTCCCCAACCGGGTCCCTAAGATTCCAAAACACCATTTGCGGCACAGTTGAAAACCCTCTCTTTCTGTAACTAGCCCATGCTTCCCTGTATTCTTCATCCCAGTTGTTTTTGGAGGCCGCGACAAAATCACTATAGGTGAAGACGAAAATCCTTTTAGGCATTTGCTCCTTACTTAGCTTCTCTGTGAGTGCAATCTGCAAAATCCGATTGTAAATAGCGCCGAAGTTAACTTTCTCCGTGCATTCCATCTGCCTCATGAACTCGCATTTGGATTGAAGATCGTCTCCTTCAACCTTTTTCAGCTTGGGAAATTCGTTGAAGGAGAAGATCTTTCCTTTCCATGGATTTTCACTCAACTCCGAAATCAATAATCCCATTGAGATACAAGCCGCCTCCTTGAATGTCCCTGTCATGCTCGACCTCATGTCACAGACGGTAACACAATTCCTGAGCTTGCCTTGGTTTGTTAACTCTTGCAGTAGTCCCTTCCACTCGAGCTCTGCAGCTTCATCACCACGTGGTCCACGTCCCTTTACCTTTTCCTTCTTAAATAAGGAAACCACTATTTGGTGAGGGAGATTTTTAGAACAGTCGCCAATGCTTAAATTCCCAAACATGCCGACCATATTTTCCTTCGGTGAAAAGAACTCGATTAGCTTCATGCAATGATGAAACAGCACTATGCTGCCTCCTTCTTCTTTTGACTCCGGCCCGAATATCTTCCTATATGTTTCCAGAGCAATCAATGCTTTCCCGGTTTCAATTGATGGCTTCTTCACCTTCTCTATGGCTTCACGTAGAGGAATTAGTACTTGGTCCCCCAAACGATTACGAACCCTGTAAGTGTAATAAGGGTCTTCAACATATTTGTACTCTATATGATTATTGCGTGGGAACATTTTCTTTGCTATGCTTTCACAGATTAGGGTTTCGTAGTCGTAAGGGGAATCAATTGAAGGACAAAACTTGGAAGCAAAGCTTATCGATTTAATTGCACCTGATGCCAAGAACCTCAGATCTGATTTCAACACCTCTGCAAACAAGTCTGATATCCGATCGTGTAAGAATCGATAATCTGAGTCGTTTTGGTACCTCTGAACTGCAATTCTAGCCTTTGCAATGTCATCTTTTGGTGCTATTTCTGCGGTCTTCTTTTCGTCATCATCATTGTCATCACTTTCTTCCTCATAGTCGTATCCCAAACGATTGCTCCTATAGTTTGATATCCTCCTCCTGTAGTTTGATATAATTAGCTCATCCTTCTTTTCTGGGTTTGTAAGTCTATGAATGGAGTCCTCCAAAACCCTTTTGAGAATTTCCAACAGATCATCGAACCAACCTAAAGCCCCGAAAACCATGACATTCAGAGCTAGGGTTTTTGGGTGGTTTTTGTGGACCCACAAGAGGGATTTGTAGAACGCTTCTTTGTTAGGCTTCTCCATCATTCTAAGACAAACTATCGTCTTGAGAGTGGTGAGAGAGTCAAGCTTCCAGGCCTCTTCTTCATAGTCGGTCAGCTCCTTCGGCTTTGGTGGAGCCGACAGCCAATAATATCCGAACTTGGGAGTCTCTGGCGGTGTTTCAGTGTGTGACACGGCCTTGAAAAAAAATTCAAGGAGAGGGTTTAAGGGTGGGAGTGAAGACTTGAGATCTTTACAAAGTGGGAGGTCTTCATAGGTTGAGATAGGAGTGGTGGGAGGTTTTTTGGGCTGGTGCAGCTCTGGTGGACCTACTAGGCATAATGCAGGAGCCATGATCGGGACTGTGAGAAATGAAAGTGGCTTATTAATAGGATACAATTTCGTGGGCATCAAGAAATTTTTATTTTTTTTCGGTTATTTTTGGTCGAACTTGGTGCCCAAGTAGTGGAGGAGGTGATAACATAACCGAGCTTGGGTAGAGTCGGTAATTTTTTTTTCTTTGAAATAAATCTTTTACTTCCAATTTTAACCTGTGTGGCTTTGTTAATATTAAGGAAATGTAATGGCGTCGGCATTTGATGAATTTAGTAAAGCACTGTCACATGATTAATTTATCAATTTGTTTCTTTCATCTGCTTTTCTTCCTAATAGCAAGTTATTAATCAAAGTGAGAACCCTAGCTTTAACCTCTAGCTGTAGGCATAAAAAATTTCTTATTCGTCGTTTCTTAAATTTTGATCATTTTTTATAAGTACGTATTCTGTTGCTGCTACTGCTGTTGCCATATCTTAAACTGTTGATAACTTGATATTTAACAAGGATTTATTTAGGTTGTGAACATGTGATTGTTGGTATAACTTTCAAGTCCCCTTAATATGATTGATACTCTTTTTTTGTCAGTCTTCTAGAGTAATGTGACTAACGTCTGTTTTTTTTGTTTTTTGTTTTTTGTTTTTTTTATGTCTTGGGAGTCAGTGACTGATTGTGTGTAATTTCTTTACAATTTTCCGTGAATGATCATCATGCCGAAGGAAAACTAGTTTTTCAATCAAATGACAGCTTCCAAAAAGCTTATGAGTGACATTCTTCATTAAAGACCGAGGCAAAGGTTCAAAAAATTGTGACAAGAGGGAAACTTTTTCAGTGGTGAATCTTATGAAAAGCACAACCTGAGCTAGGGGAGAAGTTCCTTGATTGGAACCTTCCAGTTTAATAGTTTTATGGGGCTGAGGCTTGCATTGTTTCTCGTAAAGCTAGATGACTTTGGAGATCTGCAAGTTTTTCTATCGATGCCATGAGATTCACTTTGGCTTATGTTTGTGGTGGTGCAGTTAATGATCACTACAATGACTAATTTGCTATACGAAAGTACAATTTGTATTTGTTACTGCAAACTCTGCCATCCTAAAGCTCAGTAAAGAGATGTCATGGAATGAAGAAGTTTCAGGAGCACAGTGCAGATGAACTGATATTAGAGCTCAATTCCACCTACCCTGTTTCAAGAAGCCTTCATTTCGGGCAGAGCGCTCTGTCATCCTAAACCCTAAACTTCTGCAGATAATTTTTTTCATTTTTTGTATAAGTGAGATACATGTTTCTCTTAACAGGACTGAGCATGCAGTAATACTAGCTTAGCCTGTTTGGCTGTTTCTTGAAGAACCCCTCATTTCTGGCTTTCTTAAACTTCAAGACACCAGGGATTTGTACATGATTTTAATATGATCTGTTACACTTGCACATTATTATTATTCCAGTCTGTCCACACTATGCAGAATATGTCTAGGAATCTTGGATGAGGAAAGCCTGTGGCTGGTGCTTTGGGTGATGCAACCTTCCAGAGTGCCAATATGTCTGTGAAAGATATTTTATTACTGGGATACAGATCAATTGAAAAGTTTTTTCACCATTCAACTAAAGGAAACAAGAAGGGTACTGCTCCAGTTAACATCTATTCCTAATGAGAAAGACTATAAGCAAGTAATTTTAATATAAGCTTATGCTGACATGGATGGCAGAGTACATGAACAATACTGAAACAGTCTGACATTTTTGCTCAGGATGACATGGTGATATTACAGGAAACTAATAAAGCAATTGAACTCGCAGGCGATCTTAGACTTGAAGCTGCCAGTTGGGGAGATTGAGGTCCTTCAAGAGAACTTGTACTTGATTAAGAGACAATTCCTCAGTTCTGAAATCAGTAACCCCATTGAAATGCAAGCCACCTCCGTCTTTGTCCCTTTCATGCTCGGCATGTCACACACAACAACACAATTCTTAAACATGCCTTTGTTTGACAACTCTCGTACTAGTTTCTCCCATTCAAGATCTGCAGTTTCGTCACTTATTTGCTTGTTCATCAAGTAAGCTACTATTTGATTAGGAAGTTTTAGCCCCCTCACCAATGCTTGCATTCCTCAACAAGTCCACAATCTTCAAACAATAGGGGTATAAAAGCTCACTTTCGAAACCCTGAGGCCTGAAGATCTTCTGGTAAATTTTCAAAGCAACCAAGGCCTTATGCTTTCGGAATGATGGCTTCTTCTTCTGCACTGATGTTAACTTGAACGCTTTACGGAGAGGAACAAAAACTTGCTTCCTTAAACGATCACGGACCCTGTAAGCGTAATGCGGACTCTGACCTTGCGGAAGAGGGGTGTTTAAGTATATTCCCTAATCGCTTAGAGCCGACCTACAGGGCAACAGTACTGAACACCTGACCTATGCAACGGACTGACTGAACCTTGACTGAACCTGGACTACTGGACTAGTCGTGGGTCCAGTAACAATCCCTAAATTAAAAACTGGTTGGTGTTATAAAACACCATTTTTTTGTGCGTTCGGGTGTTTGGGTTATGTTGTCCCACATTGGAAAATGTGTTTCCAATCGCAGCAAAACCCAAATGCAATTCCCCCTAAAGATTTCGTCTTTATCAAAATCTCATAGCTACAGAAAAAACCCAGATCAACAGACTGTGAAAGTTTTAATGGACTTACAAAACCCGTCAATGTCATCGGCCAGTTTCTGACTTGGGAAAGAGGGAGTGAAGCAACGGGTTCCGACCAAAGAAGCAGAGTGCAGGCGTGCAGCACAGCCTGAGCCATCTTTCTTCTCCTCCGATGGGGTTATTATCTATAATACCCCAGTTTTTGCATTAAATTAGTAGTAAACAGATCCCACATCGGAGAATGCGCTCGCTGAAGGGTTAGTTAGCAACCATCACATGAAGACTGACGGCATCTATTTTGCAGCGCTATTTTGCTGTGGTTGTCAGTGGTCGAGTTCTGGTTGGATGCTAGCTAGAGGAGGTGGCCGGTAATGCTATTGTTCTGTTTTGGGGTCGCCGGAGACTGCAAATGATGGGAATTCTATCGATAAAGAAGAGGCATATAGTCAGGCCTGCACTAATCTCGTAACTAAATGTCCCACATCGAAAATTGCATTAGCTTAAGAGGCATTTAAATATGTTCGCTAATGACACGAGTGGGCCCTCTGGGGCGGCATGACACAGATGCAATGACTGTCCTTGTAGTCAACTTTGGACTGGAATTGTTGGACTCGGACCCCGAACTTTGAACGGACTGTATTGGTTGGTCTTCTATAACGCCATTTTCTGTATTTAGTACTAAACAGATCCCACATCGGAGAATGCCTTCTGGGAAAGGGTGTTTAAATATGTTCTCTAATCACATGAGGTCGCCCAAAGGGGCACCAAGACACGAACCGGAATCCTCACTTATGCAACGGAACTAAACCGGACTGAATTTGGACTATTGGACTGTGGATACCTAATGACTGAATTTGGACTATTGGACTGAAAAAGCTTTAACTAAAGGTTTGACAACTAATTAAAACTGGTTGGTGTTATAAAACACCATTTTTGTTTTTTTTTTTGTATTTTTTTGTTTTTTTTTTCTTTTTTTTTTTTCCGATGACACCATTTTTTGTTTTTAATAATTTGGATCATATTCAATCCAACTCAAAGTCCACTCAATATTTTCAATTTTGCTACAACGCTACAGTACCCCAAAGGCCAAATGTAATCTTTTAGAAGATCCCAAAGAGAAAGTAAGAGATACGGATGAAACGTGGGAGGGAAACATCATCACCACATTGTGTGTATATAGATTAACTAATCTTGGCAGACACGGTAATGCATGCAGAGAGAGAGAGTGAGAGAGCTAGAGAAACTGAGAAAGAGGGGAAAGAGAAGGGTAGAGAGAGAAAGTTTAGTCCAGAGTACATGAGGGCTAGAGAGAGAGAGAGAGAGAGATATATATATAATTGGGCTCCACAGAGGAGGGGGTTGGGGACTGGGGAGGTTGAGCTTTGAAGCTTAAGCAGTAACCATTACACTATTACAGGAAGACTAACAGCGTCTATTTTGCGGTGGGTGTTAGAAGAGGTGGCCGGCAATAGTGTTTTGGGGTCGTCTTTTGGGTCTCAGACGTCTTAAAAAAGATTATTAAATATGTGGTTGAGGTTCCGTTAATGCGTAATTATAAGTCCCACATCGAAAACTGCATTAGCATAAAAGGCTTTTAAGTATGTTTCCTAATTAGGGTTCCCTGCGAGGCAACAGTTACCTATGCAATGGATTGACGTGACTATCGGATTTGTCCAGTCACTGACCAAAACTTTGGACATGGACTTGACCTGACTTAATGGATTTCGACCCGAACTTTGAATTATTGGTTGGTGTTCTATAATACCATTTTTTGTATTAAATTAGTACTAAACCTATCCCACATCGGAGAATGCCTTCGCTAAAGCGGTGTTTAAATATGTTTGCTAATCACATATGGTCGCCCTGAGGGGCAGCTAGACATGTTTGAACCGGATCATTGGCTATTGGACTGGGCACTTGACCTATGTAACGGAACTGAACTGGACTATTGGACTGGACCAGACGAACAATTTGAACTCGGATTAAAAACTAAACAAGATAATTGCCGACTAATTAAAACTGGTTGGTGTTATAAAACACCATTTTTTCTTTTTGATACTTTTGCTATTGGAAGTCCATCATATCTATTCTTTAATCACACAACATAAATTAATTTTTCAAAAAAAAAAAATCAAACACAAGGTATTAAATTTCAAAATTAATTTCTAATCAATAAGAAAATAGCATGAACTATTATGTGGTTTTTTTTAATTTTTTTTTCTATTTTAGCTATCCAAAAAAAAAAATGAAGAAGAAATCAATTTTCTTAAGGTTTAATTTTTTTCTCTATTTTTTGTACCTCATGCATAATTATTTAAATTTTTTTTTAGTTTTTTTTTTCACAAATATAATGGATAGACTTAGATTTAGGTCATAAATTATAGGATTTATTTTGTTTTTCCTCACCAATATGAGTTCAGCATATATATCATACATTTTTATATTACATGATCTTAATCATAGTTTTGGTTCTTATTAAATTTATATGAATGCTTTAATGAGTATGTAGTGAAATTGGAATATGAAAATAAATAAGGAAAATAATAAATAATACAATATAATATTATTGAATTGGAAAGTCTATATAAAATAAATATAATAAATTTTTTTGTATAATTATTGTCCTTAATAGTCATTTTATAGTAAGTTATATATGTCATTTAATAATTCATAATAGAGTGAGGTCAAGTGAGCAGATTTGGAGGTCCCAATTAAAACACTCTAATATTAATGTGATACCAAATTAGGGAAAACGGACTCCAACCAGGCTGGCTATGGTGGTGTTTATGGAGATTACAAAGGCTTGATTATAGGTGTTTTCTCTTCTACTCTTGATATCCCTAGTTCGGTGGCTGTAGAGGTCATGGCGGTCATTAAAGCTATTGAACTAGCTTGGGTTAGAGATTGAAAGTATGTATGGTTGGACGTGAATTTTTCCCTTATATTTATTTTTCTCCGTTCTCCTCATCTGGTACCTTGGAGGCTTCGTGTGCAGTGGAACAATTGCTTGCATCCTATCTCTCAAATGCATTTCAAATCTAGCCATATTTTTCGTGAAGGCAATCAAGCTGCTAATGCCCTTGCTAACTATGGTGTTTCATCAGACGGCTTTACTTGGTGGAATTCAACTCCAGATTTTATGGTGAGTCATTGTAATAGGGATCGTTAAGGTCTTCCTAATTTTCGGTTTCATTAATTTTTGTTTTTTTTATAGGAAGTTAGATGTGTTTCTTATGCCTGTCCTACCTCATTTCTCATTGTAACCTTCTTTTCATTAAATAAATTTCACTCGCTTGGTTGAGTTTTCAAAAAAAATATATATAAAAAATGTGATACCTAGACTTAAAATTTACTATCAACGACATACTTTTGTTAAATTTCCATAATGGTTCCGCCGGAAGTCCATTCATATTTTCAATTTTCTATACAATTTTCCGTGAATGTTCATCATGCCAAAGGAAACTGAGTTTTTCAATCAAATGACAGCTTCCACAATAAAGCTTACGAGTGACATTCTTCATTAAAGACCGAGGCAAAGGCTCAAAAAATCGTGGCAAGAGGGAAACTTTTTCAGTGGTGAATCTTATGAAATGCACATCCTGAGCTAGGGGAGAAGTTCCTTGATTGGAACCTTCCTGTTTAATAGTTTTATGGGGATGCGGCTTGCATTGTTTCTCGTAAAGCTAGATGACTTTGGAGATCTGCAAGTTTTTCTATCGATGCCATGAGATTCACTTTGGCTTATGTTTGTGGTGGTGCAGTTAATGATCACTACAATGACTAATTTGCTATATGAAAGTACAATTTGTATTTGTTACTGCAAACTCTGCCATCCTAAAGCTCAGTAAAGAGATGTCATGGAATGAAGAAGTTTCAGGAGCACAGTGCAGATGAACTGATATTAGAGCTCAATTCCACCTACCCTGTTTCAAGAAGCCTTCATTTCGGGCAGAGCGCTCTGTCATCCTAAACCCTAAACTTCTGCAGATAAATTTTTTTCATTTTTTGTATTAGTGAGATACATGTTTCTCTTAACAGGACTGAGCATGCAGTAATACTAGCTTAGCCTGTTTGGCTCTTTCTTGAAGAACCCCTCATTTCTGGCTTTCTTAAACTTCAAGTCACCAGGGATTTGTACATGATTTTAATATGATCAGTTACACTTACACATTAGTATTCCAGTTTGTCCACACTATGCAGAATATGTCCAGGAATCTTGGATGAGGAAAGCCTGTGGCTGGTGCTTTGGGTGATGAAACCTTCCAGAGTGCCAATATGTCTTTGAAAGATATTTTATTACTGGGATACAGATCAATTGAAAAGATTTTTTACCATTCAACGAAAGGAAACAAGAAGGGTACTGCTCCAGTTAACATCGATCTATTCCTACTGAAGAAGACTATAAGCAAGTAGTTTTAATATAAGCTTATGATAAATGCATGGATGGCAGAGTACATGAAGCATACTTAAACAGTCTGACATTTTTGCTGAGGATGACATGGTGATATTACAAGAAATTAATAAAGCAATTGAACTCACAGGCGATCTTTAGACTTGAAGCAACCAGTTGGAGACATTGAGGTCCTTCAAGAGAACTTGTACTTGATTAAGAGACAAGTCCTCATGTTAAATTGATATTAGAGCTGTATCATCAATCCTCCATCTCACCATCTTTCACTTTCAGATTATTGATGAGGAGATGAAATATCCCGCTCCTAGAGATGCAGACTTGGATAGATACAAAACAGATGACAAGTCTTGAGATTTGGTTCTTTGTGCTGCCCTTTCTTTGAGCTGTTTTTAAGGGCTCTTATGAAAAGGTATGGTTATTTTTGATGTCTTCATTGCTTAATTGACAGTTAGTATAATATACAAGTCGAATGGTTATATTAATCAGTATATTTTAGACTCTTCCGTCAAACTTAAATGGAGGCTGAAGATTTCCATAAAACAGATATGAACATTAAGCTAGCATCTGTATTCATTATTCAAATGAAAACCTTCCTGGTTTGTTCTACCAAAACATGAGCATATATATATACAAGATATATCTGTGATAATAAAATGCAGAAATAAAGGAATCCTAGTCAATCAAGTGACATGGCCGGTTTGTTAACTATAATGCAGGCAATAGATGCTGCATGCTTGTAACCAGAACATATGGCACCTTGTGAATTAGCATTTCATTTTCTGTGCAGTCCTATATATTATTCTTGCAGGAGTGTATGTATGAGCTTAATAGAGACATCGACAAATGAAGATGTCTCTCACATAATCAAGTTATTTTATCTTCTGGCAGGTTATTATTTCTCTTGAATTAAAATCATATCCATGCTTGCAAGTATTATTATAGATTATATGTCGATTAATTTGGTTTGATATATAAAATACTTTGCATTATATAGATGTATTTGAGGTGTATGACAATACAGATGAAGGCATTTTGGTCACATACAACCAGTTCGAATCTATACCTGCAGACTCAAACATGAACCCCATCACTGTCCAATTAAAGTGCTTATTGTATAGAATGGCTGGACCGAAGGATGACGATAACTTCTTAGTTCTTACTGCTAGCTTCCGATTTAGTGCATCACATTGTCTTGCAATTTATGCATAATCTATCTATCAACTCGAGGAAGTTAGCAGCTTAGGATGTTGCTCATTCATCCTTAATCGTGATCAGTTTACTCGTATCCTGCTTATGCTAGTGTTGATAGTGAGGGTGTGCATTATTTGTATTTGTATGCAATTTTTCAATTTTCATAAAATGCTTACAAAAAATACCTAGTTTTTTTTTGGTTTATTTTTCAATTCTCTTTGGATTTGGGATTCAGACGCATTGTATTGGATAGTGACGCTATAGTAGTGGTGGAGGCTCTTAGAACGTGAAAGTTTTAATCGACTTACAAGACCCGTCAATGTCATCGGCCAGTTTCTGACTTGGGAAAACGAATGTGTTCCAGCCTCTCTCCCCGGCTTGCTCTCCGTTCAAACCCACACCATTATGGACTATTGAGCTTTGAAGCTTAGGTAGCAACCATCACAGGAAGACTGACGGCGTCTATTTTGGGGTGGTTGTCAGTGGTCGAGTTCTGGTTGGGTGATAGCTAGAAGAGGTGGCCGGCAATGGCATTGTTTTGTTTTGGCGTCGCCGGAGACTGCAAATGATGGGAACGCTATCGACATGGAAGAGCCATAGTTAGGCCTGCACTAATCCCGTAATTATAGGTCCCGCATCGAAAAGTGCCTTAGCTTAAGAGGCATTTAAATATGTTCGCTAGGCACGTGACCACGACCGTATCTTACGGGGCAAGAAGGTACAGATACAATGACTGACCTTACACTCAACTTTGGACACTTGGACCCCCGAACTTTGAACGGACTAGACTACAAATTGGTTGGTGTGCTATAAACTACATTTTTTGTATTAAAGTAGTATAAAACCGATCCCTCATCGAAGAATACCTACGCCGAATGGTGTTTAAATATGTTCGCTAATCACATGAGGTCGCCCACGGGGCAACAAGACACGTTTGAAGACTGAACTGAACTGTTAGACTGAAATCCTGACCTATCCAACGGAATTGGATTGGACTGAACCTGGACTATTGAACTATGGACACATAATTAAAACAAGCCCAATTAAAACGGTTGGTGTTATAAAACACCATTTTTTGTTCTTTTTTTTTTTTTTTTTTTCCCAATTTTTTTGAACTAGACTTTATTTTTTTCCCCATTTTTGATAATTTGGATCATATTCAATCCGTCTGGAAGTTTGAACTGGACTATACTAAATTACTAATGGACTGAGTCAAAGATGACAACTAAAATTATTCGTAGGGTAGAACTGTAGAAAAAGACTATAAATGTGGACATAGAACAACTCTAAAAATACATATAATGTAAAAGAACTTTGACAGTCTAGCTTTCGTTAAACCTTCTCTTCATCCTTTTGATCCCCACAGCTATCATCACATAGAGGCTATCATATGCATTATCGAGGAATCAAAAATAAGCATATCTCCACGTCTTGATAAATATCAAAGAACCACATACTGCCCAAAATCCTACAACAAACCCAGGCATAGCAGAAACTAAAAACCATGGAACTTCATGGTCACTGTCATCTCCATCAATCGCATCATTTGGAAGTGGTTGGCACTTATTTGGAAGTGGAGGACCACAAAGGTTGAGATTCCCCTCAAATGCAGATGTACCGAAGCCTTGTAACTAAGTGCCTATTGGTATTTGGCCTTCTAGATTATTGGATGAGACATTAAATTCTGCCAAGAAATTAAGGCTTGTTAATGATGCTGGTATATTTCCAGAGAAATGATTTAAGGAGAGATCCAATGCTGCCAAGTGTCTGATGTTGGATGTTTGGTATGGAATCTTGCCGGAGAAGAAATTGTTTTTAAGGGACAACTGATGGAGAAGCTGCAATTGGCCAATTTCAATCAGTATATTTCCAGTTATGCTATTGCTGGCTAGGAGTATTGACGGTGGAAGGTACAACAAAGAATTGTATTGTCCAGCTATCTTCCGTGATGTAGATAGGCAATTCAAGATCATTAGTGGACAAGTTGTTGTTTTGAGATACTAGCATTGGCAGGCTGCAAAAGTTCCTTTGGAAATTCACCATAAATGAGGTTGAATGCCAAGATTACGTGAAAGAGCCTAGGAAGAGTCCCAAGCTGACTTGGAATTGGCCTTGTGAATTTATTTGAATTTAGATTTAAGACCTCTAGCTTCTTGAGCTTAGATAACCATATAGGTATTTGGCCGGTGACCTCATTGTTACTCAAATCCAAAAATCGAAGATTTTGGAATCCATCAAAATCAGCCATGCCAAGATCAGCTGAAACTTCCTCCTCTTCAAAACTAGATCCTAAGGATAGGAATATGAGACTGTTACAATGCATGGGTATCTTGATTGCCCCTGTGATATTGGTCAATCTATTGAAAGAAAGTGAGAGATAGGATAAGGATTTCAATGATAGAATTTCTGGTTGTATTTGTCCCTCAATATCATTTGCAATTGGTGGAATTGCTTTGAGAGACTTGCATGAGTATAGGCTTGTGGGGAACGTACCTGTGAACTGATTCTTCAACAGGTCCAGTTTACGAAGCCTACCAAGTTTGGAGAAATTATACATGGACAAATCCCCTCAAAGTGATTGACTCCTACATTTAGTTGTATAAGTCTTCTGCAATTCATCAAAGATGGGGGCAGAGAACCTTTCAGATTGTTGAAATGAAGGAGCAACAGTTTCAACTTGGAAAGCTTCCCAAAATGGAGAGGAAGAACGCCGCTGAATTGATTGAAATGGAGGTCATGGATTGCGAGGTTTGTGAGGTTGAGAATGCCATCTCTAAGGACTCAGTAAAGTGAATTGAGAGGTAATGAAATTTGTTCAAGAGTGGTGATGTTATACATATCTTCTGGAAGTGTTCTCGAGAGGTTATTATTCCCATCACAAAACACCTTGAGCTTGGAACACATCCCTACTCCCAGCTGTGGATCCAGAAATGTTTCTCAGGTAAGGCAAGACTTAAAAACTAAAAAGTAAGGATATATTCAGTAGGTCAATATATCCTACGAAGCTTGCCTATTTTGCCTGTTTCTGCCATATTTATGCAATTTTTGCCTTATTTCTGCCATTCACATATATAGTTTGCCTATGCCAAACCTATTAAGGATATATTCAGTACCAAGCTTGCTTATTTTACCATATTCCTGCTCTATTTCTGCCATTTTTGCCCTATTTCTGCCATTTTCACATAACTTGCCTATACCAAATCTATGTAAACTCAAAAATCCAGTCTAAGCAAGTGCCTAAGCTGGGCTCTATGTGCATCCGTCCCTACCTACTCCAGGAGATATACTTCCGTTGAATTTATTAAAAATAAAAATCCTCCTTTGAAGGTATTGTTGCTGACATTGAAACTAGTCAAATTCCAAGCTTGTTGGAAGAACGAAGATAGAATCTCACCATGGAAAGAATTGCTGGACAGATCCAGCATCTGAATACTCCCGAATAGTGGAGAAATTGGTAGTTCTCCAGATAGAAGGTTATAGCTCAAATCAAGAATCTCAAGATGATTCAATGACATGAACAATTTGGTTTGACCTGGTGAACTGTAAAGTGAATTGCGAGAGAGATTGAGGTAAGTGAGATGTGTGAGATTTTGCAGAGATGATAAGGGAGAGATACCTCCATTGAGTTTCAGGCCTTTAGAAGGTAAGCTCTAATGGGTGACCAAACCATCTTGGTTGCAAGTGATGCCTTCCCAATGACAACAATTACTGGAAGTCCAATTCAAGGAAGGAGAAGAGAGAGTGACAGCGAAGGCCAAGAGAGAAGTGCATTATGTTTGGGTGCATGCATGAATATGTGTAGGGAAGAAGATTAGAATGAGAAGGACGCTTAAGCATTAAGCCATTGGATGATTTGCTCATAGTTTTGTGTACGTATATAGTTATATACACATTCTATCAAATTGGAGAGAAGGTCCAACTTAATTATATATGAGAAACGTTCTTTGAATTAGATAATATTTCTTTTACTTCTTCTTATTTTCTTCCACTCATACCATACACTGTCTTTCATTTAATTACATTCTACTCATATTTCTTTTTACGTCTCATTTTCTTCCACTCACACGTACCTTTTTTTTTTTTTTTTGATGAGTGGCACTTATACATACCATTCTTTCTTTCTTTTGGTCACATTCTACTCACATTTGTTTTACTCTTCCTATTTTCTTCGATTCATACCATATTTTCATTCTTTTGGTCACATTCCACTCATATTCGTTTAACTTCTTCCTATTTTCTTCCACTCATACCATATTTTCTTTCTTTTGGTCACATTTCACTCATATTTGTTTTACTTCTTCCTATTTTCTTCAACCCATACCATATTTTCTTTCTTTTGGTCACATTCCACTCATATTTTCTTTCGTTTAGTTACATTCTACTCATATTTCTTTTACTTCTTCCTATTTTCACTTCTAGAATTATGCTCAGTAGGACACCCTCCAATAAGGATGCTCATTTTTCACAAAGGCCACCAAAATCTTCACTAGCCACTATGCAGCCACCCAATGCATGACAGTGGTAAATTTGTGATTGCTGGGGTTTCCTTTGTAGCATAGAGCACCAAAATTGAAACGGCGCCCAAGTTTTCAACATAGACAAAATGTTGTCAAGTCAGCTATCACATCAGCTACCAACTACAGTTATACACCAATTACTTGCCAACTATTAGAACGGTGTCTTCAAATACACATAATAATAACCATTAAATAATTAAATACATGAATTATGTCTATAAATGTATTCATATACATCATCGCATTCAATCAAAATCTACAGTTGTTACAAATGTAACTACAACTTATTGCACAAGCTAAGAAAGAAACACCTATTGCAACTTACAAGCCTATACCTGCCGTTCTTTCACTAGTATCAACTCAATAAGGAAATACTGTATAATATTGTTGTTTCAAGGTTTTGAGCAGGTTAATTCGTACACCACCTTAACTTCTTCACAGTTTCATCCGATAGTCATTAAGATTCGGTTGGTCCCTTGCCACTTCAAGGACTTCATACTCAAAACAGAATTCATTAATTCCCTTATGACAAGGCCATCTGATCATTACCTGAAATGAACAAACCAGAAAACATGTCATGGCATTCCTACAACATATTCTTCAAGCAAACTATTATGTACTCAGTTCAATTGCCATAGAAACCACACATTCGGGACATGGAAGGCAGTACACAAGTCAAAAAATACCTTATGTGTGTAGAGAGTATGTATGGATAGACCTTGTTATGAGCTAGCTGACAACCCTCCCAGTAATGGCTTTGAACACAATAACACTTGAAATCAATCAAGTTCGACTACCATTTGAAAATAATTCACAAATGCATATTAATCAATAAGGTTAAATTAAGAGATTAAATTCAAAAGCTTTACCATGAGAAAAATCAATTTTGATTCAGAGAATGAACTATAAACCCTTCTGATAAAAAAAAAAAAAGTAAAAAAGTAAGTATCATCAGTTTCACTACTGAAAGTAACAAATAAGCAAATGTCTGCACCTGAACATCAATGGTGCATGTACCTTCGGTGACTTGCCATGACACTCCAACTATATTACTTCAATATTTTCAATTACAAGAATCAACTTGCTATTCTGATTCCTCTACAAATAGGGTAGGATAGGGAGATGAATGTCATTAGTAGTACTACTAGCAATGCAAAAATCAATAAACAATAAAATGGCAAATATTAACTGCACCCGCAACTTTTTGCCTTAGACTCTCTACAAAAGAACAAAATACTGCAAGCTTTAGCCAACACAGTTCAGCATGCAAGCTCAGAAACTTTAAAACCCTTCAAATCCTCTACTAAAGGATAAAGTGGGAGGAGTAATACCCTCAAAATAAATCAATGGCAAATCTCCTCCTTCATTGGTCTCTTACCCTGTAACAAGTACAATGAACTAATAAATTCATACACCATTTTTTCTACAATTCATAACTGGAGAATTTGAGAAAGGAATGAATTTTATTCATCGTATGTTGAATATATATTACATATAGTACTAGATACAATCAAACTCTAAAATCTATCTATATAGCTGATCTGTCTATACAATTAAATAAAGATGACGTATAATATATTGTTATCAGCTAAGACTTATCACTTATAGCTTGTGCACTTGCATTAGAAGAAGAACTCTGCATAGCAAGAGTCGTGGAGCTAACATTAACACAGAAAGGAGAATATAATGCAGACTTATGTAAATCAAATATAAATATATATATAGATATATATACAATAACGCAGAAAGGAGTGCCGGCCATGCCAATCCTTGTATATGCAACATAAATATAGTTAATCAACTCAAAAAGAATTCTACTTGCACGTTTTTTTTTGTTGTTGCTTAAATCAACTAGAACCGAAAGCTAAGCATGTAATAAACATAAGGGTTATTATCACAAATGGTACTTGAACTTATCCTCTATTTTATTGATGGTACCTGAACTTCAATTTTGATCACAATCAGTACTCAAACTTTTCGATTTCTTTTTAAATAGTACCTAAAGCCACATTCGGTCACTATTCTGGCCAAAAATGGCATGTGAGCTGCACATGTCTCATTTATTAGAAGAAATGGCGTTGTTACTCTCACATGGATCTCTCATGACAATTCCCTCCAAAAATAGGTAATTGGAGGGAAATCTTACTAATTTCCCTCCATTTCTTTCATTTTTAAGCCAAAGCAAAATCAATATTGATAATTGCAACACAAACATACTCAACAATGCTTAATTTATTAATAACAATTACAACAGAAACAATATCTGATTTATACGTCCATAAAATGGATACTGAACACTTGAACAATCCATCTCAAATACAACAATAATTAAAGGTCTATTATCATTGGAAACAGAAAAAAAAGAAGTTCAAGGCAAGTCTATTACCAAAAAGATCATCACTATCATCACAGCCCTTGAAATCACTAAATAAAAGACAAGTCTATTACAAAAAGATCAATACTGTGATGATCATCAAAAGAAAAAAAAGGAATAAATAAAAATGTCAGGACCCACCCAAGATCTCACCCTAGAAACCGAGGTGGCCCTGCGGGGCCCACTTATCGAGAAAATCCTATAGAAAATTCAGCGGAACCTCCCCTAAAAGTGGACAACCCAAAAACCTGGTAACCAATCAACACTTCTAAACAATCACCTACACAACCCTTCGGAGCCTTCCTGCTCCCAAAACTCAACACCTTCACAATTTAGAGAAATAAAATTATCCAGGTATCTCAAATTACAACCAAGTTATAAGTTACAATAATAATACAACAATCTCATGGTTATCAGAGCAGTCTAGAACCAATAGAACAACGATAAACAAAGTAGGTTAGCAAGTGACCTACAAAGGATAGATGGCAGCGGTGGTGATAAGCCTCAACTCCTAAAGCGGAACAGCTACACTGCAGACTGGGCATTAGAAACCGAAGAGCCCAGGGGGAAAGTACATAAAAACATTAGCGTGAGTGGACAAAATAAATAATTGTAAAGAAAAGGGACTTTATACTTTCCCACATTTATTTCTTTAAAAACTCGATGCATGCAACAATGGTAAAACATTTATCTTTTAAAAAAAAATCGAGAATCTCGTAAAGACAAGCCAGCCCCGCTAGTCAAAAATAATATAAGAAGTAGGGAAAAATGACATGCATACGAGTGAGCCTCCCAGGCTCGGGTGACAGCCTCCCAGGCTAAAGTACTCCCATACTCCAGTATTATGCCACTAAGTGTAGCAATTAGGATACTGGACTTTAGCATTACTGTCATAAAAACAGTAACTAGCGCCACAAAGGCGGACTCAATGCTAGCATGATAAATAATCACCCTAAGTATGACATAGGAAAACATGAGAAAACCAAAATCAGTAAAGCTTCCCCGACTCTCATGATAAATGCATGCACGAGTACGGTTCCCAACCACACTCGAAAAATCTCCAAATAAGAAAATCAATAAATCAACGGCGTGTACCCCAAGCCAAAATATTCTCGGGTCAATGAAGAATAATTAAGGAATTTCAATAATGAACTAATATTCCATTTTAGAAAATACCATGGAAAATACTTCGTGAAACAACATAAATCATAATTTCGAATCCGAGCATAACAAAATTTATATCCGAAATTCACAAGTGGAATAAATCATAATCACTTCATGAAAATCATCATTGAAAGTAATTCCACGAGATAAATTGAAATCAAAATCCGGAAACAATCATATGCTCGAAAAGTAATATGATAATTAAATAAAGCACTAGTTCAAGAATTAAATGCATTCATCATTCTTTAAGAAATAAAAGTCCACTCACAATAAACGGCTAATCTTGCCATCGGTCGAAATCCTCCTCAAATGAGGCCTCCTCTCGTCCTGTACAAAATAATTGTTCGTGAATAATCACAGGACGGAAAAATAATTTTCTGATAATTGAAATCGAATTTCTAATTGTTTCCTTAATTTCAATTCCTTAAATCTTCTCCGATAACCATCCAAACTTCATTTATAAACTCTACAACATTTAGAGGATTTTATAGGCCAAAAATCAGAGTCGGAAGGCAGCCCTACGCACCTCGGCGCGTGGGGTTCACGCGCCACCTGTCACCACCTCCGATGGCCACCAAATTTTGGTAGCAACATCTACTCATCAAGCCCAACACTTATCTCAACTACAACAAATTTCAATTCTATCTTGAAGTGCTCGATTGACTTCCCGTTACTGTTCAAAAGTTTTGGGTTTCGGTGTTTAATTACTCTTTATGTGCTTAAACCCGTACCGACTTTGAAATGTGTTTTGTCGGAAAGACGCTTTTTTCTGAAAAATGGAAGTTTTAGCGGAAAACGTTGTTTAACTTTATCATGGGTTTTTACATTTGAGGTTTTTGAACCAAAATCTTACACTGATTTAAACTGTTTTTTGAAGTTCGTCTAGAGTCTTGATTTCCCGTTATGTGGGAGATTTTATGAATTTCTTTACCATGAAATTCCGGTTCACTCCTTGGTTGTGAGAGTTTACTTGAAAGGACTGTTGCTAGTATGTGTTCATATAATTACAACTTTTCACACGGTTTAGGGCCCGATTGGCCACCGGATCCCCCTAATGTATACCGAGGTTGAAAGTTGTTAATTACTGAATACAACTTGCGACAAATAAATTACTCTAAAATTATTCTCCGAAACTTCGACTTCTAGTTAGTCGGAACTATTGTTTGTTTTCCCTTTGGATCCCTTAATCTGAAAATAGTTATCCCTTCTTCGAAAGGTTGACTTATGTTCCAACTTGTCTTTGTAATTGCACTTGTGTTTGCGTGATTTTCTATCCTTTTGAATGTTGATATATGTCTGGATTCACTTACTGATTCGGTTGTTTGCCATCGCTCTGCTCAGTGAATCAGGTTTGTTAAATGTTGGACTTGGTAATTGATTCTTCTTTGGATACCTTGTCGAGTCTAGTTCACTTGATTACTTCCACAGACTCGATTGTTGTGATTTGTCTTAAATTCTTTTCAAGTCCAACCGTTATATGTTTATACATTATGTTGAATTGGTTTATGGATTCACTTCCAAATTGTGCATATTCACGTGAATCCTGTTCATTGAAATATTGTTGGTGGGACTTGATGTTGCATCTGTCTTGTAATCTTTATCGAGTCTAGTTATTGTTCATCTTTTTATTTTTTATTTTTTTTTGAATTTGAATGAGTATCGCCACCCAAAGCTCCTCCATAGTGCACAGACCGTGACAAAGATGTGGGCCCAGTATGAGGTAAAAATAAAAGGAGCAAGGTATGTGAACGACAAACTTTGGTTTATGTAAATGTGATTAATGTGGGAACTTGTAAAAGTGATACTGTGAATTTGGTTGGTTTTTTGAGTGGTGATGTTTATTTTGGAAATGAAATCAAATCTCGGATAGTTCGAATCGTTATTCCGGGAAGATCTTGTCTAGCACAACTTGTTGACATTACTCGTGCCTTGGGTATGAGTCATGGAAAAGTGGATCTTCAGCTATTTAATCCACTGAATAACGGAATGAAATTCCTCGCTTGGACGTGTTGACTTCAAAATGAAGTTAGAGGAGTTAGCTGTGCTTTAGTGCTCGCCAATCGACGTTGCTTGTGGAATCTTAGGATGTAAAATCTGAAGGCACAGAGAAGAGAGCAAATCGCTACTTGATTGGCCTCCGTCCCAACATTTAATCTTGGATTCGACGAGTGGTACCATAAGAAGGCATTTCTCTGGGGAAGCCGAGGAAGCTACGTGATTAGCAAATTTATAGGTTTGACTAAAGTCACCTTATAATACACCAAGAAGTGCGTAGACCACCTCGAGAATGCATTAGCAAGTTAATGCATGTTCAGCATAGGCCGAAAGTTTATCATAAGGGAAGAAGGAGAAGAGGTGTGCGTCCACCTTGCGACCTCTATGGCGGCTTCACGAATTATGTTTCTTCAACTCACACCTATGTGAAGTGGGAACTCCGTGTCAGTTATGCCTATAACAGACTCGAGTTTCTAGATGTCAGGATTTGCGTACGTATGAGGAAACAAGGCAACTTTGTTTCGTGGACCAAATGGCTCGATTATGGGTGAAAGGTCATCAAGTAAAACATATTTCAAGGAAGGGCAGGCGACTCTTTGGGATTCTGGCCATTTACAACAACACGTGTTACTGGTAAGGATCCTAAAAAAGTACTGCGAGTATTTCTTCCTTGTTAATAGTTACGTTGACTTTTATTTTCTTCCTTTGGTTGATTTTGTTTTTCAATTCTCTGACATCATTAAAATTCTAGTTGTAGTTGAAATCATTCTAGTTCAACGTTGAAACCTCTCCATTTGAGTTGTTTCCAAGTTTTAGAAAATCTTGTGTTTTGAAAAGGCTTTTCGGGTTGCAAAAGTATTTTGAGTAAAATGATTTCAAAGTAATTTTTGACATTGTTTTCAATTCCAACAAATTTTACCCAAAGGTGAGAAATTTTAACCCTCCGAATCAGTCTCAAAGCTGAGATTTTTAATCTCAAAGTTTTGCTAATTTTCCGTTGCAGCAACTTTGGAATCAATTTCTAATGACCTCCAGAGCTTCAAAATTCTGAAATTTTAACACAACAACGTTCGGCATCTTGGCCAATGATCTGGAAAATTTCACTTCATTTCGACTGGACATGAAGTCATGGCAATTTTTTTTTCCAAATCTGCTTTACAAGAAAGGAAAATTTGAAAACTTCTCTACAAGTTGTTTTGATAAAAATTTTCACTTCCTTTCTCTTCCCTGCTTGGAAGTTTACGGATTTGGTATTGAAAATCATTTGAAATTTTCTAGAGCTGAAATTCCTTTTCTTAGGAAATTTGCAAAGAGAAGTTTTGGCATTGTTTTCGGTTGGTTATCCATATAAGTCAAGTTCAACGTAAATTGTAGTAAGGGAGGATATTCTCTACACTACTAGACGATTGGCAATTGAAGGTTGAGAAAGAGATGTGCAAAGAACGAATGGAGGAAAGCTTGCGTCGTCACCATCAGGAACACGACTTGCGACTTCAGCCACTTGGCTTGACATGGTCTGAACGATGTGTAACCTGGAAAAGTATTTTCACGTCAAGGACGTTACGAATGTTGTTCATGGTTGCTTTAACCATAAGCTCCTCTAGTTTTGGTGAATCTTTCAAGATTGACGCTCTGCTATACAAGGTACATCTTAAACAGTGATCCTCGAATTTCGTCGAATCGTGACAGAAGCGCTTGTTATCAAGATTGATCGTCGGTTCGACCGAACTGTTAAACAGACACAAGCGTGGCCCGTGGCCCACCATTGTACCGATATTGTCCCAACTTAACCACCCGATAGGTGTTGGGTTTTAATCACAAAAGGCCTCGGTAAAATTGGGTGAGATCCACCTACTTATAAGTTATATTTTATTTATCACTTTTCCAATGTGGGATCTTTCCTCTCCAACACGAACTAGCGTTCTAAGAAACTCGTTGGCAAGTAGTTGTTGCTGGAAGGACAGCATGATTCGATGTTGCTAACATGGCGCATATCGTCTGCGTGGTTGGTTGGAAGGAGTACTTCACCCTCGAGTTCGTGGAGTGGATGCATTAGCCGAGACGGTAGTCATTAACGAATACGTAACGAACTCAGGTGCACCACCAGAAAATTCGTAAAGTGTCGTCACGTGGGAAATCCTGGACTAACTTTTAGAAATTAGTTACTAGGCCCCATCGTGTATTTCTGGTAAAGCGTGGCTAGGGGAGACGGATACTCGGCCAGTTTCGCGTATGCTTGTACTTCTGAGGACTGATATGTCTTCCACGATGAATTGCGAATTTCTTGTTAGTGACGACGACGTCTACTTGTTGTTCATAGTCGATGGGAGTTCCACGAGGGGAACATAATTAAACCTACGGGTAGTTGCGTATGCCTCTAGTCAAGTTCAAATTCTCGGGTAATGTTGTACTTGCAATAAGCGGGAATTGGATGGAGATGTGAATCATCTACAAGTTGCCAGCTGTGGCAGTATTGTGTTGGGGTAACAAGGTTAGTAGTTACCCAGTTTTATTTGGTTTAGACACGAATTGTCAATGACAATGACAAGTATGGTATTGTTATGAGGAGAGTAATGAGATTGTCAATTACTCAGTTCGGTTGTTCTAACAAAAGTCCTGTGGTTACAGAAAAGTGAAAACTAGCGGAGCAAAGTGTATCTTGTTGGTGATAAATGAGGAACACTTGGAAAGAGAAATGCTAGGCCTGGTGTTGATATGTATGACTAGAAATAGTCAAAAATTAGAAATGTTATGGGTACTGGAGTCCGAGATGAGAAGTGAAGTATTGTTGACCGTTTGACCAATCATGAAATTTCAAGGACGAAATTTATTTAAGGGGGGTGGAACTGTGAGCCCCGGAAAAGCTTATCGAGCTTCAGTGAAATAGTTCGATAATTTACTTATCGATCTCGTTCAACGTTAAAATACTCGAGAATATTTTCAGAAATTCTCATGAAGTGAAATCCTCGATTTGAGAGTTCGATGATAAAGTACACGACACGACACGACGAGTTCATGGAGATTTTCAGAGAATTTTCCGGACATCTGAGCTATTTATAGTGATTTTTTCAAAGTTATGGGATCTTAGAAAATAATTTAGAGAAATGGAATTTTCTGCTGTGCGATCGTGGCTGTCCATCCAGCCACCGCTCCATCTCAGCCATCCATAATTCCACCGATTGATCAGGAGAGGGGCTTATATAGTTGCTAGACTAGATCAGGAGAGAGAGAGAGCTGGAAGCTCTGACCCGGACTCCACCGCGAACCGAGAAGGAAACCCGACCAGAGGGACGCCGTCCGGCCACCCCACGACTTCGAGCGGCCACCAACAGCTTCCTCTCGTCGTCGCCGTCACGCCTGTGGCCTTTGATCGCCCATGCACGGGATGAGGAGGGAGACTCGAAGGTGAGAAGCAGCGACTGCTCCGGCGAGTTTCTGCAATTTCCGGCCACCTCTTGGGCCGCATTCGGTATGGAAATTCGTCGTCTCACCTTTCTCTACACGTTTGTGTAACTAGTTTTCAAATTGGATCCCGTTTTGACGATTTCGTTTCTGGGTTCATCTCGGTTCTGCCGTGTTCTTCGTTACCGGCGACTTTTCCGGCTCTTCTTGGTTTCGACCTGGTTTCCTTGCATCGGTAGAAGAAAGCTGACCACGAGTTGTTGGGTTGATTGATTCGAAACCATCAGCTTCTCACTAGTCAAGTTCCGGCAGTGAGTTTGGCTCGATTTGCAGTCGATTTCCGAAGGTATAATTCAACCGTTGAATCGAGTTTTTGCTCGTGTTATGATTGGAAGCTATGCTCCTGAGATTGGTCTGATTTTTCTTGAAATTTAAATCCTGTTTTCCTGCACACTCCGTTAGTTTGAGTGATTGTGGTGTTGTGATGGAAATCGAAATTCCCGGGTATTTGTTTGATTTTACTAAGTGTTACAATGGTTGATTGAGTTCGTGAAGTTTTGGAAAAGGCCACGTTGATGTTTGTCAGTGTTGCTTTGGCTGTTGGTTGAACGGAAAGGTTGATGCATTTTTGTTCAAGACTAGTATTTGGTAATAGTTGAATTGAAATTAAGTGGTGGAAGTGGCCTAAAGTAATATATGGTTGCCCAGAGTAAATTAGGTACACCCATTGTGATTTTGAATTGAGTATATGGGATATGTGAAAATGATTTAAGTTGTAAAAGTGCTTGATTTAAGGATGGGTGTCCATAGTAATTTGAGAGGAATTACTATGAGATGTGATTATTAAGTGAATGGGAAAAATTTGGTAAGTGGTCCTGAACTATGGACCCCTACGAATTTCAGTACATCAATTTCCAAAACATAAACTTTGGTACATGAGGTTTCAAAACTGACCAGTAAACATACACGACGTCATTGACGCCGTTAGTTTGGTGCCAACTGGTCGTATTTTAAGGGGTAAAACGGTCACTTCAAATTTTCTACTATGAGCACTCAGCCCTCTCTCTTCTCTTACTGTGGGCACCCAGCTCTCCATCTCTCTTACTCTGGGCAACTAGCTCTCCATCTCTCTTACTCTGGGCACAATCTCTCTCTCTCTCTCTTTCTCTCTCTCTCTCTCTCTCTCTCGCTCGCTCACCTGCTTGCACAGTGCAGCGTGCAACCAACACCACCACCCTTTCAACATAGCATCCTACCATCACAGCTGATGACAACCGCTAGTCCTCCCAGAACTAATCTAAAACTCTAAAAGAGTGGGCTCTTACGCTATTCTTCACACATAGTAAATCGAATCCAAAAACCTCCACAGCTCACCAAGAGGTGTAGACCAGAAATACCTATTCGAAGGAAGTCAAAACTAAAGAATTAGACCCGAAGGATGTGATGTTGTCACGGGAAAGCGATGAAAATACTCGATGAAAGAGAAGTTGTAGGCTGGGTAAATGAGGTTGTGAGAAGCGGCCACCATTGACACTATCGAATTTCTCGACGCCAAGCTTGGCGGTGTTTGGGTGTTAGGGCGATTGCCAATTTGATCTCGAAGAAGACGAACACCCCCAGATTTTATCCTCCTGGCGCTGACACAGCAACTCGAAGACCGCCGCCGAGTCGGACATGTTGCGAGAGTCCGAGTCGAACTCAGACCTCCGATTGTAGTTGGTGATGCCAATGGTGCAAAGCAAGCAGAGAGAAGAAAAGAGATGGCATACCTGAGAGAAAGAAGATAGAAGGAAGAGATTGAAACTTGAAAGCTTAGAGATAATACAGAGAAAGTCAACATGAGAGGAGTGAGAAACATGTGGTAGAGGAACAACGCGAACGGGTTAGGCCTTGGGGCTCTTGTAGCAGCGGTGGTGGACACGGAGGAGAGGTCGTCAGAGGCCATTGGTAAGCTGTGGAGGTATTTGGATTCGGTGAGAGAGGTTTGGAGAGAGGGAGAGTCAGAGAGACAGAGAGAGTGTGAGAGAGAGGAAACCCTTTGACAAATGAAAAATCAATTCTGCCCTTCATTATGTGAGTAATGGCATGCGGACTGACGGAGTTACTGACGCCGTGTACGTATATGAAATACATTTCATATTTGATGTACCAAAATTTATGTTTTGGAACTTGCTGTACTGAAATTCGTAGTGACCCTTACTTCGGGTACTATTCATGAATTTTTCCCTAAGTGAATTGGAAATGTTTGTGAAAAGTTGAAAATTTAGTGTAAATCGAGCAAATGGTATATGAGGTCTATGAGGTTAGTTGCGATTGGTCAACATCGGTCAAATCTTGGTCAATCCTGGTCGAACCAGAAAAGGTTGGTAGGACAATTAGATAATCGTCGAGATTTTAGATAAGTGTTTAACGGATTATTAACGATCATTATGTCAGAATCTAGGACTCCAATTACCCCGAACAGAAGGTTCGCGACTCTTGGAGTACGTGAGAGAAAACATCAGAATCTAGGTAGGGATTCAAGACTCTCCTCGGTTAGTGATTTTCTTCTTATATATTGTTATTAGAATAATGCATGTTAAGTGGTATGGTTTGGTTACGTTAAAATGCAATGCATACTAACCAAATCATGAGAGATGTGATGGCTTGAGAGCGAAAGAGGCACTGACTTCCTTGGATTCGATTCCCTAAACCTCCGGATGGTTAGCTACACCGGTCGGACAATGAGCGATCGTAAAGACGACCTGATTCCATGTGTGTAGCTAGGTAGCGGACGCTCTCGCTACGCTTACCTAGTGATGAAGTAAATTGAGGTAAGATCGTGTAGTGGGTCTATGGGACCGGCCATCAGGTAAGATTCAACGCGCGTATTCAATTGAGTAACATGCATCGATTCTAAAAAACATTTTAAGAAAAGTTTGTCGTTCTTTTAAATACTTGGTTTAAGCATGTTTTCATACTGAAGCTCCAAATATCTATCTGTTGGTTTTCAAACCTAGTCGAGGTAGAGTTTCTGTTGAGCAGCGAGGACGAAAGCTCACCCCTACAACAATATGGATGCAGGTACTGTGCACTGGTGACGGGACAGTAGCGGATGGAGCTGGGTGTGCGGGACAAGTTCGGTAAATCATCGTTTGCAGTTTGTTTTAAATTCTACTTCTCGAAATTCATGTTCCGGAACTTGTTGATATCTAGCCTCGTGCCAAATTTAGTTGAATTCCCTTTCATTGAAATTCATGCCTCGTGTGAGCCTTTGTCCAAGTTCTGGACGAGGACGAACAAAATAGTTTCTAGTGATTTAAAGAGTTACATCTCAAAAGTATTTGTAGTTCCGCTGCGTTTTAACAAAAGGTTTTCAAACGAATTGCCTAGCGATCCTCTAGGATGTAAACCGAGATTTCGGTTTATGTTTTAGAGCCTCGCGACACTGTGCCTTGCTCAAGCTGATGAGGTGCAGTTTAGGGCGTTACAAAAAACAAAAGAAGAGGCATTGGCATTACTTTTCAAAGTCTTCATACTTTTTGGTGTCATAAAAATCTTGGGGGAATTTTTGTAACAAAAGTGTTGCCCATGATTTTTGTGAGAATTTTGAAGTAAAGGTGCCTCATTAGTGCTACCTTCAGACTTTTTTGGATATTGGCTTGTTGGTGTGAAAAGGATTAGTGGAGAGTTATTCTTTAAAAACGGTTGGTTGAAATTTGTAGATGGAAATTTTTTGAAACTAGGTGAATATGTGGTCTTGCATCATATTGGACATGCAAAGTTCAATGTTGAAATGTATAGATTTATTCGCTGCAATAAGATGTTAAAGGCAAGAAAAAATGACATGTTTCTTGATTGATTCAACTTTTAAAACAAAAGAAGAGGCATTGACATTACTTTTCAAAGTTTTCATACTTTTTGGTGTCACAAAAATACAAAGTTTTCAAAGTTTTTATGTGCTTGATTCAATATGTTTTCCACCAGATATTCTATGGGATATATGGTTCTGGATATACTTTCTGGGGTGGGGAGAGAAAGCTTGTGAGGGGGGATGGCATAACCCAGCAGATATATAGTCTTGACGGACACAAGACGAAGTATGAATCCGAGCAGGTAAGTGTCATTGTGGACGAATGTAAGTCCACATTCACCCTAGATAAAAAAAATACAATCGTTTGCATAAAAAAAAATGATAAAAAAACAGAAATTCCCAAAATTAAAATAGAATACATACAGAGACATAGTAGAATAGCCGCCAAATATTATAATGACATGCACTAGACACAGCAGCAAGACCAAGCATAGTCCGAATAGTTTTGTTTCTTACCATAATAACTCTCCCTCTACCAATCTCTCATTAACAACATTCCGGATAACTTGAACGCCACCCTTATTAACCTTTTAAGGATTGAACAACACCACAGAAGCTAAGCGATCCAGGAAATTTTGAATGATATACTGCTCATTCCTCTCATCCAGCCGATGATAAAAAGAAAAATGTTCAAACTGCACAACAGTGAAAATATTAGCAGTTATATTTCAAAGTAATTGAAATACCAAATATCCTATATAGAAGCAACTTACCAAATACATTGCTCGGGGTACAAGAACATAATTAGAACCCGGGTCCGGAACAGCTACAACTCCTATGAAGTAGAAAGCTTTACAAAAAATCTCCCAAGATTTTTGTGAGAATTTTGAAGTAAAGGTGCCTCATTAGTGCCACCTTCAGACTTTTTTGGATCTTGGCTTGTTGGTGTGAAAAGGATTAGTGGACAGTTATTCTGAAAAAATGGTTGGATGAAATTTGTAGATGGAAATTGTTTGAAACTAGCTGAATATGTGGTCTTGCAGCATATTGGACATGCAAAGTTCAATGTTGAAATTTATGGACTTAATCGCTGCAATAAGATGTCAAAGGCAAGGATAAATGACATATTTCTTGATTGATTCAATTTTGAAAACAAAAGAAGAGGCATTGGCATTCTTTTCAAAGTCTTCATACTTTTTGGTGTCACAAAAATCTTGGGGGATTTTTTGTGACAAAAATGTTGCCCAAGATTTTTGGGAGAATTTTGAAGTAAAGGTGCCTCATTAGTGCCACCTTTAGACTTTTTTGGATCTTGGCTTGTTGGTGTGAAAAGGATTAGTGGAGAGTTATTCTTCAAAAATGGTTGCATTAAATTTGTAGAAGGAAATTGTTTGAAACTAGGTGAATATGTGGTCTTCCAGCATATTGGACATGCAAAGTTCAATGTTGAAATTTATAGATTTAATCGCTGCAATAAGATGTCAAAGGCAAGGAAAAATGACATGTTTCTTGATTGATTCAACTATGAAAACAAAAGAAGGGGCATGACATTACTTTTCAAAGTTTTCATACTTTTTGGTGTCACAAAAATACAAAGTTTTCAAAGTTTTTATGTGCTTGATTCAATATGTTTTCCACCAGATATTCTATGGGATATATGGTTCTGGATATACTTTTTGGGGCGAGGAGAGAAAGCTTGTGAGCGAGAATGGCATAATGGTAGGAGCATTTTAATGCGATGTTTTAATTGTTATTTCCTCACATTTACTTAGTTATTTCCTTATATAAATCATTCTAGTTTAGGAAAGTTACTATTTTTAGGAAGTTTCTATTTTTAGTAATAGTTTCTATTTTTAGTAATAGTTTCTATTTTCAGATCTTATGGAGCAAACAAGCTGAAATGAGCTCAAAAAGAGAAAGAAAAGCTAGAGAACGTTGGAGAGGGTTGATACAAGGCACAAGGACTGCATAAATGAGCTGAAACGAAGAAATGAAGTTTTCCTGGTCCAGCCAAGAAATCCTGTTTCAACATGAAACCCTATTCAGAAAAGGAAACTTTGAGAAAGCAAGACTCCTAAGCCAACAAGGAAGTATGGTCGAAATAATGAAGAAAAATGATGTTGAGAGAAGAGTCCTAGAGGCACTAGGAGACTATATGGCTTGGAAATGAAACATGGAGGCGCAAGAATCTTCTGGATTAATTTGGATTTCGGCAAATGAGAGAAGGCCCATTGGATTTTGGGTTGTTGGACGTAAAGGAGATATTTTGGAGGATTAAATCTGATTTTGCCTTGGGAAATCATGAAGATAACGTGAAAAATCCAAAGAAAATAAAGGAAAAAACGTTGGAAATAAGCTAGGGAGAGTTTCAAGGGATTGTGCAACAAGAAAAGGCTCAAAACAAGTCCAGATTCATTCCTAAATCCCCTCAAGATATTTTGGACGAAAATAAAGAATAAAATCTGCATTTTTTCGTGAAAATCAAGAGAAAATCAAGGGGGGACGTTAAAGATAATGCCATGGAGAGTTTTAGGGGAGAAAAGGTTCAAAATGCGTCCAGATACGTTGTCTAGGTACATCCCTAGATATTTGGCCGAAAATGAAGAAGAAAATCAGATTAAATCCCTTTATAGTTCCGCAAAAATATATTTTAAATATTACGGACTTTATTTTGAAGCTTTATGATTGGTTGGATGACACAACAGAGCTGACGCGCGTGGCACTATGTGATTGGTTGAAGCTGTGTGGAGCAACCAAAAAATTAATTGGAAAATAAAAGAAGATTCATGAAGCTTGGAGAGCCTTTGCTGTCCTCTATATATAGGCTCCTATGTCTGACGTTTGAGACACTTCTTTCATTCAGAAAATTCCCACAAAACGTCAAAGCTCTCTCTCTCTCAATTCTCTAGTTCAACTTCTGCGTTTTCAAGCAAGGAGAGGAAGAAGAAGAAGGAGCCGTGAAGACCTAGCATCCACCATCCACCATTGAAGCCGTGAAGAGTTGAAGCTATCTTTCAAGATTCAAGTCCAACGTTTCAAGCCTCCATCACCATCTCCACTCACGGTGTAATTCATTCTTTTTCCTTGTAATCACTTTTGATTTCCTTGTTTAGATTCGTATGAATTTGTTTCTAGTTAACAATAACATTTAGGGCAAAGTTTAAGCCCACTTCTATGATTAAATAAAGTTTTCAAATTCTATAATTGTGATTCTAAAGTTGCTTATGTGAGATTGTTCAATTGAATTTGCGTGATTGATATCTTTTGTGTGTTTATCTTATATGGTTCGAAACATCTAGGGTTTACATATAATTGGTGCTAAATTTGGGTAAACGATTCACCTAATAGTTTTGTGAACTTGAATCAAGAGTAGTAAGGCTTTGGACAAAAGTCTAATTTAATTGAAAAGGATTGCAAATGGATGAACTTATTCATACTAGGTTGTGCACTTAAGTTGATAACCTTTCTCTATGCTTCTTGCGTTGAACATGTTTTCATTTGCTAGCTTTCTAGACTTTGATTGCATGTTTAATAGGATTGATCTAGATGCTTTCACTTAGGTTAATTAGTAAAGGAAAGTAAAATATGGGAAATCATTTGCTTCAAAAGTTTCACATGATCAACTTCTTTCTCATGACTTAGATGAACAATTATAGGGTTTGAATTGAATTTGATTACATGGAATGAGTTTTGATCTTTGTTTCTTACGTTTCATTATTGTATATGTGTTTTTATATTTCTTTTGTTTTGTTTATTTTAATTTTCGAAACCAATTGTTAAAATCCCCCCTTATTTCGTTATTTTTGTATATATCCTTTGTATATTTTTGTAAATATTATACTTTGTATTTTTATTAATTCCTTAATTGGTTTACAATGACAGGTGTACCCTTAATCCCCGGATTTGAACGATCCCTATTTACAGTATACTAACGATGATATTTTCAGGGTTAAATTGCACGCTTACTATTAGCGTATCACATAACCCAGCAGATATATAGCCTTGACGGACACAAGACGAAGTACGAATCCTAGTAGGTGAGTGTCATTGTGCACGAATATAAGTCCACATTCACCCTAGAAAAAAAAAATACAATCGGTCGCAGAAAAAAAAGATAAAACAACATAAATTCCCAAAATTAAAATAGACTACATACAGAGACATAGTAGAGTAGTCGCCAAATATTATAATGACATGCACTAGACACAGCAGCAAGGCCAAGCATAGTCCGAATAGTTTTGTTTCTTACCATAATAACTCTCCCTCTACCAATCTCTCATTAACAACATTCCAGATAACTTGAACGCCACCCTTATCCACCTTATAAGGATTGAACAGCATCACAGAAGCTAAGTGATCTCGGAAATTTTGAATGATATACTGCTCAGCCCTCTCATCCAGTCGGTGATAAAAAGAAAAATGTTCAAACTGCACAACAGTGAAAATATCAACCGTAATATTTCAAAGTAATTGAAATACCAAATATCCTATATAGAAGCAGCTTACCAAATACATCGCTCGGGCACAAGAACATAATCAGAACCCGGGTCCGGAACAGCTACAACTCCTCTGAAGTAGAAAGCTTTACAAAAAATCCCCCAAGATTTTTATGAGAATTTTGAAGTAAAGGTGCCTCATTAGTGCCACCTTCAGACTTTTTTGGATCTTGGTTTGTTGGTGTGAAAAGGATTAGTGGAGAGTTATTCTGAACAAATGGTTGGATGAAATTTGTGGATGGAAATTGTTTGAAACTAGCTGAATATGTGGTCTTGCAGCATATTGGACATGATTTAGTTCGTTCATTGATTTATTCTAGTGTGATACCTTAACGATCACCGATTTGGCTGAAAATTTGCATAAATGATCTACACATTAGGACCTAAAAACTGAACGGTTGAGATGCAAAAATGTGATCGAAAAGTTAGTCTATATAGAAGCAGCTTACCAAATACATCGCTCGGAGCACAAGAACATAATCAGAACCCGGGTCCGTAACAGCTACAACTCCTCTGAAGTAGAAAGCTTTACAAAAAATCCCCCAAGATTTTTATGAGAATTTTGAAGTAAAGGTGCCTCATTAGTGCCACCTTTAGACTTTTTTGGATCTTGGTTTGTTGGTGTGAAAAGGATTAGTGGAGAGTTATTCTGAACAAATGGTTGGATGAAATTTGTAGATGGAAATTGTTTGAAACTAGCTGAATATGTGGTCTTGCAGCATATTGGACATGATCTGGTTCGTTCATTGATTTATTCTAGTGTGATACCTTAACGATCACCTATTTGGCTGAAAATTTGCAAAAATGATCTACACATTAAGACCTAAAAACTGAATGGTTGAGATGCAAAAATATGATCGAAAAGTTGGTCTAATGCTCTATCCCTATAAAAGACCAAAAAATGGATCCCTTAGTGGAAGGGCCATATATATATATATATATATATATATATATATATATATATACAGATCCTATCCAGAGCGAGCTCGCTTTGAAATTCAGTTCGAGTTTTGGGTCACTTTTCGGTCGCATATCCACATCTCAACCGTTCAGTTTTTAGGTACTATGTATAGATCATCTCTGCAAATTTCAGAAAATGATGTCGTTAAGGCATTAAATTGCCTTAAAGCTAGTACGGTTCATGTTGACAGATTCAGTCGTCCATTGGTTTAAGCGAGTTAGATACCTTAACGATCATAATTTGGCTGAAATTTGCAGAGATGATCTATACACTAGTACCTAAAAACTGAACGGTGAGATGTGGATATGCGACCGAAAAGTGCCCAAAACTCGAACTCACACTGAATTTCAAGGAGCTCCGCTCTGGATTGGATCTATATATCAGATCCTATAGCGGATATTATATATATATATATATATATATATATTATTGTGAAGACACTCAAAACTTAGCGGTTAACATGTTTGGAGTGCAAGGTTAGATAAAAGGTGTTGGATGCGTTTCTGCTTGACAATATTGAAATAACTAGGAAGTAGCTAGTCCATGAATATGCATAAGTTTATACGTTTCAACGATACACTACAATTCTACAAGTGATAGGAATATATAAAAGAAGAGACGAGTTAATTATGCAAAAGGTAAAGAGAGATTCATAGATCATACAAGTGTCTCATAGAATAGCCTTGCACTTTCTTTCCTGGTTCTTCGTTTTGCAACCTCCAACAAGTTCACTTCGTCCTCTCCACGACTTTTGCAAATTGTAAGTGCCTATCAGCCTATGCAAGTACCTGGCCACCTTTCTGTATGCACAGAAGTTTAACACGATAAAGATGGGGCTTTCAAGAAAAAAATTACCAATGTACATATGCCAAAAGAATCTCAGGAGGCGAATCCCCCTTACCTGGTTCTCACAGAACACCCATCTATGACAAGGACCAGTTTCAGAGTTCACGCATAAGAACCGCATAAAGAAAAATACAAAAATCAAACAAAAAAGTTAGCTAATAAAGAACCTTGAGTTCTTACTGAGTTCAGGATTAACTCCTTCACAAATTTCAAACATATAAAAGAAAAAAAAAAAAAAAAAAGACATGCTAACTATATGATTCCAGAAATAAATGAGCCTTAAGCAGCATAACGTACATATAGCAACATCTATATTATTCATATTAGCACACCCTCACATGTCCACCAATAAGCAGTAGCCAAGTCATCTTAGCTTCCAAATGAGGAAACTCTATTCAATACACTTTACCTCACTCAAAAAATTGAAGTCATGCTCTTGATCCATATTTAGAGGTGGTGGTACTTCTACTACTCTTGCTTGATTAATAATGTGCTACATTCCTTTCAGCTGCTCTCCCCAGTTGAGAATTTAGATGTAAGACACAAAATCCATGCATTTCCTGCATATTCATTTGGTACTTGTGCAGTTGTGCTTAAGCTCCAGACTTAGCTTTCAAATGAGGAAACTCTACTCAGTACTTCACCTCACTCAAAAATTGAAGTCATGCTACTTCTTCTAACACTTCCAGAGGGGAAAGTTTGCTCTGCTCCCAAAAATGGTTCTTTTTCTATCCTTCAAGATGTCTCAGGTCTTACTAGATCCATATCAGGAACTTCAGGACTCCTTGGACTATGAAATGATTTGATTGATTTTGAGCGAAGAACAGGTGTGTCTGGTGCAATTTCAGCATGTTCTAATCCAACAGTACATGGATATTCCAACACATTTAAGTCTTCTGGAGGTTCAACAGTTTCCGTATCTACAACCTCTATTTGCTCTGATATACCAGTCCTTCGACAGTCCAACAAATCTAACTTTACTTCCTAAACCCTAAAAGGAATTCCTTTTGCATAAGAGGGACCTAAGCTCTTGTGAAACGTCTGATAGAATCATAGAAATAGGTTTATGAATGGTTTCACAACTAATGAACCAGAAAGGAAATAATGACAGTAAACTTACTAGATATCAGTGGCTCCAAGAAATTCTCGGCTAGATTTCCAATTCGACAGTTTTCCAAACAACATGGGCATTTTTGGGAACTTTTTTTCTTTTAGCAACCAAGTCACTAGCATCAAGTATGCTTTGCCTGATTTCCCTGTAACAAATCTATGGTTTTTCATTCCTTGCTCAACTAATAATCCATTGTAATACAAAAAATTTCTAAGTGTTCCATCAACTATAATGGTGGAGGCACCAAATATTTATTTGAATTTTTAGGCAAAACAGGGACACTTCAACTCAACATATCTAAAGGAGCAGTAAACCATCACTTACACGTTAGGCAGTACTACTATATCATCAAACACACATTTTCTTTCCTGAGAATCCGAGCCGACTTCTTGGAAGCTGGTCTTGGAACAGCCATCAATTTTGGTGTAGTAACATCTGCATTAGGAGAAAAAAATTAGGAAAAATTACGAGGGAAGGTCTGAAATCAGATATGTATAACAAAGCATAAAACAGAAACCATAATAGGAATTGAAAGACTAAGAGGTTAAATAAAAGCCATTATTGAGAAATTTTCACCTCGAGCATCTGGCTGCTTGGCGTCAGGACTGCCTATCATATGCAACTGAGAGGGGATCTGGATCTTCTTCCAGAATACTTTTCACGGTATCTGGTGCAATCATGTCTTGTAACTTAGTCGATCGGCTCTTCATCATTGTGATTCTCTTCTCCATATAAACAAACAAGTTCTTGAGGTTTCTTGGTCCCACAAAGCATATCAAGGCCCAGGGACTCTTCTTGAGAAAATGTAATATTTTTCAGATTCTCCATGTCAGCTTCTAAGTTTCTTAGACTATGCTCTTCTCTTGTAATCCGAAAGCTCTGATTTTCTGGTTGCACCAAGTCCATTTCCATCATCTCCTCTCGTTCACTTTGATGATCCTCACCAGTTATCACATGGCAGGAAGGTTCACTATTATTCCCATAAAAGATCTCATGGTTCTGAGTCTTCTGCCTTCTTCCTGAATTCCATCTTCAGGCATTGCTATATCTGGAGTCTTTATCTGCTCTCCATGCCATTGGTTTCATTATCTTCACCATATTGCTTAACTTGGTTTTGAGGCTCTTTCTCAATGCCAATAAATGTATAAATGTCGGCACATTCTTCTTGAGAGAACCTATGCCATTGAAGCTGCTATACGATTTATTCCGAGTTAGCTCCATTATTCGATGTTATTAACTCCATAGCAAAGTCCATAAGGTGAGATGAAAGTACACTGGAGATAAAACTTACTTGTCAAAAAAGATCAAAAGGAAGATATTGCAAAAAGAATACACGAGTCAAAAATTTATTAAACTTTGAGCATAATCAAATGGTTTTACATACCTTCTGACTGGGGCGTAATAAGTTGACAAAATACTGTGCCAGGCACCAAATTCCACATGATCATACTGCATAAGCACAAACTGACATCTCAGACATATCACTGATAAAACTTAATCATAACAATGAAAATGCTAATAAGGAACTTTAGATATTATTAATAACTAGTGTCTCTTCAGTCCTTGAAAGGAGAAAAGAAAATTATATGAAAACGATTTCATGACAAGTGAAATAGAAGTAGAATGAAATTATATTAAGCTTAAAGGAGCTGACCCTCCATTGTGACTTCTCTTCTTCTCTAATAAATATTTTGGGGTGTCAGGGACTCTTCCCTCACCCTGCTTCAGCCAAAAAAAAAAAATGAAGAAGGAGCTGACAATATAGTTGAGCATGAACATGAGTATGTGACTTGCCATTTCTGATGGAAGTCGTCCTATTCCATTCCACTCTGCACATTCTGTTCCATATCATGCTGAAATTGTGTGAAATTGTACAACCTAAAATAAAGCATGATTTCTTTGTGAGACGCCAAATGTTCACAGAAATGTAATGAAACATATATGTTAAGTATGATTACAACATACAGGGAATTTCTGATTACACGTTACCCACTGACATCTTCAAGGCTCCCCATATCATATGCATCAAGTTCAAACCTATCCGGTATGATAACAGAGTGATAAGCCGCACACAGCATTTCTGCAGGTACATTGTCTTTTGTGCTCAACACAAATTTCTTGATGTCTAGTAGCACTTCATTGTAGTCATCAAAAAGCTCGAATATAGTCTAACAACACCCAGAAGTAGGTAGGCTAGTACTCTATATGCGACACCAACCCATTCATCCTTTAAAATTTTATCTGCACAACAGAATAAGAATTTCGGATATTCAAGGTTAAGTGAATGTCATCAAACATCCCACTTGCCAACCCCAATTGTTTTCACTTTCAATAAGATACAAACATCATCGAGGACCTCATCCATATAAAACTTTTTATTTCACTTGTAATAGTCTTCAAAGTTTTAGTTCCCATTTTCAAATATGACATCCACTTCCCAGCCATATAGAACTTCGTTATCAGAGACAGCCAATGATCCTAAGTAATCTTTACCAGCCAACCTCATAATAGCAAAGGTCAATTGCAGAGCGACTAAGAAACGCAGCTAGATGATGGATAAAAGTCCTAATGCCAAACACAGAAACAAGGTCTCCAAATTAATGTACTTCTTTGTTAGACTAGATATAGGGCTTTTCCCTTACTAGTAAAGTAGTAAGTTAGGGCGCTATTCGATGAAGAAAACATACTTTAGGAAAGTTGTTTAGGTAGCTCAGCTGGTTAGAGCAAAGGACTGAAAATCCTTGTGTCAGTGGTTCGAATCCACTTCTAAACGGGCGAAGGCTCTGAAAGAGGAGCGGAGCTGGATTCTAAAAAACAAAAAAAAGTGAAAGAGGAAGCCAAAAAGCCCTATTTAAATATCACCAAAATAAAAAAGATTAAGGCACCAAATCTGGAATATCCATGAAGACAAAACACCCTGTCCAGAAAATTTTCCTCTTCCTAACACTCATAAGCATTGCATTTCAACACTTACAATTAAGAAACTTTCTATAACAAAATGACAACTAGGAAATCATACACCAGTGATGATGAGCTTGATGAACTGAATTCACCTCTAGCCTTTATCTTCATAGGTTCTTCCGGGTCTTCACCAGTTGCATCAAAGCTCAACTGGGTTCCGAAGGGAAACATCAATCAAAATGCAGTCAGATATGAACTCCTTCGGGATGTTTGGATGAATAGCTAGTAGCTAGTGAGTAGTGACGAAGGGAAATCAGAGTGTAATATAGATAAATAATTTGTTTCTCTGTTCCTTTTTGGAGTTGTAAATCTGCGCTCCGTTGTTGACTGGTCACTGTTCTGATGATGTACAAAAAGGGTTGATAATCTTGTAGCATATCCAGATGGTTGAAATATTTTATAATGGTGTGCCTATTGGATGACTTCCGAAGAGAAATTATGGTAAAATGGCTCCTAAAGGAATCAAGAACTCGTTTCATGTGTTTCTCAAAGGATATAAACTAATTAGATCTTTGATTTCGCCTCGCAAAATATCACATTTTAGGATGACATAAATTTGCTTCATTCACACTTTAGGATGACACTTGTACTCGACAGTAGCTTAATTTGCAGCATTCACATTTTACATCAATTATTCAAAGAGAACATATAAAACCAGAGGTAGTAAAGAACTGCTTTCTTTATGTAATACAATCGATTTCAACAGGCCATAAACAGACTAGTTTCTTCTCAGTTCATCTTTCACTACACTACAAACTTGCACCCTCACGTCGCAAGCCTTACACTAAAAGACCACTCACAAGACTAAAAATTTTCAAAACTGAGTCGGAAGATTCAACACTTGAAACTCCCAATCAACTCTAAATCTCACTCGCATATCATATATATCTATACTATATCGCCAGAATGCTAAAGAATAATGAGGTCAAATAAAGGGTCAGATGCAACCTAATCATGCAGTTAGCTTCTGGAAAGAACTGACAGCATTTATATGCTGGAGATGCAATGCAGCCAGCAGCCCATTCCAGGTTTCTCCGGGGGCACCTTTCACATGAAAATCGATGAGTTTGTTCTGTTTTCTGTAGTAATCCTCCAACAACTTGCTCGATCTGAAAGCAGAGACGATTATCAATTAGCCAGAGTCTTATGTAAACATAGCAAAGTAGAAATCATCAAGCAACTATAACAGAGAATAACGCGATACCTGCTCAACAGTTGTTCTTCCTGCAGATTTACATCTACTCATCCTCAGAGATAGTCTTGACTAAGAGCCAAGCTTCCGGTTCCTAGATTCTTCTTCACCAAGTCGTCATCAGTAGATTTGAAATTCACTACTAGATGAATTTCCGCAATTTGGTCAACTAACTCCTGTAAGAAACAAATCAAATCCAAACATTTAGAGAACTTCAAAGGGCATTCAAAACTCATACAAAAGACACAATCTATAATAGTTTCAACCAAGGGAGCTGATCAGAATTCACTCATGTAATTTAGCAAAAGTTACAAACACAAACAATTAAAATAATCTTGATTTTCTTTAAACTTACAGCTTGAATTCTAGTTTGAGGAATCCCATCAAGAATGAATCCATTTTCACCTCTGTAGTATCCTTCCTCGAGCCTTTTCCGACAACAATGCAAAAATCACTTCATCCTGAACAAGCTTTCCGTCATTCACCGCATTCGCAATCTAAATATCCTCACATTAACAACAACACCCCATAATCAAATCAATGCTCTTCTTTCCATCAAAATGTAACACATTTGGGCGCGCAAAAAGTTACGAAGCACATTCAATTCCGGCAAAACCCTAAATTACAATAGAAAGAGAAAAAAAAGTCAGACCTGCTTGTACAGAGAAGAGCGAGGGTTGAGCTCCTGGCGGACGAGGGTGAAAATGTGGGGAACTTCCAGAAGCTTCGAGAGCCTCTCGGCGTACACGTGCTTCTTCGCACCTCCAAACCTGCTAAAATAAAAATAGAAATCTCAATCATCAGGTTAATTATTTGTCTCAAGGTTAATTTGGTGAATCAGCTTAGGACACGTGGCAGCCAGAGAGTAACTCGTTCTTATATGCAGATATTTGTCCTTTATAAGCTTGGATTCCTTGAAATCAACTTCTATGGAAAGTCCCTCAAAAAAACTTCTAGGGAAAGTGTTTGCTCAAAAAGCGGAAAAAAATGATGATGAGACAAAATCAATGACATTCTATCAAGGAAGTGAAAATAGGCATATCTCCAAATCTTGTTGATGACCAAACTCCCAAAAACCACCCAGAGCCCCCAAATGAAACCTATTGCTATGCTGATCATGAACCATACCTGTTCAGATTTACCATCATCTCCTTCTCCATCTTCACTTGGAACCTGAGGTGTTTCTTCATTATCTCGGCAAAGAGTTTGTAACGGATTGCCACAAAGACCAGCATTGCCTTGATAAATTGATGGATCCATTAGGCTGTTGAACTGGTTGCTTGTTGGGATTTTCCCGGACAAGTTGTTGTGTTTAGGGTTTAGATGAGTCACGAATGTCAAAGAAACCGTATCTGTGGAATGAAACCCAAAGTTTGTTCGCAGAAAGATCAAGAGTTCCTATCGATTTCAAGTTCCCAATCTTTTCAGGGATTATCCCTGTGAGATTATTCATGGACAAATTCAAGGCTTATAAGGCTTGTGAGATAGCATTATAAGGCTGATCATTTTTGGTTATTTTTGGTCGAACTTGGTGCCCAAGTAGTGGAGGAGGTGATAACATAACCGAGCTTGGGTAGAGTCGGTAAATTTTCTTTTTTCTTTGAAATAAATATTTTACTTCCAATGTTAACCTGTGTGGCTTTGTTAATATTATGGAAATGTAATGGCTTCGGCATTTGATGAATTTAGTAAAGCACTGTCACATGATTATCAATCTGTTTCTTGCATCTGCTTTTCTTCCTAACAGCAAGTTATTAATCAAAGTGAGAACTGTGAAGACCTAAACTCTAAGAATATCACACACACACAACTTCTCTGGAGAAAATGTCTTATTCAATTCAATGAAAACATGGGCTTAAATAGCCTTACAAGAGTACTGGAATGGGAAATATAACAAACCACGTTTTACACTCCTAGAAACGTGGCTTACTAGCTAAAGACTGAATCAAACAAACTAGATGACCCTGTTGAATAGGGCTTATTAACAGAAACAACAAACCAACCCTAGAATCGTGCTAACTTCCTCAGCAAGACTCTGAATACTTCAACAATTTCCTCCCTTAAACTGCTTTGCAACCTGCAAACAGTTTATCTTCGGTACTTCGCACACTCCAAGCTGCCTTCTAAGTTTCTCAAATGCCTCAAGCTTCAAAGCTTTAGTCATGATATCAGCTGTCTGATTCTTAGTTGCACAATGAACAAGCTTAATAACTCCATCTCTAGTTAGATCACGAAGGAAGTGGTATCTCACATCTATATGCTTGCTCCTTCCATGTAGCACAGAATTCTTTGATAGTTTGATGGTAGAACTGTTGTCACAGTACACTATAGTGCTCTCGCTTTGAGAATGACCAAGTACTTTGAGAATCCTTCTCATCCAGACCCCTTGACATGCGCATGAAGCTGCTGCCACGAACTCAGCCTCGGTGGTAGACAAAGTCACAACTGGTTGTTTCTTTGATGACCAAGCAACAGCTCCATCTCCAAGTAAAAATGCATAACCCGAAGTACTCTTTCGGTCATCGAGATCACCTGCGTAGTCGCTATCTGTGTAGCCAATCAAATCTCCAGCTCCACCTCTTCTGTAAAATATCCCAAGCTCTAGTGTTCCTTTCACATACCGAAGCACCCTCTTAGCAGCTTGAAGATGAAGCTCAGTGGGATTTTCCATATATCTGCTAACTAAGCCAACAACAAACATTAAATCAGGCCTTGTTACCGTTAGGTACCTAAGGCTGCCGACTATCTGTTTGAAAGCAGTGGCGTTAACTCTTACTCCCATCTCATCTTTCATCAGCTTCGACCCCGGCACAATAGGATTCTTAACTGAGTTACTTTCAACATTCCAAATCTCTCAAGTACATCAGTTGCATACTTCTTCTGACTAATATAAATTCCCTCTTCATTCTGTAACACTTCAACTCCAAGAAAATATCTCATCCTCCCAAGATCCGTCATTTCGAATTCATGCATCATGGACCTTTTAAAACTCTCAAACATCTCCACATTATTCCCAATAAATATAAGGTCATCTACATATAAGCTAACCACAAGAATTCCATCCCTTGAATCAGACTTAATAAAAAGAGTATGTTCAGAAGAGCACCTTTCAAAACCTTCCCTCACAAAGTAGGACTCAATGCGACTGTACCACGCCCTTGGAGCTTGCTTGAGACCATATAAGGCCTTCTTCAATCGATACACTTTGTGCTCCTCTCCTTTCTTCTCAAATCCTTGTGGCTGATCAACGAACACCTCTTCAAGCAACTCTCCATGAAGGAAAGCACTCTTAACATCTAACTGGAAGATGCTCCGACCCTTATGTGCCGCAAGAGCAATTACTAATCTGATCGTGTCCCATCTCGCAACCGGGGCAAACACTTCATTGTAGTCAATTCCCTGTTTTTGTGCATATCCCTTCACCACAAGACGAGCTTTGTACTTGTCTACTGCCCCGAGTTCATTAAGTTTCGTTTTAAACACCCACTTGACTCCAATCTTCCTTGCACCAGCCGGCAACGTGGTCAGTTCCCACGTTTCATTTTTTTCTATAGCCTTCATTTCTTGACTCATAGCTTCCTGCCACTTTTCACTCTTCACTGCTTCTTGAAATGAAATAGGATCGGCAGCAGCAAACAAAACAAGATTATTAGCTTCAGCTTCCTCCTCAGAAAGACCTAAGCCACCTCCGCTAACATAGTCTTCTAACCAGACCGAAGTTCTTCTCGTCCTCCCTTCATTGGTATCCGAGGGCAGAAGCTCTCCTAACCCAGGTGTTCTGTAATCAGGTTGCTCTCTAGGTGACGAGCTTGATGGTGTTTGAGCAGGTTCTGGTGATGATTGATCAATTTCTTCGATGTCTTCCTCCTCTCCCTCACCATTGTTACTTTCACCTTCTGTGGGCTCTTTCTCATCATCTCGCCATTCTAATAAATCACGTTCCCCATCTTCCACATTCATTCCCCAATCCCAGCATTCATTCTCCTCAAAAACAACATCTCTACTCAGCACAATACGCTTGGAAATAGGGTCGTACAATCTGTAAGCTTTAGACTCAGAACTTACCCCAAACAACACACAACGAACGCTCTTGTCATCCAGCTTCCTTCTCTTGATGTCCGGTACATGTGCATGTGCCACACACCCAAACACACTGAAATAATCCACTGCCGGCTTGTTACCGCTCCAAGACTTTTCCGGTGTTTTGTCTTTTACTGCCACAGTTGGACTTATATTCATCACATGTGCACACCAGTTAACTGCCTCCAGCCAAAACAACTTGGGAACTTTCTTCTCTGACAACATACTTCGAACTGAGTTCATAATGGTCCTGTTCCTACGCTCAGCTACCCCGTTTTGCTGAGGCGTATAAGCCACTGTTAACTGCCTTCTAATACCTTTATTCTTACAGAAATTGTTAAACTCAGAAGAAGTAAATTCCCCTCCTCTATCTGTACGTAAGCATGCTATAAGATCACCACTTTCTTTCTCAACAAGCTGTTTAAAAGATTTGAATACTCCAAATGCTTCTGATTTTTCACATAAATAATAAATCCAAACTTTCCGGCTAAAGTCATCAATGAAGCTAAGCAAGTACCTTTTACCACTGCTTGATATTGGTGTAATCGGACCACATATGTCGGCGTGAATCAACTGAAGCCTCTGCGACGCCCTCCATGAACTTTTCTTTGGAATACTTTCTCGGTGCTGCTTTCCGATTAGGCAATGTGTGCACACCTTGCTTGGGGTTTTAAGAGCAGGCATCCCTTTCACCATCTTCCTATATTGCAGAGTTCTCAAACTTTTGAAATTTAAATGCCCGAACCTGCAGTGCCAAAGGTGTGACACATCTTCTGTAACAGCTTGGAAGCAGGAAGAGGTGCGAAGCTCTGGAGCTTTGTCAGGTACTACCGAAGCTAGCAATACAAACATCCGATTTAACGTCATCGGTGTTTGCATAATCAGTCCCCTTCTCGATGATACAATCTGCATTCTCCTCCCTGAATCAAGATAGCGAGCCCTTTTTCCTGGAGTTGGCCAATACTAAGAAGATTGTTCTTGAGCTCTGGTATATAATACACCTCCGTTATCACTTGTGTAAGTCCTCCAATTTCCAGCCTTATATTGCCTTTGCCAGTGACTGCTAGCCTTGTATTGTCTCCGAGCTTAACTAGTTGTTGAAAGCTCTCATCAAGGTGTGAAAACCATTTTTTGTTTCCACACATGTGATTGGAGCACCCCGAATCCAGAAACCACACGTCCTCCCTCCTTAAGTTGTGCGACTCGACATGTGCCATCAATACCAGCTCTTCTTCCTCGTCTAACTCAGCATAATTGGCGTTCTTCTCCTAGCTAGGGCACTCATATTGAAAGTGCCCTAGCCCGTGACACTTGTAGCACTCCACTATTGCTTTGTAAAAAGCTGCCTTCCTCTACCTCGTCCTCTTCCCCTGAAGGCTGCATGTCCTCTTCCTCTGCCACCAACTCTATCCTCAAAAGACACCTTTAATGCTTGTTCTTCACCACCACGATCATGACCTCTCATCCTTTGTTCGTGTACAAGAAGACTCCCTTGCAGCTCATCAATAGTGAGTCGATCCAAGTCATTCGACTCCTCCACAGAACACACCACATAATCCCACTTTGAGGTCAATGATCGCAATATCTTTTCAATGATGACGACTTGGGTCAGAGTCTCACCATGCATCTTCATCTTGTTACCTATCGACAGGGTGCGCGCAAAATAGGCATCAACCCCTTCTCCTTCCTTCATCTGCAAAACCTCGAACTCCCTTCGCAAAGCCTGCAGTTGAGCCCTTCTCACTCTTGTAGACCCCTGGTATTTTTGCTTCATCGAATCCCAGATTGCTTTGGCTGTGCTTCTGTCCAGGATTGTCTCCATAATTTCTCGATCAATTGCTTGGAAGAGAAAGTTCTTGATCTTCAAATCCTTGAGTTTTGCATCTTCTACTGCCTTGCGCTGTGCCTCAGTCGCAGCCGCTGCTCCTCCACGTGGCAACACCGGAAGTCCTTCCTCCACAAGAGTCCAGTACTCTTTCGACCTCAAGAAGTTTTCCATCATCATAGACCAATGGTCGTAGTGACCATCGAATCTAGGAATGCTGGCTTGAAGGAATTTGTCTTGAGATGAAGTTGACATCCCAAAACTCTATCTGAACCCCACGTCTCTCTTTTCCTCTCACTCTCCTTTCTCGTACCAAAATCAGGCCCCTTGAGTGGGGCTCTGATACCAAATTGTGAAGACCTAAACTCTAAGAATATCACACACACACAACTTCTCTGGAGAAAATGTCTTATTCAATTCAATGCAAACATGGGCTTAAATAGCCTTACAAGAGTACTGGAATGGGAAATATAACAAACCACGTTTTACACTCCTAGAAACGTGGCTTACTAGCTAAAGACTGAATCAAACAAACTAGATGACCCTGTTGAATAGGGCTTATTAACAGAAACAACAAACCAACCCTAGAATCGTGCTAACTTCCTCAGCAAGACTCTGAATACTTCAACAAGAACCCTAGCTTTAACCTCTAGCTGTAGGCATAAAAATTTTCGTATTTGTCGTTTCTTAAATTTTGATCATTTTGTGTAAGTCCATAATCTGCTGCTGCTAGATCAACTGTTGATAACTTGATATTTAACAAGGATTTATTTGGGTTGTGAACATGCATGTGATTGTTGGTATAACTTTCAAGTCCCCTTAATATGATTGATACTCTTTTTTTGTCAGTCTTCTAGAGTAATGTTACTAATGTTTGTTTCTTTTTTATGTCTTGGGAGTCTGATGTAGGACGAGAATGGACCCAGTTTAGCCGAAAAACCATAAAAGTAAAGAAGCGGTGTAGAATCAAGAAGAGTGATTGGAAAATAGGTAACTCACGCGTAATCAGGTTATTAGCCGCTGGAATATTCAAGAAGATTTGGTTTTGGACTTTTCAGGTTTCTCGTGCGAAAAGTCAGGTTTTGATTTTGAATCAGATTTGACTAACTTTTGGCCAGAATGTCCGTTTGAAACGCATGATACCTTTCCGGAATGGGAACGACGAGATCTTCAAGACTCACTTTAGTGAGCCCTATCAGATTTAGGCCAAAATGTATCATCTTAATAATCCGATTCGTGATTTAATATTTTTAGACTAGTTTTACATTATTTTTATTTTAGGTTTTCTAGTTTATTTTGGATTTGTTTTGTTTTAATCCGTGGGCTTTAGGGTTTCATTTTTAGTCGCCCTAGGGTTTCTTTTCCCATATATAAGCAACCTTAAACGGCTGCAAAACTATCTTTTATCATATTATCAATCAAAATTGAGAGTTTTCTCTTTTATCTCCGGTGGACTCCAGAATCTTTGTTTTAGGTTTATTGCAGGTAAACCTAGGGTTACTTCCGCCCGCGTCAGAGTCAGTAACTGATTGTGTCTAGTTTATATACAATTTTCCGTGAATGATCATCATGCCAAAGGAAAACGATTTTTCGATCAAATGACAGCTTCCACAAAGCTTATGAGTGACATTCTTCATTAAAGACCGAAGCAAAGGCTCAGAAAATTGTGGCAAGATTTAAACTTTTTCAGTGGTGAATCTTATGAAAAGCACATCCTGAGCTAGGGGAGAAGTTCCTTGATTGGATTCCAATCATTGGAACCTTCCTGTATAATAGTTTTATGGGGATGGGGCTTGCATTCTTTCTCGTAAAGCTAGATGACTTTGGAGATCTGCAAGTTTTTCTATCGATGCCATGAACTTCACTTTGGCTTATGCTTGTGGTGGGGCAGTTAATGATCACTGCAATAACTAATTTGCTATTGTTACTGCAAACTCTGCCATCCTAAAGCTCAGTAAAGAGTATTTCAAAAAAAAAAAAAAAATCTCATGAGTAAAGAGATGTCATGGAATGAAGAAGTTTCAGGAGCACAGTGCAGATAAACTGACATTACAGCTCATTTCCACCTACCCTGTTTCAAAAAGGCCTTCATTTCGGCTGAGCACTCTGTCATCCTAAACCCTAAACCCTAAACTTCTGCAGATAAGGTGTTTGTATAAGTGAGATACATGTCTCTTAACAGGACTGAGCATGCAGCAGCGTAGCCTGTTTCATGAACCCCTCATTTCTGGCTTTCTTAAACTTCAAGACGCCAGGGATTTGTACATGCTTTTAATATGATCTGTTACACATTATTATTCCATTCTGTCCACACTATGCAGAACATGTCCAGGAATCTTGGATGAGGAAAGCCCCTGTGGCTGGTGCTTTGAGTGATGCAACCTTCCAGAGTGCCAATATGTCTTTAGGGTTTAGGAAACAAGAAGGGTACTGCTCCATTTAACATATATTCCTACTGAAGAAGACTATAAGCAAGAAGTTTTAATATAAGCTTATGATGGATGCATGGAAGGCAGAGTACATGAAACATACTTCAACAGTCTGTCAGTTTTGCTCTAAATGACATGGTGATATTACAGGAAATTAATAAAGCAATTGAACTCACATGGGATCTTAGACTTGAAGCTACCAGTTGGAGAGATTGAGGTCCTACAAGAGAACTTGTACTTGATTAAGAGACAAGTCCTCATGTTAAATTGATATTAGAGCTGAATCCTCAATCGTCCATCTCACCATCTTTAATTTTCAGATTATTGATGAGGAGATGAAATATCCTGCTCCTAGAGATGCAGATTTGGACATATGGATACAAAACAGATGACAAGTAGTCTTGAGATTAATTTGCTTCTTTGTGCTGCCCTTTCTATGAGCTGTTTTTAAGGGCTCGATCTTTTGAAAAGGTATGGTCATTGATGTTCTTCATTTCTTAATTCACAGTTAATATACTATACAAGTTGAATGGTTATATTAATCAGTATATTTTAGACTTCCCTCAAACTTAAATGGAGACTGAAGACTTCCATAATACAGATATGAACACTAAGCTAGCTTCTGTATTCATTATTCAAATGAAAACCTTTCTGGTTTGTTCTACCAAAAACATGAGCATATATACAAGATGAAATCTGTGATAATAAAATGCAGAAATAAAGGAATCCTAATCAATCAAGTATTCAAGTGACATGTTGAGTAGCGATAAAAGCATGAAGTAGTCTTATTAAGTGACGCAATTAAATTGACATGGTTTGTTAACTATAATGCAGGCAATAGATGCTGCATGCTTGTAACCAGAACATATGGCACCTTGTGAATTTGCAATCCACTGAGGAGTTGAGCTCACACATGGCACTAGCATTTCATTTTCTGCGCGGTCCTTTATATTATTTTTTGCAGGAGTATATCTATGAGCTTAATCGAGACACATGGACAAATGAAGATGTCTCTCACATAATCAAGTTATTTTTTCTTCTGGCAGGTTATTATTTCTCTTGAATTAGATTCATATCCATTCTTGCAGTGGTGTATTATTATTGGTTATGTTGTAGATTAATTTGGTTTGATATATAAATTGCTTTGCATATATAGATGTATTAGAGGTGTATGACAATACAGATGAAGGCATTTTGGTCACATACTACCAGTTCGCATCTATACCTGCAGACTCAAACATGAATCCCATCTTTTTTTTTTGGTCGATACATGAATCCCATCACTATCCAATTAAAATGCTTATTGTATGGAATTGCTGGACCGAAGGATAACAATAACTTCTTATTGCTAGCTTGTCATGATTTAGTGCATCACATTGTTTTGCCATTTATGCATAATCTTGATCATTGATATCTATCAACTGGAGGAAGTTCGGAACTTAGGATGTTGCTCATTTGTCCTTCATCGTGACCAGTTTACTCGTATCCTGCTTTTTGCTAATGTTGATAGTGAGGGTGTACATTATAATTTTCATAAAATGCTTACAAATATGACCTCTTTTTTTTTTTGGTCAACTACAAATAAGATCTCGATCACTTCTCTTTTGATTTGGGATTCACACGCATTGTATTGGAAATTGATGCTTATGGTAGTGGTGGGGGCTCTTAGAGAGTCTGGACACTCGAGGCTTAGTAATGGGCAATATTAATGTAACAAATATAACTAAAGAAAAGAAAAGCTGGGAAAACATTCAAGAAACTTTGAACCAGGTCCTGATTTGAAATTTTGTCAAAAAACCAATATTAGAGAAGATAAAAAAAAATTGATCACCTTGATAATGCTGGAAAACGCATTACATTCTTATTGTATGCATCAACATCAATCAAACACAAGCAAGTTCTTGAATTCATTTCTTGAAACTGCAGATTTTATCAACTCTTCTGCTTTAGGAGAGTGTTTTATTATTGAAGTTGCAGATAGATCTTGTCGCTGGAATTGAGTTCTTGAATCTGGTTCTTCAAAGAACAACAAATTAAGAAGACTGCTGCTGCTAAAAAAACGGAGATCCATAAACAGAAGAAGTGGCATTTTGTCATACCGCTTCTTTCTATAACTGGTCCAATACCCTATTTTCCTTCCAGCTACACTTTTGTTGATTTTAAAAATCTTTTGAGGAGGTGACCTGTAAGTGAGCTCTAAAATCTTCTCGGGCATCTCCATGTTGCTTAGCTTTTCTTGTGTGGCAATGTGCAGAACTTGGTTCTAAATATTGTGGATATCCACCATCTCTACACACTCTGTGCTGCCTCATGAACTCACATTTTGATCTGAGACTGTCTCCTTCAACATTGGCATCTTGAACATCCTTCCTGCCGAGGAGAATACTTTTCCTTTCCACGGATTTGCACTCAGTTCTGAAATCAGTAACCCCATTGAAATGCAAGCCATCTCCGTCTTTGTCCCTTTCATGCTCGGCATGTCACACACAACAACACAATCCTTAAACATGCCTTTGTTTGACAACTCTCGTACTAGTTTTTCCCATTCTAGATCTGCAGTTTCGTCACTTATTTGCTTGTTCATCAAGTAAGCTACTATTTGATTAGGAAGTTTTAGCCCCCTCACCAATGCTTGCATTCCTCAACAAGTCCACAATCTTCAAACAATAGGGGTATAAAAGCTCACTTTCGAAACCCTGAGGCCTGAAGATCTTCTGGTAAATTTTCAAAGCAACCAAGGCCTTATGCTTTCGGAATGATGGCTTCTTCTTCTGCACTGATGTTAACTTGAACGCTTTACGTAGAGGAACAAATACTTGCTTCCTTAAACGATCACGGACCCTGTAAGCGTGATGCGGACTCTGACCTTGCGGAAGAGGGTTGTTTAAGTATATTCCCTAATCGCTTAGAGCCGACCTACATGGCAACAGTACTGAACACCTGACCTACGCAACGGACTGACTGAACCTGGACTATTGGACTAGTCGTGGGTCCAGAATTAAAAACTGGTTGGTGTTATAAAACACCATTTTTTGTGCGTTCGGTTGTTTGGGTTATGTTGTCCCACATTGGAAAATGTGTTTCCATTCGCAGCAAAACCCAAATGCAATTCCCCCTAAAGATTTCGTCTTTATCAAAATCTCATAGCTAGCGCAAAAACCCAGATCAACAAAGACTGTGAAAGTTTTAATCGGCTTACAAGACCCGTCAATGTCATCGGCCAGTTTCTGACTTGGGAAAGAGGGAGTGAAGCAACGGGTTCCGACCAAAAAAGCAGAGTGCAGGCGTGCAGCACAGCCTGAGCCATCATTCTTCGACTCCGATGGGGTTATTATCTATAATACCCCAGTTTTTGCATTAAATTAGTAGTAAACAGATCCCACATCGGAGAATGCGCTCGCTGAAGGGTTAGTTAGCAACCATCACATGAAGACTGACGGCATCTATTTTGCAGCGCTATTTTGCTGTGGTTGTCAGTGGTCGAGTTCTGGTTGGATGCTAGCTAGAGGAGGTGGCCGGTAATGCTATTGTTCTGTTTTGTGGTCGCCGGAGACTGCAAATGATGGGAATTCTATCGATAAAGAAGAGGCATATAGTCAGGCCTGCACTAATCTCGTAACTAAATGTCCCACATCGAACATTGCATTAGCTTAAGAGGCATTTAAATATGTTCGCTAATGACGCGAGTGTGCCCTCCGTGGCGGCATGATACAGATGCAATGACTGTCCTTGCAGTCAACTTTGGACTGGAATTGTTGGACTCGGACCCCGAACTTTGAACGGACTGTATTGGTTGGTCTTCTATAACGCCATTTTCTGTATTTAGTACTAAACAGATCCCACATCGGAGAATGCCTTCTGGGAAAGGGTGTTTAAATATGTTCTCTAATCACATGAGATTGCCCAAAGGGGCACCAAGACACGAACCGGAAACCTCACCTATGCAACGGAACTGCACTATTGGACTGTGGATACCTAATGACTGAATTTGAACTATTGGACTGAAAAAGCTTTAACTAAAGGTTTGACAACTAATTAAAACTGGTTGGTGTTATAAAACACCATTTTTGTTTTTTTGTTTTTTTGTTTTTTTTCCGATGACACCATTTTTTTGTTTTTAATCATTTGGATCATGTTCAATCCAACTCAAAGTCCACTCAATATTTTCAATTTTGCTACAACGCTGGTATGACTATATACTTCAATCTACTACTACAATTATGCGAAGGAAACCCCAAAGGCCAAATGTAATCTTTTAGAAGATCCCAAAGAGAAAGTAACAGATACGGATGAAACGTGGGAGAGAAACATCATCACCACGGTAATGCATGCAGAGAGAGAGTGAGAGAGCTAGAGAAACTGAGAAAGAGGGGAAAGAGAAGGGTAGAGAGAGAAAGTTTAGTCCAGAGTACATGAGGGCTAGAGAGAGAGAGAGAGAGATATATATATATATATATATATATATAATTGGGCTCCACAGAGGGAGGGGGTTGGGGACTGGGGAGGTTGAGCTTTGAAGCTTAGGCAGTAACCAGTACACTATTACAGGAAGACTAACAGCGTCTATTTTGCGGTGGGTGTTAGAAGAGGTGGCCGGCAATAGTGTTTTGGGGTCGTCTTTTGGGTCTCAGACGTCTTAAAAAAGATTATTAAATATGTAGTTGAGGTTCCGTTAATGCGTAATTATAAGTCCCACATCGAAAACTGCATTAGCATAAAAGGCTTTTAAGTATGTTTCCTAATTAGGGTTCCCTGCGAGGCAACAGTTACCTATGCAATGGATTGACGTGACTATCGGATTTGTCCAATCACTGACCAAAACTTTGGACATGGACTTGACCTGACTTAATGGATTTCGACCCGAACTTTGAATTATTGGTTGGTGTTCTATAATACCATTTTTTGTATTAAATTAGTACTAAACCTATCCCACATCGGAGAATGCCTTCGCTAAAGCGGTGTTTAAATATGTTTGCTAATCACATATGGTCGCCCTGAGGGGCAGCTAGACATGTTTGAACCGGATCATTGGCTATTGGACTGGGCACTTGACCTATGCAACGGAACTGAACTGGACTATTGGACTGGACCCGACGAACAATTTGAACTTTGATCCCACGAACAATTTGAACTCGGATTAAAAACTAAACAAGATAATTGCCGACTAATTAAAACTGGTTGGTGTTATAAAACACCATTTTTTCTTTTTGATACTTTTGCTATTGGAAGTCCATCATATCTATTCTTTAATCACACAACAGAAATTAATTTTTCACAAAAAAATAATCAAACACAAGGTATTAAATTTCAAAATTAATTTCTAATCAATAAGAAAATAGCATGAACTATTATGTGGTTTTTTTTAATTTTTTTTTCTATTTTAGCTATCCAAAAAAAAAATGAAGAAGAAATCAATTTTCTTAAGGTTTAATTTTTTTTCTCTATTTTTTGTACCTCATGCATAATTATTTAAATTTTTTTTTAGTTTTTTTTTTCACAAATATAATGGATAGACTTAGATTTAGGTCATAAATTATAGGATTTATTTTGTTTTTCCTCACCAATATGAGTTCAGCATATATATCATACATTTTTATATTACATGATCTTAATCATAGTTTTGGTTCTTATTAAATTTATATGAATGCTTTAATGAGTATGTAGTGAAATTGGAATATGAAAATAGATAAGGAAAATAATAAATAATACAATATAATATTATTGAATTGGAAAGTCTATATAAAATAAATATAATAATTTTTTTTGTATAATTATTATCCTTAATAGTCATTTTATAGTAAGTTATATATGTCATTTAATAATTCATAATAGAGTGAGGTCAAGTGAGCAGATTTGGAGGTCCCAATTAAAACACTCTAATATTAATGTGATACCAAATTAGGGAAAACGGACTCCAACCAGGCTGGCTATGGTGGTGTTTATGGAGATTACAAAGGCTTGATTATAGGTGTTTTCTCTTCTACTCTTGATATCCCTAGTTCGGTGGCTGCAGAGGTCATGGCGGTCATTAAAGCTATTGAACTAGCTTGGGTTAGAGATTGAAAGTATGTATGCTTGGACGTGAATTTTTCCCTTATATTTATTTTTCTCCGTTCTCCTCATCTGGTACCTTGGAGGCTTCGTGTGCAGTGGAACAATTGCTTGCATCCTATCTCTCAAATGCATTTCAAATCTAGCCATATCTTTCGTGAAGGCAATCAAACTGCTAATGCCCTTGCTAACTATGGTGCTTCATCAGACGGCTTTACTTGGTGGAATTCAACTCCAGATTTTATGGTGAGTCATTGTAATAGGGATCGTTCAGGTCTTCCTAATTTTCGGTTTCATTAATTTGTGTTTTTTTTTTTTATAGAAAGTTAGATGTGTTTCTTATGCCTGTCCTTCCTCATTTCTCATTGTAACCTTCTTTTCATTAAATAAATTTCACTCGCTTGGTTGAGTTTTCAAAAAAAATATATATATGTTGAAGGAAAATCAAGTTTAGTGTGCCTTATCAAACTAGGAATAGGAATAGGAGAGAAGGTTCTAGATTTCCCAATCCTACACGGATTGGTATTCCTTGTAACATTAGAACTAGCACTTTGTAATCCCTATATATAGGGCTCCTATTCTCAATAATAAGATCACATCTCTCTCATCAATCTCTCTCAATACCAATATACTTAAACACGTTATCAGCACGACTCTAACCACAAAACAGAAAACCAAAAATCATTCACAAAGCAGCCCCTAGCCCGAGCTAGCCGAGCTTTCGCTGCAGCCCGAGCGCCCGTGTGCTTGCAACCTTGCACAGCAGCCCCTGCTGCCCCTTTCCCGCAGCCCTGCGTTCCAGCCTGCTGCCACCAAAGCATCCCTGCTGCGCAAACAAGCCAACGCACACCCACTGCATCTTTTTCCCGTTCCTGTGCACATCCGTCTTCTTGCAAGCCTCGAAACGTCTAGTTCGGAAGCTCAGATCGAAAAACTTTCTTCATCAAAGTTGTTCGTCTCTGTCTCTTCCATCTAACCTCCGAATTTCAGCCTTATCGGAGTCATATTGAGATCTGTACACCAATCGAGGTACAAGCTGTTCAGAACAGAATCTGCTCCGAATTTTCACCAAGTAAGTATTCAAAAGAGTAAGTTTTAAAGTTCCTAAAATTTGAAATTTGAATATTTCTTCTTTTTTCTCGGGGACTTAAAAACCTCCCTTCTTCTTCATCCCACCTTTCTTATAACGTGGGTTCGATTCTTGAAAAGCGGAATCGTGGGGATTCACGCAATTAACGAACTAAGAGCGTTCGTAAGACTTCGGACTAAGAGCGTCCGTAAGCATCGATTTAACGAACTAAGAGCGTTCGTATGCTACGGACTAAGAGCGTTCGTGAGCATCTATTTTGACCATTCAAACATCATTGTTTCGGTCTAATCCAATTATTCTTGGAAATAGATTTCTTGGTAGCATAGCTCGGAAATCTTATTTATATTAGTTTTCGTGGAAGCATTGACTCCGAAACTAACTTGTTCTTGTTTCATCTTTTAGGATGTCAAACATGAACAAACTCGATTTTGTTCCATTGGATTATGCAGGCAAAATGTACTTATTTTGGGTCACTGATGTCGAGACCCACCTTATTGCCCGGGATTTATTGCATACTATCCAAGAGCTTTGTCCTATAGAAACAGCTCCAGACCCTCAAACTGAGAAAGATAATTCCAAGGCACTTGCCTTCATGAAACGTCACATGGATAGTGACCTACAGTTTGAGTTCATAAATGAGGATAGCGCCATAAAGCTTTGGCATGCGCTTCGCGAACGATATGCAATGTTCGTGACTCCATACTTCCGAATACAGAAGCAGAATGGAAAGACCTTCGCTTCTCTGAATTTGACACTGTCATGCAATTTTATTCGGAAGCTCTCAGCATCAGAGCAATGATGCGTCTCTGTGGAAAGATGATCACAGAAGACCAGTTGATTGAGAAAACCCTCAATACCTTCCCCGCCTGTGCTATGAGGTCCTCTGACTTATTCCGGACTCATGTAAATGCAAGACGGATCACAAGTTTCCAACAGCTTATTGAAGCTATGGCCACTGCTGAAAGACATGGCAATGAACTTGTGAAAAGAGAATTTGATAGGCTTCAAGAGAGCCATCAAGAGCATCGTCCTATGGATAGAGAAAGTCACCATCGACGTCATGATCCATACGATCGAAATGCTCAAGAAGGTAATCGCTCAAGGCGACAATCACACGACCGTAGGAGGCGTGATTTTGAGGGAAATAGGGTTGGAAACCATGGAGCCAACGTTGGCCATGGGCACCACTTTCCAACGCCACCAGTCCTAGGGACTATGCATATTGCGCCAATGCGCCTCAATCAAGGGAGAATCCTTTTTATGGTGTCTATTTCTGATATGGAACGTCTGATCAATGGACCTGAATTTGCAATGTACCTACGAAGGTAGTCGCATCATGGTGATCAAGACATCGAGTTCACAAAGAATTTAAATCTGGCGATGAAGACAAAATGCCGCAGATTTTTATAATCTTTATTATTTCCAAGAATCATGTAATGGCAATTATGCCTTAAATCAATAAAATGACTTATTGTATTCACTTTTTCCCTCTAGGCGTACTCAAGAGTACTTGTGATGTCTAGGCAAGGTTTGATCTGAGAGAACGGTTTTAAAAGTGAGCAACGCTCCACCAAAATCTCGCCTTACCTTACCTGGTCACAACTAAATTGAAATTACCGAATGGATTGAGTGACTACGATTTGTCTACGGTTTGATTTTTATGTTGGATTAGATTTTGGTCAAGAAACTTTGATGTACTCATTGGCTATTATTAATAAAGTGTCGATTTCTTTTATCTCATGTCTTGGATATCTTTTTCGACTTTATTAGCTTCAAAGATGTAAGAGCCAATGGTTTTCATGTGGAAACACATTGTGAGAATGGACAAGAGTTCCTTTGCATCACCTCTAATGACTACGGACATAAACGAGTATTAGAGATACTTATGTGTCGATCTAGTGGGTTGTATGCAACTACTATTCGAGTCTTTGAATCCAACCATGTCATGAGAGATGATTTATGGGATTCCGACACATATAGGCTTTGGCACGACCGTTTGGGACACCCAGGTCGTGACATGATGATCCGTATATTAAAGACTTCACACGGACATCCCTTTTTCAGAACAAAAAGAAGTAAAACTCGGTTTTTGGACACCGAAGGAGCCCCTGCGCCTCACGGCGCCGTTCACCCCCAAATCCGGCCATCCTTGGCCGGCGCCGCCTTCCCCCTGCGGCCTCAGGGTGGCATTGACACCACCAAGGCTCCTTTGTCTCCAAATTTTACTTCTAAAGTCACTTGTGACTTCATGGCTCAATCAAAATCCTCATTGGTTGTTTCCAAAGCCCATCATTCGTTCTGCAAAGCCTGCTCTTTAGCAAAATTAGGATCGAGACCATCCTATGCAAAGGACACCAAAGAAAATATACCATTCTTGCAAAGAATCCAAGGTGATATTTGTGGACCTATTCAACCATCATGCGGACCATTTCGATATTTTATGGTATTGGTTGATGCATCGACACGCTGGTCACATGTCATGTTATTGTCCACAAGGAACGCTGCATTTGCTAAACTCCTAGCACAAATAATTAAGTTAAGGGCTCACCACCCGATCATCCTATTAAGTCTATAAGATTAGACAATGCTGGAGAGTTTACATCAAAGATTTTGATGATTATTGCATGTCCATTGGGATTGATGTTGAACATCCTGTTCCTCATGTTCACACCCAAAATGGTCTCGCAGAAGCCACCATTAAACGACTACAAATGGTTGCTCGAGCATTGGTGATGCGCACCAATCTCCCTATTTCTGCTTGGGGCTATGCAATATTGCATGCAGCTGTGCTTATTCGTCTGAGGCCTACTGCCACTCAACCCTTTTCTGCGTCCCAGATGGTGACTGGGTATGAGCCTAATGTCTCACACTTACGCATATTTGGGTGTGCAGTTTATGTGCCAATTGCGCCTCCACAGCGCACCAAAATGGGTCCTCAACGACGATTAGGCATTTATGTTGGATATGATTCTCCAACGATTATCCGCTACATAGAACCCTTGACAGGCGATCTCTTTACCGCAAGATTTGCGGATTGTCACTTCGATGAGACAGTCTTCCCATCGTTAGGGGGAGATAAGAACATCAATGTTCAACAGGAACGACGGAATTGTCGTGGTCTGTCCCCACTCTGTCTCATCTTGATCCCCGAACCGCACAGTCCGAAATTGAAGTGCGGAGAATTCTCGATCTTCAGAACGTAGCAGAATCGATGCCTGATGCGTTTTCTGATATCGCTAAAGTGACGAGATCACACATACCTGCTGCAAACGTGCCTGCAAGGATTGATGTCCCTAAAAGTAGAGGACATGACGCCAACTCAAGAATGCATGAGCATGGCGCCAACGTCCCACCTCTCACATGATGGTGACGTTGTGGCTAGGCCCATGGCTCCTGCCAGGAAGCGCGGGAGGCCATAGGTTCGATGGATTCTCGCCCAAGAAAGAAAGCGAGTTTGGCACAAAATAATCCATTAATCATCGATGTGAATAATCCATCTCATGAGAATATTCCGGATTATGGTTATGTCCAAGAGACATCATTGGGGGACGCTCCAATGTCAGAACCAACTCCAGAGAATAGAGAGATCTCCATAAATTACACTAGTGTACATGAGATGATGGATAGAAATTCTATGGCGATTGATGATGCATTTGCATATCATATTGCGAAAGGGATTATAGAATATGATGATATCGAACCTCGCTCTGTTGAAGAATGTCAACGAAGAGCAGATTGGCCTAAATGGAAAGATGCGATCCAGGTTGAATTGGATTCACTAACAAAGAGACAGGTATTTGGGCCTGTAACGCAGACACCCCCAAGTGTAAAGCCTGTTGGCCATAAATGGGTCTTTGTTAGAAAGCGTAATGAGAAAAATGAGGTGGTAAGATATAAAGCCCGCCTTGTGGCGCAAGGTTTCTCACAACGCCCTGGAATCGACTACGAGGAGACATATTCTCCCGTAATGGACGTTATAACGTTCCGCTACCTTGTCAGTTTGGTAGTTTCCGAAAAACTTGACATGCAGCTTATGGATGTGGTTACAACATATCTCTATGGGGATCTAGATTCAGAGATATATATGAAGGTTCCAGATGGACTTCAATTACCCAAATCAAGTGGCTCTAAACCACGGAGCGCGTTTTCAATAAGATTAAAACGCTCACTATATGGATTAAAACAATCCGGACGGATGTGGTATAACCGTCTAAGTGACTACTTGATTGGGAAGGGATATATTAACAATGAAATATGCCCATGCGTGTTCATTAAAAGAACAAGTTCCGGATTTGCAATCGTAGCAGTTTATGTCGATGACATGAACCTAATTGGAACTCTAGATGAGTTAAAGGAAACTGCTAATTACTTGAAATCCGAATTTGAGATGAAAGATCTTGGGAAAACACGGTTTTGTCTCGGTTTAGAACTCGAGCACCGTAGTGATGGGATTTTGATCCATCAGTCTGCATATACTCAGAAAATCTAAGGCGCTTTAATGAAGATAAAGCAAAGCCTGCGAGTACTCCCATGATCGGTCGTAGTCTTGAGCCCGGAAAAGATCCGTTTCGTCCAAGGATGAGGACGAAGAACCCTTAGAGGCCGAAGTGCCCTATTTAAGTGCAATAGGCGCATTATTGTACTTAGCTCAATGCACAAGACCGGATATCTCATTCGCAGTGAACTTGTTAGCTCGACATAGCTCTGCGCCAACACGCCGCCATTGGATTGGTGTAAAGACAATCTTTCGATACCCAGGAGGTACGATTGATATGGGCCTATTTTATCCCTACAGAGAGAAGAGGAATGACGGAAGAATGGGATCGGACCCCATTAGGCATGGAGCCACCGTCCACCATGACAAAGTGGCCGGCCATATTGCCGCCGACGCCGCCACCACACCAAGGGTGGCCGGCCTCACCCTACTCCCCTCCATCAAAACGACATGATGTTTTGATGGGTTTTGCTGATGCAGGGTACCTCTATGACCCTCACAAAGGTCGCTCCCAAACTGGTTATGTCTTTACCATGGGAAGCACTGCGATATCTTGGAGGTCTACGAAACAGACCCTTGTTGCTACTTCCTCAAATCATGCAGAGATTATTGCTCTACATGAAGCTGTACGTGAATGTGTATGGCTAAGGTCTGTAATTCGACACATTCAAGGAAGTTGTGGTTTGAAGTCTACCACAGATGAACCTACATGCATTTATGAGGATAATGCAGCTTGTATTGAACAAATGAAGTTAGGTTTCATCAAGGGCGACAACACCAAGCATATATCGCCCAAGTTCTTTTATAATCAGCAACAACAATCACTTCTAAAGATTGAAGTGAAACAAATCCGATCAGAGGATAATGTAGCGGACTTATTCACTAAGTCGTTACCTAAATCCACCTTCGAGAAACATGTGAAGAGCATCGGATTGAGAAAGTTATCCGAACTCCCACGATTGTAGCAATCAGGGGGAGATATCGACATCAGGGGGAGTTATGATGTCTACATGTTCGATCTCGAAGAGTGAAGGACGTGTTGTGCTCTTTTTGTCCTTCGACCAGGATTATTTTTGTCCCACAGGGTTTTTGTTACCTGGCAAGGTTTTTAACGAGGCAACGGATGAAGCGTCACCACCAAGTTTGAGCGGCACAAGGGGGAGTGTTGAAGGAAAATCAAGTTTAGTGTGCCTTATCAAACTAGGAATAGGAATAGGAGAGAAGGTTCTAGATTTCCCAATCCTACACGGATTGGTATTCCTTGTAACATTAGAACTAGCACTTTGTAATCCCTATATATAGGGCTCCTATTCTCAATAATAAGATCACATCTCTCTCATCAATCTCTCTCAATACCAATATACTTAAACAATATAAAAAATGTGATACCTAGACTTAAAATTTACTATCAACGACATACTTTTGTTAAATTTCCATAATGGTTCCGCCGGAAGTCCATACATATTTTAAATTTTCTATACAATTTTCCGTGAATGTTCATCATGCCAAAGGAAACTGAGTTTTTCAATCAAATGACAGCTTCCACAATAAAGCTTACGAGTGACATTCTTCATTAAAGACCGAGGCAAAGGCTCAAAAAATTGTGGCAAGAGGGAAACTTTTTCAGTGGTGAATCTTATGAAATGCACATCCTGAGCTAGGGGAGAAGTTCCTTGATTGGAACCTTCCTGTTTAATAGTTTTATGGGATGCGGCTTGCATTGTTTCTCGTAAAGCTAGATGACTTTGGAGATCTGCAAGTTTTTCTATCGATGCCATGAGATTCACTTTGGCTTATGTTTGTGGTGGTGCAGTTAATGATCACTACAATGACTAATTTGCTATATGAAAGTACAATTTGTATTTGTTACTGCAAACTCTGCCATCCTAAAGCTCAGTAAAAAGATGTCATGGAATGAAGAAGTTTCAGGAGCACAGTGCAGATGAACTGATATTAGAGCTCAATTCCACCTACCCTGTTTCAAGAAGCCTTCATTTCGGGCAGAGCGCTCTGTCATCCTAAACCCTAAACTTCTGCAGATAAATTTTTTTCATTTTTTGTATTAGTGAGATACATGTTTCTCTTAACAGGACTGAGCATGCAGTAATGCTAGCTTAGCCTGTTTGGCTCTTTCTTGAAGAACCCCTCATTTCTGGCTTTCTTAAACTTCAAGTCACCAGGGATTTGTACATGATTTTAATATGATCAGTTACACTTACACATTAGTATTCCAGTTTGTCCACACTATGCAGAATATGTCCAGGAATCTTGGATGAGGAAAGCCTGTGGCTGGTGCTTTGGGTGATGAAACCTTCCAGAGTGCCAATATGTCTTTGAAAGATATTTTATTACTGGGATACAGATCAATTGAAAAGATTTTTTACCATTCAACGAAAGGAAACAAGAAGGGTACTGCTCCAGTTAACATCGATCTATTCCTACTGAAGAAGACTATAAGCAAGTAGTTTTAATATAAGCTTATGATAAATGCATGGATGGCAGAGAACATGAAGCATACTTAAACAGTCTGACATTTTTGCTGAGGATGACATGGTGATATTACAAGAAATTAATAAAGCAATTGAACTCACGGAAAATTCTAGTGTATGTTAATGTATGACATACACTAACTTTTTTAAATATTTTAGGCCGTCGGATATAATTAAAATATGTAATAAATCTAATGGTCTAGAATATTCGACTTTGGTAACCTGCTTACCCATTAGCAGGTATAATCTTTTTTTCTTTTTTCTTAGTAAAATTTTCAGTTATTAGACCTAAAACTTTTAGCCACTCTAAAAAAACCCTAAATTGAAGAGGAGAATCGAGGGAGGAAGAAGTACGTTGAGAAAGGTTGCCTTCTAGCGACTCTCTAGGCTTGATCATCACACCAGGAACGATTTGTTTCGAGAACCAGTGCAATAAAAAAAAAATAAAAAAAATCCGCTTGCCTGAAGAGGGGTTGTTTCAACAGAATCAATGGCCATATGAAGCTGCTGCCGTAGCTTTTGAGGGTATACCACGATGACAGCGATGCAAGGACTATGGGGTTAATGTAATTAGAATGATGACAGTGCTGCAAGGAAAAGTTTGATTCTCTGGTTTATGGTTTTGTTCTTGGAAAGGTTTGTTCTACTTTAGAAAAAAAAGTAGCAAACTCAATGATATTCTTCTTTGAATTTGATGAACAGTATTTCGACTTAAACCTCACAGAAAGAAAATAGCTGGTAGTTTTCCCTTTTCTCTATTCATTCACTCAGCATTTGGTCTGTTTCAGTAAAGGAATCATTGAAACTTCTGTTACAGGTTTAGTTTCAGGGTTGGAGTTTGAATTGTCGAGATAGTGCTGATCGATAGAGATATGAAGCAAATCCCCAGATTGCCAACGCTATTGCAATAACCTTTTATCCATCCATACTACCATTGAAGAATATTACTGCGAGAACTGGAACAAAAGGCAAGCTCGGAACACATATAGATAGACTTGTTAATGGAGCTTGCTTCTCTCAATGTTGTGTATACTGTTTTACATAGAGATTCCCATTACTGTTTTAGTGAAGGGATCCATTAGATACTAATGCATACTTTGTCCAACTTATGACTGAAATACTGTTTAATTAGACTTAACATAATACTATCAGTAAAAGAGTTTTCTGCTATGGTTGAATGCCACTTGACTTGGTCCTCTGTTTTCCTCTATTAATTACTAGTTGTATTATATTTTCCTCTGTTTTAGAATGGGATGGTTTCAGTATTTATCAAGTGAGTTAGAAAATGTGCAGTTTCTAATTACACAAAGAAGTGAGAAATGTCAAGTGGATTAGTCAAAAAGGGAAAAGCTTATGAGTAAGGGATTAGCTTTACTGCATTTGTGTGGTATGCTTATATTTTCATGGGTATTTGATATCTGTGATGTGTAATTGAAAGTGGAGAACCTCAGTTGGCAGCTTGGCTGTGAATTTTTTCAATTACATTTTAAAAGAGGCTTTGATCGATTCTCAACAGATGCTGATTTTCCCATTGGCCTTTTCAAGGATTATATCATATAATGGAAAGGGACCCAAATGACAAAAAAATGAAAATCAAACAAACGGAAACACCATGCAATACCTCTGTTCTCACTCTCACTCTCAATAAGCTAGCTTCTACTCAATAACGCCCAAAAGCATAAAAGCACATGCCAAGTTCCTAACTTCATCCCTATTCACTTTTTTACAAGAGCCATCGATAACCATGATAGTTTTGCCCATTTCTATCTGCTAAACACATATTCACTTTTGATCATCAGGAACCAAATGATTGGTTGGGATCGTGATCCCCCACTCTCTTACTACATCTCAGTATCATGGAGTCAGTTTCACGTTTCACTCTGACCAAAATTTGTCTGAGATTGGAGTCCATCTCAGTATCAGCAGCTACAGAAGCTAATCAGCGGCGCCTCACCACCCTATCCTTATCCGACGAAGATCATGACGGATGCAGAGTTGAAAGTTGTAGTGCTAATAAGATGGAGGCAAAGTCGTAGTGATAATGATACTTGTTGAATGAATACCAAATACTTTACTGATACTAAAAAAAAAAAAACACATAAAAATCAAAATGGCTACGGAAGCACCTAATTCTAGCTAATTCAAAAGTTCAAATCTATTTTACCGAGTTCCAGAACAATCTCATCTTACAATAATAACCTGGAATAAGACCGCGAATTGTGGTAATCAAATTGTTATTAGTGTTAACACTTCACTTTTACAAGTTTGAGAACCTTTTACCAATGAAACAAAGAATTGTGGTAAATGGTGGTAATTTAGTTGTTATAAGTGTTAATATTTCACTATTACAAGTTTTCATAATCATTTACCAATGAAATAACAAATATGTTGTTATACTGGTAAAACCTCATATATATTAGTAAATTGGCGATGAGTCCTTCATGGTGTAATGAGATTGTCTATTTTGTAACTACTTTCATTTAGGAGTTATTTACTTATTTGACGATGTTCTACCTTCATTTTACGACAATTAAGGTCCAAAGTAGTAACCAAGGTTGTATTGGTGGTAATTCTTCAATATTATAAGTTTGATAACTATTTGACCGATGAGACAACGAATTGTTGTAGAAGTAGTAATCAAGCTCTTATTTGTGGTAATTTTTTATATTACAAGTCTGAGAACCATTTTACTAATGTGACAACGAATTGTTGTCAAAGTGGTAAAACTTTATGTATATATTGTAAATGGGGCGTGAGTCCTTAATTGTGTATTAAAGTTCTCTATTTTGTAACTAATACTTTTATTGTGTAAATCTCATCATCAATGAGAGAATTACTTGTTTGACAATGCATTTTACTATAAATTACAACAATTAAGGTATAAAGTGGTAATTATGGTTGTTTTTATGATAATTACTTGAAATATGATTTCATTTACCAAAAAAAGATCACTTTACCAATGCTACAACAAATGTTTTGTTTATATGGTAAATAATCATATTATACCTAAAAATTTTCTAGTCCTTATTCTTGTAATCTAGTTGTTCTTTTTGTAACTAGAGTCCTTTCTTTTGTAAATTATATCATTGATGAGACATTTTACAACAAACGACCACATTGGACGTATTTAGTGATAATTATAGTTGTAATCAAAGTAATTACTATATTTACGATCTTCATTACAAGTTTTTGAACGATTTAAGTATAAAACAATAAATGAGTACTTAGTATGGTAATTTTATTTTTTTTAAGTACACATGTCAAATTATAAGTGGATAACATGTTGACCTGTACAACAGGTTTCGCCAACTAATTTAATTTAATATATATTTATTAAAAAGTTGATGTATGACAAACATCAACACACCTTAGACTTTCTCAGGCGATCTTTAGACTTGAAGCTACCAGTTGGAGACATTGAGGTCCTTCAAGAGAACTTGTACTTGATTAAGAGACAAGCCCTCATGTTAAATTGATATTAGAGCTGTATCATCAATCCTCCATCTCACCATCTTTAACTTTCAGATTATTGATGAGGAGATGAAATATCCCGCTCCTAGAGATGCAGACTTGGATAGATACAAAACAGATGACAAGTCTTGAGATTTGCTTCTTTGTGCTGCCCTTTCTTTGAGCTGTTTTTAAGGGCTCTTATGAAAAGGTATGGTTATTTTTGATGTCTTCATTGCTTAATTGACAGTTAGTATAATATACAAGTCGAATGGTTATATTAATCAGTATATTTTAGACTCTTCCGTCAAACTTAAATGGAGGCTGAAGATTTCCATAAAACAGATATGAACATTAAGCTAGCATCTGTATTCATTATTCAAATGAAAACCTTCCTGGTTTGTTCTACCAAAACATGAGCATATATATATACAAGATATATCTGTGATAATAAAATGCAGAAATAAAGGAATCCTAGTCAATCAAGTGACATGTTGATTAGCGATAAAAGCATGAATTAAGTGACACAATTAAATTGACATGGCCGGTTTGTTAACTATAATGCAGGCAATAGATGCTGCATGCTTGTAACCAGAACATATGGCACCTTGTGAATTAGCATTTCATTTTCTGTGCAGTCCTATATATTATTCTTGCAGGAGTGTATGTATGAGCTTAATAGAGACATCGACAAATGAAGATGTCTCTCACATAATCAAGTTATTTTATCTTCTGGCAGGTTATTAGTTCTCTTGAATTAAAATCATATCCATGCTTGCAAGTATTATTATAGATTATATGTCGATTAATTTGGTTTGATATATAAAATACTTTGCATTATATAGATGTATTTGAGGTGTATGACAATACAGATGAAGGCATTTTGGTCACATACAACCAGTTCGAATCTATACCTGCAGACTCAAACATGAACCCCATCACTGTCCAATTAAAGTGCTTATTGTATAGAATGGCTGGACCGAAGGATGACGATAACTTCTTAGTTCTTACTGCTAGCTTCCGATTTATTGCATCACATTGTCTTGCAATTTATGCATAATCTTGATCATTGATATCTATCAACTGGAGGAAGTTAGCAGCTTAGGATGTTGCTCATTCATCCTTAATCGTGATCAGTTTACTCGTATCCTGCTTATGCTAGTGTTGATAGTGAGGGTGTGCATTATTTGTATTTGTATGCAATTTTTCAATTTTCATAAAATGCTTACAAAAAATACCTAGTTTTTTTATATATGGTTTATTTTTCAATTCTCTTTGGATTTGGGATTCAGACGCATTGTATTGGAAAGTGACGCTATAGTAGTGGTGGAGGCTCTTATAGAGCCTGTTGTCAGTCTGAGTGATGAAGGAGTGGTGTATGATGAAATCAGAGAGTTTGCTTTTTCAAAATCTCACAGCTACAGCAAAAACCCAGATCAACATAGAACGTGAAAGTTTTAATCGACTTACAAGACCCGTCAATGTCATCGGCCAGTTTCTGACTTGGGAAAACGAATGTGTTCCAGCCTCTCTCCCCGGCTTGCTCTCCGTTCAAACCCACACCATTATGGACTATTGAGCTTTGAAGCTTAGGTAGCAACCATCACAGGAAGACTGACGGCGTCTATTTTGGGGTGGTTGTCAGTGGTCGAGTTCTGGTTGGGTGTTAGCTAGAAGAGGTGGCCGGCAATGGCATTGTTTTGTTTTGGCGTCGCCGGAGACTGCAAATGATGGGAACGCTATCGACATGGAAGAGCCATAGTTAGGCCTGCACTAATCCCGTAATTATAGGTCCCGCATCGAAAAGTGCCTTAGCTTGAGAGGCATTTAAATATGTTCGCTAGGCACGTAACCACGACCGTATCCTACGGGGCAAGAAGGTACAGATACAATGACTGACCTTACACTCAACTTTGGACACTTGGACCCCCGAACTTTGAACGGACTAGACTACAAATTGGTTGGTGTTCTATAAACTACATTTTTTGTATTAAAGTAGTATAAAACCGATCCCTCATCGAAGAATACCTACGCCGAATGGTGTTTAAATATGTTCGCTAATCACATGAGGTCGCCCACGGGGCAACAAGACACGTTTGAAGACTGAACTGAACTGTCAGACTGAAATCCTGACCTATCCAACGGAATTGGACTGGATTGAACCGGGACTATTGAACTATGGACACATAATTAAAACAAGCTCAATTAAAACGGTTGGTGTTATAAAACACCATTTTTTGTTCTTTTTTTATTTTATTTTTTTTCCCAATTTTTTTGAACTAGACTTTATTTTTTCCCCCATTTTTGATAATTTGGATCATATTCAATCCGTCTGGAAGTTTGAACTGGACTATACTAAATTACTAATGGACTGAGTCAAAGATGACAACTAAAATTATTCGTAGGGTAGAACTATAGAAAGAGACTATAAATGTGGACATAGAACAACTCTAAAAATACATATAATGTAAAAGAACTTTGACAGTCTAGCTTCCGTTAAACCTTCTCTTCATCCTTTTGATCCCCACAGCTATCATCACATAGAGGCTATCATATGCATTATCGAGGAATCAGAAATAAGCATATCTCCACGTCTTGATAAATATCAAAGAACCACATACTGCCCAAAATCCTACAACAAACCCAAGCATAGCAGAAACTAAAAACCATGGAACTTCATGGTCACTGTCATCTCCATCAATCGCATCATTTGGAAGTGGTTGGCACTTATTTGGAAGTGGAGGACCACAAAGGTTGGGATTCCCCTCAAATGCAGATGCACCGAAGCCTTGTAACTAAGTGCCTGTTGGTATTTGGCCTTCTAGATTATTGGATGAGACATTAAATTCTGCCAAGAAATTAAGGCTTGTTAATGATGCTGGTATATTTCCAGAGAAATGATGTAAGGAGAGATCCAATGCTACCAAGTGTCTGATGTTGGATGTTTGGTATGGAATCTTGCCGGAGAAGAAATTGTTTTTAAGGGACAACTGATGGAGAAGCTGCAATTGGCCAATTTCAATCAGTATATTTCCAGTTATGCTATTGCTGGCTAGGAGTATTGACGGTGGAAGGTACAACAAAGAATTGTATTGTCCAGCTATCTTCCGTGATGTAGATAGGCAATTCAAGATCATTAGTGGACAAGTTGTTGTTTTGAGATACCAGCATTGGCAGGCTGCAAAGTTCCTTTGGAAATTCACCAGAAATGAAGTTGAATGCCAAGATTACGTGAAAGAGCCTAGGAAGAGTCCCAAGCTGACTTGGAATTGGCCTTGTGAATTTATTTGAATTTAGATTTAAGACCTCTAGCTTCTTGAGCTTAGATAACCATATAGGTATTTGGCCGGTGACCTCATTGTTACTCAAATCCAAAAAATCGAAGATTTTGGAATCCATCAAAATCAGCCATGCCAAGATCAGCTGAAACTTCCTCCTCTTCAAAACTAGATCCTAAGGATAGGAATATGAGATTGTTACAATGCATGGGTATCATGATTGCCCCTGTGATATTGGTCAATCTATTGAAAGAAAGTGAGAGATAGGATAAGGATTTCAATGATAGAATTTCTGGTTGTATTTGTCCCTCAATATCATTTGCAATTGGTGGAATTGCTTTGAGAGACTTGCATGAGTATAGGCTTGTGGGGAACGTACATGTGAACTGATTCTTCAACATGTCTAGTTTACGAAGCCTACCAAGTTTGGAGAAATTATACATGGACAAATCCCCGTCAAAGTGATTGACTCCTACATTTAGTTGTATAATTCTTGTGCAATTCATCAAAGATAGGGGCAGAGAACCTTTCAGATTGTTGAAATGAAGGAGCAACAGTTTCAACTTGGAAAGCTTCCCAAAATGGAGAGGAAGAACGCCGCTGAATTGATTGAAATGGAGGTCATGGATTGCGAGGTTTGTGAGGTTGAGAATGCCATCTCTAAGGACTCAGTAAAGTGAATTGAGAGGTAATGAAATTTGTTCAAGAGTGGTGATGTTATACATATCTTCTGGAAGTGTTCCCGAGAGGTTATTATTCCCAGCACAAAACACCTTGAGCTTGGAACACATCCCTACTCCCAGCTCTGGATCCAGAAATGTTTCTCAGGTAAGGCAAGACTGAAAAAGTAAAAAGTAAGGATATATTCAGTAGGTCAATATATCCTACGAAGCTTGCCTATTTTGCCCGTTTATGCCATATTTATGCAATTTTTGCCTTATTTCTGCCATTCACATATATAGTTTGCCTATGCCAAACCTATTAAGGATATATTCAGTACCAAGCTTGCTTATTTTACCATATTCCTGCCCTATTTCTGCCATTTTTGCCCTATTTCTGCCATTTTCACATAACTTGCCTATACCAAATCTATGTAAACTCAAAAATCCAGTCTAAGCAAGTGCCTAAGCTGGGCTCTATGTGCATCTGTCCCTGCCTACTCCGGGAGATATACTTCCGTTGAATTTATTAAAAATAAAAATCCTCCTTTGAAGGTATTGTTGCTGACATTGAAACCAGTCAAATTCCAAACTTGTTGGAAGAACGAAGATAGAATCTCACCATGGAAAGAATTGCTGGACAGATCCAGCATCTGAATACTCCCGAATAGTGGAGAAATTGGTAGTTCTCCAGATAGAAGGTTATAGCTCAAATCAAGAATCTCAAGATGATTTAATGACATGAACAATCCGGTTTGACCTGGTGAACCGTAAAGCGAATTGCGAGAGAGATTAAGGTAAGTGAGATGTGTGAGATTTTGCAGAGATGATAAGGGAGAGATACCTCCATTGAGTTTCAGGCCTTTAGAAGGTAAGCTCTAATGGGTGACCAAACCATCTTGGTTGCAAGTGATGCCTTCCCAATGACAACAATTACTGGAAGTCCAATTCAAGGAAGGAGAAGAGAGAGTGACAGCGAAGGCCAAGAGAGAAGTGCATTATGTTTGGGTGCATGCATGAATATGTGTAGGGAAGAAGATTAGAATGAGAAGGACGCTTAAGCATTAAGCCATTGGATGATTTGCTCATAGTTTTGTGTACGTATATAGTTATATACACATTCTATCAAATTGGAGAGAAGGTCCAACTTAATTATATATGAGAAACGTTCTTTGAATTAGATAATATTTCTTTTACTTTTTCTTATTTTCTTCCACTCATACCATATACTGTCTTTCATTTAGTTACATTCTACTCATATTCCTTTTTACTTCTCATTTTCTTCCACTCACACGTACCTCTTTTTTTTTTTTTTTTGATGAGTGGCACTTATACATACCATTCTTTCTTTCTTTTGGTCATATTCTACTCACATTTGTTTTACTCTTCCTATTTTCTTCGATTCATACCATATTTTCTTTCTTTTGGTCACATTCTACTCATATTCGTTTAACTTCCTATTTTCTTCCACTCATACCATATTTTCATTCTTTTGGTCACATTCCACTCATATATATTTGTTTTTAGGGCTGGGCGTCAGGACCCGAAAGACCGAGGACCAGACCCGAACAGAGGAAAAAAGCCCGATTCGGTTCGGTTTTAGAATAGAAATTTTCGGTTCGGTCTAAAGCCCGACCCGAATTCATGTAATCGGTTCGGTCTCGGGTTCCATATTTTCAGGGCCCGAAAGCCCGAACCGACCCGAAAGTTTTCCTTACATAAGTTTTCCTTTCTCTTTTCTTTGCAAGATGACTTGTAAAACGTTCCAATGTACAACCTAGAAAGGTTCCCTTGTAGTTTCCATTAGGATAGTTATATATTCTTGTGATACTTTACAATTTATATATTACAACACAGTGACACACCTTATATTAGGTTGCCAGAAAGAGACCCATCCAGGGGCCCCGTGGCTGCTGGTGGCCTTTGATTTTGTAGCTAAATGAAATCTTTATCTTGATCACATGTAACATATACAACGATGTGGTGTTGGGCATTAGAAAAGGAAAAAAAAAATGTTTCGTTTTTGTTTTTCGGTGGAAAACTGAAAATAAATGTTTGGGCCCGAAAAAGCCCGAAAACCGAACCGGCCCGAATGGGTTCGGTTTCTGTCGGTTTTTAGTTTACAAAAAGACCGAACAGGCCAGAACCGACATTTTCGGGTTCAGTCTCAGTCTCACTAATTTTCGGGCCCGGCCCGACCCGAGTCCAGCCCTATTTGTTTTACTTTTTCCTATTTTCTTCCACTCATACCATATTTTCTTTCTTTTGGTCACATTTCACTCATATTTGTTTTACTTCTTCCTATTTTCTTCAACTCATACCATATTTTCTTTCTTTTGGTCACATTCCACTCATATTTTCTTTCGTTTAGTTACATTCTACTCATATTTGTTTTACTTCTTCCTATTTTCACTTCTAGAATTATGCTCAGTAGGACACCCTCCAATAAGGATGCTCATTTTTCACAAAGACCACCAAAATCTTCACTAGCCACTATGCAGCCACCCAATGCATGACAGTGGTAAATTTGTGATTGCTGGGGTTTCCTTTGCAGCATAGAGCACCAAAATTGAAACGGCGCCCAGGTTTTCAACATAGACAAAATGTTGTCAAGTCAGTTGTCATATCAGCTACCAACTACAGTTATACACCAATTACTAGCCAACTATTAGAACGGTGTCTTCAAATACACATAATAATAACCATTAAATAATTAAATACATGAATTATGTCTATAAATGTATTCATATACATCATCGCATTCAATCAAAATCTACAGTTGTTACAAATGTAACTACAACTTATTGCACAAGCTAAGAAAGAAACACCTATTGCAACTTACAAGCCTATACCTGCCGTTCTTTCACTAGTATCAACTCAATAAGGAAATACTGTATAATATTGTTGTTTCAAGGTTTTGAGCAGGTTAATTCGTACACCACCTTAACTTCTTCACAGTTTCATCCGATAGTCATTAAGATTCGGTTGGTCCCTTGCCACTTCAAGGACTTCATACTCAAAACAGAATTAATTAATTCCCTTATGACAAGGCCATCTGATCATTACCTGAAATGAACAAACCACAAAACATGTCATGGCATTCCTACAACATATTCTTCAAGCAAACTATTATGTACTCAGTTCAATTGCCATAGAAACCACACATTCGGAACATGGAAGGCAGTACACAAGTCAAAAAATACCTTATGTGTGTAGAGAGTATGTATGGATAGACCTTGTTATGAGCTAGCCGACAACCCTCCCAGTAATGGCTCTGAACACAATAACACTTGAAATCAATCAAGTTCGACTACCATTTGAAAATAATTCACAAATGCATATTAATCAATAAGGTTAAATTAAGAGATTAAATTCAAAAGCTTTACCATGAGAAAAATCGATTTTGATTCAGAGAATGAACTATAAACCCTTCTGATAAAAAAAAAAAAGTAAAAAAGTAAGTATCATCAGTTTCACTACTGAAAGTAACAAATAAGCAAATGTCTGCACCTGAACATCGATGGTGCATGTACCTTCGGTGACTTGCCATGACACTCCAACTATATTACTTCAATATTTTCAATTACAAGAATCAACTTGCTATTCTGATTCCTCTACAAATAGGGTAGGATAGGGAGATGAATGTCATTAGTAGTACTACTAGCAATGCAAAAATCAATAAACAATAAAATGGCAAATATTAACTGCACCCGCAACTTTTTGCCTTAGACTCTCTACAAAAGAACAAAATATTGCAAGCTTTAGCCAACACAGTTCAGCATGCAAGCTCAGAAACTTTAAAACCCTTCAAATCCTCTACTAAAGGATAAAGTGGGAGGAGTAATACCCTCAAAATAAACCAATGGCAAATCTCCTCCTTCATTGGTCTCTTACCCTGTAACAAGTACAATGAACTAATAAATTCATACACCATTTTTTCTACAATTCATAACTGGAGAATTTGAGAAAGGAATGAATTTTATTCATCGTATGTTGAATATATATTACATATAGTACTAGATACAATCAAACTCTAAAATATATCTATATAGCTGATCTATCTATACAATTAAATAAAGATGACGTATAATATATTGTTATCAGCTAAGACTTATCACTTATAGCTTGTGCACTTGCATTAGAAGAAGAACTTTGCACAGCAAGAGTCGTGGAGCTAACATTAACATAGAAAGGAGAATATAATGCATACTTATGTAAATCAAATATAAATATAGATATATATACAATAACCCAGAAAGGAGTGCCGGCCATGCCAATCCTTGTATATGCAACATAAATATAGTTAATCAACTCAAAAAGAATCCTACTTGCACGTTTTTTTTTGTTGTTGCTTAAATCAACTAGAACCGAAAGCTAAGCATGTAATAAACATAAGGGTAATTATCACAAATGGTACTTGAACTTATCCTCTATTTTATTGATGGTACCTGAACTTCAATTTTGATCACAATCAGTACCCAAACTTTTCGATTTCTTTTTAAATAGTACCTAAATTCACATTCGGTCACTATTCTGGCCAAAAATGGCATGTGAGCTGCACATGTCTCATTTATTAGAAGAAATGACGTTGTTACTCTCACATGGATCTCTCATGACAATTAATCCCTCCAAAAATAGGTAATTGGAGGGAAATCTTACTAATTTCCCTCCATTTCTTTCATTTTTAAGCCAAAGGAAAATCAATATTGATAATTGCAACACAAACATACTCAACAATGCTTAATTTATTAATAACAATTACAATAGAAACAATATCTTATTTATACGCCCATAAAATGGATACTGAACACTTGAACAATCCATCTCAAATACAACAATAATTAAAGGTCTATTATCATTGGAAACAGAAAAAAGAAGAAGTTCAAGGCAAGTCGATTACCAAAAAGATCATCACTATCATCACAGCCCTTGAAATCACTAAATAAAAGACAAGTCTATTACAAAAAGATCAATACTGTGATGATCATCAAAAGAAAAAAAGGAATAAATAAAAATGTCAGGACCCACCCCAAGATCTCACCCTAGAAACCGAGGTGGCCCTGCGGGGCCCACTTATCGAGAAAATCCTATAGAAAATTCAGCAGAACCTCCCCTAAAAGTGGACAACCCAAAAACCTGGTAACCAATCAACACTTCTAAACAATCACCTACACAACCTTTCGGAGCCTTCCTGCTCCCAAAACTCAACACCTTCACAATTTAGAGAAATAAAATTATCCAGGTATCTCAAATAACAACCAAGTTATAAGTTACAATAATAATACAACAATCTCATGGTTATCAGAGCAGTCTAGAACCAATAGAACAACGATAAACAAAGTAGGTTAGCAAGTGACCTACAAAGGATAGATGGCAGCGGTGGTGATAAGCCTCAACTCCTAAAGCGGAACAGCTACACTGCAGACTGGGCATTAGAAACCGAAGGGCCCAGGGGGAAAGTACATAAAAACATTAGCGTGAGTGGACAAAATAAATAATTGTAAAGAAAAGGGACTTTATACTTTCCCACATTTATTCCTTTAAAAACTCAATGCATGCAACAATGGTAAAACATTTATCTTTTTTAAAAAATCGAGAATCTCGTAAAGACAAGCCAGCCCCGCTAGTAAAAAATAATATAAGAAGTAGGGAAAAATGACATGCATACGAGTGAGCCTCTCAGGCTCGGGTGACAGCCTCCCAGGCTAAAGTACTCCCATACTCCCGTATTACGCCACTAAGAGTAGCAATTAGGATACTGGACTTTAGCATTACTGTCATAAAAACAGTAACTAGCGCCACAAAGGCGGACTCAATGCTAGCATGATAAATAATCACCCTAGGTATGACATAGGAAAACATGAGAAAACCAAAATCAGTAAAGCTTCCCCGACTCTCATGATAAATGCATGCACGAGTACGGTTCCCAACCACACTCGAAAAATCTCCAAATAAGAAAATCAATAAATCAACGGCGTGTACCCCAGGCCAAAATATTCTCGGGTCAATGAAGAATAATTAAGGAATTTTCAATAATGAACTAATATTCCATTTTAGAGAAAATACCATGGAAAATACTTCGTGAAACAACATAAATCATAATTTCGAATCCGAGCATAACAAAATTTATATCCGAAATTCACAAGTGGAATAAATCATAATCACTTCATGAAAATCATCATTGAAAGTAATTCCACGAGATAAATTGAAATCAAAATCCGGAAACAATCATATGCTCGAAAAGTAATATGATAATTAAATAAAGCACTAGTTCAAGAATTAAATGCATTCATCATTCTTTAAGAAATAAAAGTCCACTCACAATAAACGGCTAATCTTGCCATCGGTCGAAATCCTCCTCAAATGAGGCCTCCTCTCGTCCTGTACAAATAATTGTTCGTGAATAATCACAGGACGGAAAAAATTTTCTGATAATTGAAATCGAATTTCTAATTGTTTCCTTAATTTCAATTCCTTAAATCTTCTCCGATAACCATCCAAACTTCATTTATAAACTCTACAACATTTAGAGGATTTTATAGGCCAAAAATCAGAGTCGGAAGGCAGCCCTACGCACCTCGGCGCGTGGGGTTCACGCGCCCCTGTCACCACCTCCGATGGCCACCAAATTTTGGTAGCAACATCTACTCATCAAGCCCAACACTTATCTCAACTACAACAAATTTCAATTCTATCTTGAAGTGCTCGATTGACTTCCCGTTACTGTTCAAAAGTTTTGGGTTTCGGTGTTTAATTACTCTTTATGTGCTTAAACCCGTACCGACTTTGAAATGTGTTTTGTCGGAAAGACGCTTTTTTCTGAAAAATGGAAGTTTTAGCGGAAAACGTTGTTTAACTTTATCATGGGTTTTTACATTTGAGGTTTTTGAACCAAAATCTTACACTGATTTAAACTGTTTTTTGAAGTTCGTCTAGAGTCTTGATTTCCCGTTATGTGGGAGATTTTATGAATTTCTTTACCATGAAATTCCGGTTCACTCCTTGGTTGTGAGAGTTTACTTGAAAGGACTGTTGCTAGTATGTGTTCATATAATTACAACTTTTCACACGGTTTAGGGCCCGATTGGCCACCGGATCCCCCTAATGTATACCGAGGTTGAAAGTTGTTAATTACTGAATACAACTTGCGACAAATAAATTACTCTAAAATTATTCTCCGAAACTTCGACTTCTAGTTAGTCGGAACTATTGTTTGTTTTCCCTTTGGATCCCTTAATCTGAAAATAGTTATCCCTTCTTCGAAAGGTTGACTTATGTTCCAACTTGTCTTTGTAATTGCACTTGTGTTTGCGTGATTTTCTATCCTTTTGAATGTTGATATATGTCTGGATTCACTTACTGATTCGGTTGTTTGCCATCGCTCTGCTCAGTGAATCAGGTTTGTTAAATGTTGGACTTGGTAATTGATTCTTCTTTGGATACCTTGTCGAGTCTAGTTCACTTGATTACTTCCACAGACTCGATTGTTGTGATTTGTCTTAAATTCTTTTCAAGTCCAACCGTTATATGTTTATACATTATGTTGAATTGGTTTATGGATTCACTTCCAAATTGTGCATATTCACGTGAATCCTGTTCATTGAAATATTGTTGGTGGGACTTGATGTTGCATCTGTCTTGTAATCTTTATCGAGTCTAGTTATTGTTCATCTTTTTATTTTTTATTTTTTTTTGAATTTGAATGAGTATCGCCACCCAAAGCTCCTCCATAGTGCACAGACCGTGACAAAGATGTGGGCCCAGTATGAGGTAAAAATAAAAGGAGCAAGGTATGTGAACGACAAACTTTGGTTTATGTAAATGTGATTAATGTGGGAACTTGTAAAAGTGATACTGTGAATTTGGTTGGTTTTTTGAGTGGTGATGTTTATTTTGGAAATGAAATCAAATCTCGGATAGTTCGAATCGTTATTCCGGGAAGATCTTGTCTAGCACAACTTGTTGACATTACTCGTGCCTTGGGTATGAGTCATGGAAAAGTGGATCTTCAGCTATTTAATCCACTGAATAACGGAATGAAATTCCTCGCTTGGACGTGTTGACTTCAAAATGAAGTTAGAGGAGTTAGCTGTGCTTTAGTGCTCGCCAATCGACGTTGCTTGTGGAATCTTAGGATGTAAAATCTGAAGGCACAGAGAAGAGAGCAAATCACTACTTGATTGGCCTCCGTCCCAACATTTAATCTTGGATTCGACGAGTGGTACCATAAGAAGGCATTTCTCTGGGGAAGCCGAGGAAGCTACGTGATTAGCAAATTTATGATACACCAGGAAGTGCGTAGACCACCCCGAGAATGCATTAGCAAGTTAATGCGTGTTCAGCATAGGCCGAAAGTTTATCATAAGGGAAGAAGGAGAAGAGGTGTGCGTCCACCTTGCGACCTCTATGGCGGCTTCACGAATTATGTTTCTTCAACTCACACCTATGTGAAGTGGGAACTCCGTGTCAGTTATGCCTATAACAGACTTGAGTTTCTAGATGTCAGGATTCTCGTACGTATGAGGAAACAAGGCTACTTTGTTTCGTGGACCAAATGGCTCGATTATGGGTGAAAGGTCATCAAGTAAAACATATTTCAAGGAAGGGCAAGCGACTCTTTGGGATTCTGGCCATTTACAACAACACGTGTTACTGGTAAGGATCCTAAAAAAGTACTGCGAGTATTTCTTCCTTGTTAATAGTTACGTTGACTTTTATTTTCTTCCTTTGGTTGATTTTGTTTTTCAATTCTCTGACATCATTAAAATTCTAGTTGTAGTTGAAATCATTCTAGTTCAACGTTGAAACCTCTCCATTTGAGTTGTTTCCAAGTTTTAGAAAATCTTGTGTTTTGAAAAGGCTTTTCGGGTTGCAAAAGTATTTTGAGTAAAATGATTTCAAAGTAATTTTTGACATTGTTTTCAATTCCAACAAATTTTACCCAAAGGTGAGAAATTTTAACCCTCCGAATCAGTCTCAAAGCTGAGATTTTTAATCTCAAAGTTTTGCTAATTTTCCGTTGCAGCAACTTTGGAATCAATTTCTAATGACCTCCAGAGCTTCAAAATTCTGAAATTTTAACACAACAACGTTCGGCATCTTGGCCAATGATCTGGAAAATTTCACTTCATTTCGACTGGACATGAAGTCATGGCAATTTTTTTTTCCAAATCTGCTTTACAAGAAAGGAAAATTTGAAAACTTCTCTACAAGTTGTTTTGATAAAAATTTTCACTTCCTTTCTCTTCCCTGCTTGGAAGTTTACGGATTTGGTATTGAAAATCATTTGAAATTTTCTAGAGCTGAAATTCCTTTTCTTAGGAAATTTGCAAAGAGAAGTTTTGGCATTGTTTTCGGTTGGTTATCCATATAAGTCAAGTTCAACGTAAACTGTAGTAGGGGAGGATATTCTCTACACTACTAGACGATTGGCAACTGAAGGTTGAGAAAGAGATGTGCAAAGAACGAATGGAGGAAAGCTTGCGTCGTCACCATCAGGAACACGACTTGCGACTTCAGCCACTTGGCTTGACATGGTCTGAACGATGTGTAACCTGGAAAAGTATTTTCATGTCAAGGACGTTACGAATGTTGATCATGGTTGCTTTAACCATAAGCTCCTCTAGTTTTGGTGAATCTTTCAAGATTGACGCTCTGCTATACAAGGTACATCTTAAACAGTGATCCTCGAATTTCGTCGAATCGTGACAGAAGCGCTTGTTATCAAGATTGATCGTCGGTTCGACCGAACTGTTAAACAGACACAAGCGTGGCCCGTGGCCCACCATTGTACCTATATTGTCCCAACTTAACCACCCGATAGGTGTTGGGTTTTAATCACAAAAGGCCTCGGTACAATTGGGTGAGATCCACCTACTTATAAGTTATATTTTATTTATCACTTTTCCAATGTGGGATCTTTCCTCTCCAACACGAACTAGTGTTCTAAGAAACTCGTTGGCACGTAGTTGTTGCTGGAAGGACAGCATGATTCGATGTTGCTAACATGGCGCATATCGTCTGCGTGGTTGGTTGGAAGGAGTACTTCACCCTTGAGTTCGTGGAGTGGATGCATTAGCCGAGACGGTAGTCATTAACGAATACGTAACGAACTCAGGTGCACCACCAGAAAATTCGTAAAGTGTCGTCACGTGGGAAATCCTGGACTAACTTTTAGAAATTAGTTACTAGGCCCCATCGTGTATTTCCGGTAAAGCGTGACTAGGGGAGACGGATACTCGGCCAGTTTCGCGTATGCTTGTACTTCTGAGGACTGATATGTCTTCCACGATGAATTGCGAATTTCTTGTTAGTGACGACGACGTCTACTTGTTGTTCATAGTCGATGGGAGTTCCACGAGGGGAACATAATTAAACCTACGGGTAGTTGCGTATGCCTCTAGTCAAGTTCAAATTCCCGGGTAATGTTGTACTTGCAATAAGCGGGAATTGGATGGAGATGTGAATCATCTACAAGTTGCCAGCTGTGGCAGTATTGTGTTGGGGTAACAAGGTTAGTAGTTACCCAGTTTTATTTGGTTTAGACACGAATTGTCAATGACAATGACAAGTATGGTATTGTTATGAGGAGAGTAATGAGATTGTCAATTACTCAGTTCGGTTGTTCTAACAAAAGTCCTGTGGTTACAGAAAAGTGAAAACTAGCGGAGCAAAGTGTATCTTGTTGGTGATAAATGAGGAACACTTGGAAAGAGAAATGCTAGCCCTGGTGTTGATATGTATGACTAGAAATAGTCAAAAATTAGAAATGTTATGGGTACTGGAGTCCGAGATGAGAAGTGAAGTATTGTTGACCGTTTGACCAATCATGAAATTTCGAGGACGAAATTTATTTAAGGGGGGTGGAACTGTGAGCCCCGGAAAAGCTTATCGAGCTTCGGTGAAATAGTTCGATAATTTACTTATCGATCTCGTTCAACGTTAAAGTACTCGAGAATATTTTCAGAAATTCTCATGAAGTGAAATCCTAGATTTGAGAGTTCGATGATAAAGTACACGACACGACGAGTTCATGGAAATTTTCGGAGAATTTTCCGGACACCTGAGCTATTTATAGTGATTTTTCGAAGTTGTGGGATCTTAGAAAATAATTTAGAGAAATGGAATTTTCTGCTGTGCGATCGTGGCCGTCCATCCAGCCACCGCTTCATCTCAGCCATCCATAATTCCACCGATTGATCACAACCATTAGATATTAAGAAGAGGGGCTTATATAGTTGCTAGACTAGATCAGGAGAGAGAGAGAGAGAGCTGGAAGCTCTGACCCGGACTCCACCGCGAACCGAGAAGGAAACCCGACCAGAGGGACGCCGTCCGGCCACCCCACGACTGCGAGCGGCCACCAACAGCTTCCTCTCGTCGTCGCCGTCACGCCTGTGGCCTTTGATCGCCCATGCACGGGATGAGGAGGGAGACTCGAAGGTGAGAAGCAGCGACTGCTCCGGCGAGTTTCTGCAATTTCCGGCCACCTCTTGGGCCGCATTCGGTATGGAAATTCGTCGTCTCGCCTTCCTCTACACGTTTGTGTAACTAGTTTTCAAATTGGATCACGTTTTGACGATTTCGTTTCTGGGTTCATCTCGGTTCTGCCGTGTTCTTCGTTACCGGCGACTTTTCCGGCTCTTCTTGGTTTCGACCTGGTTTCCTTGCATCGGTAGAAGAAAGCTGACCACGAGTTGTTGGGTTGATTGATTCGAAACCATCAGCTTCTCACTAGTCAAGTTCCGGCAGTGAGTTTGGCTCGATTTGCAGTCGATTTCCGAAGGTATAATTCAACCGTTGAATCGAGTTTTTGCTCGTGTTATGATTGGAAGCTATGCTCCTGAGATTGGTCTGATTTTTCTTGAAATTTAAATCCTGTTTTCCTGCACACTCCGTTAGTTTGAGTGATTGTGGTGTTGTGATGGAAATCGAAATTCCCGGGTATTTGTTTGATTTTACTAAGTGTTACAATGGTTGATTGAGTTCGTGAAGTTTTGGAAAAGGCCACGTTGATGTTTGTCAGTGTTGCTTTGGCTGTTGGTTGAACGGAAAGGTTGATGCATTTTTGTTCAAGACTAGTATTTGGTAATAGTTGAATTGAAATTAAGTGGTGGAAGTGGCCTAAAGTAATATATGGTTGCCCAGAGTAAATTAGGTACACCCATTGTGATTTTGAATTGAGTATATGGGATATGTGAAAATGATTTAAGTTGTAAAAGTGCTTGATTTAAGGATGGGTGTCCATAGTAATTTGAGAGGAATTACTATGAGATGTGATTATTAAGTGAATGGGAAAAATTTGGTAAGTGGTCCTGAACTATGGACCCCTACGAATTTCAGTACATCAATTTCCAAAACATAAACTTTGGTACATGAGGTTTCAAAACTGACCAGTAAACATACACGACGTCATTGACGCCGTTAGTTTGGTGCCAACTGGTCGTATTTTAAGGGGTAAAACGGTCACTTCAAATTTTCTACTATGAGCACTCAGCCCTCTCTCTTCTCTTACTGTGGGCACCCAGCTCTCCATCTCTCTTACTCTGGGCAACTAGCTCTCCATCTCTCTTACTCTGGGCACAATCTCTCTCTCTCTCTCTCTTTCTCTCTCTCTCTCTCTCTCTCTCGCTCGCTCACCTGCTTGCACAGTGCAGCGTGCAACCAACACCACCACCCTTTCAACATAGCATCCTACCATCACAGCTGATGACAACCGCTAGTCCTCCCAGAACTAATCTAAAACTCTAAAAGAGTGGGCTCTTACGCTATTCTTCACACATAGTAAATCGAATCCAAAAACCTCCACAGCTCACCAAGAGGTGTAGACCAGAAATACCTATTCGAAGGAAGTCAAAACTAAAGAATTAGACCCGAAGGATGTGATGTTGTCACGGGAAAGCGATGAAAATACTCGATGAAAGAGAAGTTGTAGGCTGGGTAAATGAGGTTGTGAGAAGCGGCCACCATTGACACTATCGAATTTCTCGACGCCAAGCTTGGCGGTGTTTGGGTGTTAGGGCGATTGCCAATTTGATCTCGAAGAAGACGAACACCCCCAGATTTTATCCTCCTGGCGCTGACACAGCAACTCGAAGACCGCCGCCGAGTCGGACATGTTGCGAGAGTCCGAGTCGAACTCAGACCTCCGATTGTAGTTGGTGATGCCAATGGTGCAAAGCAAGCAGAGAGAAGAAAAGAGATGGCATACCTGAGAGAAAGAAGATAGAAGGAAGAGATTGAAACTTGAAAGCTTAGAGATAATACAGAGAAAGTCAACATGAGAGGAGTGAGAAACATGTGGTAGAGGAACAACGCGAACGGGTTAGGCCTTGGGGCTCTTGTAGCAGCGGTGGTGGACACGGAGGAGAGGTCGTCAGAGGCCATTGGTAAGCTGTGGAGGTATTTGGATTCGGTGAGAGAGGTTTGGAGAGAGGGAGAGTCAGAGAGACAGAGAGAGTGTGAGAGAGAGGAAACCCTTTGACAAATGAAAAATCAATTCTGCCCTTCATTATGTGAGTAATGGCATGCGGACTGACGGAGTTACTGACGCCGTGTACGTATATGAAATACATTTCATATTTGATGTACCAAAATTTATGTTTTGGAACTTGCTGTACTGAAATTCGTAGTGACCCTTACTTCGGGTACTATTCATGAATTTTTCCCTAAGTGAATTGGAAATGTTTGTGAAAAGTTGAAAATTTAGTGTAAATCGAGCAAATGGTATATGAGGTCTATGAGGTTAGTTGCGATTGGTCAACATCGGTCAAATCTTGGTCAATCCTGGTCGAACCAGAAAAGGTTGGTAGGACAATTAGATAATCGTCGAGATTTTAGATAAGTGTTTAACGGATTATTAACGATCATTATGTCAGAATCTAGGACTCCAATTACCCCGAACAGAAGGTTCGCGACTCTTGGAGTACGTGAGAGAAAACATCAGAATCTAGGTAGGGATTCAAGACTCTCCTCGGTTAGTGATTTTCTTCTTATATATTGTTATTAGAATAATGCATGTTAAGTGGTATGGTTTGGTTACGTTAAAATGCAATGCATACTAACCAAATCATGAGAGATGTGATGGCTTGAGAGCGAAAGAGGCACTGACTTCCTTGGATTCGATTCCCTAAACCTCCGGATGGTTAGCTACACCGGTCGGACAATGAGCGATCGTAAAGACGACCTGATTCCATGTGTGTAGCTAGGTAGCGGACGCTCTCGCTACGCTTACCTAGTGATGAAGTAAATTGAGGTAAGATCGTGTAGTGGGTCTATGGGACCGGCCATCAGGTAAGATTCAACGCGCGTATTCAATTGAGTAACATGCATCGATTCTAAAAAACATTTTAAGAAAAGTTTGTCGTTCTTTTAAATACTTGGTTTAAGCATGTTTTCATACTGAAGCTCCAAATATCTATCTGTTGGTTTTCAAACCTAGTCGAGGTAGAGTTTCTGTTGAGCAGCGAGGACGAAAGCTCACCCCTACAACAATATGGATGCAGGTACTGTGCACTGGTGACGGGACAGTAGCGGATGGAGCTGGGTGTGCGGGACAAGTTCGGTAAATCATCGTTTGCAGTTTGTTTTAAATTCTACTTCTCGAAATTCATGTTCCGGAACTTGTTGATATCTAGCCTCGTGCCAAATTTAGTTGAATTCCCTTTCATTGAAATTCATGCCTCGTGTGAGCCTTTGTCCAAGTTCTGGACGAGGACGAACAAAATAGTTTCTAGTGATTTAAAGAGTTACATCTCAAAAGTATTTGTAGTTCCGCTGCGTTTTAACAAAAGGTTTTCAAACGAATTGCCTAGCGATCCTCTAGGATGTAAACCGAGATTTCGGTTTATGTTTTAGAGCCTCGCGACACTGTGCCTTGCTCAAGCTGATGAGGTGCAGTTTAGGGCGTTACAAAAAACAAAAGAAGAGGCATTGGCATTACTTTTCAAAGTCTTCATACTTTTTGGTGTCATAAAAATCTTGGGGGAATTTTTGTAACAAAAGTGTTGCCCATGATTTTTGTGAGAATTTTGAAGTAAAGGTGCCTCATTAGTGCTACCTTCAGACTTTTTTGGATATTGGCTTGTTGGTGTGAAAAGGATTAGTGGAGAGTTATTCTTTAAAAACGGTTGGTTGAAATTTGTAGATGGAAATTTTTTGAAACTAGGTGAATATGTGGTCTTGCATCATATTGGACATGCAAAGTTCAATGTTGAAATGTATAGATTTATTCGCTGCAATAAGATGTTAAAGGCAAGAAAAAATGACATGTTTCTTGATTGATTCAACTTTTAAAACAAAAGAAGAGGCATTGACATTACTTTTCAAAGTTTTCATACTTTTTGGTGTCACAAAAATACAAAGTTTTCAAAGTTTTTATGTGCTTGATTCAATATGTTTTCCACCAGATATTCTATGGGATATATGGTTCTGGATATACTTTCTGGGGTGGGGAGAGAAAGCTTGTGAGGGGGGATGGCATAACCCAGCAGATATATAGTCTTGACGGACACAAGACGAAGTATGAATCCGAGCAGGTAAGTGTCATTGTGGACGAATGTAAGTCCACATTCACCCTAGATAAAAAAAATACAATCGTTTGCATAAAAAAAAATGATAAAAAAACAGAAATTCCCAAAATTAAAATAGAATACATACAGAGACATAGTAGAATAGCCGCCAAATATTATAATGACATGCACTAGACACAGCAGCAAGACCAAGCATAGTCCGAATAGTTTTGTTTCTTACCATAATAACTCTCCCTCTACCAATCTCTCATTAACAACATTCCGGATAACTTGAACGCCACCCTTATTAACCTTTTAAGGATTGAACAACACCACAGAAGCTAAGCGATCCAGGAAATTTTGAATGATATACTGCTCATTCCTCTCATCCAGCCGATGATAAAAAGAAAAATGTTCAAACTGCACAACAGTGAAAATATTAGCAGTTATATTTCAAAGTAATTGAAATACCAAATATCCTATATAGAAGCAACTTACCAAATACATGCTGGGGTACAAGACATAATTAGAACCCGGGTCCGGAACAGCTACAACTCCTATGAAGTAGAAAGCTTTACAAAAAATCTCCCAAGATTTTTGTGAGAATTTTGAAGTAAAGGTGCCTCATTAGTGCCACCTTCAGACTTTTTTGGATCTTGGCTTGTTGGTGTGAAAAGGATTAGTGGAGAGTTATTCTGAAAAAATGGTTGGATGAAATTTGTAGATGGAAATTGTTTGAAACTAGCTGAATATGTGGTCTTGCAGCATATTGGACATGCAAAGTTCAATGTTGAAATTTATGGACTTAATCGCTGCAATAAGATGTCAAAGGCAAGGATAAATGACATATTTCTTGATTGATTCAATTTTGAAAACAAAAGAAGAGGCATTGGCATACTTTTCAAAGTCTTCATACTTTTTGGTGTCACAAAAATCTTGGGGGATTTTTTGTGACAAAAATGTTGCCCAAGATTTTTGGGAGAATTTTGAAGTAAAGGTGCCTCATTAGTGCCACCTTTAGACTTTTTTGGATCTTGGCTTGTTGGTGTGAAAAGGATTAGTGGAGAGTTATTCTTCAAAAATGGTTGCATTAAATTTGTAGAAGGAAATTGTTTGAAACTAGGTGAATATGTGGTCTTCCAGCATATTGGACATGCAAAGTTCAATGTTGAAATTTATAGATTTAATCGCTGCAATAAGATGTCAAAGGCAAGGAAAAATGACATGTTTCTTGATTGATTCAACTATGAAAACAAAAGAAGGGGCATGACATTACTTTTCAAAGTTTTCATACTTTTTGGTGTCACAAAAATACAAAGTTTTCAAAGTTTTTATGTGCTTGATTCAATATGTTTTCCACCAGATATTCTATGGGATATATGGTTCTGGATATACTTTCTGGGGCGAGGAGAGAAAGCTTGTGAGCGAGAATGGCATAATGGTAGGAGCATTTTAATGCGATGTTTTAATTGTTATTTCCTCACATTTACTTAGTTATTTCCTTATATAAATCATTCTAGTTTAGGAAAGTTACTATTTTTAGGAAGTTTCTATTTTTAGTAATAGTTTCTATTTTCAGATCTTATGGAGCAAACAAGCTGAAATGAGCTCAAAAAGAGAAAGAAAAGCTAGAGAACGTTGGAGAGGGTTGAGACAAGGCACAAGGACTGCATAAATGAGCTGAAATGAAGAAATGAAGTTTTCCTGGTCCAGCCAAGAAATCCTGTTTCAACATGAAACCCTATTCAGAAAAGGAAACTTTGAGAAAGCAAGACTCCTAAGCCAACAAGGAAGTATGGTCGAAATAATGAAGAAAAATGATGTTGAGAGAAGAGTCCTAGAGGCACTAGGAGACTATATGGCTTGGAAATGAAACATGGAGGCCCAAGAATCTTCTGGATTAATTTGGATTTCAGCAAATGAGAGAAGGCCCATTGGATTTTGGGTTGTTGGACGTAAAGGAGATATTTTTGGAGGATTAAATCTGATTTTGCCTTGGGAAATCATGAAGATAACGTGAAAAATCCAAAGAAAATAAAGGAAAAAACGTTGGAAATAAGCTAGGGAGAGTTTCAAGGGATTGTGCAACAAGAAAAGGCTCAAAACAAGTCCAGATTCATTCCTAAATCCCCTCAAGATATTTTGGACGAAAATAAAGAATAAAATCTGCATTTTTTCGTGAAAATCAAGAGAAAATCAAGGGGGGACGTTAAAGATAATGCCATGGAGAGTTTTAGGGGAGAAAAGGTTCAAAATGCGTCCAGATACGTTGTCTAGGTACATCCCTAGATATTTGGCCGAAAATGAAGAAGAAAATCAGATTAAATCCCTTTATAGTTACGCAAAAATATATTTTAAATATTATGGACTTTATTTTGAAGCTTTATGATTGGTTGGATGACACAACAGAGCTGACGTGCGTGGCACTATGTGATTGGTTGAAGCTGTGTGGAGCAACCAAAAAATTAATTGGAAAATAAAAGAAGATTCATGAAGCTTGGAGAGCCTTTGCTGTCCTCTATATATAGGCTCCTATGTCTGACGTTTGAGACACTTCTTTCATTCAGAAAATTCCCACAAAAAGTCAAAGCTCTCTCTCTCTCAATTCTCTAGTTCAACTTCTGCGTTTTCAAGCAAGGAGAGGAAGAAGAAGAAGGAGCCGTGAAGACCTAGCATCCACCATCCACCATTGAAGCCTTGAAGAGTTGAAGCTATCTTTCAAGATTCAAGTCAAACGTTTCAAGCCTCCATCACCATCTCCACTCACGGTGTAATTCATTCTTTTTCCTTGTAATCACTTTTGATTTCCTTGTTTAGATTCGTATGAATTTGTTTCTAGTTAACAATAACATTGAGGGCAAAGTTTAAGCCCACTTCTATGATTAAATAAAGTTTTCAAATTCTATAATTGTGATTCTAAAGTTGCTTATGTGAGATTGTTCAATTGAATTTGCGTGATTGATATCTTTTGTTGTTTATCTTATATGGTTCGAAACATCTAGGGTTTACATATAATTGGTGCTTAATTTGGGTAAACGATTCACCTAATAGTTTTGTGAACTTGAATCAAGAGTAGTAAGGCTTTGGACAAAAGTCTAATTTAATTGAAAAGGATTGCAAATGGATGAACTTATTCATACTAGGTTGTGCACTTAAGTTGATAACCTTTCTCTATGCTTCTTGCGTTGAACATGTTTTGATTTGCTAGCTTTCTAGACTTTGATTGCATGTTTAATAGGATTGATCTAGATGCTTTCACTTAGGTTAATTAGTAAAGGAAAGTAAAATATGGGAAATCATTTTCTTCAAAAGTTTCACATGATCAACTTCTTTCTCATGACTTAGATGAACAATTATAGGGTTTGAATTGAATTTGATTACATGGAATGGGTTTTGATCTTTGTTTCTTACGTTTCATTCTTGTATATGTGTTTTTATATTTCTTTTGTTTTGTTTATTTTAATTTTCAAAACCAATTGTTAAAATCCCCCCTTATTTCGTTATTTTTGTAAATATTATACTTTGTATTTTTATTAATTCCTTAATTGGTTTACAATGACAGGTGTACCCTTAATCCCCGGATTTGAACGATCCCTATTTACCGTATACTAACGATGATATTTTCAGGGTTAAATTGCACGCTTACTATTAGCGTATCACATAACCCAGCAGATATATAGCCTTGACGGATACAAGATGAAGTACGAATCCTAGTAGGTGAGTGTCATTGTGCACGAATATAAGTCCACATTCACCCTAGAAAAAAAAAATACAATCGTTCACAGAAAAAACGATAAAACAACAGAAATTCCCAAAATTAAAATAGACTACATACAGAGACATAGTAGAGTAGTCGCCAAATATTATAATGACATGCACTAGACACAGCAGCAAGGCCAAGCATAGTCCGAATAGTTTTGTTTCTTACCATAACTCTCCCTCTACCAATCTCTCATTAACAACATTCCAGATAACTTGAACGCCACCCTTATCCACCTTATAAGGATTGAACAGCATCACAGAAGCTAAGTGATCTCGGAAATTTTGAATGATATACTGCTCAGCCCTCTCATCCAGTCGGTGATAAAAAGAAAAATGTTCAAACTGCACAACAGTGAAAATATCAACCGTAATATTTCAAAGTAATTGAAATACCAAATATCCTATATAGAAGCAGCTTACCAAATACATCGCTCGGGCACAAGAACATAATCAGAACCCGGGTCCGGAACAGCTACAACTCCTCTGAAGTAGAAAGCTTTACAAAAAATCCCCCAAGATTTTTATGAGAATTTTGAAGTAAAGGTGCCTCATTAGTGCCACCTTCAGACTTTTTTGGATCTTGGTTTGTTGGTGTGAAAAGGATTAGTGGAGAGTTATTCTGAACAAATGGTTGGATGAAATTTGTGGATGGAAATTGTTTGAAACTAGCTGAATATGTGGTCTTGCAGCATATTGGACATGATTTAGTTCGTTCATTGATTTATTCTAGTGTGATACCTTAACGATCACCGATTTGGCTGAAAATTTGCATAAATGATCTACACATTAGGACCTAAAAACTGAACGGTTGAGATGCAAAAATGTGATCGAAAAGTTAGTCTATATAGAAGCAGCTTACCAAATACATCGCTCGGAGCACAAGAACATAATCAGAACCCGGGTCCGGAACAGCTACAACTCCTCTGAAGTAGAAAGCTTTACAAAAAATCCCCCAAGATTTTTATGAGAATTTTGACGTAAAGGTGCCTCATTAGTGCCACCTTTAGACTTTTTTGGATCTTGGTTTGTTGGCGTGAAAAGGATTAGTGGAGAGTTATTCTGAACAAATGGTTGGATGAAATTTGTAGATGGAAATTGTTTGAAACTAGCTGAATATGTGGTCTTGCAGCATATTGGACATGATTTGGTTCGTTCATTGATTTATTCTAGTGTGATACCTTAACGATCACCGATTTGGCTGAAAATTTGCAAAAATGATCTACACATTAAGACCTAAAAACTGAATGGTTGAGATGCAAAAATATGATCGAAAAATTGGTCTAATGCTCTATCCCTATAAAAGACCAAAAAATGGATCCCTTAGTGGAAGGGCCACATATATATATATATATATATATATATATATATATATATATATACAGATCCTATCCAGAGCGAGCTCGCTTTGAAATTTCAGTGCGAGTTCGAGTTTTGGGTCACTTTTCGGTCGCATATCCACATCTCAACCGTTCAGTTTTTAGGTACTAATGTATAGATCATCTCTGCAAATTTCAACCAAATTGATGGTCGTTAAGGCATTAAATCCTTAAAGCTAGTACGGTTCATGTTGACAGATTCAATCGTCCATTGGTTTAAGCGAGTTAGATACCTTAACGATCATTAATTTGGCTGAAATTTGCAGAGATGATCTATACATTAGTACCTAAAAACTGAACGGTTGAGATGTGGATATGCGACCGAAAAGTGACCCAAACCCTAACCTCACTCGAAATTTCAAGCGAGCTCGCTCTGGATTGGATCTATATATAGATATAGATTTAAAATATATATATATATATATATATTATTGTGAAGACACTCAAAACTTAGCGGTTAACATGTTTGGAGTGCAAGGTTAGATAAAAGGTGTTGGATGCGTTTCTGCTTGACAATATTGAAATAACTAGGAAGTAGCCAGTCCATGTATATGCATAAGTTTATACGTTTCAACGATACACTACAATTCTACAAGTGATAGGAATATATAAAAGAAGAGACGAGTTAATTATGCAAAAGGTAAAGAGAGATTCATAGATCATACAAGTGTCTCATAGAATAGCCTTGCACTTTCTTTCCTGGTTCTTCGTTTTGCAACCTCCAACAAGTTCACTTCGTCCTCTCCACGACTTTTGCAAATTGTAAGTGCCTATCAGCCTATGCAAGTACCTGGCCACCTTTCTGTATGCACAGAAGTTTAACACGATAAAGATGGGGCTTTCAAGAAAAAAATTACCAATGTACATATGCCAAAAGAATCTCAGGAGGCGAATCCCCCTTACCTGGTTCTCACAGAACACCCATCTATGACAAGGACCAGTTTCAGAGTTCACGCATAAGAACCGCATAAAGAAAAATACAAAAATCAAACAAAAAAGTTAGCTAATAAAGAACCTTGAGTTCTTACTGAGTTCAGGATTAACTCCTTCACAAATTTCAAACATATAAAAGAAAAAAAAAAAAAAAAAAGACATGCTAACTATATGATTCCAGAAATAAATGAGCCTTAAGCAGCATAACGTACATATAGCAACATCTATATTATTCATATTAGCACACCCTCACATGTCCACCAATAAGCAGTAGCCAAGTCATCTTAGCTTCCAAATGAGGAAACTCTATTCAATACACTTTACCTCACTCAAAAAATTGAAGTCATGCTCTTGATCCATATTTAGAGGTGGTGGTACTTCTACTACTCTTGCTTGATTAATACTGTGCTACATTCCTTTCAGCTGCTCTCCCCAGTTGAGAATTCAGATGTAAGACACAAAATCCATGCATTTCCTGCATATTCATTTGGTACTTGTGCAGTTGTGCTTAAGCTCCAGACTTAGCTTTCAAATGAGGAAACTCTACTCAGTACTTCACCTCACTCAAAAATTGAAGTCATGCTACTTCTTCTAACACTTCCAGAGGGGAAAGTTTGCTCTGCTCCCAAAAATGGTTCTTTTTCTATCCTTCCAGATGTCTCAGGTCTTACTAGATCCATATCAGGAACTTCAGGACTCCTTGGACTATGAAATGATTTGATTGATTTTGAGCGAAGAATAGGTGTGTCTGGTGCAATTTCAGCATGTTCTAATCCAACAGTACATGGATATTCCAACACATTTAAGTCTTCTGGAGGTTCAACAGTTTCCGTATCTACAACCTCTATTTGCTCTGATATACCAGTCCTTCGACAGTCCAACAAATCTAACTTTACTTCCTAAACCCTAAAAGGAATTCCTTTTGCATAAGAGGGACCTAAGCTCTTGTGAAACGTCTGATAGAATCATAGAAATAGGTTTATGAATGGTTTCACAACTAATGAACCAGAAAGGAAATAATGACAGTAAACTTACTAGATATCAGTGGCTCCAAGAAATTCTCGGCTAGATTTCCAATTCGACAGTTTTCCAAACAACATGGGCATTTTTGGGAACTTTTTTTCTTTTAGCAACCAAGTCACTAGCATCATGTATGCTTTGCCTGATTTCCCTGTAACAAATCTATGGTTTTTCATTCCTTGCTCAACTAATAATCCATTGTAATACAAAAAATTTCAAGTGTTCCATCAACTATAATGGTGGAGGCACCAAATATTTATTTGAATTTTTAGGCAAAACAGGGACACTTCAACTCAACATATCTAAAGGAGCAGTAAACCATCACTTACACATTAGGCAGTACTACTATATCATCAAACACACATTTTCTTTCCTGAGAATCCGAGCCGACTTCTTGGAAGCTGGTCTTGGAACAGCCATCAATTTTGGTGTAGTAACATCTGCATTAGGAGAAAAAAATTAGGAAAAATTACGAGGGAAGGTCTGAAATCAGATATGTATAACAAAGCATAAAACAGAAACCATAATAGGAATTGAAAGACTAAGAGGTTAAATAAAAGCCATTATTGAGAAATTTTCACCTCGAGCATCTGGCTGCTTGGCGTCAGGACTGCCTATCATATGCAACTGAGAGGGGATCTGGATCTTCTTCCAGAATACTTTTCACGGTATCTGGTGCAATCATGTCTTGTAACTTAGTCGATCGGCTCTTCATCATTGTGATTCTCTTCTCCATATAAACAAACAAGTTCTTGAGGTTTCTTGGTCCCACAAAGCATATCAAGGCCCAGGGACTCTTCTTGAGAAAATGTAATATTTTTCAGATTCTCCATGTCAGCTTCTAAGTTTCTTAGACTATGCTCTTCTCTTGTAATCCGAAAGCTCTGATTTTCTGGTTGCACCAAGTCCATTTCCATCATCTCCTCTCGTTCACTTTGATGATCCTCACCAGTTATCACATGGCAGGAAGGTTCACTATTATTCCCATAAAAGATCTCATGGTTCTGAGTCTTCTGCCTTCTTCCTGAATTCCATCTTCAGGCATTGCTATATCTGGAGTCTTTATCTGCTCTCCATGCCATTGGTTTCATTATCTTCACCATATTGCTTAACTTGGTTTTGAGGCTCTTTCTCAATGCCAATAAATGTATAAATGTCGGCACATTCTTCTTGAGAGAACCTATGCCATTGAAGCTGCTATACGATTTCTTCCGAGTTAGCTCCATTATTCGATGTTATTAACTCCATACCAAAGTCCATCTGGTGAGATGAAAGTACACTGGAGATAAAACTTACTTGTCAAAAAAGATCAAAAGGAAGATATTGCAAAAAGAATACACGAGTCAAAAATTTATTAAACTTTGAGCATAATCAAATGGTTTTACATACCTTCTGACTGGGGCGTAATAAGTTGACAAAATACTGTGCCAGGCACCAAATTCCACATGATCATACTGCATGAGCACAAACTGACATCTCAGACATATCACTGATAAAACTTAATCATAACAATGAATTAAAATGCTAATAAGGAACTTTAGATATTATTAATAACTAGTGTCTCTTCAGTCCTTGAAAGGAGAAAAGAAAATTATATGAAAAAGATTTCATGACAAGTGAAATAGAAGTAGAATGAAATTATATTAAGCTTAAAGGAGCTGACCCTCCATTGTGACTTCTCTTCTTCTCTAATAAATATTTTGGGGTGTCAGGGACTCTTCCCTCACCCTGCTTCAGCCAAAAAAAAAAAATGAAGAAGGAGCTGACAATATATATAGTTGAGCATGAACATGAGTATGTGACTTGCCATTTCTGATGGAAGTCGTCCTATTCCATTCCACTCTGCACATTCTGTTCCATATCATGCTGAAATTGTGTGAAATTGTACAACCTAAAATAAAGCATGATTTCTTTGTGAGACGCCAAATGTTCACTGAAATGTAATGAAACATATATGTTAAGTATGATTACAACATACAGGGAATTTCTGATTACACGTTACCCACTGACATCTTCAAGGCTCCCCATATCATATGCATCAAGTTCAAACCTATCCGGTATGATAACAGAGTGATAAGCCGCACACAGCATTTCTGCAGGTACATTGTCTTTTGTGCTCAACACAAATTTCTTGATGTCTAGTAGCACTTCATTGCAGTCATCAAAAAGCTCGAGTATAGTCTAACAACACCCAGAAGTAGGTAGGCTAGTACTCTATATGCGACACCAACCCATTCATCCTTTAAAATTTTATCTGCACAACAGAATAAGAATTTAGGATATTCAAGGTTAAGTCAATGTCATCAAACATCCCACTTGCCAACCCCAATTGTTTTCACTTTCAATAAGATACAAACATCATCGAGGACCTCATCCATATAAAACTTTTTATTTCACTTGTAATAGTCTTCAAAGTTTTAGTTCCCATTTTCAAATATGACATCCACTTCCCAGCCATATAGAACTTCGTCATCAGAGACAGCCAATGATCCTAAGTAATCTTTACCAGCCTACCTCATAATAGCAAAGGTCAATTGCAGAGCGACTAAGAAACGCAGCTAGATGATGGATAAAAGTCCTAATGCCAAACACAGAAACAAGGTCTCCAAATTAATGTACTTCTTTGTTAGACTAGATATAGGGCTTTTCCCTTACTAGTAAAGTAGTAAGTTAGGGCGCTATTCGATGAAGAAAACATACTTTAGGAAAGTTGTTTAGGTAGCTCAGCTGGTTAGAGCAAAGGACTGAAAATCCTTGTGTCAGTGGTTCGAATCCACTTCTAAACAGGCGAAGGCTCTGAAAGAGGAGCGGAGCTGGATTCTAAAAAAAAAAAAGTGAAAGAGGAAGCCAAAAAGCCCTATTTAAATATCACCAAAATAAAAAAGATTAAGGCACCAAATCTGGAATATCCATGAAGACAAAACACCCTGTCCAGAAAATTTTCCTCTTCCTAACAATCATAAGCATTGCATTTCAACACTTACAATTAAGAAACTTTCTATAACAAAATGACAACTAGGAAATCATACACCAGTGATGATGAGCTTGATGAACTGAATTCACCTCTAGCCTCTATCTTCATAGGTTCTTCCGGGTCTTCACCAGTTGCATCAAAGCTCAACTGGGTTCCGAAGGGAAACATCAATCAAAATGCAGTCAGATATGAACTCCTTCGGGATGTTTGGATGAATAGCTAGTAGCTAGTGAGTAGTGACGAAGGGAAATCAGAGTGTAATATAGATAAGTAATTTGTTTCTCTGTTCCTTTTTGGAGTTGTAAATCTGCGCTCCGTTGTTGACTGGTCACTGTTCTGATGATGTACAAAAAGGGTTGATAATCTTGTAGCATATCCAGATGGTTGAAATATTTTATAATGGTGTGCCTATTGGATGACTTCCGAAGAGAAATTATGGTAAAATGGCTCCTAAAGGAATCAAGAACTCGTTTCATGTGTTTCTCAAAGGATATAACTAATAGAGCTTTGATTTCGCCTCGCAAAATCACATTTTAGGATGACATAAATTTGCTTCATTCACACTTTAGGATGACACTTGTACTCGACAGTAGCTTAATTTGCAGCATTCACATTTTACATCAATTATTCAAAGAGAACATATAAAACCAGAGGTAGTAAAGAACTGCTTTCTTTACGTAATACAATCGATTTCAACAGGCCATAAACAGACTAGTTTCTTCTCAGTTCATCTTTCACTACACTGCAAACTTGCACCCTCACGTCGCAAGCCATACACTAAAAGACCACTCACAAGACTAAAAATTTTCAAAACTGAGTCGGAAGATTCAACACTTGAAACTCCCAATCAACTCTAAATCTCACTCGCATATCATATCTATACTATATCGCCAGAATGCTAAAGAATAATGAGGTCAAATAAAGGGTCAGATGCAACCTAATCATGCAGTTAGCTTCTGGAAAGAACTGACAGCATTTATATGCTGGAGATGCAATGCAGCCAGCAGCCCCTTCCAGGTTTCTCCGGGGGCACCTTTCACATGAAAATCGATGAGTTTGTTCTGTTTTCTGTAGTAATGCTCCAACAACTTGCTCAATCTGAAAGCAGAGACGATTATCAATTAGCCAGAGTCTTATGTAAACATAGCAAAGTAGAAATCATCAAGCAACTATAACAGAGAATAACGCGATACCTGCTCAACAGTTGTTCTTCCTGCAGATTTACATCTACTCATCCTCAGAGATAGTCTTGACTAAGAGCCAAGCTTCCGGTTCCTAGATTCTTCTTCACCAAGTCGTCATCAGTAGATTTGAAATTCACTACTAGATGAATTTCCGCAATTTGGTCAACTAACTCCTGTAAGAAACAAATCAAATCCAAACATTTAGAGAACTTCAAAGGGCATTCAAAACTCATACAAAAGACACAATCTATAATAGTTTCAACCAAGGGAGCTGATCAGAATTCACTCATGTAATTTAGCAAAAGTTACAAACACAAACAATTAAAATAATCTTGATTTTCTTTAAACTTACAGCTTGAATTCTAGTTTGAGGAATCCCATCAAGAATGAATCCATTTTCACCTCTGTAGTATCCTTCCTCGAGCCTTTTCCGACAACAATGCAAAAATCACTTCATCCTGAACAAGCTTTCCGTCATTCACCGCATTCGCAATCTAAATATCCCCACATTAACAACAACACCCCATAATCAAATCAATGCTTTTCTTTCCATCAAAATGTAACACATTTGGGCGCGCAAAAAGTTACGAAGCACATTCAATTCCGGCAAAACCCTAAATTACAATAGAAAGAGAAAAAAAAAGTCAGACCTGCTTGTACAGAGAAGAGCGAGGGTTGAGCTCCTGGCCGACGAGGGTGAAAATGTGGGGAACTTCCAGAAGCTTCGAGAGCCTCTCGGCGTACACGTGCTTCTTCGCACCTCCAAACCTGCTAAAATAAAAATAGAAATCTCAATCATCAGGTTAATTATTTGTCTCAAGGTTAATTTGGTGAATCAGCTTAGGACACGTGGCAGCCAGAGAGTAACTCGTTCTTATATGCAGATATTTGTCCTTTATAAGCTTGGATTCCTTGAAATCAACTTCTATGGAAAGTCCCTCAAAAAAACTTCTAGGGAAAGTGTTTGCTCAAAAAGCGGAAAAAAATGATGATGAGACAAAATCAATGACATTCTATCAAGGAAGTGAAAATAGGCATATCTCCAAATCTTGTTGATGACCAAACTCCCAAAAACCACCCAGAGCCCCCAAATGAAACCTATTGCTATGCTGATCATGAACCATACCTGTTCAGATTTACCATCATCTCCTTCTCCATCTTCACTTGGAACCTGAGGTGTTTCTTCATTATCTCGGCAAAGAGTTTGTAACGGATTGCCACAAAGACCAGCATTGCCTTGATAAATTGATGGATCCATTAGGCTGTTGAACTGGTTGCTTGTTGGGATTTTCCCGGACAAGTTGTTGTGTTTAGGGTTTAGATGAGTCACGAATGTCAAAGAAACCGTATCTGTGGAATGAAACCCAAAGTTTGTTCGCAGAAAGATCAAGAGTTCCTATCGATTTCAAGTTCCCAATCTTTTCAGGGATTATCCCTGTGAGATTATTCATGGACAAATTCAAGGCTTATAAGGCTTGTGAGATAGCATTATAAGGCTGATCATTTTTGGTTATTTTTGGTCGAACTTGGTGCCCAAGTAGTGGAGGAGGTGATAACATAACCGAGCTTGGGTAGAGTCGGTAAATTTTCTTTTTTCTTTGAAATAAATATTTTACTTCCAATGTTAACCTGTGTGGCTTTGTTAATATTATGGAAATGTAATGGCTTCGGCATTTGATGAATTTAGTAAAGCACTGTCACATGATTATCAATCTGTTTCTTGCATCTGCTTTTCTTCCTAACAGCAAGTTATTAATCAAAGTGAGAACTGTGAAGACCTAAACTCTAAGAATATCACACACACACAACTTCTCTGGAGAAAATGTCTTATTCAATTCAATGAAAACATGGGCTTAAATAGCCTTACAAGAGTACTGGAATGGGAAATATAACAAACCACGTTTTACACTCCTAGAAACGTGGCTTACTAGCTAAAGACTGAATCAAACAAACTAGATGACCCTGTTGAATAGGGCTTATTAACAGAAACAACAAACCAACCCTAGAATCGTGCTAACTTCCTCAGCAAGACTCTGAATACTTCAACAATTTCCTCCCTTAAACTGCTTTGCAACCTGCAAACAGTTTATCTTCGGTACTTCGCACACTCCAAGCTGCCTTCTAAGTTTCTCAAATGCCTCAAGCTTCAAAGCTTTAGTCATGATATCAGCTGTCTGATTCTTAGTTGCACAATGAACAAGCTTAATAACTCCATCTCTAGTTAGATCACGAAGGAAGTGGTATCTCACATCTATATGCTTGCTCCTTCCATGTAGCACAGAATTCTTTGATAGTTTGATGGTAGAACTGTTGTCACAGTACACTATAGTGCTCTCGCTTTGAGAATGACCAAGTACTTTGAGAATCCTTCTCATCCAGACCCCTTGACATGCGCATGAAGCTGCTGCCACGAACTCAGCCTCGGTGGTAGACAAAGTCACAACTGGTTGTTTCTTTGATGACCAAGCAACAGCTCCATCTCCAAGTAAAAATGCATAACCCGAAGTACTCTTTCGGTCATCGAGATCACCTGCGTAGTCGCTATCTGTGTAGCCAATCAAATCTCCAGCTCCACCTCTTCTGTAAAATATCCCAAGCTCTAGTGTTCCTTTCACATACCGAAGCACCCTCTTAGCAGCTTGAAGATGAAGCTCAGTGGGATTTTCCATATATCTGCTAACTAAGCCAACAACAAACATTAAATCAGGCCTTGTTACCGTTAGGTACCTAAGGCTGCCGACTATCTGTTTGAAAGCAGTGGCGTTAACTCTTACTCCCATCTCATCTTTCATCAGCTTCGACCCCGGCACAATAGGATTCTTAACTGAGTTACTTTCAACATTCCAAATCTCTCAAGTACATCAGTTGCATACTTCTTCTGACTAATATAAATTCCCTCTTCATTCTGTAACACTTCAACTCCAAGAAAATATCTCATCCTCCCAAGATCCGTCATTTCGAATTCATGCATCATGGACCTTTTAAAACTCTCAAACATCTCCACATTATTCCCAATAAATATAAGGTCATCTACATATAAGCTAACCACAAGAATTCCATCCCTTGAATCAGACTTAATAAAAAGAGTATGTTCAGAAGAGCACCTTTCAAAACCTTCCCTCACAAAGTAGGACTCAATGCGACTGTACCACGCCCTTGGAGCTTGCTTGAGACCATATAAGGCCTTCTTCAATCGATACACTTTGTGCTCCTCTCCTTTCTTCTCAAATCCTTGTGGCTGATCAACGAACACCTCTTCAAGCAACTCTCCATGAAGGAAAGCACTCTTAACATCTAACTGGAAGATGCTCCGACCCTTATGTGCCGCAAGAGCAATTACTAATCTGATCGTGTCCCATCTCGCAACCGGGGCAAACACTTCATTGTAGTCAATTCCCTGTTTTTGTGCATATCCCTTCACCACAAGACGAGCTTTGTACTTGTCTACTGCCCCGAGTTCATTAAGTTTCGTTTTAAACACCCACTTGACTCCAATCTTCCTTGCACCAGCCGGCAACGTGGTCAGTTCCCACGTTTCATTTTTTTCTATAGCCTTCATTTCTTGACTCATAGCTTCCTGCCACTTTTCACTCTTCACTGCTTCTTGAAATGAAATAGGATCGGCAGCAGCAAACAAAACAAGATTATTAGCTTCAGCTTCCTCCTCAGAAAGACCTAAGCCACCTCCGCTAACATAGTCTTCTAACCAGACCGAAGTTCTTCTCGTCCTCCCTTCATTGGTATCCGAGGGCAGAAGCTCTCCTAACCCAGGTGTTCTGTAATCAGGTTGCTCTCTAGGTGACGAGCTTGATGGTGTTTGAGCAGGTTCTGGTGATGATTGATCAATTTCTTCGATGTCTTCCTCCTCTCCCTCACCATTGTTACTTTCACCTTCTGTGGGCTCTTTCTCATCATCTCGCCATTCTAATAAATCACGTTCCCCATCTTCCACATTCATTCCCCAATCCCAGCATTCATTCTCCTCAAAAACAACATCTCTACTCAGCACAATACGCTTGGAAATAGGGTCGTACAATCTGTAAGCTTTAGACTCAGAACTTACCCCAAACAACACACAACGAACGCTCTTGTCATCCAGCTTCCTTCTCTTGATGTCCGGTACATGTGCATGTGCCACACACCCAAACACACTGAAATAATCCACTGCCGGCTTGTTACCGCTCCAAGACTTTTCCGGTGTTTTGTCTTTTACTGCCACAGTTGGACTTATATTCATCACATGTGCACACCAGTTAACTGCCTCCAGCCAAAACAACTTGGGAACTTTCTTCTCTGACAACATACTTCGAACTGAGTTCATAATGGTCCTGTTCCTACGCTCAGCTACCCCGTTTTGCTGAGGCGTATAAGCCACTGTTAACTGCCTTCTAATACCTTTATTCTTACAGAAATTGTTAAACTCAGAAGAAGTAAATTCCCCTCCTCTATCTGTACGTAAGCATGCTATAAGATCACCACTTTCTTTCTCAACAAGCTGTTTAAAAGATTTGAATACTCCAAATGCTTCTGATTTTTCACATAAATAATAAATCCAAACTTTCCGGCTAAAGTCATCAATGAAGCTAAGCAAGTACCTTTTACCACTGCTTGATATTGGTGTAATCGGACCACATATGTCGGCGTGAATCAACTGAAGCCTCTGCGACGCCCTCCATGAACTTTTCTTTGGAATACTTTCTCGGTGCTGCTTTCCGATTAGGCAATGTGTGCACACCTTGCTTGGGGTTTTAAGAGCAGGCATCCCTTTCACCATCTTCCTATATTGCAGAGTTCTCAAACTTTTGAAATTTAAATGCCCGAACCTGCAGTGCCAAAGGTGTGACACATCTTCTGTAACAGCTTGGAAGCAGGAAGAGGTGCGAAGCTCTGGAGCTTTGTCAGGTACTACCGAAGCTAGCAATACAAACATCCGATTTAACGTCATCGGTGTTTGCATAATCAGTCCCCTTCTCAGATGATACAATCTGCATTCTCCTCCCTGAATCAAGATAGCGAGCCCTTTTTCCTGGAGTTGGCCAATACTAAGAAGATTGTTCTTGAGCTCTGGTATATAATACACCTCCGTTATCACTTGTGTAAGTCCTCCAATTTCCAGCCTTATATTGCCTTTGCCAGTGACTGCTAGCCTTGTATTGTCTCCGAGCTTAACTAGTTGTTGAAAGCTCTCATCAAGGTGTGAAAACCATTTTTTGTTTCCACACATGTGATTGGAGCACCCCGAATCCAGAAACCACACGTCCTCCCTCCTTAAGTTGTGCGACTCGACATGTGCCATCAATACCAGCTCTTCTTCCTCGTCTAACTCAGCATAATTGGCGTTCTTCTCCTAGCTAGGGCACTCATATTGAAAGTGCCCTAGCCCGTGACACTTGTAGCACTCCACTATTGCTTTGTAAAAAGCTGCCTTCCTCTACCTCGTCCTCTTCCCCTGAAGGCTGCATGTCCTCTTCCTCTGCCACCAACTCTATCCTCAAAAGACACCTTTAATGCTTGTTCTTCACCACCACGATCATGACCTCTCATCCTTTGTTCGTGTACAAGAAGACTCCCTTGCAGCTCATCAATAGTGAGTCGATCCAAGTCATTCGACTCCTCCACAGAACACACCACATAATCCCACTTTGAGGTCAATGATCGCAATATCTTTTCAATGATGACGACTTGGGTCAGAGTCTCACCATGCATCTTCATCTTGTTACCTATCGACAGGGTGCGCGCAAAATAGGCATCAACCCCTTCTCCTTCCTTCATCTGCAAAACCTCGAACTCCCTTCGCAAAGCCTGCAGTTGAGCCCTTCTCACTCTTGTAGACCCCTGGTATTTTTGCTTCATCGAATCCCAGATTGCTTTGGCTGTGCTTCTGTCCAGGATTGTCTCCATAATTTCTCGATCAATTGCTTGGAAGAGAAAGTTCTTGATCTTCAAATCCTTGAGTTTTGCATCTTCTACTGCCTTGCGCTGTGCCTCAGTCGCAGCCGCTGCTCCTCCACGTGGCAACACCGGAAGTCCTTCCTCCACAAGAGTCCAGTACTCTTTCGACCTCAAGAAGTTTTCCATCATCATAGACCAATGGTCGTAGTGACCATCGAATCTAGGAATGCTGGCTTGAAGGAATTTGTCTTGAGATGAAGTTGACATCCCAAAACTCTATCTGAACCCCACGTCTCTCTTTTCCTCTCACTCTCCTTTCTCGTACCAAAATCAGGCCCCTTGAGTGGGGCTCTGATACCAAATTGTGAAGACCTAAACTCTAAGAATATCACACACACACAACTTCTCTGGAGAAAATGTCTTATTCAATTCAATGCAAACATGGGCTTAAATAGCCTTACAAGAGTACTGGAATGGGAAATATAACAAACCACGTTTTACACTCCTAGAAACGTGGCTTACTAGCTAAAGACTGAATCAAACAAACTAGATGACCCTGTTGAATAGGGCTTATTAACAGAAACAACAAACCAACCCTAGAATCGTGCTAACTTCCTCAGCAAGACTCTGAATACTTCAACAAGAACCCTAGCTTTAACCTCTAGCTGTAGGCATAAAAATTTTCGTATTTGTCGTTTCTTAAATTTTGATCATTTTGTGTAAGTCCATAATCTGCTGCTGCTAGATCAACTGTTGATAACTTGATATTTAACAAGGATTTATTTGGGTTGTGAACATGCATGTGATTGTTGGTATAACTTTCAAGTCCCCTTAATATGATTGATACTCTTTTTTTGTCAGTCTTCTAGAGTAATGTTACTAATGTTTGTTTCTTTTTTATGTCTTGGGAGTCTGATGTAGGACGAGAATGGACCCAGTTTAGCCGAAAAACCATAAAAGTAAAGAAGCGGTGTAGAATCAAGAAGAGTGATTGGAAAATAGGTAACTCACGCGTAATCAGGTTATTAGCCGCTGGAATATTCAAGAAGATTTGGTTTTGGACTTTTCAGGTTTCTCGTGCGAAAAGTCAGGTTTTGATTTTGAATCAGATTTGACTAACTTTTGGCCAGAATGTCCGTTTGAAACGCATGATACCTTTCCGGAATGGGAACGACGAGATCTTCAAGACTCACTTTAGTGAGCCCTATCAGATTTAGGCCAAAATGTATCATCTTAATAATCCGATTCGTGATTTAATATTTTTAGACTAGTTTTACATTATTTTTATTTTAGGTTTTCTAGTTTATTTTGGATTTGTTTTGTTTTAATCCGTGGGCTTTAGGGTTTCATTTTTAGTCGCCCTAGGGTTTCTTTTCCCATATATAAGCAACCTTAAACGGCTGCAAAACTATCTTTTATCATATTATCAATCAAAATTGAGAGTTTTCTCTTTTATCTCCGGTGGACTCCAGAATCTTTGTTTTAGGTTTATTGCAGGTAAACCTAGGGTTACTTCCGCCCGCGTCAGAGTCAGTAACTGATTGTGTCTAGTTTATATACAATTTTCCGTGAATGATCATCATGCCAAAGGAAAACGATTTTTCGATCAAATGACAGCTTCCACAAAGCTTATGAGTGACATTCTTCATTAAAGACCGAAGCAAAGGCTCAGAAAATTGTGGCAAGATTTAAACTTTTTCAGTGGTGAATCTTATGAAAAGCACATCCTGAGCTAGGGGAGAAGTTCCTTGATTGGATTCCAATCATTGGAACCTTCCTGTATAATAGTTTTATGGGGATGGGGCTTGCATTCTTTCTCGTAAAGCTAGATGACTTTGGAGATCTGCAAGTTTTTCTATCGATGCCATGAACTTCACTTTGGCTTATGCTTGTGGTGGGGCAGTTAATGATCACTGCAATAACTAATTTGCTATTGTTACTGCAAACTCTGCCATCCTAAAGCTCAGTAAAGAGTATTTCAAAAAAAAAAAAAAAAATCTCATGAGTAAAGAGATGTCATGGAATGAAGAAGTTTCAGGAGCACAGTGCAGATAAACTGACATTACAGCTCATTTCCACCTACCCTGTTTCAAAAAGGCCTTCATTTCGGCTGAGCACTCTGTCATCCTAAACCCTAAACCCTAAACTTCTGCAGATAAGGTGTTTGTATAAGTGAGATACATGTCTCTTAACAGGACTGAGCATGCAGCAGCGTAGCCTGTTTCATGAACCCCTCATTTCTGGCTTTCTTAAACTTCAAGACGCCAGGGATTTGTACATGCTTTTAATATGATCTGTTACACATTATTATTCCATTCTGTCCACACTATGCAGAACATGTCCAGGAATCTTGGATGAGGAAAGCCCCTGTGGCTGGTGCTTTGAGTGATGCAACCTTCCAGAGTGCCAATATGTCTTTAGGGTTTAGGAAACAAGAAGGGTACTGCTCCATTTAACATATATTCCTACTGAAGAAGACTATAAGCAAGAAGTTTTAATATAAGCTTATGATGGATGCATGGAAGGCAGAGTACATGAAACATACTTCAACAGTCTGTCAGTTTTGCTCTAAATGACATGGTGATATTACAGGAAATTAATAAAGCAACTGAACTCACAGGGGATCTTAGACTTGAAGCTACCAGTTGGAGAGATTGAGGTCCTACAAGAGAACTTGTACTTGATTAAGAGACAAGTCCTCATGTTAAATTGATATTAGAGCGGAATCGTCAATCGTCCATCTCACCATCTTTAATTTTCAGATTATTGATGAGGAGATGAAATATCCTGCTCCTAGAGATGCAGATTTGGACATATAGATACAAAACAGATGACAAGTCTTGAGATTAATTTGCTTCTTTGTGCTGCCCTTTCTATGAGCTGTTTTTAAGGGCTCGATCTTTTGAAAAGGTATGGTCATTGACGTTCTTCATTTCTTAATTCACAGTTAATATACTATACAAGTTGAATGGTTATATTAATCAGTATATTTTAGACTTCCCTCAAACTTAAATGGAGACTGAAGACTTCCATAAAACAGATATGAACACTAAGCTAGCTTCTGTATTCATTATTCAAATGAAAACCTTTCTGGTTTGTTATACCAAAAACATGAGCATATATACAAGATGAAATCTGTGATAATAAAATGCAGAAATAAAGGAATCCTAATCAATCAAGTGACATGTTGAGTAGCGATAAAAGCATGAAGTAGTCTTATTAAGTGACGCAATTAAATTGACATGGTTTGTTAACTATAATGCAGGCAATAGATGCTGCATGCTTGTAACCAGAACATATGGCACCTTGTGAATTTGCAATCCACTGAGGAGTTGATCTCACACATGGCACTAGCATTTCATTTTCTGCGCGGTCCTTTATATTATTTTTTGCAGGAGTATATCTATGAGCTTAATCGAGACACATGGACAAATGAAGATGTCTCTCACATAATCAAGTTATTTTTTCTTCTGGCAGGTTATTATTTCTCTTGAATTAGATTCATATCCATTCTTGCAGTGGTGTATTATTATTGGTTATGTTGTAGATTAATTTGGTTTGATATATAAATTGCTTTGCATATATAGATGTATTAGAGGTGTATGACAATACAGATGAAGGCATTTTGGTCACATACTACCAGTTCGCATCTATACCTGCAGACTCAAACATGAATCCCATCTTTTTTTTTTGGTCGATACATGAATCCCATCACTATCCAATTAAAATGCTTATTGTATGGAATTGCTGGACCGAAGGATAACAATAACTTCTTATTGCTAGCTTGTCATGATTTAGTGCATCACATTGTTTTGCCATTTATGCATAATCTTGATCATTGATATCTATCAACTGGAGGAAGTTCGGAACTTAGGATGTTGCTCATTTGTCCTTCATCGTGACCAGTTTACTCGTATCCTGCTTTTTGCTAATGTTGATAGTGAGGGTGTACATTATAATTTTCATAAAATGCTTACAAATATGACCTCTTTTTTTTTTTGGTCAACTACAAATAAGATCTCGATCACTTCTCTTTTGATTTGGGATTCACACGCATTGTATTGGAAATTGATGCTTATGGTAGTGGTGGGGGCTCTTAGAGAGTCTGGACACTCGAGGCTTAGTAATGGGCAATATTAATGTAACAAATATAACTAAAGAAAAGAAAAGCTGGGAAAACATTCAAGAAACTTTGAACCAGGTCCTGATTTGAAATTTTGTCAAAAAACCAATATTAGAGAAGATAAAAAAAAATTGATCACCTTGATAATGCTGGAAAACGCATTACATTCTTATTGTATGCATCAACATCAATCAAACACAAGCAAGTTCTTGAATTCATTTCTTGAAACTGCAGATTTTATCAACTCTTCTGCTTTAGGAGAGTGTTTTATTATTGAAGTTGCAGATAGATCTTGTCGCTGGAATTGAGTTCTTGAATCTGGTTCTTCAAAGAACAACAAATTAAGAAGACTGCTGCTGCTAAAAAAACGGAGATCCATAAACAGAAGAAGTGGCATTTTGTCATACCGCTTCTTTCTATAACTGGTCCAATACCCTATTTTCCTTCCAGCTACACTTTTGTTGATTTTAAAAATCTTTTGAGGAGGTGACCTGTAAGTGAGCTCTAAAATCTTCTCGGGCATCTCCATGTTGCTTAGCTTTTCTTGTGTGGCAATGTGCAGAACTTGGTTCTAAATATTGTGGATATCCACCATCTCTACACACTCTGTGCTGCCTCATGAACTCACATTTTGATCTGAGACTGTCTCCTTCAACATTGGCATCTTGAACATCCTTCCTGCCGAGGAGAATACTTTTCCTTTCCACGGATTTGCACTCAGTTCTGAAATCAGTAACCCCATTGAAATGCAAGCCATCTCCGTCTTTGTCCCTTTCATGCTCGGCATGTCACACACAACAACACAATCCTTAAACATGCCTTTGTTTGACAACTCTCGTACTAGTTTTTCCCATTCTAGATCTGCAGTTTCGTCACTTATTTGCTTGTTCATCAAGTAAGCTACTATTTGATTAGGAAGTTTTAGCCCCCTCACCAATGCTTGCATTCCTCAACAAGTCCACAATCTTCAAACAATAGGGGTATAAAAGCTCACTTTCGAAACCCTGAGGCCTGAAGATCTTCTGGTAAATTTTCAAAGCAACCAAGGCCTTATTCTTTCGGAATGATGGCTTCTTCTTCTGCACTGATGTTAACTTGAACGCTTTACGGAGAGGAACAAATACTTGCTTCCTTAAACGATCAAGGACCCTGTAAGCGTAATGCGGACTCTGACCTTGCGGAAGAGGGGTGTTTAAGTATATTCCCTAATCGCTTAGAGCCGACCTACAGGGCAACAGTACTGAACACCTGACCTATGCAACGGACTGACTGAACCTTGACTGAACCTGGACTACTGGACTAGTCGTGGGTCCAGTAACAATCCCTAAATTAAAAACTGGTTGGTGTTATAAAACACCATTTTTTGTGCGTTCGGGTGTTTGGGTTATGTTGTCCCACATTGGAAAATGTGTTTCCAATCGCAGCAAAACCCAAATGCAATTCCCCCTAAAGATTTCGTCTTTATCAAAATCTCATAGCTACAGAAAAAACCCAGATCAACAGACTGTGAAAGTTTTAATGGACTTACAAGACCCGTCAATGTCATCGGCCAGTTTCTGACTTGGGAAAGAGGGAGTGAAGCAACGGGTTCCGACCAAAGAAGCAGAGTGCAGGCGTGCAGCACAGCCTGAGCCATCTTTCTTCTCCTCCGATGGGGTTATTATCTATAATACCCCAGTTTTTGCATTAAATTAGTAGTAAACAGATCCCACATCGGAGAATGCGCTCGCTGAAGGGTTAGTTAGCAACCATCACATGAAGACTGACGGCATCTATTTTGCAGCGCTATTTTGCTGTGGTTGTCAGTGGTCGAGTTCTGGTTGGATGCTAGCTAGAGGAGGTGGCCGGTAATGCTATTGTTCTGTTTTGTGGTCGCCGGAGACTGCAAATGATGGGAATTCTATCGATAAAGAAGAGGCATATAGTCAGGCCTGCACTAATCTCGTAACTAAATGTCCCACATCGAACATTGCATTAGCTTAAGAGGCATTTAAATATGTTCGCTAATGACGCGAGTGTGCCCTCCGTGGCGGCATGATACAGATGCAATGACTGTCCTTGCAGTCAACTTTGGACTGGAATTGTTGGACTCGGACCCCGAACTTTGAACGGACTGTATTGGTTGGTCTTCTATAACGCCATTTTCTGTATTTAGTACTAAACAGATCCCACATCGGAGAATGCCTTCTGGGAAAGGGTGTTTAAATATGTTCTCTAATCACATGAGATTGCCCAAAGGGGCACCAAGACACGAACCGGAAACCTCACCTATGCAACGGAACTGCACTATTGGACTGTGGATACCTAATGACTGAATTTGAACTATTGGACTGAAAAAGCTTTAACTAAAGGTTTGACAACTAATTAAAACTGGTTGGTGTTATAAAACACCATTTTTGTTTTTTTGTTTTTTTGTTTTTTTTCCGATGACACCATTTTTTTGTTTTTAATCATTTGGATCATGTTCAATCCAACTCAAAGTCCACTCAATATTTTCAATTTTGCTACAACGCTGGTATGACTATATACTTCAATCTACTACTACAATTATGCGAAGGAAACCCCAAAGGCCAAATGTAATCTTTTAGAAGATCCCAAAGAGAAAGTAACAGATACGGATGAAACGTGGGAGAGAAACATCATCACCACGGTAATGCATGCAGAGAGAGAGTGAGAGAGCTAGAGAAACTGAGAAAGAGGGGAAAGAGAAGGGTAGAGAGAGAAAGTTTAGTCCAGAGTACATGAGGGCTAGAGAGAGAGAGAGAGAGAGATATATATATATATATATATATATATATATATAATTGGGCTCCACAGGGGGAGGTTGAGCTTTGAAGCTTAAGCAGTAACCATTACACTATTACAGGAAGACTAACAGCGTCTATTTTGCGGTGGGTGTTAGAAGAGGTGGCCGCCAATAGTGTTTTGGGGTTGTCTTTCGGGTCTGAGACGTCTTAAAAAAGATTATTAAATATGTGGTTGAGGTTCCGCTAATGCATAATTATAAGTCCCACATCAAAAACTGCATTAGCATAAAAGGCATTTAAGTATGTTCCCTAATTAGGGTTGCCTACGAGGCAACAGGTTACCAATGCGATGGATTGACGTGACTATCGGACGATGGATTGACTTGACCTGACTTAATGGATTTCGACCCGAACTTTGAATTATTGGTTGGTGTTCTATAATACCATTTTTTGTATTAAATTAGTACTAAATCTATCCCACATCGGAGAATGCCTTCGCTGAAGGGGTGTTTACATATGTTTGCTAATCACATATGGTCGCCCTGAGGGGCAGCTGGACATGTTTGAACCGGATCATTGGCTATTGGACTGGGCACTTGACCTATGCAACGGAACTGGACTGGACCCGACGAACAATTTGAACTTTGACCCTCGAACAATTTGAACTCGGATAAAAATTAAACAAGATGATTGCCGACTAATTAAAACTGGTTGGTGTTATAAAACACCATTTTTTCTTTTTGATAATTTTGCTATTGGAAGTCCATCATATCTATTCTTTAATCACAAAACATAAATTAATTTTTCAATTAAAAAAAATCAAACACAAGGTATTAAGTTTCAAAATTAATTTCTAATCAATAAGAAAAAAACATGAACTATTCTGTGTTTTTTTTTTAATTTCTTTTTTCTATTCCAAAAAAAAAAATGAAGAAATCATTTTTCTTAAGGTATAATTTTTTTCTCTATTTTTTTTACCTCATGATTAATTATTTAAATATTTTTTTAGTTTTTTTTATTGCTATTTTTTTTCACAAATATAATGGATAGACTTAGATTTAGGTCATAAATTATAGGATTTATTTTGTTTTTCCTCACCAATATGAGTTCAGCATATATATCATTCATTTTTATATCACACTGATCTTAATCCAAGTTTTGGTTCTATTAAATTTATAAAATGTTTTAATGAGTATGTAGTGAAATTGAATATGAAATAGATAAGGAAATAATAAATCCTACAATATTAATATTATTGAATTGGAAAGTCTATAGAAAATAAATATAATAATTTTTTTGTATAATTATTGTCCTTAATAGTAATTTTATAGTAGGTTATATATGTCATTTAATAATTCATAATAGAGTGAGGTCAATACCGAATTAGGGAAAATGGACTCCAACCAGGCAGGCTATGGTGGTGTTTATGGAGATTACAAAGGCTTGATTATAGGTGTTTTCTCTTCTACTCTTGATATCCCTAGTTCGGTGGCTGCAGAGCTCATGGCGGTTGGGTTAGAGATTGAAAGTATGTATGGTTGGACGTGAATTTTTCCCTTATATTTATTTTTCTCTGTTCTCCTCATCTGGTGCCTTGGAGGCTTCGTGTGCAGTGGAACAATTGCTTGCATCTTATCTCTCAAATGCATTTCAAATCTAGCCATATCTTTCATGAAGGCAATCAAGCTGCTGATGCCCTTGCTAACTATGGTGCTTCATCAGATGGCTTTACTTGGTGGAATTCAACTCCAGATTTTATGGTGAGTCATTGTAATAGGGATAGTTCAGGTCTTCCTAATTTTCGGTATCATTAATTTGTGTTTTTTTATTTTTTATTTTATTAGTATTTTTTTATAGGAAGTTAGATGCATTTCTTATGCCTGTCCTACCTCATTTCTCTTTGTAACCTTTTCATTAAATAAATTTCACTCGCTTGGTTGATTTTAAAAAAATATATATAAAAAATGTGATACCTAGACTTAAAATTTACTATCAACGACATACTTTTGTTAAATTTCAGTAATGGTTCCGCCGGAAGTCCATTCATATTTTCAATTGTCTATACAATTTTCCGTGAATGTTCATCATGCCAGAGGAAACTGAGTTTTTCAATCAAATGACAGCGTCCACAATAAAGCTTACAAGTGACATTCTTCATTAAAGACCGAGGCAAAGGCTCAAAAAATTGTGGCAAAAGTGAAACTTTTTCAGTGGTGAATCTTATGAAATGCACATCCTGAGCTAGGGGAGAAGTTCCTTGATTGGAACCTTCCAGTTTAATAGTTTTATGGGGATGGGACTTGCATTGTTTCTCGTAAAGCTAGATGACTTTGGAGATCTGCAAGTTTTTCTATCGATGCCATGAGATTCACTTTGGCTTATGTTTGTGGTGGTGCAGTTAATGATCACTACAATGACTAATTTGCTATATGAAAGTACAATTTGTATTTGTTACTGCAAACTCTGCCATCCTAAAGCTCAGTAAAGAGATGCCATGGAATGAAGAAGTTTCAGGAGCACAGTGCAGATGAACTGATATTAGAGCTCAATTCCACCTACCCTGTTTCAAGAAGCGTTCATTTCGGGCAGAGCGCTCTGTCATCCTAAACCCTAAACTTCTGCAGACAAATTTTTTCATTTTTTGTATAAGTGAGATACATGTTTCTCTTAACCGGACTGAGCATGCAGTAATTCTAGCTTAGCCTGTTTGGCTGTTTCTTGAAGAACCCCTCATTTCACGGCAAGTTTCACCAGGGATTTGTACATGATTTTAATATGATCAGTTACACTTACACATTAGTATTCCAGTCTGTCCACACTATGGAGTTTAGCATATTACCAGCAATTAGTTTGGCATATGCCAGCAATTGTTTTTGTTGTTGTTGTTCTCTTCTTTTTCACTTTCTTTTGCTGTCTCTTCTTTTTCCTTCTTTTTTCCGTTTTTTTGTCTTTTCCTTTTTCCTTTTGCGTTCTTTTCCTTTTGTTGTCTTCCTTTCCCTTCCCTTCCGTTATATGTTTTCTCCTTCTTGTAAAAGATCATGTTAATTGAATCATATCAAAAAGAAGAAAAGCTTGCTCCATCAGATATGTTTTTCAACACACACTATGCAGAATATGTCCAGGAATCTTGGATGAGGAAAGCCTGTGGCTGGTGCTTTGGGTGATGAAACCTTCCAGAGTGCCAATATGTCTTTGAAAGAAATTTTATTACTGGGATACAGATCAATTGAAAAGATTTTTGACCATTCAATGAAAGTAAACAAGAAGGGTACTGCTCCAGTTAACATCGATCTATTCCTACTGAAGAAGACTATAAGCAAGTAGTTTTAATATAAGCTTATGATGAATGCATGGATGGCAGAGTACATGAAGCATACTTAAACAGTCTGACATTTTTGCTCAGGATGACATGGTGATATTACAAGAAATTAATAAAGCAATTGAACTGACAGGCGATCTTAGACTTGAAGCTACCAGTTGGAGAGATTGAGGTCCTTCAAGAGAACTTGTACTTGATTAAGAGACAAGTCCTCATGTTAAATTGATATTAGAGCTGTATCCTCAATCCTCCTAGAGATGCAGATTTGGATAGATACAAAACAGATGACAAGTCTTGAGATTTGCTTCTTTGTGCTGCCCTTTCTTTGAGCTGTTTTTAAGGGCTCTTATGAAAAGGTATGGTTATTTACTTATTTTTGATGTCTTCATTGCTTAATTGACAGTTAGTATACTATACAAGTCGAATGGTTATATTAATCAGTATATTTTAGACTCTTCCGTCAAACTTAAATGGAGGCTGAAGACTTCCATAAAACAGATGTGAACATTAAGCTAGCTTCTGTATTCATTATTCAAATGAAAACCTTTCTGGTTTGTTCTACCAAAACATGAGCATATATATATACAAGATATATCTGTGATAATAAAATGCAGAAATAAAGGAATCCTAGTCAATCAAGTGACATGTTGATTAGCGATAAAAGCATGAATTAAGTGACACAATTAAATTGACATGGCCGGTTTGTTAACTATAAAGCAGGATTGCAGGCAATAGATGCTGCTGCATGCTTGTAACCAGAATATATGGCACCTTGTGAATTAGCATTTCATTTTCTGTACAGTCCTATGTATTATTCTTGCAGGAGTGTATCTATGAGCTTAATCGAGACACATCGACAAATGAAGATGTCTCTCACATAATCAAGTTATTTTATCTTCTGACAGGTTATTATTTCTCTTGAATTAGAATCATATCCATGCTTGCAAGTATTATTGTAGATTATATATATGTCGATTAATTTGGTTTGATATATAAAATACTTTGCATATATAGATGTATTAGAGGTGTATGACAATACAGATGAAGGCATTTTGGTCACATACAACCAGTTCGAATCTATACCTGCAGACTCAACCAGTTCTTACTGCTAGCTTCCGATTTAGTGCATCACATTGTCTTGCAATTTATGCATAATCTTGATCATTGATATCTATCAACTGGAGGAAGTTAGCAGCTTAGGATGTTGCTCATTCATCGTTAATCGTGATCAGTTTACTCGTATCGTGCTTATGCTAGTGTTAATAGTGAGGGTGTGCATTATTTGTATTTGTATGCAATTTTTCAATTTTCATAAAATGCTTACAAAAAATACCTAGTTTTTTATGGTTTATTTTTCAATTCTCTTTTGATTTGGGGATTCAGACGCATTGTGTTGGAAAGTGATGCTATAGTAGTGGTGGAGGCTTTTATAGAACCTGTTGTCAGTCTGAGTAATGAAGGAGTGGTGTATGATGAAATCAGAGAGTTTGCTTTTTCAAAATCTCACAGCTACAGCAAAAACCCAGATCAACATAGAACGTGAAAGTTTTAATCGACTTACAAGACCCGTCAATGTCATCGGCCAGTTTCTGACTTGGGAAAACGAATGTGTTCCAGCCTCTCTCCCCCGGCTTGCTCTCCGTTCAAACCCACACCATCATGGACTATTCCTCCCATACGACCTTTTAGAAGAAGCAAGTGATGAACACTGGGTAGGTGGCCTTAGGCCCTTAGCTTCCATCCATTGGGTGTATTTTTGTGAAGAAATCAATCTGCAAGTGTCACTCCATTTCTGCAAGCATTAATCCTTTAATCAACAAACAAAAAAAAGGTTAAAAATATTTACTTTTAGTTTTGGAGGGGAAAATCAAGGGCACCGTAATTAACCCGTAGGGGTAATTATCTATAATACCCCAGTTTATGTATTAAATTAGTAATAAACAGATCCCACATCAGACAATGCTCTCGCTGAAGGGTCGGGGAGGTTGAGCTTTGAAGCTTAGGTAGCAACCATCACAGGAAGACTGACGGCGTCTATTTTGGGGTGGTTGTCAGTGGTCGAGTTCTGGTTGGGTGTTAGCTAGAAGAGGTGGCCGGCAATGGCATTGTTTTGTTTTGGGGTCGCCGGAGACTGCAAATGATGGGAACGCTATCGACAAAGAAGAGCCATAGTTAGGCCCCATAATTATAGGTCCCGCATCGAAAAGTGCCTTAGCTTAAGAGGCATTTAAATATGTTCGCTAGGCACGTGACCATGTCCGTACCCTACGGGGCAAGAAGGTACAGATACAATGACTGACCTTACGTACATTTTTTGTATAAAACCGATCCCACATTAAATTAGTATAAAACCGATCCCACATCGAAGAATACCTACGCCGAATGGTGTTTAAATATGTTCGCTAATCACATGAGGTCGCCCACGGGGCAACATGACACGTCTGAAAACTGAACTGAACTGTCAGACCGACATCCAGATCTATTAACGGAATTGGACTGGACTGAACCTGGACTATTGGAATAGGGACACATAATTAAAACAAGCCCAATTAAAGGATTGACAACTAATTAAAACGGTTGGTGTTATAAAACACCATTTTTTGCTCTTTTCCACTTGGATTCATTTCCTGAAACTGCAGATTGCATCAACTCTTCTGCTTTAGGAGAGTGTTTTAATATTGAAGTGGCAATCTGCAGAACTTGGTTATATCCACCATCTCTACACACTATGTGCTGCCTCATGAACTCACATTTTGATCTGATGAGACGGTCTCCTTCAACATTGTGCATCTTGAACATCCTTCCTGCCGATGAGAATACTTTTCCTTTCCACGGATTTGTTCTGAACCTGGACTATTGGGCTACACCAACGAACAATTTGAACCTGGCCCAAATTTAAAACTGGTTGGTGTTATATAAAACACCATTTTGGCATTTTTTGTGCGTTCGGGAGTTTGGGTTATGCTGTCCCACATCCGGAAATGTGTTTCCATTCACAGCAAAAACCAGATGCAATTCCCCCCTAAAGATTCCGTCTTTTTCAAAATCTCATAGCTACAGAAAAAACCCAGATCAACATAGACTGTGAAAGTTTTAATCGACTTACAAGACCCGTCAATGTCACCGGCCAGTTTCTGAGTTGGGAAAACGAACGTGTTCCAGCCTCTCTCCCCGGCTTGCTCTCCGTCCAAACCCACACCATTATGGACTACTGCTCCCATACGACGTTGGTGGAAGAAGTAAGTGATGAACACTGGGTGGCCTTAGCTTCCATCCATTGGGTGTCTATTTTGTGAAGAAATCAATCTGCAAATGTCACTCTGCAAAGCATTAATCCTTTAATCAACAAACAAAAAAAGGTTAAAAATTTTTACTTTCTGGTTTTGGAGGGGAAAATCAAGGGCACCCGTAGGGGTAATTATCTATAATACCCCAGTTTTTGTATTAAATTATTACTAAACAGATCCCACATCAGACATGCTCTCGCTGAAGGGTCGGGGAGGTTGAGCTTTGAAGCTTAGGTAGCAACCATCGCAGGAAGACTGACGGCGTCTATTTTGCGGTGGTTTTCAGTGGTCGAGTTCTGGTTGGGTGTTAGCTAGAAGAGGTCGCCAGCAATGTCATTGTTTTGTTTTGGGGTCGCCGGAGACTGCATATGATGGGAACACTATCGATAAAGAAGAGGCACAGTTGCACTAGTCCCGTAATTATAGGTCCCGCATCGAAAAGTGCCTTAGCTTAAGAGGCATTTAAATATGTTCGCTAAGCACGGGATCGTACCCTACGGGGCAACAAGGTACAGGTACAAATAACTGACCTTATACTCAACTTGGACATGATTGGACTTGGACCACGAACTTTAAAGGGACTGGACTGAAAATTGGTTGGTGTTCTATGAACAACATTTTTTGTATTAAATTAGTACAAAACCGATCCCACATCGAAGAGTAGCTATGCCGAATGGCGTTTAAATATGTTCGCTAATCAGATGAGGTCGCCCGCGGGGCAACAAGACACTTTTGAACTGATCCTATGCAACGAAACTGGACTGGACAGAACTTGGACTAATGTACTGTGGACAGCTAATTAACAAGCCCAATAAAGGATTGACAACTAATTAAAATGGGTTGGTGTTATATAACACCATTTTTTGTTCTTTTTTTTTTTCCACCATTTTTTTATCCCGTAAATCCCTTATGAATTTTAAGGGACCCCCCCCCCCCCCCCCCCAAAGATAAAAAATGGTGTCGTTTTTGATAATTTGGATCATATTAATGACTATATACTTCAATCCACTACCACAATTATGAGAAGTAAACTTGGACATTGATAAGAAAAAAAAAAAGACCCAAAAGGCCAAATGTAATCTTTTAAAAGACCCCAAAGTGTGTTAGCTTAAGAGGCATTTAAATATGTTCGCTAATCACAGGAGGGTACCCCAGGGCATAGGGGAAACAAGATACATGTGCAATGACCGACTTTACACTCAACTTTGGACATGATTAGACTCGACTTATTGGAGTTGGACCCTAACTTTGAATTGGACTGTACTAAATTACTAATGGACTGAGTCAAATATGACAACTAAAAATTATTCGAGGGGTAGAACTATAGAAGAAGACTATAAATGTGGACATAGAACAACTCTAAAAATGCATACACTGCAAAAGAACTTTGGCAGTCTAGCTTTCGTTAAACCTTCTCTTCATCCTTTTGATCCCCACAACTATCATCACATAGAGGCTATCGTATGCATTATCGAGGAATCGGAAATAAGCATATCTCCACGTCTTGATAAATATCAAAGAACCATATACTGCCCAAAATCCTACAACAAACCCAGGCACAACAGAAACTAAAAACCATGGAACTTCATGCTCATTGTTGACATCTATACTGTTGTTATCATCTCCATCAATGCCATCATTTGGAAGTGGTTGACACTTATTTGGAAGTGGAGGACCACAAAGGTTGGATTCCCCTCAAATGCAGATGCACCGAAGCCTTGTAACTGAGTGCCTGTTGGTATTTGGCCTTCTAGATTATTGTATGAGACATTAAATTTTGCCAAGAAATTAAGGCTTGTTAATGATGCCGGTATATTTCCAGAGAAATGATTTAAGGAGAGATCCAATGCTGCCAAGTGTTTGAGGTTGGATGTTTGGTCTGGAATCTTGCCGAAGAAGAAATTGTTTTCAAGGGACAACCGATGGAGAAGCTGCAATTGGCCAATTTCAATCGGTATATTTCCAGTTATGCTATTGCTGGCTAGGAGTATTGACGGTGGATAGTACAACAAAGAATTGTATTGTCCAGCTGTCTTGCCGCCATCATTCGTGGTGTAGATAGGCAATTCAAGATCATCAGTGGACAAGTTGTTGTTTTGAGATACCACCATTGGCAGGCTGCAAAGTTCCTTTGGAAATTCACCAGAAATGAGGTTGAATGCCAAGTTTACATAAAAGAGCCGAGGAAGAGTCCCAAGCTGACTTGGAATTGGCCCTGTGAATTTATTTGAATTTAGATTTAAGACCCCTAACTTCTTGAGCTTAGATAACCATATAGGTATTTGACCGGTGACCTCATTGTTACTCAAATCCAAATAGCGAATATTTTGGAATCCATCAAAATCAGTCATGCCAAGATCAGCTGGAACTTCCTCCTCTTCAAAACTAGATGCTAAGGATAGGAATATGAGACTGTTGCAATGCATGAGTATCTTGATTGCCCCTGTGATATTGGTCAATCTATTGAAAGAAAGTGAGAGATAGGACAAGGATTTCAATGATAGAATTTCAGGTTGTATTTGTCCCTCAATATCATTTGCACTAAGTCGAATTGCTTTGAGAGACTTGCATGAGTATAGGCTTGTGGGGAAAGTACCTGTGAACTGATTCTTCAATAGGTCCAGTTTACGAAGCCTACTAAGTCTGGAGAAATTATACGTGGACAAATCCCCTTCAAAGTGATTGACCCCTACATTTATTTGCATAAGTCTAGTGCAATTCATTAAAGATGGGGGCAGAGAACCTTTTAGATTGTTGAAATGAAGGAGCAATAGTTCCAACTTGGAAAGCTTCCCAAAATGGAGAGGAAGAACGCCGCTGAATTGATTGAAATGGAGGTCAAGTATTGCAAGGTTTGTGAGATTGAGAATGCCATCACTAAGGACTCCGTAAAGTGAATTGAGAGATAATGAAATTTGTTCAAGAGTGGTAACATTATACATGTCTTCTGGAAGTGTTCCTGAGAGGTTATTATTCGTAGCACAAAACACCTTGAGCTTGGAACACATCCCTACTCCGGGATATATACTTCCGTTGAATTTATTGAAAGAAAAATCCAACACTCTGATCAATGGAGAAGAAGTGAAACAAATGGAAGTTGGTATAGATCCTTTGAAGGTATTTTTGCTAACATTGAAACTAGTCAAATTCCAAGCTTGTTGGAAGAACGAAGATAGAATCTCACCTTGAAAAGAATTGCTGGACAGATCCAGCATCTTGATATTCCCAGATAGTGGAGAAATTGGTAGTTCTCCAGATAGAAGGTTATAGCTCAAATCAAGAATCTCAAGATGATTCAATGACAAGAACAATCTGGTTTGACCTGGTGGACCGTGAAGTGAATTGCGAGAGAGATTTAGGCAAGTGAGATGTGTGAGATTTTGTAGAGATGATAAGGTAGAGATACCTCCATTGAGTTTGAGGCCTTTGGAAGGTAAGCTCAAATGGGTGACCAAACCATCTTGGTTGCAAGTGATGCCTTCCCAATGACAACAATTACCGGAAGTCCAATTCAAGGAAGGAGAAGAGAGACTGAGGGCGAAGGCCAAGAGAGAAGTGCGTTCTGTTTGGGTGCATGCATGAATATGTGTAGGGAAGAAGATTAGAATGAGAAGGACGCTTAAGCATTGAGCCATTGGATGATTTGCTCATAGTTTTGTGTACGTATATAGTTATATACACATTCTATCAGATTGGAGAGAAGGTCCGGCTTAATTAAATATGAGAAACGTTTGTTGAATTAGATAATATTTCTTTTACTTCTTCCTACTTTTGTTTGGTTACATTCTACTCATATTTCTTTTTACTTCTTCTCATTTTCTTCCACTCACACGTATCATTTTTTTTTTTTATGAGTAGCACTCATACGTACCATTCTTTCTTTCTTTTGGTCATATTCCACTCATATTTGTTTTACTCTTCCTATTTTCTTCAACTCATACCACATTTTCTTTCTTTTGGTCACATCCCACTCATATTTGTTTTACTTCTTCCTATTTTCTTCCACTCATACCATATTTTCTTTCTTTTGGTCACATTTCACTCATATTTTTTGTACTTCTTCATATTTTCTTCAACTCATACCATATTTTCTTTCTTTTGGTCATATTTGAACTAGTGCTTGTTGGAGTTTCCTTTGTAGCATAGAGCACCAAAATTGAAACGGCGCCTAGGTTTTCAACATAGACAAAATATTGTTATGTCAGCTGTCATATCAGCTACCAACTACAGGTCTATAGTTATACACCAATTCCTAGCCAACAATTAGAACGGTGTCTTCAAATACACCGAATGATAATAATAATAATCAACAACAACAACAACCAGTATTTCTCCACACATGCTCTGTATGTGCAAGTTTTTTTTTTTTTTTTTTTTTCAGAAAATAAAAAAGAAAAGAGTTGGTTATTGCAGAGAAAAGAAAATGAGAGAGAGAAAAGTGGGTTGTGGGTACTTTTAAAAAAAAATTTGTTTAATAAAAATACATTTTGTAAATGTCTTAATTATCCATGTGATTTAATTAATTCTCAAATTTTATTAATCTTCTAGGGTCAATTCTGTCAAAATTTTAGATTTTGACTAACAAAAACTCTTCTCATAATAATAACTAGTCTTTATTGACACATGCGATGCATGTGTTAAATATTTTTATTTTTACTTTTTAGAGGGGAAAAAAATAATAAGGTGTGGATAGTTTTATCTGTAGATAGTGGGATTGGGAAGTTATATATGTAGAATGTGGGATGAGAAGTTATCATTTCCTACTTTTTCTAAATTTTTATTTTCATTTATATTTTGTTATTTACCACAATATCCCTTATATATTAAAGACTATTTTAAATTAAACTATAGTTTAAGGATATTTACATTATTTCACACCCATTTTGACTGACAAAGTGGGTTCTCTTAATAATAGTATAGATAAATTAATAATAATAATAATACAACCATTAAATAATTAAATACATGAATGGTGTCTACAAATGTATTCATATACATCATCGCATTCAATCAAAAATCTACATTTGTTACAAATATAACTACAACTATTACACTACCTAAGAAAGAAACACCTATTGCAACTTACAAGCTTATACCTGCCGTTCTTTCATTAGTATCAATCAATAAGGAAATACTGCATGATATTGTTGTTTCAAGGTTTTGAGCAGGTTAATTCGTACAACATCTTAACTTTTTCACAGTTTCATTCGATAGTCATTAAGCTTCGGTTCGTCCCTTGCCACTTCAAGGACTTCATACTCAAAACATAATCCATTAATTCCCTTCTTATAAGGCCATCTGATCATTACCTGAAATGAACAAACCACAAGACATGCCATGACATTCCTACAACATATTCTTCAAGCTAGCAAACTATTCTATACTTAGTTCAATTGTCATAGAAACCACATATTTGGGACAGGGAGGGCAGTACACAAGTCAAAAAATATCTTATGTGAGTAGAGAGTAAGTATGGATAGTCCTTGTTATGAGCGGATGAATCAAACTCACTGGGAGCAAGGGAAACCCAACACTGTGAGCATAACCTAGACTCAACCCTCCAAGCAATGGCTCTGAACACAATAACACTTGAAATCAATCAAGTTCGACTACCATTTGAAAATAATTCACAAATGCATATTAATCAATAGGGTTAAATTAAGAGATTAAATTCAAAAGGTTTACTATGAGAAAAATTGATTTGGATTATGAGAATGAACAATAAACCCTTCTTATAAAAAAAAAAAAAAAAGAGTAAAAAAGTAAGTATCATCAGTTTCACTACTGAAAGTAACAAATAAACCAAATGTTTGCACCTGAATATCGATGGTGCATGTACCTTCGGTGACTTGCCATGACACTCCAACTACATTACTTCAACATTTTCAATTACAAGAATCAACTTGTTATTCTGATTCCCCTACAAATAGGGGATAGGGAAACGAATGTCATTAGTAGTACTCCTAGCAATGCAAAAATCAATAAATAATAAAATGGCAGATATTAACTGCACTTGCAACTTTTTGCCTTAGACTTTCTACGAAGGAACAAAATACTACAAGCTTTAGCCAACATAGTTCGGCATGCAAGCTTAGAAACTTTAAAACCCTTCAAATCCTCTACTAAAGGATAAAGTGGGAGGAGTAATACCCTCAAAATAAACCAATGGCAAATCTCCTCTTTCATTGGTCTCTTACCCTGTAAAAGTACAATGAACCAATAACTTCATACACCATTTTTTCTATAGTTCATAACTTGAGAATTTGAGAAAGGAATGAATTTTATTCATTGTATGTTGAATATATATTACATATAGTACTAGATACAATCAAATTTAAAGTCTATCTATATAACTGATCAACTCTATCTATACAATTAAGTAAAGTTGATGTATAATATAGGATAATATATTGTTATCAGCTAAGACTTATCACTTATAGCTTGTGCACTTGCATTAGAAGAAGAACTCTGCACAGCAAGAGTCGTGGAGCTAACATTAACACAGAAAGGAGAATATAATGCAGACTTATGTAAACCAAATATAAATATATATATGTATATCAGATCCTATCCAGAGCGAGGCATCGCTTTGAAATTTCAGAGCGAGGTTAGGGTTTAGGGTCACTTTTCGGTCGCATATCCACATCTCAACCGTTCAGTTTCTAGGTACTAATGTATAGATCATCTCTGCAAAATTTCAACGAAATTGATGGTCCTTAAGGTATCTAACTCGCTTAAACCAATGGACGAACTGAATCTGTCCAACCTGAACCGTACTAGCTTTAGGGCAGTTATCAATGCCTTAACAACCATCAATTTGGCTGAAATTTTGCAGAGATGATCTATACATTAGTACCTAGAAACTGAACGGTTGAGATGTGGATATGCGACCGAAAAGTGACCCTAAACCCTAACATCGCTCTGAAATTTCAAAGCGATGCCTCGCTCTGGATAGGATCTGTATATATATATATATATAACAATAACACAGAAAAGAGTGCCGGCCATGCCAATCCTTGTATATGCAACATAAATATAGTTAATCAACTCAAAAAGAATCCTACTTGCACGTTTTTTTTGTTGTTGCTTAAATCAACTAGAATCGTAAGCTAAGCATGTAATAAACATAAATGTGCTTCTCCACAACTTCACAGTGACACAAAGACAATTAAATTGTTTCCTCCCTTTCATATCAATGCAACTTCAAACTCCAGGAAAAAATATAAATCCCTAGCTACTAAATCCGTAAAAAAGGGTTTAAAACATGATTGAAGGATCCATGCTTTTTCCAACAAATCAAAAGTGTAACTCATTGGGTACATATCGAAGCTTTCAAGTGAATTGGGTTTTAATTTGCTAGCATGAGACATAGTAATATGGGTTGGCTTTACCTGGGATATAAATGTATCCAGCTAATTGAAACAATATAAAGCTTCAATTTGACTCAGATCTAATTTAGGGCAGGCAGATGTCAATAGTAGGGTTAGGGTTTCAAACTTACCTAAATCTCTGTGTGATCCGTTGAAGAACACTAACCTGAGGCCGAGGCAAACACTGACTGTACACACTGCCATGGTAGTAGGAAGATCCTTGCTCAATTGAAGGAGAGAGGATGACGATGAGAATGAAGGGCGTGGTCACAGTTATTTCTCTCTAAGTTTGAAATCGATGATGAACAAGGCAGAGAGAGGGAAGCAAAATTCATTTCAAGTCTAGTGTGAAATGAGATTAAGGCCACCTTATTTCTTTCTTTTTTGGTCACATTCCACTCATATATATATATATATATATATATATATTTTTTTTTTCTTGTTTGGTTACATTCCACTCATACTTCTTTTCCTTCTTCCTATTTCCTTTTTTCTTTTGTGTCTTACCCTCTACCTGTTTTCTTCCAATCATACCATAGGATAGGTTTAAAATTTTTTTTAATACTATTTATCCCGGTATAAGTTCTTGTGTAAAGTTTTCCATATATCAACAAGGAAAATGTACTACGAAAGAAAAACTTAAACCTAGAGAGTACTACGAAAGAAAAATGTATAGACTAGAAAATGACTGGGGTGTTTGGGTTAGGCTGCACTTATCTGTACTTAGAGATCCCACATCGGCAAATGTTCGCTGATCGCAGGACGGTACCGTAGGGGACAGCAAGATCAAACAAGATACATGTACAATGACTTTACACTCATCTTTGGACATGACTAGACTGGACTTATCGGAGTTGGACCCGAACTGTGAACCGGACTGAACTAAATTACTAATGGACTAAGTCAAAGATGACAACTAAAAATTGGTTTGGTGTTGTATAACACCACCCACATCGGATAATGTCGTCGCTCAAGAGGTGTGTAAATATGTTCACCATTTTTGACAGCTCTGCCTTCTTCTTCTTTTTTCTTAATTAATCCTCTTTCTTGCGAGCTGCATCTTCTTTCAACCATGCTCTCCGTCTTCTACTACTTTTCACAGCCCATCTCGATTAACATCAATTCATCATACGTTTTTTTTTTCTTTTTGGTTTCTGGGCATATACTCCAGAGGCACTTAAATTCATCAATTATCTTCAATTCCTGTGAAAATACGATCAACTGTGTTTATGTGGTTTCTGGGTATTTCGATTATCATCAATTCATCAAAAATTTCAAAGCTTCGAAAACAAATACAAACTGGAATGACGTAGGAAGACCACAAATTCGGGAAATCGATAAAGAGAAAGAACATATTAGCAATCATAGTTTCTTCAAATTCATATTACCAAAGACTCAAAGAGGGAGTGGAAGAGTACAACTCGGAAAATTTTCTCATCAGTAACAAAAGATGAACAAGAAGATTACAGTAGAGAGAGAGAAAAAGATATGGATGAAACTTGGTGAGAGAAACATCACCACCACATGTGTGTGTATATAGTTTCACTAATCTTTGCAGACATGGTAATGCATGCAGAGAGAGATAGAGCTAAAAAAAAGAGGGTAAAGAGAAGGGTAGAGAGAGAAAGTGGAGTCCAGAGTACATGAGGGCTAGAGAGAGAGAGAGATAATTGGGCTCCAAGAGGCTGTGACTCTGAGGAGAACAGAGGGAGGCGTTGGGGAGGTCGTGCTTTGAGGCTTAGGCAGCAACCGTTACAGGAAGACTAACGTTGTCTATTTTGCGGTGGGTGTTGGAATAAGTGGCCGGCAATAGTGTTTTGGGGTCGTCTTTTGGGTCTCAGACGTCTCAGAGATCCAAAAAGGATTATTAAATATGTGATTGAGTTTCGCTAATCTGTAATTATAAGTCCCACATCGAAAACTGCATTAGCATGAGAGGCATTTAAGTATGTTCCCTAATTACGGATCCTAAGGGGCAACTGGTTACCTATGCGATGGATTGACGTGAAATCACTGACCATGACCAAATTGAACTTTGGACATGGACTTGACCTGACTTGATGGATTTCGACCCGAACTTTCAATTATTGGTTGCCATTTTTTGTATTAAACTAGTACTAAACCTATCCCACATCGGAGAATACATTCGCTGAAGGGGTGTTTAAATATGTTCGCTAAACATAGACGGTCGCCCTTAGGGGCAGAAAGACACGTTTGAACTGAACTGTTGGACTGATAACCCGAACTGGACTATTGGACTGGACCACACGAACGCTGGACCAATCTGAACTCGGATTAACAACTAAACTAAACAAGATAAAACTGGTTGGTGTTATAAAACACCATTTTTTGTTCTTGATAAAACACCATTCATATTTTCAATTTTGCTACTACGCCACACAGGCTATACAACTAAACAAGATGATTCACAACTAATTAAAACTGGTTGGTGTTATTGAACACCATTGTTTGTTTTTCGATAATTTTGCTTCGAGTACAGACTATATACTTCAATCTACTTCTACAATTATGCGTAAAAGTTGAAGGAAACCTAGACATTAGTAAGAGAGAAAAAAAAAACCCAAAGGATGCAAACTTTTATTTTTGAAGGATGCAAACTTTTATTTTTGGTTACACGTCCACATCAATCCAATATAAGGAGGTTCTTTAATAATTCATCTCTCAAAAATACAGATTTCATCACATCCTCAGCTTTGGGAAGAAATTTCAGTACCGACAGCGAACCGATACCGTAAGGTGCCTGGACATGAGGTGCATATGTTCTCGAATCCGACTCTCCCACTAAGAACATACTAATCAAACTGTTCGACAACCCAGTTATAATCAGCCCCCCACATTTGTAATTAACAGGGCTACAAATTATCTCTGGCTCAGCAATGGAATTCTTAAGATTCCAAAACAAAATGTGTGGCAGAGTTTTGTACCCTTTCTTTTTGTATTGAGTCCTAGCCTCCACCAGTGGTACATTTGCGTACCCTCTTCTTCTGTAATTAGTCCATGCCTCTTTATAATCTTCTGCCCAATTGTTCTTGGAAGCCGCCTCGAAATCCCTATAAGTGAACACAAAAATCCTCTTGGGCAACTGCTCGTTGCTTAGCTTTTGTTCAATGGCAATTTGCAAGACTTGGTTGTAAATCTTGAAGAAATCAACTTTGTCTCCACACTCTATGTTGTGTCTCATGAACTCACACTTGGATTCAAGATCGTCTCCTTCGATCTTTTGAAGTGTTGGAGTTTCATTGAATGAGAAAACCTTTCCTTTCCATGGATTTTCGCTCAGCTCTGAAATCAATAACCCCAGTGAAATACAAGCTGTCTCCTTGTATGTCCCTCTCATGTTCAAGGGAAGGTCACACACGGCAAGACAATTCCTCAGCTTGCCTTGGTTTGACAACTCTTGGACTAGTTTCCGCCATTGACGCTCCACAATTTCATCACTATGTTCCTTGCTCATCAAGGAAGCTACAATATCGTTAGGAAGTTTCAGCCCGTCACCAATGCTTGGATTCCCAAACATCTCCACAAGCTTCATGCACTTTTGAAATAGTAATTTGCTTCCCTTTAGATAACCATGGTTAGAAATCTCCTTGTATATTTTCAAACCATTAAAGGCTTTGCTGTTTTCGAAAGCCAACGTATTCTTCATCTCCACCGATGATAATTTTAAGGCTTTGCGCAGAGGAATGAGTACCTGTTTCCGCAGGCGCTCACGAACCCTGTAGGCATAATGAGCTTCCTCAACATCTTTGTATTCTTCATAACAATGCTTCGGGAACATTCTCCTTGCTATATTTTCACATATCAGCGTTGCTTTATCATATGAAGAATTGACTGAAGGACAAAATTTGGAAGCAAAGCCGATTTTTTCAACCTCACCCGACTCCAAAAACCTGAGATCGGATCTCAGAAGTTCTGCAAACATCTCCGATATCCGGTCATGGAAGTTTCGATAATCTGAGTCGTTTTGGTACCTCTCAACGGCGGTTTTAGCCCTAGAATTATTATCAATACCTTCCTTATTTGTTGATGTCTCTTCTTCCCGAGAATAATCATAATTCCACCGCGAGTATTCGTTATTTGGTTTTTCTATGGAATCCTCCAAAACCCTATACAGAACCCCCAAAAGATCCTTGAACATACCTAAACCCCCAAAAGCCATGACATTCAAAGACATGGTTAGAGGGTGGTTATTGTGCACCCACAACATGACTTTGTAAAACCGATCTTCGTTGAGCTTCCCCATAATTCGAAGACTACATATGAGCTTGAGAGTGGTGAGGGGGTCATGCTTCCACGCCTCTCCTTGATAGTAAGCCAGATCCTTTGGTTGCTCGTCGTAGTCATAGTCGTAGTTGTAATCGGAACGGCTCTTGGGGTGTGTGATGGCTTCTAAGAGAAACTTGGTGCAGGGGTCCAAGGGTGGTAGAGAAGACTCGAGGTATTGACCCTCTGCAAGGTGTTGGTAGGTTGAGAATCTTGAGATAGGCGTGGAGGGATGGTGAAAAGTGGGTTTAGGCTGGCGGAGAGCTGGTGGCCCTAGTAGAGATAAAGCAGGAGCCATTTTAGGATTAATTTTGAGGGAGGTCTTTAATTGATATGTTTGGAGCTTATTTGTAGGATGAAATTTCTTGGGCATCAAGTAGAGGTACGTATAGGGTGACCAGATAACAAAACCGACCTTGACTTTGTAATCCCTTCCTCCACTTTGGATCGCTGAAATAAAGGCTTAATGGGCTGGAATTTGTTATCATTTTATTACTTGGTACTTACCTTTTTACATTCTTCCTTATCAATACTACTTGCTGAAAATTCGCAAAAGAGACAACAATGGAAATATTTTATACAACAAAAATAATTTTCTTTACCAATTAAAAGTTAAAATAAAAACGTTTAACAAAATTTGCGGCATTAGATAATCTGCAATAGACTTGGAGAAATTTTATTCACACCTCTAAATACTAATACATCCCTTTTCTCATACACCAAATTGACTAAATATCAGATTTTATTGATACGTTAAATTACCAAAAGAGATATTTATATCAAAAATAAAGAAACATAGTTTGAGGGGGGGGGGGGGGTGTATTCAATTAAGAGTCTACAAGATTTTTTTGTATTTTAGAAGTTTATGGGTATTCAACTGAGATTTTAAACAATCCCTTTAAAATCTTGATGTATTCAATTAAGATTTAAAATTATCCATTCAAATCTGCTGATATTCAAAAGTATACGGATTGTTAAAGATTTCATTAAATGCTGGATTTTAGAGGATTTTATAGTGCTTTTTATACCTATCAAAACTCAAAAACAATCCAACCACTTCCCAAAAGATTTTGATGGATTCTTTCTCACTCAAAAAATGATGAACCTCTTCACCCAAAAAAATAAAAAAAAATAAAAAGCAGGTCTCAATAGGTGACACTCATTCATTTTGTCTTAGACCTATTTTCCCACTATATATCTTCCTCTGCCTCTGCCTCTGCTCTCATCTAATAATTTTTTATTTTATTTTTATCACTATAGCTCTAGAATCCTTAATCCTTCTAGCTAATGAAGCTCACTTCCAATGGTATTTTTAAGATGATACATACACACATGATTCTTTTGTAAATTAGATATGAAATAAATTATGTCATTAGTTTACTACTTTATTTTTTGTGTAACATTTTGGCTGGTTAGTTTTCTCTTATTGTTCATATATCATTATACACAACATAAAGAATGGTAGATTGTCATACTTTCTTGTCATTGATATAGCATTATAGTTGGATCCATACATCCATTGCTTAATTAAAGAAGAAGAAAAAAAAAAATTAACCTATCAAAAACATCATAAGGATTTGTAAAATCTAAACAAATACTAGTAAATCAATCAATTAGAATCAATCAGAGTCCATATAGAATTTAAACAATCCCTGGATTAAGTAAATCCATGGATTATAAAAACTCAAACAAAGTCTTTTAAAATCTGAATCGAATACACCCAGTAAATCCATGGATTATAAAAACTCAAACAAAGTCTTTTAAAATCTGAATCGAATACACCCCCTTGAATATATATACTATCCTACTTTAGAGTTTTCTTCTCCTCTACAAGATTGGCGTAAATGAAGATGCAAACTTAAAAAATGGTTAATTACATATAAGTGCATATTTCAATGTTTTTTTTGTCATAAGGTAACCAACTGTTTTTTTCCCTCATAAGGCTACTAGAATAAAAAATGTGTTAAATTTTGGATATAAAAAACTAACATATTTACATAAATGCCACTAGAGTAAAAAGTCAACAATCATCCTCTCTCTCTTCTCCAGCGAGGTCTCGGACCAACTCTGGCGAGTCTCCGATTGACCTCCGGCCAACTCCGGCGGGTCTCCGGCCAACCCCAGTGAGTCTCTGGCCAACCTTCGGCGACCACAAAAGCTACTGTCATTAACATCAAAAGCTAATGTCGCTGGCAACAAAAGCTACTCTAGTGAAATTTCCGTTAACCTCCGGTGAGGTAGCAAAAACTACTGTCATCAACAACAAACCTACTGGCAAATTCCAGCGAGATAACAAAAGCTACTATCATCAGCAACCAAAGCTATTGTGACAAAAAAGCTACTGTTACCAAAAAAAACTTTTCTCCCCAAAACCATAATCTACTATCCCCACCAACAAAAACTACTATTACCAACACCAAAATCTACTCTAACCAACAACAAATGCTACTCTCACCAGCACCAAAAGATACTCTCACAAATATCAAAAGGTTACTGTCACCAACAACAAAATCTATTATCACCAACACCAGCGAGCTACTCTTACACTAAAGAGCTACTCCAATAACATAAGCTACTTTGACCATCAACAAAAGCTACTATCACCAACACAAAAAACTACTGTCACCAGTAAGAAAAACTACTATCACTAATACTAAAAGCTATTCTCAAAGACTTGCAATGCTCAAACAGAAGCTATGGTTAATGTGTTAAAAAAAAAACTACTCCATTATAACAAAAACTACTGTTAATGTGTTAAAAAACTACTCCACTATAACATAAGCTACTGTTAATGTGTTGAGTCTTGATACATTATATACGTAAAGTCTAGCAATTCCCACAACAAAACCAAAAGAAATCAAAACAATACAAACTAACAAAACCATCCCCCCATCATACAAGAGCACAACTCTTTTTCTCTCCCCTGCAAAATTCCACAACAGATGAATTCAAACAAATTCAAACCCATTCATTCCAATAAATCACAATAAAATCAAACCAAACTAAACACTGTCTAATTTTTTTCCGATAACAAAAATCAAGCTAGAAGCCGGAAATACAAAATGAAAATCAAGCACCGGAAAACGTAAACAGAAAGAGGGAGCAAAGGGTCAACAAATTGAGAAGAAGATTGGATTTAGATCTGAGAGCAGTTTGCAGCTTCTGCTACTTCTATGGTGTTTCAGATGTTCTTAACCACTCCCATTTTCGCCTGGCTAGGATTCAACGAAGCTGAGGCTTGGAGACGACGGAGCCGAGCTCATCATGACTCAATTTCGACGCCCGCCGTTCGCTGCCACCGGTTAAATTCTTCGATTAAGATGAAATATTAGATTCTGGCTCGATGGAGAGCAACTCAAGTTCTTCATCTTCTTCTGCAACCACCATTCATTTTCGATCGGAGCTTTAGGGCCGCCGCTGAGGAGTTTGGAGGCTTGACGATCGGAGCATAACTCCGGAATCGATGACGCCGTTTTCTTACTTCACGGACGTCCTCTTTGGAACATCTATATATATATATATATAATCTTGCTCTGCTAAGGAAGTCGTTAACTTAGTTTATGGTACGGATTTTCATATTTTGACCACTTTTCGATCACATATTCACATCTTAATGGTTTAGTTTTTAGGTCCTAATATATAGATCACTTCTGCAAAATTTTGGTGAAATTGATGATCGTTAAGGCATCCAAAACTGCAATTTACACGAACGATCTAGGTTGGACAGATTTGGTTCGTTCGTGTAACTTGCAGTTTTGGATGCCTTAACGATCATCAATTTGACTGATAATTTGCAGAGATGATCTACTCATATATACCTATAAACTGAATGGTTAAGTTGTGAATATGTGATCAAAAAGTGGTCAAAATATGGAAATCCGTACCTTAAGCTAAGTTAAGGACCTCCTTAGCATAGAAGGACTATATATATATATATATATATATATATAAGATCTGTGTTTAGTGAATATGTATGGTGTACTGTGTTTCTAGTAAAATGTTAAAATTAAAAAATCAAAAGGTGGTATATTAAGTAGGAGATGTGTATCTAATATTTAGCAATGTGTGAATAAAATTTCTCATAGACTTGAGTATTGAGCATGGTTGAAACAATAAAAAGGATTAAATACTTATTACTCCTCAAACTTTTCCCTGAAAAACAGTTTGGTCCATTGCCTTTTAAATTAAACTGAATAGCCCTTATTTTTTCTAATTCTCACATAACAAGTCCACAACAGGTCCAAAATGACTATTATATCCCTCACTTCCTTTTTTATATTATTTTTCTTTTTCTTTTTTTAAATTTTTCTCTTTTTTTTTTAATCCCTTTTTTATTTACTCTCTCTCTCTCTCTCGACAAGCTGCTCCTGAAGTTGGCTCTACCCCAACCTCCCCAACTCGACTGGCAACCCAGGATTGAAGATCATGGAAAAAAAAAGGATCTACACCGGAAAGTGCGGCTTCCGACCGCCATTCAAAACACTGCCACCACCAAATGAAAGATAGGTCGATGGTGACTCAAGCCCATCGATGCATGGCATAGATCCCAGCCTCCACAAGCTCGCCTAAAATCTTCAACGCCTCTGCTTTCTGGTTTTCTTCCACTTCCGGTCACCGCTTCGTTGTTGCCACCATCACTCGACCCAGCAAACATCAGCCATCCTACCTTTGAATTCTCACTAGCCATCGAAGCTAGACGACGCTGCACGCGTCGCCATTAGCGCTAAACCCCCCCCCCCCCCCCCTGAGAGGAAGCTTCGACACCGGTAAGCTGCTACGATTTGACCGAAATAGGAAAACCCATCGGCGAACCCAGAAAATGTTTTGGGCTTCAATTCTCTCTCACCAGAACTTGTCTGAAGAAAAAGAGAACAAAGGGAGGACGACGACGTCAAGACAAAGCTAATGCCACCAGTCCGCCGCCGATCCGTGGCCGGAGGATGGAGAAATGGACCGGTCTACATCACTTGGGTATCTGGGTCAGTGGAGACTTGGTCTAGGCTTCGATCTGATGTGGGCTGCCTCGCCATTTTGGGTTTGAAGTTTTTCGGTGAGGGAGTGGAGAGAGGTGAAATGGAGAGGTTAGATTTGGTTAAAGATGAGAGAGAAGACGTCAGAGTGGAATTGAATTTTAGGGATTTTGTTTTCAAGAGAGAGAGAAAGGAGGGGGGGGGGAGAGAGAGAGAGAGAGAGAGAGAGAGAGAGAGAGAGAGAGAGAGAGAGAGAGAGAGAGAGAGAGAGAGAGAGAGAGAGAGAGAGAGAGAGAGAGAGAGAGAGAGAGAGAGAGAATATAAAAAAGGGAAGAAAAATAAAAAAAATAGAGAAAAAAATAAAAATAAAAATAAAAAGAGGAAATAAGGGGTATAATAGTCACTTTAGGTCATTTTGGACCTATTGTGTGAGAATTAGAGAGAATAAGGACTAAATTGTTTAATTTAAAATGTGAGGGACCGAACTGTTTTCTGGAGCAAAGTATAGGGAGTAACAAGTATTTAATCCCAATAAAAATAACTCTGAATTTAACTTCTAGCTAGATTCATTTCAATCGAGAAATTCTTAGGTATGGCAGACGTGCCATGTGGCCGGTATTCCCAGCCATCATGTTTCTTTTTCTCTTAATTGTATTCCAAACTACCTTAGTTTTATAAAAATGAAATAACCAAAATAGCCCCCATGCTACTACCCCATGCATAAGCCCAGTGGCGGAGCCAGGAATTTAAGTTCACTGGGGCACAAAAAAAATATATATATATGAAAACATACAAATGTAATTTTTATCTATTACAATGGTAATTGCCCTCGACTAGATTTCATATTTTAAAATAGTTGCATGATAACCTCATCATCTATGCTAGTAAAAATGTCATTTTCAATATATGAAATCAATCAATCATTCATAAGCTCGTCACCCATTCGACTACGTAAACGAGTCTTCACAATATTCATAGCAGAAAATACTCTCTCTACACTTGCAGTCACAACTGGTAGAATCAATGCTAGTGTCAAAAGCAAGTACACCAGTGGATATTGATTACACGCATTTCTATGCACGTAATTACACTCTAAATACTAGAATTAATCTAATCCTCAAGTCAATTATTATGTAATTAATCCATTTTTATTTATGTTGTAGAAATAAACAGAGTCACGGAAATCGAATGAAATAGATGCAAAAATGGAGCAATTTGGAGTTTCCGACAAAATGATGAAATAGTAAAGATTGGTCAACCGTAGTCAATGTCATCAAAGGAGTGGGATCCAATTGCTTCCGATAATCTGTGCGGAAATGCATGGAGACGAGTGAGAAGAAATGGAAGACTTGTAAAATGCATCTTAATTAAATAGGTTAATTAATTAAGCGATTAATTGCTTAATTAACCTAATCAATTAAAGAATGGTTGCAGCATGTATTAATTAACTAACTTTGCTTAGTTAATTAAACATGCACGTGCTACCTTTCCTTTTCTTCACTATAGCCGTGCCACAAAGCTAGCTTTCTGGTCTTCATTTATTCATTCTCTCCAACCACATAGTGACACGTCACCAAGAACCTTATCCCTTCACATATAGCACCGTGATCCAATCATCCAACCCTTCCTTTTAAGAGCAGAAGACCACGACCAATTGGGGGAGACATCAAGAAACCAACAACCAAGAGCAGCCGCACAGTAAACTTTAGGGAGGGTTGCTGCCCTATCCCTCTTTCCCTTCTATTGCTCTTATTTTCTTTACTTTTCTTGTGGGTATTTGGAGGATTTCTCACTCAAGCTTCAAAGAAACATCATTAAGAGCACCACACCTCTATTTTGGGTAGTTGGGTGAAGAAATTACTTGGTTCATACTAGCTCATAGCTAGAAGTGACCAAGCTAACTCTCCCATCTCTTTCTTATTATCTATTCCATAATTTTATTTGCTATTGATGATGTATTTGACTATGGATAGTGAGTAGTTCAATTTTGGGAGTCAGGATTGTGAAGCCCTAACTCATCTTGTATAAATATTGATGCTTTAATTTTAATAAATGCAATTTTCATTGTGTATGCTTGAAATCCGAATTTATTGGTCCTTAGAAGCATGTTTCTAGGCTTTGTCACCCTTTGAAATTATGTTGTGGGCAATTGTGATGAGTAGATTGATAAATTGACAACTTATTTGTCTTGTGGCATCTAGGATTTAAGTGTGGTGACTATTAGCTAGCTTAATTGTAGCTAAGCTTGCTTGGGTCTCTATTATTTTGCTCTCTAGGCCTCTAATTTTGGATATTGCGGCATTAACCTGCCTAATGCCCAAATTAGAGAGTTGATTGTGGCCTTAACCAGCATAGTCAATACACCGAAAGGATAATTGGTTTAGTAGCCTTAACCGGTACTAGATACGGGACTCGACACATATAATAAATGCATGCATTTGTGAAATTGGCATCGATATTTGCAAGAGACTTAGTGTGAATCACCCGACACTCCCATGTTCTCATTAATTTGAAAACCCAAATTTAATTTTCTAGTTCGTTAATTAGTTGTTTAGTTTACTTTTCGGTTGCGTTTAGTTTAGTTAATTCACAATTCAAAACTTCCTACAATTTTTGACTCATTTGTTTATATCCACCACTAGGCTCTAGTTTTGATTAGGCTTTGGTGAAAACCAAAGCCGAGCATTGCTAGGGCTTGGTGCCTTAGATTAGCATTTTTATTTATTTTCTTTTTCTTTTTCTTTTGTTTGCTTAGTGACTTTAGTTCCGACTACCCAAGTATTGTGGGTTAGCCACTAATCCCCGTGGTACGATAAACTTTGGGCTTAATATTTCCCTATCTTGACAATGATACGTACGCTTGCGTAAATGTGTATCCAAGTCAGATATGTCACATCTTTTTTGGTCTGAACCATCTTTTTTGCAAGATCAGTAATTCCCTTCAATTCAGAAAACTCAATGTTGGAGCGCATGTCTACTATGTAATTTTCAAGTTGATCATCAAGTACCTCTAGATCATGTGCAAAAAATCCTGAGGATAATGTTGGGCCAGATTTATCAACTTTTCTTTGTCAAAAGCTGAGAATGAATTTCTTGAGTTCAAACATGACATACAAAGAAGCAACTCATTATTCTTCTTGTTGAAACGATCATCCAACTCTTGAAACTGAATACCAATAACATTATAAAACAACTGAACACGGTAATGATGCAAGTTTGTGATCACTTGAGCATTGCGCTTTGATTTCCCTTGGGCTACAAAGCATTCATCCATGTTTAGAACTTCAATAGAATGCTTCTCACAAAAAAATGTAATTTGTGTAAGAAAAGAATCCCAACCACTCTCTCATTGCCTGCAATCGTTCCTTGCATACAGTAACTAAGTTCATAGCATTCACAATATCTGGATCTTTCTTTTGCAGTGCTTTTGACGAATCATTTGTGATTCCCAACACTTTTCTCATCAAGTGCAGACAGAAAATAAATTCATATGATCGCATATAATCCAATAAAACCCTTGCTTCTAGCTTTTGTTCAGAACTTGTTCCATCCATTCTGACAACCTCGAGTACAGCTATCACAGATTTGAACATTCTAGACAAGCTAATTAACGTATCATAATGAGAGCTCCATCGTGTATCACTAGTTCGCTTCACACTAGTTTCCTGATTCAAGCCTTGACCACTTGAAAGCTCATTATTTTCTAGTGCTTCTAAAATGTCATCACCATGTTTTTCTCGAAGAATGTCTCGTCTTTTAGCTGATGCTCCAACCACATTCACCACATTACCAACCAAAGTAAAGAAATCTGAAACCAAATCATGATTCTTGGCCACTGCTACCAAAGCTAATTGTAGTTGATGAGCAAAACAATGCACTTAAAAAGCACATTTATTTTCATTCAAAATAAGTGTTTTCAAACCATTCAACTCACCTCTCATATTACTTGCTCCATCATATCCTTGACCTCATAGTCTTGAAATGCTTAATCCATGTCCACTTAAAAAATCATCAATAGCTTCCTTCAGTGTGATAGCATTGATATTCGTAACATGCTCAATACCCACAAAACGCTCAATCACATTTCCATCATCCACATACCGTAGTACAATGGCCATTTGCTCCTTTGAGGACATATCTTGAGATTCATCAACAAGAATGGCAAATAAAGAACCACCAAGTTCACTAGCAATTATATTGACAATTTCAACTGAAATAGCACTTACAATGTCCTTCTGAATATCAGGTGATGTTAACTTCAAATGTTCAGGAGCATTTTTCAATGTGACAGCTTTTATATCTTCATTCAAACCGCATAACCATTCCAAAATTTCAAGAAAATTTCCTCAATTATTAGAATTTTCAGATTCATCATGCCCACGAAATGGAAGTCCTTGCTTCAAAAGAATTCTAACAACACCGATTAATGCACTTAAGTGAGTCTGGTAGTCAATCCGATCTTGGCTTGTATGATTTGACAATATGGTTTCAATCCGTTGTTTTTGATTTAGTAACGCTTCACAATTTCTTTGAGGCTTGTTATGTGTACTGTTTGGCCCTCCAATATGACCATATAATATACTCTTCTTCTTCCAATTCTTAAATCCGTCACTCACAAAAGTATCACCACCTCCTTGTTTAAAAAGATAACAACATAGACAATATGCAGCATCGTTTTTAATGCTGTACTCTAACCAAGTAGGAAAATCATCAAACCACTCTTTAACAAATCTTCTTTTCTTTCTCCCAAATTCTGTGATAGGAAATTCATGAGCTCTAGGTTGACAAGGACCTTTTTGTAGATAGTATTTGCGTACTTCATTTGAACATTAGGATGATAACTTGAAATTGGAGGACGATTTCCAGGATCAGAAGGATATTTTTCATTAATTCCGGAACAAGGCTTCTCTGAATTACTATCATTCTTCTTTGTTTTTTTTGCGGGGGATGAATCCAATGAGCTATTTGTACGTGACGACTCCCTGCACCAGAATTTTCTTTTCTTTTAAACTACCGTAACATATTTGAATGAAGAATAGAGTAGTATTGAGAACCAAAAGAATCGACTACAATAATACTGTTCACAAAAGAATTGATTGAGAATTGTTACTTGACGATGTATAGAATATTTTTTTAATCCTTTTCTTATTAGACTTGAAAATCAGTAAGTAATAAGGAAATATGAATCATTAATTCTTTTCCTATTAGTAAACAAAAATTAGAAAAGAAAAATATTATATGAACTTATGAAGTTAAAGAAAGTCAAACGTGAGACCCACGTTTCTCAAACAATTCCAACGGAAACAACTAAAGAAGAGCACGTGAAGTACTATCCATAATCATGAGATAATATTTTTTTATTATATAATACTAACCTTGTATTAATATAATATTAATACTATATATATATATATATATAAATTTTTTTTTCTGAAAATGTGATTGGGGCATGGGACCCACTAGGCCTCTGCCTCCCTCCACTTCTGCACGAGCCATGATTGGCTGGGCGTACCAACTATGTGGCCTGTCTACCCTACCTAAGATTTTGTCAGTTTTAAAACCCATCCGGCCCTCAGATTTAGGAAGTCTCAATTTAGACCATTACATCTAATAAATTTTCTTATCTATATGGAGCTTCCCCACCAGAATTTTGCAAAATAAGAATTAAGGCGGCTATTTTGTGACATAGTATAAGCAGGAATAGCATTTAAGACAACCTTGATCAAGATTTCTTGCCCAGCTTAGGATAAGTAAGCATGTTTCAAACCTTCAACTTTGCTAGCAACTTGATCTTTAACAAAAGCAAGTGCTTGAGCAAGAATTGACGATTACAGATTTCTTTCAAGAATAATTATAGCGGGAAAAAAAAAATCTAATCTGAACCCATTAAAAGAAACGAAGAGTGAAATCACTTACTGGAATCCTCTTATATTTTAGTTAGGTAGTACTTTTGTTTCCTGCTTTTTCACAGGGGTATTGAATAGACCTCACTGACTATCTGATGTATTAATATATGATGTAACTATCTAAGACCATCTCCAACGGAGAGGTCTTTTGTCAGATGGACAAGGTAACAGTAGGAAATGACATAGCAACTCAACTCCAACAAATTTGTCAAATCCTACGTGGATTTGACATATCAAACCAATCTGTCAAATTTGACAGTTCTCCCCAACTCTGTCAAAATTTTCTTTTCTTCCTCTTTCCTTCTGTTCTCATCTCTCTCTCTCTCTCTCTCTCTCTCTCTCTCTCTCTCTCTCTCTCTCTCTCTCTCTCTCTCTCTCTCTCTCTCTCTCTCTCTCGTCTTATCCAGAACAAATCCACTCATGACAAACCTTCATGAATCATTCTCCGATTCTCGTCTCTCTATTTCTTCCTACCACACCAGAAACAACTATGACAAATATTCATGAATTTCTGGCAAATATTCGCAAAGTCCAATTTAGATATGAGATTTGGGGTTGGTGAATTAATGGAGATAAGCAAATTCTAATCAAAATCATCAACATCTTAATTACACCCAAAAGCATATCAAAATGAATCCCAATAATTCGATCTCTTTCTACTACTTCTGTTAATTGGGCCTTGCTTGTGTCCGTCCTTATGGCAAAGTCAAGCTAAGCTCTTTTCTGATCAAGACTCAAACTTTGATCTTTCCTTCTCTGTTTTGATGCTTTTTGCAGATCTTGGTCTGAGCATAAAAAGGGAGAAATTTTGGTTTTGGGTTTGTTTGCTTTTTGTTTGTGGTTATTCTCCTTCCCTAAAATCTTATATGGAATAGTTGAAGGGGGGGAGTAGAAGAAGAAGATAGAGTTTTTGCACCAAACAGAAGAAGGAGAAAAATAAAGACTGATGAATAATTGATGATGGGTTGGGTTTTGATCGTTTTGTTACCAAATCTAGCCGAAACGGTGAACAAAAGCAACAACAAGAAGGGGTTGAGTTGCGTTGGATTTAGTTGATGAGTTGGAGGTGAACTCCACAAAATGTTATTTACCACATCATCTATTAAATTCAAATTTGATCCAAAATTGTTGACATCTCTGCTGGAGATGCTCTAAATTGTTCAATCATATGCAATGGCTTCTTCTAAAAAAATAATAATAATAAATTTTTTTTAATCTTTAATTGCAGGTTATCTAAATTGTTTACTTTAATTACACATCTTCTAATGCTGAACGTGGAACTCTAGAAATTGGTGTTCTAAGTTTCAAACTACTTTATCATAGCATGCGACTGCCATTTCATTGTTTTCTTGTTCTTTCTTTGGAATCTTGAACTTTGGAACTCTGAATTGTCTGCCCCTGAGGATGCATGTTTCCCCTAACTTTATTGTTTTTGAAACTCCCGGACAGACCCCTTTCTTTAATAGAGAAGTCCACCAGAGTATTCTTCTGCATTACGAGATCGTACCGCCAAGTCATTCACGTCACCTGGCAATTTCGACGACCGTCGCCGCCGGTAGCCGCTGCATGTACTCCTTGTAAGTTCCTGTTCCACACTTTCCCTGATTTATGGGTAGATGGTAGAGTACTAGTCTTGGCTGCATTAGTTGGATTGTTGTGAACTATAGTCTGCTCCTAGTGTCTAGTATTTTTCTTTCTTTTCCCGTTTGTCATGGCAAGAGAAACTAGGTCTTCGAAGAGAGTTGGGCAGAACCCCAGTAGTGAACATCATAAAGCTGATGAGATTGTGTTCTGGAAACCAAAAGACTTCCAAATCCAACGGGTGAGGAATAGTTTTGTGAATTCGAACCGAGTTTCCGTCCATGCTATTCCCGAAGGGGCTAATATTTTCACCGGCAAAAATATTCCTGAAAATGCCCTCGTGGTCTCGTCTCACCATCTTAGGTTCTTGAAATTTCCTCTTCATCCTATATTCCAAATCTTGTGGCGTGTTACTGGTTTGCATCCTATGCAATTCAATCCCATTTCATACATGCTGCTCTGCGGGTTATTAGTCATGGGCATGAAGTGGGAAGTATCATTGGGCCTAGGCGACTTCTTTTATTTTCATAGATGCGGCCGTATTTTCGAAAAGGCTCTGTTTTTCCACTTTTCTCCTCGTCCACAAAGGAAAGTCTTCGAAGAAAAGATGGGTAACGTCACCGGGTGGAAAAATGAGCCGCTAATGGTTCTTGGCGAGTGGGCAGCGCCAGAGCTTTCCATGGACGTTCCTAAAGTCTTCTCCAAGGAGATCGGTATGCCCCTTACCATATATACACTTTATTTGTTCACATTTTTCGTTGTGGTGTTACCTTTTGTATGTAGCCTTAAGGCCCTACTCGTTCACGCATGTGTGCAGAATATAAGCCTTGTTCTATGGATTCCATTTTGGATGAGTCTCGAATGACGTGGTTGAAAGAACACGTATTGCGTCGGGGCTGGAATGCGGCTCAGTTTTGCTCCAGTGCTGACCTAGAGGACATTTCTAACTGTCGATCAGGACCAATCTATTGTTCGTGTCTGCAATTGTTGGAGCCTAATCTCCGAGGAGAAAGGCTGTTCAATCGTGTCGTCGAGTTAGAAAGCAATTTTCTGACTTCTGAACGCACTCCCACTTTATTTGCAGAGAGTCTCAAGGTTGGAGATTCCTTTGAAGAGCCGGAAAATCTTGAAGACGACGACATGGACATCAATCGCATAAAAGTTCCTAATCCACAAGGGAAAAAGTCCAAGAAACAGAAGTTGTCTCAGGCCGAAAGTGAGATTACCCATAGAAGCGAAGGAGGACTTGAGCTGCCTCATACGCCTCAGATTCAGCCGTCGCCATGCAAATCTTCTCCTGGTTCCCTGGTGGCCTCTTCGTCCAACACTACTTTTCAAGGTTCTGGGAACATGTCACTACCACCCCTGAAGGCTCCATTGCAGTTAACATTTAGAAAGGAAGACGACTGTTATGTGTTGGAGGGAGATCCCATTGCTTTCGATAAAGAAGCATGCTTGGCAGTGGCACAGGCCTTGGCTCTGAACCCCGTTGATCACGAAAGGCTTATGGGATTGAGCCAGCGAGATCTTGCAGCGCAGGTGGCCCTTAGCCTGCAATCGGTACTTCTTTTACTTTTAGCTCGTCTTTTGTCAAAATAGGCATGCATTAATTGATCCAACATTTTTTCACCTTCTCTTAACAGGCCTCATCGATGACTCAACATCTCTTGATGCGGACGGAAGCTGCTGAGGATAGGTTGTGGAGACTCATACATAAGGCTAAGCAAGAGACTCAGAAGGTTGCGGACGAGCTGAAGGCGTTGGGCGAGGTTGTTGCAAAGAAATCCAAAGAAGTTGAGGACAGGAACAAGAAGATTGACGAGTTGAATGCTAAATTGTCAAAGGAGACTGCAAACAGGGCGAAAGAGTTTGAGTTGAACCAGAGCCAAGTTACTAAATGTTCTTGCAAAAGCTTCCGACTAGGATGGGTCCAAGGTCAGCAAAAAGAGGAAGACAGGATTTTTGAAGGGCCTGATGCATTCGATGAGGAAATGGGGTTGAAGTCTTCTGACTATGAGTGGATACATGGGATGAGACCTGAGGACAAACCTTCTTCGGATGATGCTAATGAAGCGTAGTTGTTGGGAGAAATTGCAATTGCTGGATCATCTTTTTCGGCACTCGGTTATCCTAGTCTGTCTGTCTTTTGTGTTCCGGTAACAGACATTATTTTGTTTCGGGGAGTAGCACCTCATTTAGCTCCCAATGTCTCGTTCTGGACTCGTGTACAGCTTCTTGAGCTTGGTAGTTCTGTTACTTCTTTTGTGTTCCGGTAACAGACATTATTTTGTTTCGGAGGGTAGCACCTTATTTAGCTCCCAATGTCTCGTTCTGGACTTATGTGTACAACTTCTTGAGCTTGGTAGTTCTGTTACTTCTTCCACACATATGCCTGTGTTTCCTGGTTTATGTGCTCTTGAGCTTGGTACACAACCCAGAGGAACCAAGCTTGAAAATCCAATACTTCCTCCTATCTTCTGACAAATTATACATAAAGTAACTTAATTGAAAAACAAATTTGCATATAGGGCATAATGCAAAATGTCAGGAAAAGAGGACAATAGTGGTATATGTTTCATGACTTTCATCTGTTATATATTACTCTGATCCAATGTTTTAAAACGCTGAAACGTACCCTGAGGCGTTTTCGGGAGAGCCTTGATAAGGCGTAAGCCTCAAGGCAAAAGGCGTAAGCCTTGCATTATATGAAAATGATACATATATTATAATTATAAAACAATAATAATGTAAGGAAACAATTTTATTCACTAATAATTATTGGTCTGTTTAAGGAAAAAGAGATTCGAGAGAAATTGTAGAGAGAATTGTGTCATATTATTGAGAATAGGAGCCCTATATATAGGGATTACAAAGTACTAGTTCTAATATTACAAGGAATACCAATCCGTGTAGGATTGGGAAATCTAGAACCTTCTCTCCTATTGCTACTCCTAGTTTGATAAGGCACACTAAATCGATATTCCTTCAACACTCCCCCTTGTGCCGCTCAAACTTGGTGGTGACGCTTCATCCGTTGCCTCGTTAAAAACCTTGCCAGGTAACAAAAACCCTGTGGGACAAAAATAACCCTGGTCGAAGGACAAAAAGAGCACAACACGTCCTTCACTCTTCGAGATCGAACATGTAGACATCATAACTCCCCCTGATGTCGATATCTCCCCCTGATTGCTACAATCACTACTAAAAAAAACTTCAATTGCGACGGTAATTTGCGACGGAAAAGTTTTCAGTCGCGAAAAGTCAGCTTTTGCGACGGTATGTGCTACGGCTATTTTACCATTGCATCTCGGAGAGTTTTTGCAACGAACGTAACTTTACCGTCGCAGAATTATACATCTATTGCGACAGCATAGTCACGCCGTCGCTTGTATAATTTAAAAAAAAGAAAAAAAAACTATTCAATCCTTTAGATCTAGACCAAAATTGATTTTCATTCACGCCGCTTCCTCTCTCTCTCTCTCGCTTTATTCACCCTAACCTAGCGATCCTCGACCTCCATTGAAGAGAGAGATTTGGTGAGAAGCGGAGGAGATCGAGCTTCATTGACGATGTGGCCGAGGTGGATGACGAGGAGGAGGACGACGATGATGAATACGGTCCTATCGTGGCTGCGGCAGTGGGAGTCGTAAGCAAAGCAAAAAGAGGCCCTCAAGTGGATTTTCTCGATCTCAAAGCGGTAGTCGATTCAGATGAGGAGCAAGAGGAGGATGAGGACGAGGACGGTACGCTTTAGCTAGTGCTTCTACTAATCTCGTTTGATTTGGAATTGTGTATTTGTTGATTTTTGTTCTTATGCATTTTGGGATACTGATTGGAATTGGGTAGGAATAAGGTTTGCAGTTGAATTGTTCATAATTGTAGGTGGTGAAAATTGAATTCGATTCGTGGGTGGTAGTTTATTATGTATTTTTGTTTTCTTTTGTTATGATTTTTCTGGGGTTCTTAAGAAGTGTCGATTCTGGCACCTAAGCTCCAGTTCTGGGTAAGAAGTTTAATTGTTAATGAGATTTTCTTCTGGAGTTTCTATTTAAGACCCAAAATTTTGATTTGAATTTAGAGATCAATTAGAATGAATTTGATTCAATTTGTGAAGTCCAATTCTGTCTCTGATTGAATCTGACAATAATCGTCAAATCTTGTAAAATGGTTGATGATTGAACTGCAATTAAGTATGATTGATTAGATAGTTGAAAAATCTTATCTTCATGCTATAGGGTCATTTTATCTTTGTCATTTTAGGTGAACAAGACAAGAAGCAGATCACACAGACATATCATAAGACATGGCCACTCCCACTGCCACTACCACCCAGATTGTTGAGAAATTAATTGAAACTGAATGTACACCCAAAATGTGGTTTTTTCTCTGCAACTTTCAGAGACACTTTCATTCTCCTTCCCTTGTGTCAGCTCCCTCTAGAGTGAGTGATCCTTCTTACACATTTGACTTATTTTTTCTGATCTGACTTTGTAACTTTTTTGTTTCCTAACTTTCTTGAATTTTGGATTCTGCATTTGTTGAATGGAATTGGATTTTGATGCCTAGATTCAGAATTCATATGTGGGTGTGTAAAGAATCCAACTTGTTTTTTTTTTTGTTGGCTACAAATCAATGTTATTGGATTTGAATATGTAGGTTTATGCCAATATAAAATTTAAAATTTCAGCACTCTTGCAATCATTAGAAATCATATCATAGAGAGCTGTCCATGCCCCCATATGCCCTGCTCTACTTCTTCTTTTTCAGTGTATTACATTCCTTGATATTCTTCTTGTACACTTCATGTGCAAATGGTTCATTCTTGTGGCCAAGAATGAACCATTTGCAGAAAGTGTTATGCAAATGCAGATCTTATATTCTATTTGACATGCTGCATTTCAAAATGCACAGTTTTCACAACTCGACAGGGTTATAACTCAAACTATACTACATGTCTTCTTTTTCTTTGTTATTTTTTTCTTTTGTTTATCCCATCTCTTTGTGCTCAACATTGTTATTAAATTTTTTATGCCTGAATTTGGAAGAACCACTACTACAAAAAGGTCATCAGACGACGGTGGATTTCTGTTGTCTGATGACCAAGCTGACCGTGGTCTAAGTGAGTGTTGTGTGATTGGAAAATCAGACAACGGTGATTTCACCGTTGTGTGATAATAGTTTGCTCAACAGAAATACCTATTTCCGTTGTGTGAGTTCTGCGCAGCATGTGCCTGGCGTGGCATGTGCGGCGATGCCTCGGCACATTCAGACAACAGAAGAAAGAATTCACTGTTGTGTGAGATTCATAACACACAACAGATATAACTCATTCTTTGTTGTCTGAGATATGTAACACACAACAGATATTACTCATTCTTTGTTGTCTGAGATTAATAACACACAACTGAAGTGAAATTATATCCCTTGTCTGTTAATTACTCAGACAACGGAGATGATTTCATTTCTGTTGTGTGTTATGAATCTCACACAACAGAATTTTGTTTTCTTTTGTTGTTGGTTGTTAGTTCACACAACTACTCTATTTGGTTTCTGTTGTGTGTTATGAATCTCACACAACAGAACTTTGTTTCTTTTGTTGTTGGTTGTTTGTTCACACAACTACTCTCTTAGGTTTCTGTTGTGTGTTATGAATCTCACACAACAGAAGTTTGTTTCTTTTGTTGTTGGTTGTTAGTTCACACAACTACTCTATTTGGTTAGCTGTAGTGTGAATATTGTAATCAAATTGAGTAACAAACCAGTGACTATTGGACAGTAATTACCACATCAAAAGTACTCAAATCCATATCATTCCATTACCATTTTTCAAACATCCATACATTCGATCAAGTGACTAGGTAATGTACCAAACAAGAAAGCATTCCTAGCTAGCTACACATGAATCAAAAGCTGATATAATATCTTTTCGCTCCAACAAAACCTTCTTGTGCCATTTTATCAAACATCCTGTGCACTATATATACTCTCATTTGCATCACCTCCAAGCTTATTGTGAAGCTTCACGAGTTAGCACATATTGCAGCAGAAGAGCATGATACAGGAATGAAGAACAAGAGCATGTAACCCAAGTTTAAGTGCCTTTTCCCCACTCACTAGCACCAATGAAGCTGCACCATCACTGCTCAAGAGAAAAGCACAACCCATTATGCACTGTTAAAAATGAGAGACCATTATGATTTATGAGAAGTACCTAAACACAGACACATATATAAATAATCTTATGATAAAACAAGATTAGTGAAACATACACCAACCTTAGCTGGTTCCTTTCTTGCAACACAATCCTTGTGCAAACTTTTTGCTAAATCCTGACAGCATGATAAAACAAGCAAGAGATATCAATAATGAGTCTTGTCCTAAACCTCAGTTCCCATGAAGATACTGTTAAAGGATTATCTAGCAAAACAAAAGAATTTAATTTTAATTTTCATGTGGCTCATCTACATTAAAACAAAGTGGATGAAAAGTCTCACGTACTATCTGTGAGACTCAAATAAAAACAAGCAGATTCACCTCTCAAAAATTCAAATATGATTTGACTACTGATAGGCATCCCATATTAGCTCCATCAACTACTTCTAGCAAAAGAGTATACAACGGAATACCAGTAAAAATTACACAAGGCAGTAAGATTAGAGCATAACCTGAAGAACTACAACATCACAATAAAAAGTTCTCATGGTCCGGTTTTGGTTAACATCTTTCTGAAATGTCGGAAACAGAAAAGAACTGAAAATCTATCTATCTAGTTATCTTATGCAATCAATATCCTGAGCATAGAAGACGCGTTACAGACGGAGCAAAAAAAGAAAAGAAAAGGCACAACAACTAATGAAAACCATCAAATCAAAAGAGAACCAAAACTAATAATCTCCATAATCCAAGATAATAATCTCACAAAACGTCCCATTCAACAGAAAAGAAATCCCTCAAGCAAACAATCAGTTCTTTAAAAAAAAAAAAACACAAACGATCAGTTAATGTCACACAATAAAGCATAACTATTATTAAATTAACTCAGAAACCTATGCTGCCAGAAAAGAGAATCAAGGCTGTCTCATATTAAAATTAACTCAGATTAAATTTAACATATGAATCAAGCCTATCTCAAAGAAACATATATTTGCTGCAGAGACTCTCAATGAAATGCATGAATAGTGGTACTTAGTTACTATAAAAACCACTACTACTGCCTCTCACAATAACCAAAAATCAAACAATATAAATTCATTTATAGTTGGAAATGAATAATTATTAGCCTCCTTAAGATTTTTAAACTACCAGCCAACCAAAAATTTGGTGCAGATCCAGACTAAAAAGGAGTAAAGAAACATAAAGTAGGAATTCATACATCTACATATAGTCTTTGCATGAACAATCAGTGTGATAATAAGCAGGAGTTATCAAACTTGTCGGAAAAAAGAAAAAGAAAACGAAAAAAAGAGGAAATTGTAAGCTTTCCATTATTGAAATTTGGATCTTAACAGTAATCATTGGAGTAATAACAATAATATCCCTACTAAATACAGTTCATTTTCTTCAATCTAAGAACTTGTATCTAAAAGGGATATACTAAAAGCATGTTATCATACACAGATACAGTTGATCTAATTACAAGCATGTGTTACCTGGGCAGGGGTTAGATCAAAGGAAGGACGAGCATCACTCTCTCTTCTCTGTGCACACACACAAGAAAGTCCTCGGCCAAGCCAAGCTGCTGATCCTGCCACAACCTCAGCTGTAACAGATAAAAAAGAAAAGGAAATTAGAATTTGTAAATCCTTATAAAAAAACCAGGCATATACTGCTAATGGTTGCATGAAAGCTTATCAGCTCAAATCATCAACTAATATTTATATTTCTATATCTCCTAACCCTAGAGTTCATACCCAACTACACTTCAACACTTCAACCTCACTAATATGAATAATGTGGCATAACAGACAATCGTTTGCAAGGTTTCTAGGACACAACAGATGTTAAGATCTGCAAAATGTTTCTCATCCACGCCACCAACCATAGTTGTCAACTTCGCAGATAGAGCAGCTAGACTAATAAATAGCAGGAATTTTATACATACAAAATATCTTCTAGTGTGAACTGAAACTTGAGCCCTACACTTACAAGGATATTCACAGAAGTAGTTCTAAGTACACTGCAATACAACCGTAACTCTATCAGAAATTGATAACATCAACAAGAAAAAAAATTCAAAAATTGCCTCCAGATTCCATAAAGTAGCCGAAGATGTACAAATCTCTTGCTTCCAATCATTAGTACCGTAAAGCATAGCATTAAAGTTTTACAAAAGTAGATAGAAAGTTTGCAAACAGAATACACCAGGATGTAGGAGGAAAAAGCAAACTCAAATTTCGGCATACAAACACTATTGATGAACTGATCCTGTGGCAGTTTTGCTTAAATTTCTCTACGTTTCGGCTCGAAAGTGTCCAAATAATTGAAAACTAAAGTTCGATCACAGATTTTCATCAATTATTCAAAAACAATCAATTCAATTAAAACAAAGCACACATACGTGGGAGAAAAAGCAACTGTGACAAATCAGAGCTTCAATTCAACTAAACCTTGCATAAAACATCATATAAGCTACAGAAATGAATTTAAAAAATAAACAAAAATAGAGAAAAATCCAATACCGCACCCCAGCAATCCAAAACGATATACTCTCATAATTATTAGATTGACTACTGATACATAAAACTCAGCCACCTGAGTGGACTCGGCATTGCATTGCCCAGAACATCTAATGAAGAATATTCTCTGAGAGTGCAACTTACCCATAAGGAGGAAACATCATCCCTTGTGGATAATTGTACGTAAGAGGCTGCTGGTAGCCATATGCTCCGACATAAGCCCCACGAGGAGCTTGCATGCTTCCAATGTATGGAGAAGCCGGTGCTGTACGTACTGTAAGTAACAAATGCAAAGAGAAGTACTTAAACTTTGGTACTTAGAGAGAAACTTGACTAATATGGACAAATGTGCATTCAACAAAGAGTAAAACTGAAGACGATTGATAGCAAATCGTCAACAGAGTTCAATTTTCTCCAACTCCATGACTCATTCTTCTCATTAAAACAGATTCCAGGTGGCACACAAGTTAGAAATTGATAGCAGAATCATCAACCACACAATGAAGTACATGTAAGACACCATACCATAACTCATATGCGGCCGAGGGCGCCGGAGTGAAGCCAGATTACAATTAGCGCGGCGGCCATCAATAACTGGAGTTGGATCAGCACATGCCCTGGCAGCAGCCTCCGGCTCCTGGGAAGTGACCTAAATCCTCCATATAAACACAAAACAGTTCATTCAAAAGCCAAACGAAACAGAAACCTCCATTGATTCATCAAATACCACCACTAATTACCACCACTAAACTATCATATCAACCTCAGTGAATGATTTCGAAAACAAGAGAACATCAAGTCGGTGATATAATTCGTCTGACAGTCGGAGCTGAACAATTTGAGTACCAGATCTACGTTCCGATTTTACTTTTTTTCTAAAAATGGATAACTGCTAAAGAGTCTAAAGTCTAGAGAGAGAAAAGGCTTTTCTAAAAGAGAGAGAGAATCAGCATTAAATAGAAAAGCGAAGAAGGAAGAAGGAGAAAAAAAGGAAGCGACAAACTAGTACCAGAACTTGAATGGCAGGTGTAATAACCTCAATTTCCACACTTACTAATTATTGATTTTTCTGGGGTTATCACAAATTGATAGTGGCAAATACTTTGTTTTAAAAGAAAATTGAGGCGTGCTCTTCCTGTTTCAAGCATTAAGAGAGTAGTGCTACACTAGTTGTATTTTACTCTACATGTTGATAAATGGTGGTGTACCAGCTCTAAAGGAAAAGAAAGAAAATTGAGGCGTGCTCTTCCTGTTTCAAGCATTAAGAGAGTAGTGCTACACTAGTTGTAATTTTACTTTACATGTTGATAAATGGTGGTGTACCAGCTCCAGAGGAAAAGAAAGAAAATCTCTCTCCCTCTCTCTCTCTCTCTCTCTCTCTCGTCCGAAGCCACCAACACAGAGCAAACTTCTCCAGCCTTGTTCTCCTTTCATCGTCCACCTCCAGACGTCGGACCACTCCCCTTGGCTTCGCCTCAGTCCGCTCTACCAGTTGGACGTCATCGTTCCCTCCGACACAACCTCAAATTCCGGCAAATCAGCTCGATCCGGTTACACCCAAAACCGAACCAACTCATCCTCCTCGTGTTTCCGGCCACCAATCCTCACCAAAATTCATCCTCAAGCTCGCCTCAACCCCCTGAAGCTTCCAGAAGTGTCCTTGCACGGCGACGCAACGCGTGGTGGCGGCTGAAGGACAGAAACGATCCGAATCGAAAAACCGAGCTATCGATCCTGATAACTTGAGCTACAGACCACCATTTCTTGTGATTATTGAACTGGTGAGCTCGCCTTGAGTTTCTGAACAAATTCCAGAAGGGATCGAATCGAGTTGTTGACATTTTCACGTGGATCGGAGCACTCGACGGATTCTGGAAAAATTCCGGCCACTGTGACTGATTTCGGTAATTCCCGACCTCTTCTTGATGTTTTCTGATAACATGCCTTTAGAACTTTTGGTTAAGCATGATGAGAGGAAGAAGAACAGCCCAGCCCCGACACCATTGGTGGTGGTCGGCGGCGGCTCTGTCAATAACTCCGGCGGCCCTTTCCGGCCACCTCCGGGGGTCAAAAATGTGATTTCTTTACATTTTTAGATACTACATTTCAATACGATCATTTCGATATATTATACGCAATTTTTGGATATCGTATGATTTAGTTATGAATTTTTACGGTTTCGATTAATTTCGATTATTCGATTAATGATCTGTGAAGATCGGACCGTCCGATGGACTTGTAGTTTTGATATGTTGATCGTATGACTGTCCCAATGACTTTGTGTAGTCACGGGCGAAGATCCGACCGTTGAATCTTCGTATAATTGTGAAATGGTGTTTTGGAAGGCGATTCGTGAGAATCCGACCGTCGGATTTTCATATAAATCTGTGGAGATGTTATTAAAGGCGATTCAGGAAGATCCGACCGTTGGATCTTCGTGATAATTTTGGGAGGATGATCCAAAGGGCAATCCGTGAGGATCCGACCGTTGGATCATCGTATAAATTCGATCAGACCATCAGATTGTCATTATTTTATTTTGTGAGTGTTGGCTAAATTCAAGTCACTTATGATTAGGTGATTGACGGTTTTTACTTGGGCGAGCGAGTTTGGTGTGATTGTGTTAATTTGAAGACGCAGCGGGAGTATCGAGGTGAGTAAACCTCACATGGTTCATATTACGAACCAAAAGTCTTTAATTACCTTGTTTATATTGTGAGTAAAGTGAAAATGCGTATGGAAATACAATATATCATGTTATTGTTGATTTTATTGTGAGAAAGCATAAGTGAGTCGAGGTATAACATTTGAGTCATATAGGATGACCTTTAAAATGTTTTGATCTACGGTTTGGTCACCAGTGGTGACAGAGGCAAGGTCTTCGTAAGCGTGAACCTTGGCCCAGGTGACACATTACGAATGATTCAGTTAGAGCTCTAGTCTGTCTGCCGTGGTATGACATGAAAGCAGCGAGTTGAATTACTCGTGATCATGAATACAGTATGACATGAAAGCAGCGAGTTGGGATTACTCGTGATCATGAATACACTTTTGAAAATTGACGTATGACATGAAAGTAGCGAGTTGGATTACTCGTGATCATGAATACAGTATGACATGAAAGAGCGAGTTGGGATTACTCGTGATCATGAATACACTTTTGAAAATTGACGTATGACATGAAAGCAGCGAGTTGAATTACTCGTGATCATGAATACATAATCTTTAATTAAAGTGCGTCGAGTGGTGAGTGTTGAGATTGTTAGTTTTTACTTGAGTTAAAGGAGTTGAAATTTAATAAATGAACAGTTCATTCTTGTTTACTCATACGAGCTGTAAAGCTTACCGGGTTTGGTGTTGTTGCAATCCCGGTACACTATTCAAATTGTGTAGCGGGTAATCCTACAGGTCAGAAGAATCGGGAAGGTGATCAGGCTGCTTAGAGTAGTGGTATTTGAGCTACAGCATTATTGTAAGGGTGTTATGCTCTTTTGAATTTACATTTAAATTTGGAAAGAGTGTGCTGTAATATTAACCTCTTGAGGATTTGGTTTATGTATTATTGAGTGATGTGAGGTGTGTTTATTTCTGAGAAAAAAATTCAGAACGTTTATTGTAATTGTTATTATTCATGTTTTCGAATTTTGAATTGGTTATTCGAAATTTGGGGCGTGACAGTTTGGTATCAGAGCGTAAGGTACATATTCGGTGATGTGTCAATACTTTCCGAGTGATGGCCCGTCTGCAGCGGATCCCCATCGTGTGCTCTTCAGTATTGACAAAGTCATTGGGTATGTGAGAGTGTTAGAAGTCATCCAGGACATTAAGTCGTATTAGGAGTTACAAAATGCGCTCAGTGCGTTAGTATTTTGGTTAATATGTGCTTGTATTGACTTATACTATGTTTAAGTATTTTACACACATTAACCAAGTATGCCATGATATTAGGAAATGGATTTGGTGGGAGGAGAAGGTAGAGGTAGAGGCAGAGGTCGCGGCAGAGGCAGAGGCCGAGGCCGAGGTAGGGGCAGGGTTCCTCCTGTCGAGATGTACGAGGACGAGGAGGAGGTGCCTTTGGTCGAACCGCCTGCTCTACCGGTGGATGTTTTACATCTGGCAAGGTTGGTCAAGGAGGTCTCCAAACTTGGAGCTGTGCCTTTTAAGGGGGGTACCGATCATATAGAGGCTGATCAATGGCTCAGAAATTTGCAGAACTGTTTCCGGATGGTCATCTGCACTAATGTTGAGCAAAAAGACATCGCCACCTTCATGCTGAAAGATGAAGCTCGTGTTTGGTGGGATTTTGTTGAGAGGAGTGAGGATGTGACTACCATGTCCTGGGAGGAATTCACCAGGCGCTTCAAGGAAAAGTACTTTCCTAGGTCGGTTGTGGAACACTTGGAGAAGGAGTTTCTAGGGTTGACTCAGGGGAATATGACTGTTCGGGAATACGAGGCAGAGTTCTCCCGGATGTATCGCTTTGTACGACCATGGGATGCCGGAAGGTTGGCTATGCACTTTCTACGAGGGCTGAACGAGAACCTTCGAGTCACAGTAGCGTCGTTTGAGTTGGCGACTGTAGCACAAATGGCGGCAAAGGCAATGGTACTAGAAGAGGCGAACCCACCTCCTAGGATTGACCAGCTAACCGTGAGAAACTATCGGGACAAAGGGAAGGCTATAGCAGGGAGCAGTGGTTTGACGAGGCAGCAGGGTGGGCCTTGGAAGAGGCAAAGGACCCGCTTTTACCAGCAAGCTCCAGCTAAGACACCCTATCATCACCAGGCTCCGGCCATAGCAGCACCAGCCGCGCCAGTGGTATGTTATAACTGTGGGGAGACAGGCCATATCTCCAGAAGATGCACTAAATGGAGAAGCAAGGCATGTTACAAATGTGGGTTGGAGGGGCACTTAGCTAGAGAGTGTACCCAAAGTCAGAATAGAGTGCAGGGAAACCAGCAGAGGCAACTTCCACCTGCACCTGCAAGAGTCTTCGCCATTGGCCAGAGAGGCACTGGGGTGGAAGGTACTCTATCTGTCTATAACTATCTAGCTAGAGTATTATTTGATACAGGAGCCTCTCACTCCTTCATATCTAGTTCCGTAGTAGACGTTTTGGGATTGACTACTACACCACTTGCTATATCTTTGTGTGTTACATCGCCTCTTGGCATCTCTCTTGAGCTTGGTGTGTTTTGTGATGATTGCCCTATTGGGATTTCCGATAGAGAGTTTACTGCATCTTTGATTGTGCTTCAGGATCACACATATGATGTGATTTTGGGCATGGATTGGTTGAGCCCGAACCATGCGGTAATTGATTGCTTTAGGATGATTGTGTCCTTCCATGTTCCTGGGCAACCAGTGTTTCATTACCGTTGTCTGAAGTCTGACATCGCTATGAGGGCAGGGATTTTGGCTCATATTGAGTCAGGAAGTAGTACTTATGAGATTTCAGAGATTCCTATTGTTTCAGAGTATGCTGATGTGTTTAATGAGATACCAGGGTTGCCTCCAAAAAGGGTAATGGACTTCTCCATTGATTTGATACCAGGTACTGCCCCTGTATCGAAAGCACCCTATCGGATGGCTCCAGCTGAACTTCAGGAGTTGAAAGTTCAGATTGATGGATTACTGGCTCAAGGGTTCATACAGGCTAGTGTATCTCCTTGGGGTGCACCGGTGCTGTTTGTGAAAAAGAAGGATAATTCACTTCGATTATGTGTGGATTATCGGCAGCTGAACAAGGTGACCATTAAGAATAGGTACCCTTTACCTAGGATTGATGACTTGTTCGACCAGCTTAGAGAAGCTACCGTGTTCTCAAAGATTGATTTGAGATCGGGATATCACCAGTTGAGAGTGAAGGATGAGGATATTCAAAAAACGGCATTTAGGACCAGGTATGGACATTTTGAGTTCCTTGTCATGCCTTTTGGATTAACTAATGCACCTGCGGCATTCATGGACTTAATGAACCGTACGTTCAGTCCTTACTTAGATCAGTTTGTGGTGGTGTTCGTTGATGATATCTTGATTTATTCAAGGTCGTCTGACGAACATGAGAAGCATTTGCGGATTGTACTGCAAACATTAAGAGAGAAGGAATTGTATGCCAAGTTCGAGAAGTGCGAATTTTGGCAGAAGGAAATCAAGTTCCTTGGTCATGTAGTTTCGAAGAATGGAGTTTCTGTGGATCCTTCAAAAGTTGAGGCAGTGATGAGTTGGAATCGCCCAACTACAGCTACCGAGATCCGTAGCTTTCTGGGATTGGCTGGATATTATAGGCGATTCATTGAAGGATTCTCGAGTATTGCTTCAGCTTTGACCAAGCTAACGAGGAGAGACATTCAGTTTGTCTGGACAGAGGAATGCGAGAAGGCTTTCAACGAGTTGAAAACTAGGTTGACCACTGCTCCAGTGTTGATCATCCCTACGGGTGGCGGCGGCTTAGTCATCTACAGTGATGCATCTCATCAAGGTTTAGGTTGTGTGTTGATGCAAAATGGTGGTGTGGTCGCGTATGGTTCCAGGCAGTTGAAGGTACATGAGCGGAATTACCCAACTCATGATCTAGAGCTAGCGGCAGTAGTTTTTGCCTTAAAGATTTGGAGGCATTACCTTTATGGTGAGAAGTTCGAACTCTTTTCTGATCATAAGAGTTTAAAGTATTTATTCTCCCAGAAAGAGTTGAACATGAGGCAGAGGAGATGGATGGAGCTTATTAAGGATTATGATTTCACTTTGGAATATCATCCCGGAAAGGCCAATGTAGTAGCAGATGCCTTAAGCAGAAAACCCCGAAGAATCATGGCGTCTCTTATGGTTCAGGAGTGGCTCATGTTGGAGGCCGCATCTGAGTTTGATCTTATGCCCGCAGAAGAAGGACATGGAATCTTTCTCGGTAGTATCACCTTACAGTCCACCTGGATTTCAAGGACCATTCACGGTCAGACACTTGATGAGTTTGCTCAAGCGAGGATTGCGGAGATGGCTGCCAATCTGAATGTGGAAGGCCCTTCTGAGTGGGCTATTGGGGCAGATGGAGGGTTGAGATTTCGAGGAAGACTGTATGTTCCAAATGTTGACAACCTCAAGGAAGAGGTCATGCAGGAAGCACATAGATCTCGATACACGATACATCCAGGGGGTACCAAAATGTATATGGATTTACGAAGACAGTTTTGGTGGTATGGAATGAAGAGGGATGTGGCGGAGTACGTGTCGAAGTGTCTTACATGTCAGCAAGTGAAGGCAGAGCACCAAAGGCCTGCAGGGATGTTGAAACCCTTACCGATTCCTGTTTGGAAGTGGGAAGAGATCTCCATGGACTTTGTGACCGGATTACCTAGGTCTAGGCAAGGTTATGACTCGATTTGGGTGATTGTTGACCGGTTGACAAAGTCAGCACATTTTCTTCCGGTGGCGAAGACTTACTCAGGCGATGCACTGTGTAAGTTATATCTGAATGAGATAGTAAAGCTTCATGGTGTGCCCGTATCAATTGTTTCTGATCGGGATGCTCGTTTCACTTCAGAATTCTGGCGTAGGTTCCATAAGGCTTTTGGCACAATTTTAGCTATGAGCACTGCATTCCATCCACAGACAGATGGGCAGACCGAGAGAGTGAATCAAGTAATGGAGGACATGCTTAGAGCTTGTGTACTCGACTTCAAGGGAAGTTGGGCGAATCACCTACCATTGGTAGAGTTTGCCTACAACAACAGTTATCACTCCAGTATCGGTATGGCCCCTTATGAGGCTCTCTATGGTAGGCCATGTAGGACCCCTATCTGTTGGGCTGAAGCAGGGGATAAAGGGCTTCTGGGTCCTGAAATTGTACAGGAAACTACTGAGAAGGTCACTGTTATTCGGGACAAAATCCGAACAGCACAGAGTAGGCAGAAGAGTTATGCTGATTTGAAGAGAAGACCAGTTGAATTCGAAGTAGGTGGCCACGTGTTCTTGAAAGTCTCACCTACGAAAGGTGTGGTGAGATTTGGGAAGAAGGGGAAGTTAGCACCAAGATACGTGGGACCTTTTGAGATTCTGGAAAGGGTCGGTGATTTGGCATATCGGCTTGATCTACCTGTTAGCATGTCTGGCGTACACAATGTCTTCCATGTGTCTATGCTCAGGAAGTATATAAGAGATGAGTCCCATGTGATTGATCATGGTATTATAGAGGTTAGAGGGGATGTAACTTTCGTGGTTGAACCTGTACGTATTTTGGATCGGTCTACGAAGCAGCTTCGAAGGAAGGAAGTGGAGTTGGTCAAGGTGTTGTGGAGCCACCATGATGAGGGTGATGCATCATGGGAGTTGGAGTCTGACATGAGAAAAAAATATCCTCAGCTATTTGTCGACGAGCGTGCCTAAATTTCGGGACGAAATTTCTTTAAGGGGGGTAGATTGTAATAACCTCAATTTCCACACTTACTAATTATTGATTTTTCTGGGGTTATCACAAATTGATAGTGGCAAATACTTTGTTTTAAAAGAAAATTGAGGCGTGCTCTTCCTGTTTCAAGCATTAAGAGAGTAGTGCTACACTAGTTGTATTTTACTCTACATGTTGATAAATGGTGGTGTACCAGCTCTAAAGGAAAAGAAAGAAAATTGAGGCGTGCTCTTCCTGTTTCAAGCATTAAGAGAGTAGTGCTACACTAGTTGTAATTTTACTTTACATGTTGATAAATGGTGGTGTACCAGCTCCAGAGGAAAAGAAAGAAAATCTCTCTCTCTCTCTCTCTCTCTCTCTCTCGTCCGAAGCCACCAACACAGAGCAAACTTCTCCAGCCTTGTTCTCCTTTCATCGTCCACCTCCAGACGTCGGACCACTCCCCTTGGCTTCGCCTCAGTCCGCTCTACCAGTTGGACGTCATCGTTCCCTCCGACACAACCTCAAATTCCGGCAAATCAGCTCGATCCGGTTACACCCAAAACCGAACCAACTCATCCTCCTCGTGTTTCCGGCCACCAATCCTCACCAAAATTCATCCTCAAGCTCGCCTCAACCCCCTGAAGCTTCCAGAAGTGTCCTTGCACGGCGACGCAACGCGTGGTGGCGGCTGAAGGACAGAAACGATCCGAATCGAAAAACCGAGCTATCGATCCTGATAACTTGAGCTACAGACCACCATTTCTTGTGATTATTGAACTGGTGAGCTCGCCTTGAGTTTCTGAACAAATTCCAGAAGGGATCGAATCGAGTTGTTGACATTTTCACGTGGATCGGAGCACTCGACGGATTCTGGAAAAATTCCGGCCACTGTGACTGATTTCGGTAATTCCCGACCTCTTCTTGATGTTTTCTGATAACATGCCTTTAGAACTTTTGGTTAAGCATGATGAGAGGAAGAAGAACAGCCCAGCCCCGACACCATTGGTGGTGGTCGGCGGCGGCTCTGTCAATAACTCCGGCGGCCCTTTCCGGCCACCTCCGGGGGTCAAAAATGTGATTTCTTTACATTTTTAGATACTACATTTCAATACGATCATTTCGATATATTATACGCAATTTTTGGATATCGTATGATTTAGTTATGAATTTTTACGGTTTCGATTAATTTCGATTATTCGATTAATGATCTGTGAAGATCGGACCGTCCGATGGACTTGTAGTTTTGATATGTTGATCGTATGACTGTCCCAATGACTTTGTGTAGTCACGGGCGAAGATCCGACCGTTGAATCTTCGTATAATTGTGAAATGGTGTTTTGGAAGGCGATTCGTGAGAATCCGACCGTCGGATTTTCATATAAATCTGTGGAGATGTTATTAAAGGCGATTCAGGAAGATCCGACCGTTGGATCTTCGTGATAATTTTGGGAGGATGATCCAAAGGGCAATCCGTGAGGATCCGACCGTTGGATCATCGTATAAATTCGATCAGACCATCAGATTGTCATTATTTTATTTTGTGAGTGTTGGCTAAATTCAAGTCACTTATGATTAGGTGATTGACGGTTTTTACTTGGGCGAGCGAGTTTGGTGTGATTGTGTTAATTTGAAGACGCAGCGGGAGTATCGAGGTGAGTAAACCTCACATGGTTCATATTACGAACCAAAAGTCTTTAATTACCTTGTTTATATTGTGAGTAAAGTGAAAATGCGTATGGAAATACAATATATCATGTTATTGTTGATTTTATTGTGAGAAAGCATAAGTGAGTCGAGGTATAACATTTGAGTCATATAGGATGACCTTTAAAATGTTTTGATCTACGGTTTGGTCACCAGTGGTGACAGAGGCAAGGTCTTCGTAAGCGTGAACCTTGGCCCAGGTGACACATTACGAATGATTCAGTTAGAGCTCTAGTCTGTCTGCCGTGGTATGACATGAAAGCAGCGAGTTGAATTACTCGTGATCATGAATACAGTATGACATGAAAGCAGCGAGTTGGGATTACTCGTGATCATGAATACACTTTTGAAAATTGACGTATGACATGAAAGTAGCGAGTTGGATTACTCGTGATCATGAATACAGTATGACATGAAAGAGCGAGTTGGGATTACTCGTGATCATGAATACACTTTTGAAAATTGACGTATGACATGAAAGCAGCGAGTTGAATTACTCGTGATCATGAATACATAATCTTTAATTAAAGTGCGTCGAGTGGTGAGTGTTGAGATTGTTAGTTTTTACTTGAGTTAAAGGAGTTGAAATTTAATAAATGAACAGTTCATTCTTGTTTACTCATACGAGCTGTAAAGCCTACCGGGTTTGGTGTTGTTGCAATCCCGGTACACTATTCAAATTGTGTAGCGGGTAATCCTACAGGTCAGAAGAATCGGGAAGGTGATCAGGCTGCTTAGAGTAGTGGTATTTGAGATACAGCATTATTGTAAGGGTGTTATGCTCTTTTGAATTTACATTTAAATTTGGAAAGAGTGTGCTGTAATATTAACCTCTTGAGGATTTGGTTTATGTATTATTGAGTGATGTGAGGTGTGTTTATTTCTGAGAAAAAAATTCAGAACGTTTATTGTAATTGTTATTATTCATGTTTTCGAATTTTGAATTGGTTATTCGAAATTTGGGGCGTGACAGCAGGTATTGCCACGACCATCGAGACCTTGCGAAATCCTCCTCACCGCCACGAATGAGCCTGCTGGAGGACGATGGCGGCGGCGGCGGTGGTGTTGTCGACGATGGAGACCTCGTCGACGTGGTCGGCGTTGATGAGGTCCTTGATGAGGGTGCGGGAGTGGATGATGCCGGCTTGGAGGTGGTTGAAGTAGAAGTATCGGGCTGGGAGAGGTACTTGAGCTGCCAGCGGCGCTGGGCCTGGAGGACGGAGTCGGGGCAGGACCCGAAGCTGCCGTTGTTGATTCGGGCGACGGTGGGGTCGTGGTGGGAGAATTCGGCTGCGATTTCGGAGGGGGTGATGAAGGAGAGTTTGGGCTTTTTGGAGGCCTGGGTGTTGGAATCGCCGTTCAGGGTGTGGTTGTGGTCGGGGGAGGAGGCCATTGCTGGGGGAGGAAGATTTTAGGGTTAGGGTTTGAAAGGGGGTGATGAGATTGAAGAAGAAGAGACCATGAAATTGAGACAAGAGAGATCGAGAGACTGAGAGAGAGGGGTTTCGTGGGGGGTTTCACGATTGGGAGAGTCGTGGGGAAGGGGGGTGGAGAGACGGGGGTTTCACAAGTCACAACTGAGAGAGCTCGAGAGAATTTGTTTCATTTTTCTTTCGACACGATGTGGCTTGGCCTGGGTGGGAGGCACAATTAAACTTCCAACAAAGCAATCACACAACAGAAACCTAACAAACTGTTGTAAGAGTATCAAAATGTCAAAACATGGAGGGAAATCTGCCGCATACAACAATTTGGCTCAAAATGTTCCGCCTATATGTTCCCACTTTCACACAACAGAAAATTATAACTTCTGTTGTCTAATTTCTACAGCTTGCACTAGGTTTATCTTGCGGAAGACATTCAATCAAGCTTCCTCAAAATTTGGCATCCAGTTTTCAATCACACAACGGAAAATATAAAGCACCGTTGTATCAAGTAGCACAAATTTCAGATTTCAAGAGGCAACCAAGGCTCCAAAGTGGAGGGAAATCAACTGCTAATTTTTTTAAGACTCAGACGACAGACATTACTTAAGTCCGTTGTGTAATGTAGTTCTGATAAAAAAGTTATCACTTTGTTGGCATTCACACAACAGAATATAACAAGTACCGTTGTGCAATCAACCTTACTTAAACACACAACGGATGATTTCTGTTCCGTTGTGTGATTAGTGTTGTGTGATTAACTTTTTGTAGTAGTGAACATTCATGTTATTGACCATGGCCATCTTCTTGGTTCAGCATATGACACTTATGTTATCTTCCTTCAGGTCTAACTTGACAAATTTGAGTTTTAGAAGAAATGGTGCAATTACTTCTCATGGAATGAGTGCCTTTGCTAATTTATTTGGCTTGATCAAGTTGGACTTGGAGAGATGCCCAGGGATCCATGGTGGACTTGTTCATCTTCAAGGTACAGAGCCTCTATGCACTCATCTGAAAACTGAACATTGATTTTGGTTATCTGGAAAAGAAAAATTTATGATATTGAACATGAGGAGAAAACAGTAACAAGGGATTTATATTACAATGCATTGATTTGTCCTACAGAACAGGTAGACCTGGTCCTATTGTCTATACAATTTAACATCCATTTATCAAATGAATGTTTTTGATCAAATGAATGGGTTAATGTAATATTTTTTATATTTCTTCATGTACAATAATCACAAATACTGTAGACAGCATTGAAAAACTAGACTATGGTTTATTTTGAAAGTGTTTATCTAGTATTATTCACATTGATCATATATCTCTTGCACATTAGGATGCTATCTTGAGCCTTGAACACTTTCTGTAAATAGAGGATATTTTTTTTGTCTTTTATTTACTATTTATTTGTGGGTTAGGTTCTATGCTTGTAAAAAACGAGTCATGGATCAGTGAATGAAGAAGAAGCTGATAGGATTTTTTGGGCAAAACCCAAGAAAACTTTTTGGTATTTTGATTGTAATTTTGCAAAACCTTTGGTTGGTCTTACAATTGTGATTGTTGGTTTGTAATTGAAATTAGTTCATATGCTATTTTAACATTTTCACCTTATAATTTTTGCAGTACGATACTAGCTTTGGTGTGAAATTCACACAAGATTTTTTTTTTATAATTAAATATCTTTTTGCGACGGCAAAGTATCCGTCGCAACTAAATTAGCCTTTGCGACGGCAATAGTTTCCGTCGCAAATGGATTTTGTGACGCCACCTATTGCAACGCTGACATTTCCGTCGCAAAAGCTTAATTTGCCGTCGCGAAAAGTATTTGCTACGGCAAAATCATAATTTGCCGTCGCAATTGGAGTTTTTTTTAGTAGTGAATCGTGGGAGTTCAGATAACTTTCTCAATCCGATGCTCCTTACATGTTTCTCGAAGGTGGATTTAGGTAACGAATTAGTGAATAAGTCCGCTACATTATCCTCTGATCGGATTTGATTCACTTCAATATTTAGAAGTGCTTGTTGTTGCTGATTATAAAAGAATTTAGGCGAGATATGCTTGGTGTTGTCACCCTTAATGAAACCTAACTTCATTTGCTCAATACAAGCTGCATGATCCTCATAAATGCATGTAGGTTCATCTGTGGTAGACTTCAAACCACAACTTCCTTGAATATGTCTAATTACAGACCTTAGCCATATGCATTCACGCACGGCTTCATGTAGAGCAATAATCTCTGCATGATTTGAGGAAGTAGCAACAAGGGTCTGTTTCGTAGACCTCCAAGATATCGCAGTGCTTCCCATGGTAAAGACATAACCCGTTTGGGAGCGACCTTTGTGAGGGTCAGAGAGGTACCCTGCATCAGCAAAACCCATCAAGACATCATTGTCGTTTTGATGAAGGGGGATAAGGTGAGGCCGGCCACCCCTTGTGGTGGTGACGGCGTTGGCGGTAACATGGCCGGCCACCTTGTCATGGTGGACGGTGGCTCCATGCCTAATGGGGTCCGATCCCATTCTTCCGTCATTCCTTTTCTCTCTGTAGGGATAAAATAGGCCCATATCAATCGTACTTCTTAGGTATCGAAAGATTGTCTTTACACCAATCCAATGGCGACGTGTTGGCGCAGAGCTATGTCTAGCTAACAAGTTCACTGCGAATGAGATGTCTGGTCTTGTGCATTGAGCTAAGTACAATAATGCGCCTATTGCACTTAAATAGGGCACTTCTGCCTCTAATAGCTCTTCGTCCTCATCCTTTGGACGAAACGGATCTTTTCCTGGTTCAAGACTACGACCGATCATGGGAGTACTCACAGGCTTTGCTTTATCTTCATTAAAGCGCCTTAAGATTTTCTGAGTATATGCAGACTGATGGATCAAAATGCCATCACTACGGTGCTCGAGTTCTAAACCGAGACAAAACCGTGTTTTCCCAAGATCTTTCATCTCAAATTCGGATTTCAAGTATTTAGCAGTTTCCTTCAACTCATCTAGAGTTCCAATTAGGTTCATGTCATCGACATAAACTGCTACGATTGCAAATCCGGAACTTGTTCTTTTAATGAACATGCATGGGCATATTTCATTATTAATATATCCCTTTCCAATCAAGTAGTCACTTAGACGGTTATACCACATCCGTCCGGACTGTTTTAATCCATATAGTGAGCGTTTTAATCTTATTGAAAACGCGCTCCGTGGTTTAGAGCCACTTGATTTGGGTAATTGAAGTCCATCTGGAACCTTCATATATATCTCTGAATCTAGATCCCCATAGAGATATGCTGTAACCACATCCATAAGCTGCATGTCAAGTTTTTCGGAAACTACCAAACTGACAAGGTAGCGGAACGTTATAACGTCCATTACGGGAGAATATGTCTCCTCGTAGTCGATTGCAGGGCGTTGTGAGAAACCTTGCGCCACGAGGCTAGCTTTATATCTAATCACCTCATTTTTCTCATTACGCTTTCTAACAAAGACCCATTTATGGCCAACAAGTTTTACATTTGGGGGTGTCTGCGTTATAGGCCCAAATACCTGTCTCTTTGCTAGTGAATCCAATTTAGCTTGGATCGCATCTTTCCATTAGGCCAATCCGCTCTTCGTTGACATTCTTCGACAGAGCGAGGTTCGATATCATCATATTCTATGATTCCTTTTGCAACATGATATGCAAATGCATCATCAATTGCCATAGAATTTCTATCCATCATCTCATGTACACTAGTGTAATTCATGGAGATCTCTCTATTCTCTGGAGTTGGTTCTGACATTGGAGCGTCCCCCAATGTCTCTTGGACATAACCATAATCCGGAATGTTCTCATGAGATGGATTATTTACATCGATGATTAATGGATTATTTTGTGCCAAACTCGCTTTCTTTCTTGGGCGAGAATCCATCGAACCTATTGGTCTCCCGCGCTTCCTGGCAGGAGCTGTGGGCCTAGCCATAACGTCACTACCACTGTGGACGTTGGCGCCATGCTCAAGTGCCCTTGAGGTGGCGTCATGTCCTCTAATTTTAGGGACATCAATCCTTGCAGGCACATTTGCAGCAGGTATGTGTGATCTCGTCACTTTAGCGATATCAGAAAATACATCAGGCATCGATTCTGCTACGTTCTGAAGATCGAGAATTCTCCGCACTTCAATTTCGGACTGTGTGGTTCGGGGATCAAGATGAGACAGAGTGGGGACAGACCACGACAATTCCTGTCGTTCATGTTGAACATTTATGTTCTTATCTCCCCCTAACGACGGGAAGACTGTCTCATCGAAGTGACAATCCGCAAATCTTGCGGTAAAGAGATCGCCTGTCAAGGGTTCTAAATAGCGGACAATGGTTGGAGAATCATATCCAACATAAATGCCTAATCGTCGTTGAGGACCCATTTTGGTGCGCTGTGGCGGCGCAATAGGCACATATACTGCACACCCAAATATGCGTAAGTGTGAGACATTAGGCTCATATCCAGTCACCATCTGGGACGCAGAAAAGGGTTGAGTGGCAGTGGGCCTCAGACGAATAAGCACAGCTGCATGCAAAATTGCATAGCCCCAAGCAGAAATAGGGAGATTGGTGCGCATTACCAATGCCCTAGCGACCATTTGTAGTCGTTTAATGGCGGCTTCTGCGAGACCATTTTGGGTGTGAACATGAGGAACTGGATGTTCAACCTCAATCCCAATGGACATGCAATAATCATCAAAAGTTTTTGATGTAAACTCTCCAGCATTGTCTAATCTTATAGACTTAATAGGATGATCAGGGTGGTGAGCCCTCAACTTAATAATCTGTGCTAGGAGTTTAGCAAATGCAGCGTTCCTAGTGGACAATAGCATGACATGTGACCAGCGTGTCGATGCATCAACCAACACCATAAAATATCTAAATGGTCCGCATGGTGGTTGAATAGGTCCACAAATATCACCTTGGATTCTTTGCAAGAATGGTATATTTTCTTTAGTGTCCTTTGCATAGGATGGTCTCGATCCTAATTTTGCTAAAGAGCAGGCTTTGCAGAACGAATAATGGGCTTTAGAAATAACCAATGAGGATTCTGGTTGAGCCACGAAGTCACAATGGACTTGAGAAGTAGAAATTGGAGTCAGGGGAGTAGATGTGGCGTCAAAGCCACCCTTGGGCCGCAGGGGGATGGCGGCGTCGGCTTGTGATGGCCGAACTTGAAGGGGAAAGGCACCACGAGGCGCAGGTGCTCCTCCTTGATCCAAATGTCGAGTTTTACTTCTTTTCGTTCTGAAAAATGGATGTCCGTGTGAAGTCTTTAATATACGGATCATCATATCACGACCTGGATGTCCCAAACGGTTGTCCCAAAGCCTATATGTGTCAGAATCCCATAAATCATCTCTCATAACATGATTGGATTCAATTATGCGTATAGTGGTTGCATACAACCCACTAGATCGACACATAAGTTTCTCTAAGACTCTTTTATGTCCGTAGTCATTAGAGGTGATGCAAAGGAACTCTTGTCCATTCTCACAATGCGTTTCCGCATGAAAACCATTGGCTCTTATATCTTTAAAACTCAATAGGGTTCTTCCTGCCCTAGGAGCATAAAGAGCTTCGGTGACATTTAAAATTGTGCCATTTGGCAACATAAATTGGGCTAGTCCTCTACCATGAATCAATTGAGATGATCCAGCCATCGTAGTCACGGAAGATCGAGATGGAGTCATCCATAGAAATAATTGTCTATTTCGAAGGATGGTATGTGTAGTAGCACTATCCACGAGGCATTCTAGCTCTTCGGGAAACATACTGAAAAATAATAAAGTTCGGAATTAAAATATGTCCAAGACATTGAATTAAAATAAATCGATACTTTATTAATAATAGCCAATGATTACATCAAAGTTTCTTGACCAAAATCTAATCCAACATAAAATCAAATCATAGACAAATCATAGTCACTCTATCCGTTTGGTAACTCCAATCAAATATGACCAGGAAAGTAGAGAGAGATGTCGGTGGAGCGAAGCTCTCTTAAGTACCACTAATCTCAATTACTGTCCTAGACATCATACTTAATTCGATGCGCCACATAAGATAGAATTAATACAAAATGTCATTTATTGACTAAGGCATATTGCCATTACATAATTCTTGGAAGTAAAACTAAGGACTATACTAATCAAAATCTGCAGCATCTTTGTGCAATTCTTTGTCAGATTTGAAGTCCGCTATGGTGAGATTGACATTGGCATCATCACCATCTTCTTCTGCTTCGGCAAGATAGGCTTCATGCTCTCTAAAGTCTCTATATGCCTTGTAATGCGCAGCTAATTGCTTGCTTGCATTGCATTGCTTGAACCAATGTTCACTTGATCCACATCGATGACACATGTCATTGTGATTTCCTCCCCTTAATTGAGGTGCATTATTTGCACTTGGGTTGCGTCCCCTAGAAGAATTGGCGCCATTCCCACGGCCTTGGGTGGCTCCTCCACGTCCTGGAGCCCCACGGCCTCCTCTCCCACGTTGCCATGTATTGCCACGTGTTCGTCCTTCATTCTGACGATTACCTTCCTTTGTAGGGCGGTTATATGGACCGAAACGTCCATTGTGTCCCTTATTTTTAGGGTTCCGCTCCTTGCGCCCTCCTTTGGGTGCATGATTATAATTCGCCTCTTGAACACTCTTAGTTCCTATAGGCCTTGAATTATAATTCTTCACGAGGATATTATCATGTTTTTCAGCTACAGACATGATATTAATTAGCTGATGAAACCTCGTGATCCGTCCAGTGTTGAATTCTGTTCGATATTGCTTTGATAGCAAAATAGCTGAGACGGGGAAGGTGGAGAGAGTTTTCTCAATTTGTTCTTGCTCTGTGACAGGTTGTCCACAGAACCCCAACATGGTTTTGAGGCGTAGAACTTCTGAATTATATTCAGCTACAGACTTGAAGTCGGCGAATCGTAGATTGCCCCATTGAACTTTCAAGTCGGGGAGGAGGGTATCCTGAACATTACCAAATCGCTCTTCTAGCGCAACCCATAATTCCCTAGCATCCTTGATTGCCATGTACTCCAATCGGAGCAATTTATCCATGTGGCGTCTCATCAAGATGAGAGCGGTGGCATTATTTGTAGCCGTACGCTCAAATAAGAGGTCGGGATTTGGTGCTTGAATTACGGACAGGATCCCTTTTGAAGTGAGGTGGTTCTCAACATCCGTGACCCAACTATGATATTCCGAGCCAGTTGAGTCAAGGATAGGAAAGTCAAGCTTTGGCTTCGACATCCTGAAATCAAGAAGAAGAAATATATTAGTTTCACAGTTAAAACTTCCACGACAACTAATAAATAATAAGATTTCCGAGCTATGCTACCAAGAAATCGATTTCCAAGAATGATTGGATTAGACCGAAACAATGATGTTTATATGGTCATAAATCGATGCTTACGGACGCTCTTAGTCCGAAGTCTTACGAACGCTCTTAGTTTGTTAATTGCGTGAATCCCCACGATTCCACTTTTCAAGAATCGAACCCACGTTATAAGAAAGGTGGGATGTAGAAGAAGGGAGGTTGCAAGTCTCCGAAGAAAAAGAAGGAGGAATTAAAATTCGAAAACAGGAACTTTAATTTAAAAACTTACTTGTTGAAAATTCGGAGCAGATTCTGTTCTGAACAGCTTGTACTTCGATTGGTGTACAGATCTGAATATAACTCCGATAAGGCTGAAATTCTGAGGTTAGATGGAAGAGACAGAGACGAACAACTTTTATGAAGAAAGTTTTTCGATCTGAGCTTCCGAACTAGACGTTTCGAGGCTTGAAAGTAGACGGATGTGCACAGGAACGGGAAAAAGATGCAGTGGGTGTGCGTTGGCTTGTTTGCGCAGCAGGGATGCTTCGGTGGTAGCAGGCTGGAATGCAGGGCTGCAGGGAGGGGGCAGCAGGGGCTGCTGTGTAAGGTTGCAAACGCACGGGCGAGCGGGCTGCAGCGAAGGCTCGGCTAGCTCGGGCTAGGGGCTGCTTTGTGAATGTGATGCAGAGAGGATGGCGGCCCAATTTGAGCAACAGTTAGATCGTGCTAAAGGAGGAAAACGAAAAGTGACTAGTAGACAGGAAATGGCAGTTCGGTGTCTGATTGGGACGCACCTTACCTTTCCGGAAAGGGAATCGCGCCAGAAACAAGACTCATCGCTTTGCCATGAGCTGTAACATTTTTCGGGCTTCTGGGATCGTTTAGGGCCTCAAAACGGCATTTTTCTATTTTACCCGTTTTTGGTTTTCTTAGTTATTTTTGGATTGTTTTCGTTTTTATCCATGGGCCTTAGGGTTTCGTTGTTAGTCGCCCTAGGGTACTTTTCTCTTATTTATGCAGAACGCATCTTTCATATTTTAATCAATAAAATAGAGATTTTCTTTTTTATCTCTGGTGGACTCCAGAATCTTTTGCTTAGGTTTATTGCTGGTAAACCTAGTTATCAATCCGACTGCGTCAGAATGAGTTTTGGTTTTCTGTTTTGTGGTTAGAGTCGTGCTGATAACGTGTTTAAGGAAAAAGAGATTCGAGAGAAATTGTAGAGAGAATTGTGTCATATTATTAAGAATAGGAGCACTATATATAGGGATTACAAAGTACTAGTTCTAATATTACAAGGAATACCAATCCGTGTAGGATTGAGAAATCTAGAACCTTCTCTCCTATTGCTACTCCTAGTTTGATAAGGCACACTAAATCGATATTCCTTCAACATGGTCAACCTAATCTCTAACCCTTTTTTCAGTTATACTCTTATCTTTTTATTTTTCTAGTTTAAACGTATCTTCCTTTAACCCCTATCCCAACTTCAAGAGCAGATTCTTAAACCCTATCCTGTTCTCTTTCTTTCTTTTTTCAAAAAGGGATAAAAGGAGGTTATCTTCAGCTAGTATTTATCAATAACTTCCAGAGAACACGATCTCAAACCATATTCATACGTATTTCAAACCTAGAAAAGAATTACGGAGAGGCCGATCTGTGTTCAGAGTAGCCGTGGCTGGGGAACCATGGATTTCACTATTCATATTGCAGCAGCATTCAAAGTAGTCATGGCTGAAAAACCATGGATTTCACTATTCGGATTGCAGCAGCATTCATTGGCGCGTACGCCTTTCACCACGTTTTTCACGCTTTTTACGCATTCCGCGCCTTAAGCATACTCTTTATGCGCCTTTGCGCCTAGCTACCAAAACAGAGGCGTTTTGAAGGCAAAGTTATGCCTTTCAGGCTTTGAAGGGCACCCAAGGCGCGCCATTTAGTACATTGCTCTGATCACATATATCAAATTTCTGATGACGATGCCGGTATATTCTTTATGTGAGTGGGATTCATACAAACTGGTCATACAAACTGGAATGTGTTGTGAATGGGACAAAATAATCATTGCTTGCAATGCTAATTAAGTAAACAGCTTTGGACAGCAGTGTGTGTGCTTCTGCATCAAGGTGCACCTATCCTCTGTTCAACTGCTTCCTTACCTTCTTGAAATAACTTGGTTGAGTTATAAGGTCTTTCACCTGAAAACAAAAAATCATGGTAATTAATAAAGAGAGATCTAAAGTTTGTACTTAGCACTACAACTAGTTACTCTCTGCGAGTATAGCATTCTAACATCGATTCCATTCCTTTTACCCCACCAAAGAAAGAACAGTTACTTACAGATGGTAAAAAGGCCTTACTGTAGTCCTTTTGAAATTGCATGTACAATCTAGGATTGAGATAATAAGATTTTATTTTAACAGCTCACTACTAATTTCAGTGTCACCAAATCTGAAGGAGGTCGATAAGTAAGGCAGATGCAGATCACATACAAATCCCTAATGAGTTCAGCTAGAGCTCCAGCCCGAGCAGAGTTGGCCCCTTGAGTGTACTTGTCAAAATCAGTTTGTAAATATGGTATAAGTGGCAAATTTGCATATGCAGCTTCAGCGAAAATTGATTTTAACTATGAGTTTTGTATTAATCTCTAGTGTTAAATAGAGTAAGAATACAGAATCTTACCAATGATAGCCAGGGTAGTCCATCTGAAAATCTACCAGTGGAGTTCTTGAAGGATTTCCCATATAGTCAGAAATTTGCCCGGTAATAAGTAGTATTTAAGTATTTATTGTTCCCAACATCAAACGGTGAATTACTAAAGATAAGCAAGGCTGAATTTCTTTAGTCATGGCAACTGCCGAGAGAATCTCCATGGCAGCAGCTTGAACTGAGAAGACCTGCATAAAAAGCCAAGATATAAATTTAAACCTTATAGCTGCCATTCTAGTGCTGATTTACTGTGTTTTTATCTTCCTATCTGCTTCAATTTATATGTAGATGTCCCTGTGGTCCATGTGTGGAAACGAAAACCAGATTAAAGTAACTAACACACAAAACAACAACCTTCTCCTCAATTAATCAAATATGGCAACTTTTTCAACTTTTTAAGATTGATAGAAGAGTTAGTCTCTGCATTTAAAATACCTGCACGTCTCTAAATTGAAAAAGATTTTCACCTTGCAGTTAACCAAAGCTCTTATGACTTTTATATCCACCGTTTCATCCCAGAAAGAAGCGACTTTTCCAGTGATCTGAAATACCACCTGTTGAACTCATTGTTAGATTTGATAATATTCCTATTCAAATTTGAATTAAATATACAAGATTGTAAAATTTACAATGCACATAATGTTTGGTGTCTGATATATTGGATTTCTGTTCTAATTCGTAAACAAGTAACTTAAGAACTCAAGTCCAAGGACAAATATATGGAGACATGCAGACTTCTGGAAAGAGGCATTCATGGCTCTAAATCTCTGAACTCTGAAGTAACAGAAAAGCTCTATAAGTAAACCCAACTTACAATGCAATACCCTGCTTGTTGATTACATTGAAATTTTCCTGTTTCATTACATTGACGTTTAAATCAATCAAACAATACCAGGCTCTCTAATTCTTCTCTTGAAATTGCACTATCAAACACATCCTCTACTCTAGGAAGCAGTTTTGGTACTGACTGTAAATCAATACCGTAAGGTGCCTGGAATTGAGCTGCATATGATCTTGAATCTGCCTCCCATTCCAAGAACAGCCTGAGTAGATTGCTAGAGAACCCTGTTATTATGATCCCCACTTTCTGGTTCTCCTTCACTGGGCTATAAATGACCTCTGGCTTGGCAATGGAATCCTTCAAATTCCAAAACACTAGCTCTGGCACATTAAACTCAAACCCTCTTTTTCTGAAATTGTTATATGCTTCTGTGTAATCATCCAGCCAATCATACTTGAAGACCTCAACAAAATCCTTGTAGGTGAACACAAAAATCCTCTTTGGCATCTTTATGTGGTTTAGCTTTTGTGTGGTGGCAATCTCCAACACTCGGTTGTAAATCTCTAAGCAGTCCACTTTCTCATCACACTCCATCTGCCTCATGAACTCGCACTTCGATCGAAGACTTTCTCCTACAATCTTGTGAATTTTGGGAAAATCAGTGAATGAGAAAACCACTCCATTCCATGGACTCTCACTCAGTTCTGAAATCAATAATCCCATTGCAATGCACGCCATTTCCTTGTCTGTTCCTATCATGCTCAACGAGCTGTCACACACAGCAAGACAATTCCTGAGCTTCCCTTTGTTTGACAGCCCTTGGACTAGTTTCTGCCACTGAAGCTCTGCAATTTCATCACTACCCTGTGTATTGTTCAAAAAAGCTATTACTTGGTGAGGAAGTTTTAGCCTGTCATCAATTTTTATGCCCAACCTGTCCATAATCTTCATGTAAAGCTTAAATAGTTCTAATCTGGAGCACCTATAATTGTAGATTTCCCAATAAGTTTCCAAACAATTCAGGGCATTAAGGTTTTGGGACCATGACTTCTTTCTCTCAACAGCATTGTTCACTGATGATGACTGTAGCACTTTGTGCAGAGGAACAAGCACTTGTTTCTGCAATCGATTACGAACCCTGTAAGCATAATGAGGTTCCGAAATATCTTTGTATTCTTCATAATCTACGCGTGGGAAAATTCTCTTTGCAATGACTTCACATATCAGGGTTGCTTTATCATATTTGGAATCAATTGAAGGGCAAAATTTGGCAGCAAAACTGATGTTTTCAATCTCACCTGATTCCAAAAAATTTGACATCTGATTTCAAGAACTCTGAAAACAAATCCGCTACTTGATTATGCAAGTTTTGATACCTTTGGTCATTTTGGTACCTCTCAACTGCAATTTTAGCCTTTGAAATGTCAGCTGCTCTTCTCCATGCTGCAACTACGACTTCAACTTTATTTCTCCTCTCTTTTTCCCAATAGAACTCTTCCTTCTCTAAACACTGGTACCCTTCAAGGAATGAAAAATAGTACCCATTTGGAGTCCACCAGTACCCATATGGAGTCCACAGATAGTGTCCACATATGGATTCCTCCAATACCTTATGGAGAATTCCCAGCAGATCTTTGAACAGCCCTAAATCCCCAAAACCCTGAGATTCAAAGCTAGGGTTAAAGGATGGTTTTTGTGGACCCACAACATGGTTCTGTAAAACCCATCATCTTCCCCGCCGCTCTAAGACTAAATATAAGCTTGAGGGTTTTGAGAGGGTCAACGTTCCAAGTCGTATCCCCTCTGGTGCATCGATCCTTGAAGACAAACTCTAAGAGTGGCTTTAAGCGTGAGACCGAATGGTCCTGGTGTTCAGAGGTTGTCATTAGGGTTCGGTTGTTTTTGGGGAGGTTAGGGCGGCGGAGCTCCGAAGGCCCTAGGAGACAAAACGGAGAAGCCAGATGGGAAGAGGTTAATTCTTTCTGTGTGGAACCGGTTTACAAATTTTATATTGGGATTTCTTGGGCAACAAGGAAAGAAATATGGGATATTCATTATTTCCTTAGAAATGATCGATTTTCATTATCTCACTAAATAATGGATTTACTAAGGCCGAGATACTAATCCCGCTATGATATCTCGGGCTTAGGGCATCTCCAATAGACTAAATAAGTAAAATTTAATATTTAGCTAATTTTAATCGAAAATTTTACTCCAGCAAAATACCTAAACAAAAGTTTGCTAGAGTTATCTGACCCAGCTGCTCTCGAGTTAGGGTTACTTTCTTGGCTAAGGAAGCAAATTTTGACATCTATGGATCTGGATGTTCTTAGTTGGAATTGCAGAGGTATCTGCAACGATGCTACAACTCGGGCGCTGAAGGATTTGCGCTCTCAGAATCGTCCACAATTACTCTTTTTATGTGAGACAAAGATTAGCAGAATTGAAGATTTTGAAAAGCTCCGTCTGTCCTTAGGGTTTGCACATGCGAATGAGGTGTTGAGTTCGGGACAGGCGGGGGGCCTGGGGCTCTTTTGGAATGATGATTTGAAGCTTCAGATAGGAACCAAATCAGCACATCATATTAATGCAGTGGTGGTGGGTGTAGCTGGACTCCCATCTTGGAGACTGACGGGTTTTTACGGACATGCAAGAACAGGGGATAGGGATCGTTCTTGGCGGCTTCTCTGTGACCTAGCTGACTTGGATTCCCTTCCATGGATGGTGATTGAGGATTTCAATGAGATTCTGAATAGTGGGGAGAAGATTGCAGGTCCCATCTAGCTGAAGAGACAAATGCGGGGTTTCCGGGAGGCGATAGGTTATTGTGATCTTTTGGATGTAGGTTTCAGGGGGCGATGGCTACTTGGTGGAATTCTGATACCTTGTTGTGCCTGGACAGGGCTGTTTGCACTCCCTCTTGGATCGACATCTTTCATCATGCTAGGGTTCTTCATTTGGCACCTTCGGTTTCTGATCACGTTCCCCTCTTGCTAAGGGCGAGTTCGGTCCCTCTGTCGACTAGACCTAAGTGTCAACGCTTCAAGTTCGAAGCGTTTTGGCTATAGCTCGCGGATTGCGACAGAGTGGTGAAGGAGGCTTGGGGAACATATGTGGCAGGTACTCCCATGTATTGTGTAACCAAGAAGACCATGCACACTAGAATTCAATTGAATAAATGGCAGAAGGAGGTGTTCCGGGGCTGGCAATTACAAATGATTGGTATTCATTCTAGATTGGAGGAGTTATTGAATGTGTTCCTATCGGAGATGGTACAAAATGAAAAAAAGGAGATGATGGACAAGCTCCAGAATTTACTATTCCAAGAGGAGCTGTTTTGGAAGCAACATGCTAAAGTTACATGGTTGAAAGAAGGGGATCGGAATACTGGTTTCTTTCATCGAAAAACAGAAAATAGAAAGCGAAAGAACACATTACTAGGGCTGTATGATGTGCATGGGATTTGGCATGAAGATGACGCGGGAATTGAGACCGTAGTGACTGATTACTTTACTGAAATGTTTCAAGCCTCCGGACTTGACATTGAAGCAGTGGATGTGACTCTAGTGGCCATTAATCCATGTGTTACTGAGGTGATGAATGCTCAACTTTGTGCGCCCTACACTATGGAGGAAGTGCGTTTTACTCTTTTTCAGATGTATCCCACCAAATCCCCGGGTCCGGATGGGATGCCTCCAATGTTTTTCCAACACTAATGGGAGCTTATTGGCGAGGATATATTTGCTGCTGTCCATAGTTTTTTACAGACGGGCCAGTTGCTGAAGCAAATAAATTACACCCATATTTGTCTAATTCCGAAGGTAAGTAATCCAAAGAATATGGCAGACTTGAGACCAATAGTTCTTTGTAATGTCATCTATAAGATTTGTTCAAAGTTATTGCTAACAGACTGAAAGTTATTTTACCTGAACTGATTTCTCCTTTCCAAATTGCTTTTGTCCCCGGCAGATTGATTGAGGACAATATCCTGGTAGCCAATGAGATAGCCCATTTCGAACACAGCAAGTGAGAAGGGAACAACGGTTATTTTGCTTTGAAATTAGACTTGAGCAAGGCATATGATAGAATGGAGTGGAGTTTTCTGGAGAAATTTATGATTCGTTTGGGTTTTGCCAGGAGTTGGATATCGATGGTAATGCAGTGTGTGGATAAGGTAAGGTATTCCTTTTTGGTGAGGGGGAGACCACGGGGATATGTCATTCCTAGCCGAGGACTGAGACAAGGGGATTGTGAGACCTTGAAGTTTTTAGTGACGTAATTGAGAAATTTCCTAGTCCCCGAGGACAGGAGGAAGTGATAGCACCATTTACTTAGTGGAGCATTAGTAATGATTTCTTTCAGATTTATTTTATGAAATTAGCTTTCGACAACCATATACTTGCTAGGGCCCTTCCAAATATTTTATGGAGATTGAAATTAATTAAAGATGTGAGTTTTACATTGTTGGAAAGTTATTGATTTCGCTAGCGTATACACGGACACGGTTCATGAAACAGAGTTAGACGAAAAAGTTACAGGTTAGCAAAGTTCAAGGGAAAATGGGTATATTTGCAGTAGCTTATATTCAAGACCAGTGAGACCACATTGATTCATATCAGCATCAGATCATTCACTGACCCACTTGATCCACCTATTTCACCATTTCATATCTATGTCGTCCAGAGCCTGATCACTGTAAACTTAGTCTCCAGATTTTCGTCTCAGTGATGCCAACGTTTCTGTACAATGATTACGTTTGAGTCTATCAGCTGCTATGGAGAATGGATGCATGCAAGTTCATCTTCAAAAAGGGAGATTCTGACCTCTTCCCGAATTGCTGCTGTCAGCCAACTTCGATGGCCAGAAACTGCAAGTTTGAGACTTTGTATCAGTACGACTTCTTCATGAAAGTTGTTCGAAATTTCGTCTTCTATACCTTGCTCGAAAATCATGATAATCCAACGGTTAATTCGTTCTCAATCAAGGTGAGACCGCTTACAGTTCAGTGAAAATCATGTTCTAAGATACCACTGATATTTGATTCTAATTCGTGTTTACATGTCCAATCATCTTTCAAATTCAGTTTCTAATCAGATTGGGTCATGTTTCACCATCGACATTTGAGTTAATTTCATGAAGTTTACATCTCCATCTTGAGTTCACACAACACAATTGATTTTACAGTTGGTAAGTTTTGTCCCAATCTGTTGAATTCCATCTTTTCTAGTTAAATTATCATATAGAATCTCATATTCATTAAGTTTTGTGATACTTAAACTTACCATTTGCACTTGTTATGACTCAGTCTTTCCCTTTATCTCATATCAAAACCTTGTTATGGCTTATTCATACTCAAAGTTCATTCATATCAGAACCTGACCTTCTGGACTTTTACTTATCAAATGCATATGGTTCTTGATTGTGTTTATGCTGAGATTTTAGTTCATAAAACTAGACATGTCAAGAATTCATCACCAACTGGTTTGATGTCAATCGGAGTCAAAAAAATTTTTTGACAAATTTTCTAAGTTGATAGAATGCAGCTGGAATTTTACAGAAAAACTGAACAGTTCAGGCTGTTTGCATCCATCTTTTCCCTTACTTCTCTACTACCAATTTTCTTGAAATTTTAGTATGTTGTACCTTGATATGTCAGCTTTAATTCTGGAAAGTTTCAAGTTCACTTCTGTTCAGATGAATTTCTAATAAATCTCGAAGCATCATCAGTTCCTACCTCAAACTCACTTGTATCTGCATTCGCCTTTTGAATTCTAAGGACTATTTTAATTGATACTCAAAGGTGCAGACGTATATGGAGTCTTATATCAACTCATCTCATGTTTCAATAAGTTAGTACTACTTTGAAAAGGTTGTTAAGTTGGAGATGAATTATAAAGACCGGTCAAGTGAATTGTTGATTTATCCAACTTGGTAATAGGATGACAAAGCATGGAATCTGGTTGCAAGCCAAAGGCAGAGGTATTCCTTGACCTGGAATAACATTCGAAGCACTTTGATTTAGAGGTAGGGGCTTCACCCTAGTTAGTGCTCTTATGTTTCCTAATTGTTTTTATGGTTTGAAGTTGTTTTTAAGATTTAACACTTGAGTTCATGAGATGACTTGAGAGTGAGCGGGGCATAGCGACTTCCTTGGGTTTCAATCCCCTAAACCTCAGGAGGGGCTGTACGGACGGGATAGTGTCTGACATCCTTTGAGGTGTGACACTAGATCTAGGTGGTACGACATAAATGGACACTCTCGCTACTCTTCACCAATGGTTGAAGATTTATATATTCAGTGAGGATGTAGTTGGCTAGTATTAGACCTGTCATCAGGTTTGATTTTATCCGGGTACTCATTCGTTTTCATATGGTTTCACATTGGGAGTTCTTTATTTAATTTTATTATATTTTACTCAATTGGCGCCAATTACTATTTGGTTTTAAAATCTAGCTAGGGTTGATGTTTGTGCAGCGAGGACGAAAGCTCACCCCTACTATAGTTGGTCTTGCAGGTACTGTGCACGAGGATTGAGGAGGACTTCGGGACTGAGCTGGGTGTTACATTTTATTTTACTTGACTCTTCGGTATATTTACCTTCACATTTTATTCACCTCTACTAAATTGTCATTGTTTGATTGAGGTGAATGTTAACTTGTATTTGTGAATCTTTGCTGAGCTTCTTAACTTCGTATTCAGATGGTTTGAACCAAACTAGAATTTATTTTCAATGTTGTCCTTTCAGTTTTGTGTCAATTGAGTAGTAATGTCTCCTTGACATTGTTTAGTTATAATGTTCTTTTAACAAACAAGAATAAAGTTTTCAATTTCATCTCGCTTATTTAAACTCTATGTTTTCCACCAACTCTTGCCATTTCATTTCTTTTTTTTTTAGTGAAATTGCCTTGTGTCTCTTTAGGACATGGGTTAAGCTTGCTTAGCTTGAGCTTCTAAAGGTTCGTAGTACTGTAACGTAACCAATTTTGGAGAGGTGCAAATTGGGGCGTTACAGGGATCCTGTGTTACCTTATCTTTTTCTTATTGGAACTGAGGGTTTTTCTGCATTACTCCAACAGAGAATGATCACAGGTTCCTTATAGGGTATCGAGGTATGCTCTAATGCATCTTTGGTGAACCATTTATTGTTTACGGACGATAGTATGCTCTATGCCCAGGTTTCGGTGGAATCTTGTTATGTCATATAGGAAGTTTTGAATATTTATGGGAAAGCGTCTGGACAAGTTGTAAATTTTGCTAAGAGTTTGGTGGTTTTTAGAAAAAATGTGCATGTCGATCTACAAAATGCTATTTCCTGTTTGTTGGGGGTGGAGGTTGTGGATTCTCATGAAAAATATTTAGGTCTTCCCACTTACGTAGGGAGGAAGAAAACGACTACTTTTCAATATATTAAAGAGAGGCTGTCTAAGAAACTTACGGCTTGGCAAGGTAAAATGTTGAGTGGGGCTGGGAATGATATTTTGATCAGGGTGGTGGCTCAAGCACTACCTACTTATGCTATGAGTGTTTTTCAGCTTACCAAGAGTTTATGTGATGATCTGGAACAACAATGTGCAAGGTTTTGGTGGGGAAGTGCTCTAGATGCACGAAAGATTCACTGGAAGAATTGGAATGCTCTATGTAATCCGCGAGAGGAGGGCGGGTTAGGCTTCCGTAGTTTATCCAATTTAAATTCGACAATGCTTGCAAAACAAGCATGGAGAATTTTGAAGAATCCTTCTTCTCTTATTGCGCGTATATATAAGGCGAGATACTTTCTGAGTCAGTCCTTTTGGGAAGCTTTGCCACATGCCTCACCTTCCTACTCATGGAGAAGCATCTTCTCTACTAGAGAATTTCTGCAAGAAAACTGTTATTGGCAAGTTGGTAATGGGAGGGAGTTGGACATCTTCTCAAATAATTGGGTGGTAGCTCTACCTCTTGGGAGACCTACATACTCGGGTGCAGCGGGAGAAGTGAGAAAGGTGTGTGAGCTCATGTTGGCAGTAGGACGGTGGAATGTTTCCTTGTTAAATGAGAATTTTTTTTTTGAGGAGGAAGCAGAAGTGATTGCTGCGATTCCATTGAGTCGACGGGATATGCAGGATCGTTTGTGTTGGAAACTCTCGAAGGATGGTCGGTTCTCTCTCAAGACTGCATATCGATCTCTTTTTGTGCATTCTTCTAGCTACAACCCATTATGACTCCCAGTTGGGGCAGGGTTTTGGAAGAAGCTTTGGAGAGTGTGGTCATCCCAAACAAAGCTAAAATACATATCTGGAGAGTGTGATTGGATGTTCTTCCTTCTTTGGGTGGTTTGGCGTCAAAGAGGGTGGTGTTGGACTCGCATAGATGTGTGTTATGCGAGACACAAGATGAAACAACTCTACATTTGTGTTGAGATTGTGTTTTTACTCAAGCCGTGCTCCACAAGAATGTTGTGCTTTGTCAGGTTTGTTATAACCCCAGTAATATGGTTGATGTTGTTATTACTTGGCTGGCTCAGTGCGTACAACAGCTGTCATTAACTCAGTTGGGAGAACTCCTTTTCTCTTTATGGGGGATTTGGAAGGAGAGAAACGATCAGGTCTGGAATCAAAAGCAGAGGACCGCTGGGGATGTTAGCGTGGGTCTTGTGTCCAAATTGCAGGAATTTAGGTTCCACAATATGCTGCCTCTCAGATCCTGAAGTAAGCCTAGGGCGGTGGGGAGAGCTCCATCGGTGGGTCTGGTCAAAATAAACGTTGATGGTGCTTTTCATCATGCTACTCGAAAGGGTGGGCTCCGTTTTGTATTTAGGGATGAGCATGAGATTTTGTTGGGGGGTGGTGCTAGTAAACTGACTGGTTTAATATCGCCGGAGCACGTAGAGATCTTGGCGTGTAAAGCTGCATTAGAGTTTGCATTGGAGCATGATTTTGGTCCTACAATATTGGAGATTGATGCCTTGGAGGTCCAACGACAACTCTCTTCGGAGGCATCTGCTAACACCCCCTTGCTTGGTAGGCTTTATGATGATGTCATGGCCCTGGGAGCAACACAGGGTCTTCTTCATGTCAGTCATGTGGGTAGACAGGGCAATAAGGTAGCCCATTTGTTGGCTACTCATGCTTGCTCTCTTAAGCAGGCCGAGTTCTTTTTTTCCGTTCCCGTTTTTTTACAAGCTACAATTGCAGTTGACGTTTGTAATGTGTAAGTTTTTGTTATCAATGGCTGGCATCCTTAGATTCAAAAAAAAAAAAGATTTAACTTTTGCTAAATTCTCTAGCTATATTTAGCTAGGATGAGAGAAAATTTAACTAAAGCCTAAATTTAACTTGAGATTTAGGTATTCTGGTGGAGTATAACTCAATAGCTAACTAGTTATATTTTACGTTTAGCTATGAATATAAGTATCATTGTTGGAGGTGCTCTTACAAGGTATTTACAATGGAATGTGGTACTCTTCCCAACCATTTTGTGGTGGGTTTAATGAAGCCACTATATATTCCTTGATATAGTTCTTTGTTGATTGTGAATGAATTCTTCTTCCGATAAAATAAAAAATAAATAAAAAAAGACAGTCACTGAAATGACACGTTTTTGTAAAAGTAAATTGATATTGGAATTGGTCTACTCATTTCATTTCATAATTCCTTTATATATGGAGAGAATTACAACGGAAATAGGGCTGCACACAGATTGAGTTGTTCGGTTTTGACTCTAAACCGTCTCTATACTAAAGTAAGTGGTTTAAGCATTTTGGACAACCGATCATTAAAAAAAGCTTAACCCGATCAAATCCAATCCAATTAAAGATGGTTTGGTTCGGTCGGTTAGGCGGTTTTAACCTATGTTATATTAACATACTATTTATGAAAAAAAAATTCTAGTAAAATTCAATCTAAATAATAAAAATTATATTAAATAAGCATAATCTAAATTTAAAATACAATAATCAAATACAAAACTAATATTCAAAAACCAAAATCTAGAATAGATTCAAAGTGATTGAATTATTTGATGGTTTAGCTATAAATACTAGCTTAATATGGTAGTATTAAAGGTTAGAGAATGAGAGATTGGGATATGTGATATGAGAGGATCAAATTAATTGTAGCGATTATTTATTAGACTTCTAGGCCTTTGGGCATTAGATTTGATATGGTAGTATATCATTTGAGAATAAAGTTATAATTAGATATTTAGAACTTACTTACAATGACTGGACAAATTAATATATATATATATATATACACTCTTATATTTAACACTTTTTCTTATTATATTTCAAACATACCGGTCGGTTCGGGGTTCCGCGGTTAACCAACCCAATTCATAAATGGTTTGGTTCGGTATTGAACCGGCTTTCAATTTTTAAAGTTAAAGAACCTTAACCAAACCATATTTACCGGTCGGTTTTGACATGTTTGGCCGGTTTGTACCATGTTTTGCACACCCCTAAACGGAAATATCAATTACAATGATGACATTAAATGCTGATTGATGGTAATCACTGATTTCTTGATTCCCTCTCCGTCAGTTGCTTTGACGAAGACACATAATATGTTTTTCCTTTTAACAGTTTTAATAATTTTCTCTGTTCACTTTTCTCTTTTGTGGATTTCTTTAATTGTTCAATGGTAATACCCAAAATTCTCCTTGTTCCCGTGAAACAATAGTAGCAAAATCTTATTCAATAGAAACATTGAAACAATATAAATCTACAACTCTAGGAATTTTTTTCTGAATTCCAAAATAATGGTTCTTGATTATTCAAATTTTCCTATTTCAAAACATTGATCAATCAAATACAAGCAGGTTCTTAAATTCACCTCTAGAAACTGCACAATTAAACAGATCCTCTAGTTTAGGAATCAATTTAGGTGCGAAACTGTAACTGAAACCATAAGGTGCCTGAAATTGGGGTGCACAAGATCGTGAATCCGACTCTGCATTCAAGAACAACCTAAGCAGATTGCTAGAAAACCCGGTAATAATCATCCCCACATCCTGGTCCTTCACTAGGCTATAAATGGCCATTGGCTTAGAAATGGAACCCTTAAGATTCCATAATACCATGTCTGGCACATTAAACAAATACCCTCTATTTTTGTAATCATAAAGAGCCTTTGCATAATCATCAAACCAATCGTTTTTGAATGCCATGTCAAAATCCTTGTCTGTGAACACAAAAATCCTCTGCGGAATCTGATGGTGCCCTAGCTTTTCTTTGATGGCAATCTCCAACACTCCGTCGTAAATCTCTCCGAAATTCAGTTTCTTTGCAGACTCCATATGCTGCTTCATGAACTCACATTTCGATCGAAGATTCTCTCCTTCAAACTTATGAAGCTTGGGAAAATCACTGAAAGAGAAAACCTTTCCTTTCCATGGATATTCACTCAGTTCCGAAATCAATAACCCCATTGCAATGCATACTGTTTCGTTGGTTGTCCCTCTCATGCTTTCAGGAATGTCACACACAGCAATACAATTCCTGAGCTTCCCTTTGTCTGACAACTCTCGGATTAGTCTCTGCCATTGAAACTCAGCAATTTCATCACTACTCTGACCATTGTTCAAGGAATCTATTACATGGTGAGGAAGTTTTAACCCATCACCATACATGCCCACAATCTTCATACATTGCTTGAATTGATAGCTTCCCCCATAATACATAATCTTCCTATAAATTTTCATAGAATTCAAAGCCTTGGCCGTTTCGGGTGGCATCTTCAATTTTCTCGCAGCAGCATTGTTCAGTTGACTTGACATTAGGGCATGACGGAGAGGAACAAGTACTTGCTTCCTCAAACGATCACGAACCCTGTAACCATAATGGGGTTCCAAAATATCTTTGTACTCTTCATAATCGTCACGTGGGAAAATTCTCTTTGCAATGACTTCACATATCAAGGTTTCTTTATCATATTTGGAACCAATTGAAGGGCAAAATTTGGCTGCAAAACTGATGTTTTCAATCTCACCTGATTCCAAAAATTTGAGATCAGATTTCAAGAACCCTGCAAACAAATCAGCTACTTGATAATGCAAGTTTCGATACCTTTGGTCATTTTGGTACCTCTCAACTGCAATTTTAGCCTTTGAAATGTCATCTGCTCTTCTCCATGCTACAACTACCTCTTCAACTTTATTTTTCTCCTCTTTTTCCTTCCCGTATCCTGACCAAGGGTACTCTTCCTTCTCTAAACGCTCGTACCCTTCAAGGAATGAAAAATAGTACCCATATGGAGTCCACCAGTACCCATATGGAGTCGACAGATAATGTCCACATATGGATTCCTCCAAAACCTTATGGAGAATTCCCAGCACATCTTTGAACAACCCTAAATCCCCAAAAACCTTGAGATTCAAAGCTAGGGTTAAAGGATGGTTTTTGTGGACCCACAACAGGGTTCTGTAAAACCCGTCATCGTCAAGCTTCCCCGCCGCTCTGAGACTCAATATAAGCTTGAGGGTTTTGAGAGGGCCAACCTTCCAAGCCGTTTCCCCTCTGTCATCTAGCTTATATTTGGAAATTCTCTCTGCCGGAACAGCCGGCTTTCCAGCGTAATTCGCATCCTCGAAGATAAACTCTAAGATTGGCTTTAAGTCTGAGAGCGAAGGGTCCTGATATTCTGAGGTTGTCATAAGGGTTCGGTTGGTTTTGGGGAGGTTAGGGCGGCGGAGCTCCGACGGCCCTAGTAGACAAAACTGAGAAGCCATATGGGATAGTTGGAGAAATGAACGCAAGATTTGATTTGATCAATCAAGGGTTCAGAAATATTTGGAACGAGTCAGAAATTTTAGGTCGGCTCTGATCTTTTATAGGAATTAATTTCTTGGAAAACAAGGAAAGAAGTAAAATTTCCTTGGGAAAGATTTTCTTTTTACGGTCTCCTAATCCCACTAAACTAATCCCATGCACAATGATATCTCACGCATTTACAGGCTATATATAAGTCAGTCAGTTGACGAGTTTCATTCACATTCATGCACTACAGCAAAATCAGTCTTTTACAGCACACATTTTACTGCGCACATTTGACGTGTGCCGGTAAAATACTGTCCGTCGACATCTTATGTGTGCCGTCGAAATGTCTTTATTCAGGTCATTCACGGTGTGCATCTTATGTGTGCCGTAACTTTAGTTATTTATTAACGGCATGCACAATATTTATGTCGAAAATGAGTTATTTTATTAGTTTTTTACGACTTACATTTTTAGTATGTCGTAAATGAGTTATAAAATATTAATTTTTTTTCTTTTCAAAATATTACTTTTCCTCATTTTTCTGCTTTAGTATAATCAAAGCAAAGCCCTCTCTCTCGAGATCTAATTGATTTCATCTCAGAGTCAGAGTCCAAAGACTCTGATTCGCCGACTCAGTGATGGTTCACTGTTCACTCCCTCACCGCCTCTCTCTTTTTCCGGCGACCTCTCTCCGTCCGCAAAAGATCGGCGTCCGATTCAAGCATCTCCTTCCTCAAATGAGTATCGTCGGATCTTGTATCTCACTCGCAGCGATTCGTGCATAGCTCGACCTCCATGGCCATCAGAGGCGTCGATTTCAAATGGTCAGTACCTTTCTTCTTGCTCTGCCTAGGTTAACTGTGCCAGGTTTCTGATTTCGAATTGTGATTTTTTTTTTGCTTTGCAAGGTACGATGGATTCTTCTTGTCGATGCTCGCGACCGGTGTGTATCCTTTATTAGGGTTTTGATTTCAATCTCTGCAATTCATTTTTCGTTTTGGATTATCTGCTTGTGCGAGACCAGTGTGTATCCTTTATATTTGATAATGTCTTAAATGTAGGAGTGTGCTTCACTATTGGATTATAATCTACCAAAGTATAGTACTTTGATCGTTACCATCTAGCATTTACATAAGAAGTGATAGAAGATAGTTTCAGTGTCAAAAATTGTAGATGGACTTTATCGTGAAATATAGAAAATTTGGGAATGGCTTTTTGAGTATTGGAAGCCATTAGGTCTTCTTCCTTGCGGTGGTGAAGTGGTGGCGTGTTTGGGGTTGGATGACCATTGAGCTATATGTTTCTTAATTCATAAGGGGGAGGAACTAGACGACTGAGAATGATAAATTTATAACATGCACTGATTTTACCAAGCAGAACTTGTACCTAGTTTATTTGTGACATTTAGGATTTTTTTTTTTTTGGTTTTGCCTTCTTCCTTCCATTCAAGATGGTAGTGATAATGTTCTTTTGTGCAGTGTCTATGCATCGGACTCTTATGATTGTATTCGATAAAGCTCCTGTTGTTGGCAAGGATGCATTTGTGGCCCAAGTGCCTCCGTCATTGGTGATGTTCAAGTGGGAAGAAGATCTTCTATTTGGTATGGATGTGTATTGAGAGGTGAGAACTTCTTAGACAGACGCAATGTCAGTTAAATGTATATGCTTTGGCACTTTTGAAGATTACATGTTCTTTTTTTTTTATGAGCTGATGTTTTGGATCAATTCCATTATTTCAACTTGTCATTTATCCGCACTGGCTCAATATCACACTAATTGCTGTACTTGTTTTATCTTAGTGAATGTATATCTTTGCACTTGCTTAATTTTCTTATATTGAAACAACAAGAATGTAATGACACTATCAATTAGCCTTTAACTGGGTTTTGTCTTCAGTCTTAGCTTCTCAGCTTCTTAGCTTTCATTTGTTCATATGGATTAGATTTCAGTCTTAGCAATTCTTGATTGTTAGTTGTGGATTCGATTTGCTTCTCAGTTTTCTAATTTGTTCTCGGTCTGAGCATTCTAGTTAGCAAGCCCGAATAAACTAATTTTCATGTCTGAGCTCGACGTCCAAATTCCTACTACCTTTGGTATATATGTTTTGTGTTACTCTTCAATCACTTGTGTGATTATGCTCTTGCAGGGATGATTGCGAATATGTGTATGGATTTATTATGCATGGGATGTTGTTTCATAGTTTTGGTCCTAGTTTAGTCTGAACAACTGGATGCCTAGATGCTTGATGGATTGTTTTTAGGTGACGTTATTCAAGTATGCTTGAAGTTGGTAGATCTCAACTTTGATCAATTGGTCATTTACTCGAGCCCTTCTTTTTATTTTTTGCTCTTCCATGTTCTTCACAATAATATGTTTGTTTGATTTTGGGTGAAATGATTGTATGGATTTGTGGGCTATTGTTGAAGTATGATGGTTTTTCTTTGTTTTTGTTTAGAGTTAAGAGTGATGAGTTATGTCTGGCTTGTTAGTTTCAAGTGATTTTTTCTAATTAGAAACTATAAATAGGAACTGTGTGGTAGAGAATGTTTTGTATTGAGGGACGTGCCCTGTGGCCTGTGGGCTATTCATTAAACTTCTGTTTGAGTGAAGGTAGATTAATGAGCTATTAGACTTAGTTGTGGGAGTTGGGCATCTGCCTTAATTGTTCCTTTTTGTATTAAAAAAGAATTTGGATATAGTCATCTTTGGTTACATTGAAATAAACCGTAGCAGCATGATAGAATCTATTAATTTTCTGTCCATTCCTCCCTGTGCTACCGAATTGCTGCAGGTTGTTGAACCAAGGTTGTTATGAGCCTCTGTTTGTGGTCGTGGTTATTATTCATTGCTATGAGTGGATTTTTATATGAAATGTAGGTTGCTCTGTTTGTTTAAATATTTCTTTTATCAAAGATTCACAGTTAAATATATAATGATCAGGTTCCCTCTATTTTTGCAAATGGTCAACGAGAGATTGGAGAGTGCTTAGCAAGGGAATTGGAGAACGTTGAAAAGAAAGGGCATGTAAGTCTGTAGTCTATTTATGGTATTTTAACTGGGAACTAGATCTTTGTGCCCCTCTCTTTCTCTCTCTAATAAACCAATGTGATGATCAATGATATGATTAAGCATAAAATGAATTTGAGCGTGAGAAGAAAAGAGTAATTCTAGACCTTGTTTAGAAATGCAATGGTGCACAATAGATGAATACAGTAGAAGTGCTTATATCATATTTATCAATCATAAATATTAGTAGAAGTGTTTGATTCGTTAGTTTGTTTGGGATTGGAATTTTAGGTGGTGTGATTGATGAAATTGATGACTAAGTCTTGGTCAGTGGATTTTTTTTTCCTTTTTTAGTTCGTGGGGAATTAAAATATGGTAGGTTATTTTGAAATGTTGTATCCACTTCTGCTGAGAGTAATGAAGTTCTATCTAAGACAACGCAGACTCATTGTGCTCTTAAGAGTGAATCTTTGAGACCTAAATCTCAGAGCATAGTTAGTAGAGAAGACCAGGGACCTGCCCATTTTGAAATGAAGGGAAGAAGATTAAGGTGTTGGTAGTTCTTATTAGTTCTATTTGATTATGAGGTCTTAGACTTTTAGCAGTATGGCAGTGGATCCTGCCACGAATTTTGGTATGGTATTTGTTTTGACTTTTATGGATTATTCATTTGGAATGATTGAAGGGCAAACTTCACTAATGCTTAAATTGCCATTGCTTGTCTTTGTAGGCTCTATGATGTAAGACTTATTTATGGGAAATGGTTGGCATGTGGCATCAAATCAAGCTATAATTAATCAGCCCCTTCAAGTACTCTATGTAATCAATTGAAGACAATTCTAATCTAGATAGTATGTTCAATATTTGAAAACCAGTTTAATTTTACTATGATTTTGTAATATGAAGTTATTTAATTGATATAATTTACTACATGAATACTTTTGTTTACTATGCATGAATGAAAGGGTTTAATTGAAAGTATTGTCTATTAGAAGATTGAATAAAGACAATTTTTACGACACGCAAAATGGTCTTTAACGGCATACAATCAAAGTTGTAAAACATCTTTCACCACGCGCGAACGAGTGTTTTACGACGTGCAAAAAATGTTTTTTACGGCGTATATTTTGTGTGCCACAAAAGAAATTAGTCTTTTACGACATGCTTCTTTGTGCAGTAAATTTGTTTTTTACGACTCATATTGTGTGTCGTAAAAGACTAGTTTTGTTGTAGTGATGTTCATGTGTTTGATCAATTTTCTCAATTCTCTTGTATAATTTTGTGGATTTCTGTCATTGAAGTTCAATAGTGAACCCCTAGCAGTTTTTATTTGTCAGTTTACTTTTTCGATCTTGTTTTAAAAATCTGAGAATTTGCCATAAATAAATTCAAATTCTTCACCAATAGATCATGATGAGTGTGGCTACCGTCTCTCCAATTTTGCACAACATAGATAACCTTGTTGGGTTTCTCAAGAGAGGACGAGGACAACAGGATTCTGATTACAGTCAACTAGAATTGATAGAGAGGAGAAAAAGGCGTAACATAATAGAGACGACTACTAATGAAGAAGCAAGATTTGCAGATGAGGAGAAATCCGGGTCTTCTGGAGTGAGATTTGGGTACTTACACAAGGGCTTAGGGCTTAATCATGATGAAATTGATCGTTTACGAAACGATAACACTAATATCTTATTGTTGCACCATAAGAAACTTCATTTAGTACTTGACCTAGACCACATCCTGCTGAATTCCACTTTCCTTGATAATATGTCACCAGACGAACAATATTTGAAGACTCAAACTCAATCTGATCATTCTCTGCAACATGTTCACATTGTGAACACTCCCGGTACGCAATTGATGACCAAGTTCAGGCCTTATATTATGACATTTTTAATGCAAGCTAGTCAAATGTTTGAGCTGTCCATTTACACCACGGGTAGTCGAGACTATGCGCTCGAAATGGCTAAGTTGCTTGATCCCAGAAATCAAATCTTTGGTGGTAGAGTGATCTCACGTAGCGAGAGCACAGAAGAAGATCGAAAGGGTCTAGATGCCCTGCTTGCCCGAGATTCTGCTGTTTTGATCCTTGATGATACAAAAGATGTATGGACAGTTGACAACCAGGATAATGTAATAATAATGCCAAGATACCATTTCTTTAGATCTAGTTGTCAACAATTTGGCCTCAGTAGTAAGCCTTATTCCGAGTTAAAGACTGATGAATGTGATCGGTATGGAGGAGCTGATCTTGCAAATGTGCTTCAACTTCTTAGGCACGTTCACTGCATCTTCTTTAATGAAGTCGAGATACAGGGTTGGGATCTTATCGACAGAGACGTGAGGCTTGTGTTGAAAATCCTTCAGAAGGAAGTCTTGAAGGGCTGTAAAATTGTTTTCAGCCATGTTTTCCCTTCAAATGTACAGGCTGATACTCATCCTTTGTGGAAGATGGCGGAGCAGTTAGGAGCTATTTGTTCAACACAAGTGGATCCAACAGTCACGTACATACGTGGTTGCAGCCGATGCTCGAACACAAAAATCTCGTTGGGCAGTAGAAGAAGGCAAGTTTTTGGTGAATCCGCAGTGGATTCATACTGCAAATTTCATGTGGCAAAAGCAACCTGAAGACAGTTTCCCCTGTCATTACCAACATTAAACAATTCTTAACTTACCACACCTCAATTTGACTATAATCATAATTGTGGCCACACCCCCTGAAGTAGAAATCAGTTCCCACAACTGAGCACAAAAGAGAGAGAGAGAATTTAGAAAGGAAGAAAAAGAGAATTTAGATCAACAGCACGTTTGGATCAAAGCTTTATATGACATGGGGAAAATTGTAAAAATTGGTGAAGTTTAATGAGACCAGTGTACCTTGAGTTGTAAGTTCAAGTTATGAATGAAGTAGATACCATATGTACATGAATCACTTTTTTGAATTATAAATAGGCTGAACATCCTCAAAAAATATACATAAAAAGAATATTGGATATGCGAGTATCAATATCGGAAAGTATCAATCGTCTTATGGGCAAGACTCAGAAGTAAGGAAAAACAGAGCAGTTCATAGTAGAATTTTGGTAGAATTTCATGATTGCAAGTGTGAACTCCAAAAAATAAGGTGGGCAGATAATGAGTCAATCCAAAATTTGGCCAACAATGTTGAGCCAGCACCAGATTATTAACTCTTACTACATGTATGAAATAATATAACTGCTACTGAAATTGGCAGATATTATTATTGTACTTGCCAATCTGCCATTTAATTTTGCAAAACTTTGGAGACATACAGAGACCGATCTGTTCTTAGCCTCTCAAGAAGCCTCTGCCTAGCAAGCACAAGAGCACCACGAAGTCTTATTCCTATTTGATCCATTTCTTCTCGACCTAATTGCTGCAAGTCTTTTCGAATTCTGAGAATCAATCACTGAGCAGTGTTTGAAAACGCAAAACCCAAAGCAATTAGTACAAAAAAAAAATTGGATTCTGGGTATTGATCCACCAAGTTTGTGTGTGTTTCAATCAAAAAAAAAAAAAAAACAAAAAATTATCTGTTTGTTGAAGGATATCGACATAATGTGTGCCTCTACAAACTAGGGTTTAGACTTGTAATAGGAAAGTACCCTAGGTATACTAATTGTATTCCGATTCTGTTACCTTTTGTGTACTCTGTAAACTCCCTATATAAAGGGCTCCTATTATCAATAATAAACACAATTCTATTCTCCTACAACACGTTATCAGCACGAGTTCTAACCCTAGCTTCAGAAAAAAAAACTCTAGAACTTCTTCTCTGCCGCCAACCCAAAACAAAAAAAAAAAAAAAAAAAAAAAAAAAAAACTGCAAACCCATCTCATCCCTACCGGTAGACCTGCAAACCCAAAAAAAAAAAAAAAAAAAAACTTCTTCTCTACCGGCCGACCTCAGCCTCACCCCATCTCATCTCACCGGCCGAACCTGCAAACCCAGCCCGGCCGGCGACGCTCCCCCGCGCACCAGCACACCTGCTCGCTCCCTGCAGCCACCCGCTGCTGCTTTCGCGTCCCTGCAACCCGCCTGCCTATTAGCCCAGCCCGGACGCCACCGCCGCCGCAGCGCCCCAGCCACCTGCAGTTTTTCTGCCCACCGCCACCTGCAGACCAGAAGAAAGAAGAACAAGAAGAACAGAGGAAAGAAGAAGAAGAAGACCGAAGAAGAAGACCGAAAAAAAAAAGAAGAAAAAAAAAAGGAGAGGGACCCGGCCCCGAAAAAAAAAAAAAAAAAAAAAAAAAAAAAAAGAGAAGAGAAGGGCTGGGCCGGAAAGAAAAAAAGAAGAAGAAAAAAAGAGAAGAGAAGGGCTGGGCCCGGAAAGAAAAAAAAAAGGGAAGAAGAAGAAAAAAAAAAGGGGGAAGGGAGAAGGGCAGCCACCAACTGCCAATTTCCGACCAAATTACAGCAATTCTAATTTAGCTACACGCCTGCATCAACACGCGCGTGTATAAAGAATTGTGAAGCAAAACTTCAAATTATCAAGTAAGTTTTTACGATTAAAGTTCCTGCATTCTTGTATTTAAATTCCTTTTATTTTCTGTATAATATTGGAATATATGTTGCCAAATGATTTTGAGTACTTAACGAAGCGGAATTGTGGGGATTCACGCTTAACGAACTAAGAGTGTTCGTATGAACTAAGAGTGTTCATAATTAAACGAACTAAGAGTGTTCGTGTGAACTAAGAGCGTTCACAATGCTTGGACTAAGAGCGTCCGTAAGCATCAAATTGTGACCATATTAAACATCATTGTTGGTCTAATCCAAAAGAGATTCTTGGAAAATGATTTATTGGTAGCATAGCTCGGAAATCTTATTATTTTAGTTTTCGTGGAAGTTTAGCTCCGAAACTAATATATTTTCTCTTCTTATTTTCAGGATGTCGAATGAACCTAGACTCGACTTTCCCATGCTTGACTCAACAGGCTCGGATTACCACAGTTGGGTAACCGATGTTGAGAATCATCTCACTTCCAAGGGAATATTACCCATAATCCAGGCACCTAACCCGGATCTTTGTTCAACCGAACATCTACAAAGCATGCTCAAGCAGTTATCTTGATGCGACGCCATATGGACAAGGCACTCAGATTGGAGTATATGTCGATCAAGGATGCAAGAGAGCTATGGGTAGCGCTAGAAGAGCGCTTTGGCAATGTCCAAGATTCCCTCCTCCCTGACTTGAAGGTTCAATGGAACAATCTGCGCTTTGCTGACTTCAAGTCTGTTGCTGAATATAATTCAGAAGCTCTTCGCATACAGTCCATGTTGAGGTTTTGTGGACAACCTGTCACAGAGCAAGAGCTAATTGAGAAAACTCTCTCCACCTTCCCCGTTTCAGCCATTGTGGTATCAAAGCAATACCGTACTGAAGTCAATGCTGGACGGATCACGAGGTTCCATCAGCTATTAATATTATATCTGTAGCTGAGAAACATGATAACATACTCGTGAGGAATTATAATTCAAGGCCCATTGGAACTAAGAGCGTTCATGAGGCGAATTATAATGCACCCAAAGGAGGGCGCAAGGAGCGGTACCCTAAGAATGGGGGACAAGAGGGACGTATGGGCCCATATAACCGCCCTAACCAGGAAGGAAACCGCAAGTTTGGTGCGGATACACGTGGTGGTAATGCCACACGTGGGAGAGGGGGTCGTGGTATCCCTAGCCGTAATGGTGGCTCAATGGGTCGTGGTGGTGGCACCAACCCTCCTAGGGAACGCCCGCAACGTGCACACGTGCACCTCAATTAAAGGGAGGCAACCGCAATGATGAGTGTCATCGATGTGGATCAATTGAGCATTGGTTCAAGCAATGCAAGGCAAGTGAGGAACTAGCTGCAAGCTACAGGGCATATAGGGACCTGAGAGAGCAAGAAGTGTACCTTGCAGAAGAAGAAGAAGATGGTGGAGATGTCAATCTCACCATAGAGGACTTCAAAGCTGAAGATGAAGTGCACATGGATGCAACAGACTTTGATTAGATTAGTCCTTTTTATTTTTCCAAGAACTTTTGTAATGGCAATTTGCCTTAGTCAATAAATGACAATTGTATTAACTCTTTCTTATGTGGCAGACCCAATAAAATGTGATGTCTAGGAAAGTCATTGAGATTCTTGGTACTTAAGAGAGCCTCGCTCCACCAACATCTCTCTCTACTTTCCTGGTCATATTTGATTGGAGTTACCAAACGGATAGAGTGACTACAATGTGTCTTACTTTGATTTTATTTTGGATTAGACTTTGGAAACTTTGATGTAATCATTGGCTATTAATAAAGTGTCAATTCTTTTACTTAATGTCTTGGACATACCTTAATTCGAACTTTATAGAGCCAATGGTTTTCATGTGGAAACACATTATGAGAATGGACAGAGTTCCTTTGCATCACCTCTAATGACTACGGACATAAACGAGTATTAGAGAAACTTATGTGTCGCTCTAGTGGGTTGTATGCAACCACTATTTGAGTTATTGAATCCAACTATGTCATGAGAGACGACTTATGGGATTTTGACACATATAGGCTTTGACATGATGATCCGTGTATTAAAGACTTTACACGGACATCCATTTTCAGAACGAAGAAAGTAAGAACCAAGAATTGGTTCGAGGAGCTGCACATGCGCCTCATGGCGCCATGATTGTGCAAAGACAGGCCATACATGGCCAGTGCCGCCTACCCCCTGCGGCAAATACATGGCATTGACGCCATAAACTCCTCTCTCTACTTCTCAAGTCTATTGTGACACTATGGCTTCACCAAAACCTTTATTGGTTGATTATAAAGCCCATGTTTCGTTCTGTAAAGCCTGTTATTTAGGATTGAGACCATCCTATGCAAAGGAGATTGAGGAAATAATTCCATTCTCACAAAGAATCTAAGGGAATTCTATGGATTTGATCAACCAACTTGCGGACCATATAGATGTTTTATGGTGTTGGTTGATACGCAAACACGCTGGTCACGTGTTGTGCCATTATCCACTCGTAATGCTGCTTATACTACACTCCTAGCACATAACATATGGCTACGGGCTCACTACCCAGATCATCCCATTCAGTCAATTTGACTTGATAATGCTAGAGAGTTTACATCGACAGTTTTCGATGACTATTGCATATCATTGGGTATTGATATCAAGTATCATATTCCCATGTACACACCCAATTGGTCTCGCGGAAAAGCCACCATTAAACGACTACATGGTAGCCCGGACATTGGTAATGCGCACCAATATTTCCGCTTGGGTTATGCAATAACGCATGCAGCTATGCTAATTCGTCTACGACTCATAGCGCCACTCAACTTTTATTTGCGTTACAGCTAGTGACTGGGTTCGAGTTTAATATCTCGTATTTATGCATATTTGAGTGTGCGGTTCATGTGCCAATTGCGTCGCCACAGCGCATCAACATGAGTCATTGCAACGAATGCATATATATATTTGTTGGACATGAGTCTCCAACTATAAGTCCGCTATGTAGAACCCTTGACAGGCGATCTCTATTTCGCTGGATTTGCGAATTGTCACTTTGATGAGACAGTCTTCCCGTCGTTAGGGGGAGATTAGAACGTCAATGTTCAACAGGAACGACAGGAATTGTCGTGGTCTGTCCCCACTATGTCTCATCTTGATCCCCTAAAAGTGACGAGATCACATATACCTGCTGCAAACATGCCTGCAAGGATTGATGTCCCCACAAGAGGACATGGTGCCACCCAGAGAAGATGGGTACTGCACCACTACCATGGATGGTAGTATGGTGACGCCACAAAGGTGGCATAATGGCGTCATAGGCCATGGGTTCCGCTAGAGAGAGTAGGAGACCCATAGGTTCGATGGATTCTCGCCCTAAGAAGAGAGCGAGTTTGGCACAACTTGATCCATTGATCATTGATACTCATAATCCGTCTCATGAGAATATTTTGGATTGTGGTTATGTCCAAGAGACATCGTTGGGGGACGCCTCAATGTTAGAACCAATTCCTAAGAATATAGAGATCTCTACGAACTACACTAGTGTACATGAGGACGTGGAATTATTGAGACCAATGACATCGAACCTTACTCCGTTGAAGAATGCCAACGTAGAGAAATTGGCCTAAATGGAAAGATGCGATCCAGGTTGAATTGGATTCACTAACGAAGAGGAAGGATTTCGGGCCTGAGATGCCAACACCTCCTAACATAAAACCTATTGACATTAACAGGTCTTCGTTAGATAGCGTGATGAGAAAAAGAGATGGCAATCTCACCTTATGGCGCAAGGTTTCTCACAACGCCCTGGAATCGACTACGAGAAGACATATTCTCTCGTAATGGATGTCATTGCACTCCACTACCTTGTCAGTTTGGTAGTTTCCAAATAACTGAACATGCAGCTTACGAATGTGGTCACTACGTATCTCTATGGGGATCTAGATACGGAATATAATGAAGGTTCTTGTAGACTTTATTTACCCAAGTCAAGTGGCTCTAGACCACGGAGCGCATTTGCAACGAGGTTGAAATGCTCACTAAAATGACTACTTGATTGGGAAGGGATATGATGAACTATGCCCACGCGTTTCCATGACAAGTTCCGGATTTGCAATTGTCGCGGTTTATGTTGATAAACATAATTGGAACCCTTGAGAGTTAAGGGAAACCGCTGAACACCTGAAATCCGAGTTTGAGAGGAAGGACCTTGGGAGAACACGGTTTTGTCTAGATTCAGAACTTGTATACCGTGTCAATAGACATTTTTGATAAAGTCAAAGATGCACCATGGTCGTCCGTAGTCTTGGCCCTAAAAGGGATCCGTTTCGTCCCAGGGATGATGACGAAGACGTGTTAATAGCAGAAGTGCTTATTTACGTACAATAGGCGCATTATTGTACTTAGCACAATACAAGACCGGACACCTCAATTATTATGAACTTGTTGGCTAGATATAGCCCCGCGCCAACGCAACACCATTAGATTGGTATAAAGACAATCTTCCGATATTTGAGAGGTACGATTGATATGGGCTTGTTCTATCCCTACAGAGAAAAAGAGACGACGGAAGTGTGGGATCGGACCCCACAAGGCAAAATGCCATCTTCCGTGCTCCTCCTCCCCTCCATCGAAATGACAACAAGCATTTCTAAATATTGAAATGAACCAAATCCGATCAGAGGATAATGTAGCGGACTTATTTATTAAGTCGTTACCAAAATCCACTTTCGAGAAACATGTGAAGAACATCGGATTGAGAAAGTTATCCGAACTCCCATGATTGTAGCAATCAGGGGGAGATATTGACATCAGGGGGAGGCATGATGTCTACATGTTCGATCTCGAAGAGTGAAGGACGTGTTGTGCTCTTTTTGTCCTTCGACCAGGGTTATTTTTGTCCCACAGGGTTTTTGTTACCTGGCAAGGTTTTTAACGAGGCAACAATCAAAGCGTCATCACCAAGTTTGAGCGGCACAAGGGGGAGTGTTGAAGGATATCGACATAATGTGTGCCTCTACAAACTAGGGTTTAGACTTGTAATAGGAAAGTACCCTAGGTATACTAATTGTATTCCGATTCTGTTACCTTTTGTGTACTCTGTAAACTCCCTATATAAAGGGCTCCTATTATCAATAATAAACACAATTCTATTCTCCTACAACACTGTTTGTCTTCTTATCAGAATAGACCATGTCTATCAACTTGAAAATGAAAACCCAAGAGATTCATCCTTTAGTAATCAACTTTCGTTGCATTGATGTTTACATTAATCAATCCTTCACTGGGCTAGAAATCGCCTTTGGCCTAGCAATGGAACCCCAAAAGATTCCATAACACAATGTCGTCTAGAAGACTAGAACACATACCCTCTCTTTTTGTAATGATCACAAGCCTTTTTATAGTGTCATCAAACCAATATATAGTTTTCGAATACCGTCATCAAAATCATTCTGCCGTTCTATAGTAATCAAAGCAATAGAAATCAGCAAACAATCGAACAACACACATATCTCAGTTAAGAAAAGGACGTATTTGACATTTAAAAAATGCATAGTAGTACAATCCAATATGAGCATGAACCCAAAGACACCTAGTAGGCACTTCCAAACAAAAGAGATTGTACAACTTGTAGTTCAAAGGAACCAGTTACAAGAGCTTGGGAAGGTGTGTATTTATATCTAGCTGACCACCGCATATATACTTAACAACTAATTAAAATTACAAACATGAATTAACAGTATAACCCATGTACACAAAACAACACATAATTAACATTGATGCAATGAACTGGGAAGTATCTCACCTCCATAATTTAGCAGTCAAGTTTCAAAACTTTCCTACAACAAGACACAACCCAAGTATGAAAATATGTCCACAGAAACTACACACTCCTTTTAGACGTGTCACTATCTACAACTGTGCTCTCCGGCAATACGGGCAGTCTCCGCGTATTCGAACCCAGGGTCCCAAACAGGTAGCTTGGAATCTAATCAATCTATGTGCACAGGGCAAGCATATAAGCTCTTCCTCATCCATGAAACTCTCCAGGCACATACTACAATCTCGTGATGCTTTTGATACCAACCCTTCAACACGCAATTCTGTGTTGCCGAAAAGCTCAAACACTCGAGGCATCAAGAACCTCTTGAGTAAGACCTGGAGGCTTCTTGTTTGCTTCTTGCAAGAGATGCATCCTTTCAATTAGGGAACAAAAGTCGCTGGACGGGGAACCACTTACTGATCGACCTGGCCAGGTGTCAGTACTCCAATCTCTTTCATCAACAGGAGCCAAATCATCACCAATATTCCTTGCTTTCTTAGGAACTGTTTTCCGGTAGTTTTGGTCTCCTAATCCCACTAAACAACGAATTTTCTAGTAGTTTTGGTCTCCAATCCCACTAAATTTTCTAGTAGTTTTGGTCTCCAATCCCACTAAACAATGGATTTCCTAATCCTACAATGAGATACACACACACAGATTCTATCTAAAGTGAGGGCTCGCTCTGAAATTATGGTCACTTTTCAATCGCATATCTACATCTTGACCGTTTGGTTTGTAGGTACTAATGTATAGGTCATCTCTGCAAAATTTCAGTCAAATTGATGGTCGTTAAGACATTGATAACTGCCTTAAAGCTAGTACGATTCAAGTTTGATAGATTCAGTTCATCCATTGGTTTAAATGAGTTAGATATCTTAAAGATCATCAATTTGGCTGAAATTTTGCATAGATAATCTATACATTAGTACCTAACTGAACGGTCGAGATGTGGATATGAGACCAAAAAGTGACCCTAAACTCCAATCTCACACGTTAATTTCAGAGTGAGGTCTCACTCTGGATAGGATATTTATACAGATCCTATTCAGAATTAAAGTGCGAGGTTGGAGTTTAGGGTCACTTTTCGGTCTCATATTCTCATCTTGACCGTTCAGTTTTTAGGTACTAATGTATAGATCATCTCTGCAAAATTTCAGCCAAATTAATGATTTTTAATGTATCTAACTCACTTAATATATATATATATATATATATATATATATATATATATATATCGGCATTTACAAGGCTATATATAAGTCAGTCAGTGGACAAGTTTCACAATCATGTTCTTGTGTTTGATCAGTTTTCTCTATTCTCTTGCCTAATTTTTTGGATTTCTTTCATTCCAGTTCAGTAGTGAAACCAATTCATCAGACACCACCAATTTCAAAATGGCCAAGTACCCTTCAGCTAGTATTCTGCTTCTTGTGGCTCTAGTTTGTGTTTCAGGAGTTGCACAAACCATCGGTCTTGATATTCACAATAATATTTGCAAATCTCTGGTGAAGACACGAGGTTATATTTGCCAAGAACATCAAGTAACAACTGAAGACGGTTACATTCTCAGGTTGCTAAGAATTCCATATGGACGGTTTGGTAGCAAATCGACCACGGATCAGAAGCCGCCTGTTTTATTACAACATGGGCTTCTAACGGATGCAGCATCATGGCTACTTAATCCACCGAATCAGGCTTTGGCGTTCATCTTAGCTGACAAAGGATTTGATGTATGGCTTGCTAATGCTCGAGGAACGGACTCCAGTCGTGGACACAAATCACTTAGTACTAATGATCCTGCTTATTGGGACTGGACATGGGAACAGTTGGCTGCTTATGATCTTCCTGCTTTGTTCAATTATGTGAACAACCAAACCGGAGAGAAGTCACACTATGTTGGCCATTCCTTAGGCACGTTGACAGTACTAGCTGCCTTGTCCCAACGAAAGCTGAGAAACTCAATAAGATCAGCTGCTTTGCTTAGCCCGATTGCTCATCTGGGTCAGATATCCACATCGCTTGTAAGAGTTGCTACTCTAACATTTTTGCCTGAGCAATTCTACATCTTTGGTCTCCGGGAATTTCCTCCGCTAAGGCGATTAGAACAAACTTTGCAAACCATTGTTTGTATACATCCGGGTGTGGACTGCTCCTACATTTTGACTGCTATAACAGGTCCAAATTGTTGTGTAAGTCCTTCAAGTTTAGATCTTTACTATGAACATACACCACAATCCACTGCCACAAAGAATATTGTACATTTGTCTCAAATGATCAGAAGTGGAACTGTAAGAATGTTCGATTACACTCTTCCACACACAAATATGCAGCACTACAATCGGTTTACTCCTCCGGTGTACAACATGGCAAACATTCCGAAAGACATTCCTCTTTTCCTCAGCTATGGAGGGAGAGATGCACTTTCAGACGTCAACGATGTGAAAGCTTTGCTTTATGACCTCAAAGATCATGACAAAGACAAGCTTGTGGAACAATACGTAGAGGAGTATGCTCATTTGGATTTCATTATGGGTTGGAATGCCAATAGAAAAGTATATGATCCTCTGATCACTTTCTTTGGGCAAAAATGAGAGTCTTGGCTTCCTAATTTGTAGTCTCTAGATCTTTCTTTTGTCTTGCATTTATCAATTTCTAAATGTTGTTTTCCCGTTAGTAGTTGTAGTAGCTAGATATGCGTCTTCTCATAATAGTTTTATCATTGTGTAACTTTGATTTGTTGGGAATTAAGTACTGTACCAAAAAAAAGAGTGCAATTTTGTCAGTTTACTGTTCTGAAATTTTGCCATAGGATTCAAATTTTCATCAGGATTCTGATTACAGTGACTTAGGTTTGAAGGAGAAGATAAAAAGCCGTTAGATCATACAGACTACTAATAAAGAAGAGGCAACATTTGCAGATGAGGAGAAATCTAGGTCTTACTGGAGTGAGATTCGAGTTTTAACTGGCGTCTCTGTTACTAAGTTTTACTAACAGTATGTTTTAAAAGAAGTGACTAACGATCTAGATTCAGTGCGGTATTTCTCATCCCAATGCCGAAGCTGTCCAGAGTTCAACCCCTCCCCATGATCATAGAGAACAAAAGGTTGTCATATGATAAAAGAAGACGACCAACAATATATATATTACACCAGCAACCATCGAATACAACACAAATCTCAGTTGAAAAAAGGGCGTATACTTGCACATTCGACATTTAAAACATACGATGTAATACAATCCGACATGAGCATGAACCCCAAGACACTTAGCAGGTACTCTCAAATTACAGTGAGTTTTACAACTTCTATTTGGAAGGAAGCAATTACAAGAGGTTGGGAAGGTGTATATTTGAATCTAGCTGACCTCCGCACACTTGACAACTACTTGATATTTACAAACATGAATTAACAGACCCGCGTACACAAACCAATACATAATTAACATTGATGCATTGCATCTAGCTGAGAAGTATCTCACCTCCATGATTTAGCAGTCAAGTTCCAAAACTTTCCTACAACAAGACAACCCAAATATGAAAACATGTCAACAGAAACTACATAGTCCTTTTGGACATGTCACTATCTACAATTATAGCTCTCCGACAATATGGGCAGTCTCCTCGTATCCGAACCCAGGGTCCCAAGCAGGTAGTGTGGAATCTATGTGCGCAGGGCAAGCATATAAGCTCTTCCCCATCCATGAAACTCTCCAGGCATATACTACAATCTCGTGATGCTTTTGATACCAACCCGTCAACACCCAGTTCTGTGTTGCTGAAAAGCTCAACACTCAAGCAATCAAGGACCTCTTGAGTAAGACCTGGAGGCTTCTTGTTTGCTTCTTGCAAGAGATGCATCCTTTCAATTTGGGAACTCAAGTCACTGGATTGGGAAACACTGGCTGACCGACCTGGCCAGGTTTCAGTACTCCAATCCCTTTCATCAACAGGAGCCAAATCATCACCAAGTAGACCACTCCTGTATATCTGCAATGCCCTGCGTCGCCTGAGTAAAACCAAAGAGAAGAGGCAACTTCATCAGACTACATGCATAGGGAAGTCACGTTTTTTTATTTGGCCTAAGGCTTGTCCCTAGCATCAATCACTCGCAAGCATGCCAGCAAGAGTGATCAACCAGAACCTTGGCTCTGGGTTCATTGGCGTGACTGATACCCTTTAATTGGCAAGAATCTCACTCCAAATCAAACTAAAAGTTAATTGACAGTTAAAGGAAAGACTTTAAATTTATATGCTCAGAGGCGAAACTTAAAGTGTTAGACAACTAATTCAGATTTTTTTTTTTTTCTTGTGTTGTTATATTATCAACAAAACTCTCAAAGACAGTCCTAGTAGAAGTTCGGTAGAATCTAATAACTGTGAAATCTCAGCTCTTTCAAATAAGACGGCAGAATTCAGTCCCTCCCACAAGTAGGCTCTAAAACATCTGATCCATTTATTCGAGATGCAAAATTTAGAACACTACTATACATGGTTTCTAACCTCGACAGCATATCAAAGCAAGAGATGATCCTAGAATAAGTTCGGTACAATTTACACGATTGCAATCGTGCCACAATGTGTAGCCAGCAATAGAATATTAGCTCTTCCTACACATCTAATACATTAGAATCGCAATTAAGCTAACTGCTAAACCAAACACGTTCATTGTAATTGCCAATCTGCTGTTGAAACTTGCTCTAAAGTACAAAACTTTAAAGAGACTAACCCGGTTTCCGAAGGAGGCATTCCTCTCAACCTCTCAAGTAGCCTCTCCCTAGCCAGCACAACAGCACCAGGCAGCCTCTCATTCCCACTCACTCTGGGGCCAACCCGATTACCCGTACCCGGTTGCTCCGGCCCAATTCCAGCTCCACGCTCCTGAAACCAACAACCCAAAATTCAACACAACGAAAAAAAAAAACCCAAAACAAGACGACCCAAACCGAAACCACAAAGAAACCGAAGTACCGTGAGGGAGACGCGGTGGCGGAGATGGCGCGAGGTGGTGCGGCGGAGGAGATCACAGCCGTCGGATTCATGGTGGTTGTGGTGACGGCGAGGATTGTAAATCCGGTCGGGCGGACAGAGGGAGTCGAAGCCGAGATCGTGGTGGGTGGCTCGGCTGTTGTTGTAGCGAGACCTGCGGTTGTAAAAAAGCTCCGATGCGCTCGTCATGCAACACTCACAACAAAAACCTTTACGCGTCTAAACGATTCTGATTCGGAAGAATTTATAGTCCCCTCTGTTTGGATTTGACGCAGAAAAAGCGAGGAAATGAAACAGAAGAAGAAGAAGAACGTACGGCGTACTTGAATCTGTCGATCTCAGTAGTTGGTCAGAGGATTCAACGCTATCTTGTTGTGCGGTCAATTTATTCATAACGGAAATTACTTTCTGGTATGGGATGGATGAGGACGCGTGGCGGTGAGAGAAAGGAGTGTGTGGGTATGGGCCGTTGGATTGAGATGGAGGTTGGTGAGGGTGAGATTCACGTTGGGCAGTAATTTTCGGTGGGAGATATTTTGTCTGAAAAGTAGGAAGGGAGAAACTAGTAATTTCCCCCTAGGACCAGGCGGCTCGGACCCAAGAGTGTCATGCAGCTCATGCTCAATACAAAACTTTATTGAAAAAATCACGAGCTCAGTGTGTTTTTGAAACTTGGGATAAAAATCCAAGGGTCTAAGGGCTCGTTTAGTTCACATGGAGTCTTAGGAAAGCAAACTACAAATGTAAATTAAAATAAAATATTTTTTCGAAGAAAGAAAAAATTGTAGGAGAAAGTGATTCCTTTCATGCTTGGAACTTGGAAGGGATTCATTTTTCTCAATTCTTTTCTTACATTTATTATTACAGTAATTATAAACTTTTTAACAATTTTCTGATAATTTTTCTTATGTTACCAAACACTAGAAACGAAAATTCATAGGAAATTTAATTTCTCATTATATGGGAAAGACAAAAAAAATTAATTTCATTTCTGTTAATCAAACGACGTCTAAGAGTGGTTAATTTTGTTTTCTTGCGACATGGATTGAAAAATGAGTCATTGCATGTCAAATTTATGTAACATGAAATAAAATGATGTAACCTGTTTCTATATAACCAACATACATAATTGAGATCTGCACCTGGTTATTAGTTTCATACTCAACTGATCACACATCAAGATTAGAGATTGAATGTTTTACATAGATCCAGTAGTGAAGTAATGGTAGCTAAATATCTAGATCGACATTCCTTCTTCACAATGAAAAAACTAACTCTTCATCGATGGCCTGAAAAGGTATTTTAGATTCTAGGAAGGTTCTTTTTAATGGAATGAGATGGATTGTAGGCAAAAATAGTCAAATAAACTTTTGGCTTTATAATTAGGTATATCCTTTTCCTTAATCAATATGATAGACAGTCATTTTACACACCTTATTATTACTACTAATTTAGTGAAGTGTTAAAGGAAAAACACATTATGTGCCTTCGTCAAAGTGATTGACGGAGAGGGAATCAAGTAATTAGCAATCACCATCAATCAGCATGGATCAAGGACCAATCAGTAGTTAATGTCATCATTGTAATTGATATTTCCATTATAATTATCTCCCTATATAAAGGGAAGAAAAAAAAATCCTGTGAAGCAGCCCCTGCCTCTATCCTGTGAAAAAAAAAAAAAAAAATTTCTTTTCCTCTGCCGTCAACACCATCGGCCCCCATCCCCGTGAGGCCCTGCCCAGCGCCTCCGACCCCCAACCCGGCCAGCAGCAGCCTCCAGCCGACGCAGATCCTCCTTCCGGCCTTCTTCTGGCCACCTCCCCAAACACTGACCAGCCTTACCTCAGCGATCCCAGCAGCCCCACGCACCGAGCAACAATCCAAGTAGCCCCAAGCACTGTTCCTTCCAATCACCGATCACCTGTAGCTGCACAGAGGCCACCAAACAGCCTCCGCGCCCGCCTTGAATAGTCAACCGGCCTTGCAGCTGCCTAGCCTAGCTGCTTCCTCTCCTCCCAGCGCGCCCATGTAGCAGATCCAGTCGCCCCTCTACAGCAGCCCAGCGCCGCTCCTCTGCCCTGCAGCACCACGGATTCCCGCGCCTCCTCGCCCAGATCTCCGCACCTCATCGCACACAACCCAGCCCTCCTAGCAAGCTGCCAGCCTCAGCGCGGCTCCTAGCAAGCTGCCAGCCTCAGCCCACCCACTGCCCAACTCACCAGCGCAGTCCCCTGCGCAATATACCCAGAAAGAAGATGCGAAGAAGAAGAGAGAAAAGAAGATAAAAAGAGAGAAAAAGAAAAGAAAAAAAAAACAAAAACAAAAAGAGGTGATCCTGCCAAAAGTAATAGCCGGTCCAAAGAAAAAAAAAATAGAGGCCCTGCGACCCAGACACAAAAAAAAAAATGAAAAAAAGAACAAGGCCCGTGGCCTACTACTGAAAAGAAGAGGAAGCGTCCCAGTTTTCTCAAGCCCAAAAACATCGCTACGAACGCCTGCATCAACACGCGCATGCGCTAGGATTGTTTTATTTTCTCGTAACCAAGAATGAATGGACGAGAACTTGAGTGCTTAGTTGATAGTGGGACTACCCACACAATATTAAGAAATAGGAAATTATTCATTGAATTAATAGCCTATAATTCCTCTGTGACTACGATGATTGGATCATCACAAGTAATAAAAAGGCGAGGAACTGCCAAATTTTTGCTGCCTAATGGCACCACATTTCAAATCATAGACGCTCTATATGCACCAAGAGCTAATCGAACCTTGTTAAGTTTCAAAGCTATTTGTGCCAACGGTTATCCAGTAGAAACACACTGTGAGAATGGAACTGAATACCTTGATATTAACTCTAATGAATATGGAAGGAAACACATTTTAGAAGAACTTATGAGTCAATCTAGTGGACTGTACCTCACTACGATTCGGATCATTGAATCCTATACTGTCACCAACAATGAAATGTGGGACACTGACTCATACATGCTTTGGCATGACCACCTAAGGCATCCCGGTCATGACATGATGATCCGTATTTTAAAGAACTCATATGGACATCCCTTCTTTCGAGTGAACAATAAAATGTGAGAAAAGTCCGCCACACTGCAAGGTGTCGGTCCTAGTACTGCTCAAATGCAGCCATTGCCTTCTGAAGTACCAAAAGCAGTACCTCCCTCCCATTATGCCTCATTGACTATTTCAAAGGCACATCACTCGTTTCGCAAAGTGTACTCTTTAGCAAAAACAGGATTGAGACCTTCCTATGCTAAAGATACAAAACAAAACATTCCATTCTTACAAAGGATACAAAGAGATATATGTGGACCTATCCATCCAGAATGCGGACCATTCAAGTACTTTATGGTTCTGGTGGATACTTCGACAATCTGGTCACATGTCGTTTTATTGTCCACAAGAAATGCTGCATTTGCAAAACTCCTAGCACAGATTATATGTTTAAGGGCTCACCACCCTGATCACCCCATCAATTTTATCAGGCTTAATAACGCTGGAGAGTTTACATCAAAAGCATTTGATGATTATTGAATGTCTATCGGGATCGATGTAGAGCATCCTGTACCCCATGTGCATACACAAAATGGTCTCGCAGAAGCCACCATAAAAAAGCTACAGATGGTGGCTAGGGCATTGGTTATGCGCACCAACTTGCCTATATCTGCCTGAGGTTATGCAATATTGCACGCAGCTTTACTTATTCGTTTCAGACCCACTGCTAGCCAACCATTTTTTGCGTACCAGTTGGTAACTGGATATGAGCCTGACATTTCACACTTACGCATATTTGGTTGTGCAGTATCTGTGCCTATTGCGCCCCCACAGCGCACCAAAATGGGTCATCAGAGACGATTAAGTATTTCTGTTGGATACGAACCCCCAACAATTATCCGCTATTTGGAACCCTTGACAGGCGATCTCTTTACCGCTAGATTTGCGGATTGTCACTTTGATGAGACAGTCTTCCCGTCATTAAGGGGAGATAGGAAAAAGGATTTTCCAAGGGAACGACAGGAATTGTCATGGTTTGTCCCCACTCTATCTCATTTTGATCCCCACACTTCACAATGTGAAAGTGAAGTGAAAAGGATAATCGATCTTCAGAACGTAGCAGATTTGATGCCTGATGCGTTTACTGATATCGCAAAAGTGACGAGATCACATATACCAGCTGCAAATGTGCCTGCAAGGTTAGAAGTCCCCAACAAGGGGCACGGTACCGCAGATGGAGGCACTATAACCACACTTAGTGAAGGTGTGGTTGAGGCCGTGGCTCCTCAAAGGAAGATGGGGAGGCCACTTGGTTCGATTAACACTCACCCAAGGAAGAAGAGGGTGAGTAAGGCACAAACCGATCCATTAATCATCAATGTAGAGAATCCCTCTCATGAGATTGTCTCTAATTGCAGTTATGTCCATGAATCAATACTGGAGGATGCTCCGATGTTTGAAATGATTCCAGAGAACAAAGAAATCTCAATGGATTATGAGAGTGCGTATGAGTTGATAGAAAGATCTTCCATACACATTGATGATGAATTTGCATACATTGTTGCTCAAGAAATCATATAGCACGATGATATTGAACCAGGCTCTATTGCAGAATGTCAACAAAGAGCAGATCAGCCTAAACAGAAAGAAGCAATCCAGGCATAATTAGATTCTCTGACAAAGAGACAGGTATTTGGTCAGGTAGTGCTAACCCCACTAAGTGTAAAGCCTGTAGGACATAAATGAGTCTTTGTCAAAAAGCGTCATGAGAAGAATGAAGTCCTGAGGTACAAGGCTCGCCTTGTGGCGCAAGGTTTCTCACAATGCCCTGGAATTGACTACGAGGAGACATACTCTCCTGTAATGGACGTTAGAACATTCCGCTACTTAGTTAGTTTAGTAGTTTTCAAAGGACTGGACATGCAGCGCATGGATGTGGTTAATGCATATCTCTATGGGGATCTAGATTCATATATATATATATATATATATATATATATATATATATGAAAGTGCCTGATGGCCTTACATTACCCAGGTCAAGTGACTCTAAACCACGGAGTGCGTTTGCAATTAGGTTGAAACGCTCACTTTACTGATTGAAACAATCCCGGCGGATGTGGTATACCCGTCTAAGTGACTACTTGATTGGGAAGGGATATAAGAACGGTGAATTATGCCCCTACGTATTCATAAAGAAAACAAGTTTCGGATTTGCAATTGTAGCAGTATATGTCGATGATATGAACATAATAGGTACTCTTAATGAAATAAGATAAACCGCCAGCTATTTGAAATCTGAATTTGAGATGAAGGATCTTGGGAAAACTAGATTCTGTCTAGGCCTTGAACTAGAACACCGAGTTTGTGGAATACTAATCCACCAGTCTGCGTATGTCCAAAAGTCAGGCAATTTAACATGGACAAAGCGCATCCTGCTAGCACTCCCATGATCGGTCGAAGCTTGGATGCCAAGAAAGATCCATTTAGTCCAAAGGAAGATGACGAAGAGGTGTTGGGAGTTGAAATTCCCTATCTAAGTGCAATAGGCTCATTATTGTACTTAGCCCAATGTACTCGACTAGACATTGCATTCTCAGTGAACTTGTTAGCTAGATTTAGCTCAGCGCCAACGTAGCGTCACTGGAATGATATCAAGAACATTTTTCGATACCTAAAAGGAACCAGAGACTTGGGACTGTTCTTCCCCTACAGAGAGACAAGAGGGACCGCAGATGGAACTGCAATCCCTAAAGGAAATGTTGATGGCGAAAATGCCACTCACTACACTGAAATGCCAAATGACGTTTTAGTTGGTTTTGCTGATGCTAGGTACCTCTCTGACCCACATAAAGGTCGTTCCCAAACTGGTTATGTATTTACTAATGGGAACAAGGCGATATCTTGGAGTTCAACCAAGCAAACCCTTGTGGCTACCTCCTCGAACCATTCAGAGATCATTGCTCTACATGAGGCGGTTCGTGAGTGTGTATGGTTAAGAACTATCATTACACATATTCGAGGGACTAGTGGTTTGAGTTTTACCACTGAAGAGCCTACTTGCATTTATGAACACAATGCAGCTTGCATCGAACAGATGAAGCTAAGTTATATTAAGGGTGATAACACAAAACACATATCGCCAAAGTTGTTATGCAATCAGCAACAACAGGCTCTCCTCAATATTCAAGTGAATCAAGTAAGGTCTGAGGAGAATGTGGCAGATTTGTTCACCAAATCATTGACCAAGGCCACATTTGAGAAACATGTGAAAAACATAGGAATGCGAAGTCTTTCCATACTCCCTTGCTTAATGCAAGTATCAGGAGGAGGTGTAGACGTCAGGGGGAGTCTAATACACACATGTCATCCTCAAATGTAGAAGGTGCGTTGTGCTCTTTTCCTTCGACTAAGGTGTATTTTTTGTCCCACAGGGTTTTTATTGTTACTTGGTGAGGTTTTTTGTGAGGCAACAACTCATGCACCATTTCATCTTTGACTTGGCACAAGGGGGAGTGTTAAAGGAAAAACACATTATGTGCGTTTGTCAAAGTGATTGACGGAGAGGGAATCAAGTAATTAGCAATCACCATCAATCAGCATGGATCAAGGACCAATCAGTAGTTAATGTAATCATTGTAATTGATATTTCCGTTGTAATTCTCTCCCTATATAAAGGGGCTATGAAATGAAATGAGTAGACCAATTCCAATTGCCATTTTACTTTTACATGAAGAGAAATTTTAAATACATACCCCTAATCACTTACTACACATCCCTACTGTTTTATATTTCAAATTAGATTTTGTAGGTAAGTTAAATGACAAAAACAGACATCTATGCATTCTAGAAGAAAAAAAAATAGTCATATTTTCCTTATATTATTCTATTTAAATATTTGTGTATAAATAGTTAGATAAACACAAAAAATTTCTATACATGGCCTCCCAATTTAATACAAGAATAAAGTTAGAAACTATCTAATTTAATTTTTTCTTAAATAAATTGTAATTAAATGAGGTTAGAAACCATAATATTTAGAATTTCAAAATCAATGGCATTAAATATTTTTAAAACATATCACTTTACTCCCATTTTTTAGTTAATTTCCTTTTTTGTTCTAAGAGTTATGATTAATCAATTTATTTTCTAATATAAAACATCACATGTGAAAAAACTTTGTAACTGTTAATTTGTTTGATCCCTCTAATGACAACTTTTTAGTTCCACTACTGTGGAGAAAGTGAGAAACTACTGATATAGTTTTAGTTGAATGTTCAACTCATAATTTTATACTTGATTAACATGGTATTTGATGGATGTGAGCTCAAATAATACAAAACCTATTTATATGCATCTATTTAAAGGGAACAATAATAAATCTTTATGGATTTCTCAATAACAAACACAAGTAATCAATATTGTCATTTACAAAACGTCAATATAATAGAATATACTAATCGTATTAAATAGTAATCCTAATATAGTAAAAAAGTAGATATTTCATGATTTTTTATATTAAGGATATTTTAGGTACTTTGGGTTGTGTATTTAGTAAAATATTAGAATGAGAAATTAAATTGGTAGTGTATTAAGTATGGTGTGATGCCCCGGAAATTCGTATTTTTTTTTCCGAGGATTTTCCGGAATTAATTTTATGTTTATTGGACGGTTTCGTGGCTCGTGGATGGAGCGGAAGTGTTTCGGACGAATTTGTATTCGAAAAGTGTGACTTTAGGGGTGGCGCAAAGGTTGACTTTTTATTCGTTGGGATTCTCCGAAAACTTCCTTCACGAAAGTTGTAGAGCGCGTCGATACGAGTTCGTGGATATGTGGAATGCGTAAATCGGAGTTCGTATGAGAAAGTTATGGCTAGCGGAAGAAGTTTCCGTTTTAGTATAAATATGGAAAAATCAGAAATTAATTTCATTCTCCTCATTTCCTTTTCCGGAAACCTTCCTCTCTCTCTCTCTTCTCTCTCGGTCTATACCTTCGGTATCGAAGATTTTTGTCTGACCCGACCCGAAACCGGTCGACCCGACCCGACTTTTCCGGCGGATTGCGGCTGTCTCCGGCGACCAAACTTTCCAGACAGGTTCGCCTCCTTGCTCCGGTCGTCTCTGTGGTGGTCTCTAGCGGCGATTCTCCTTCACGGCGGCGCTGCAAGGCGGCACAGGTTGAGGAAATCGGACCCGACCGGAAATCCTTGTTCCGACGTCAGCAAGGCTTCGAGTCTTCTTGGTTGAGCTCAGAGCAGCCTCGCCGATCGATCCTTGGTGGTTGTTTGGATCGATTCACGTGAAACTTTGTTCAACTCAGTTGGGATTACTATTCACAGCTTGTGAGGTAGTTTTCGATCCTTTAGGCTTGTTTTCTGACTTTGATCCAGTTATGAAAGTTCACAAGCATGCTTAGATGAAGCTTTTTGATGTTGGGAGTTTTGTGAAATATTGAGTTTTGGCCGGCGGCGGTGCGCCACCGCCTGTGGCGGCGTTCCGGCGGTGTTCCGGCCATGTATGGGACTGTTTTTGGTATTATATATGTTCTACTCGTTGATACGAGCGTTTCGATATATAATATGCAAATTTTGGAGTTTGTATGGAATTGTTATGATTTTTGCAGTTTCATACCGATCGATTTATTCGATCCGTGAGGATTCGAGCGTCCGATCGACTTGTGGTTTGGTCACATCGATCGTGGACGTATTCCGGAGACTTTGGGAGGTCTCGGATGTGGTTTTGCCTCGATTGGCGCCACTTTGGGGATTTTAGTTCAAAACAGGGGTTTCGAACTTAAATCAAATGTGAATCGTTACTAAGTTGGAACCGTATGTGATTAGGTACTTGACGAAGTATTTGGACGAGTTGTTGGTGATAGTTTTGGTTCGGTTCTGTATTGAAGACGCAGCAGGAGTTCGAGGTGAGTAATCTCACGAAGTTCATTCACGAACGGGTTGACCCTATTGTTTTATGAGTTATTTAGTTAACTGCAAAACTATAGTTGGTAGTAGTGGCATTCCTGAGTGAATGACCACATATTCTTGTGGGTTGTTGAGTGAATTGAAGCAATAAGTATTGATGGGTTTCATTCTATTGTTTTGGGGCTTGACTTTTCGGGAAACATTTTGTGGGAATTGGGAATTTCTATTGTTTTGAAAAGTGTCAGGATTTGGTGTGAGTTGCTTTGATGTGATTTTAATGTTTTGATCTAACGACCGGGGGTCAGAAGATCTGAGAGTCACAGGTTGTGATTTCTCCTTTTGGTTTGAGTTAATGTTTTGATCTGATGACCGGGGAGGTCTGATGATTGGAGGTCACGGGGTGACATCTCCTTTTGTGTGAGTTGAGTAACTTTTGGGTCTTGAGTGACCATTTTGAAAGGTTTTGATTTGACGACTGGGGAGGTCTGAGGATTTGGGGTTGCTGAGAGTAACCTCAGGCATATATATCGGGACTTCACACCTTTGGCCGGGTTTGTGGATACGATCAGTTAGAGCTCTAGTCTGTTGCCATAGTACATCATAGGGGGTAGCGGGGAGCTATATGATGCTCATGAGTACGTGTTTTTAAAAGGGAGTTTCGGGGATTCTTTCTTTTAAATGTCTTGGGAGGACTTGTTTATCATATTTAATTGTCAGAGTTTCAATTATTATGATTTTGTCACGGGGTGACTTGTGTTGATTTGAGAATATGTTTTAAAAGGGAGTTTCGGGGATTCTTTCTTTTAAATGTCCTGGGAGGACTTGTTTATCATATTTAATTGTCAGAGTTTCAATTATTATGATTTTGTCACGGGGTGACTTGTGTTGATTTGGAAATGTGTTTTTAAAAGGGAGTTTCGGGGATTCTTTCTTTTAATTGTCCTGGGAGGACTTGTGTATCATATTTAATTGTCAGAGTTTCAATTTATATGATTTGGTCACGGTGTGACCTTTATTGTGATTTTTGGGAAATGCATATTGAATTGTCAGAGTTTTCATGCAATTAATATGGCTTTGTCACGGGGTGACTTGTATTCGTTTCTTTTGGGAAAAGAATGTGCTGTTTTGGGAAAACAGGGTGTGTGTTCTTTTATGAGTTGATGGGTTTCCTCGTTAGGCGAGTTGTGCATGTGTGGTTTTGAGTTACTCATACGGGCTTGCAAAAGCTTACCAGGTTTGTTGTGTGGCAACCCGGTGCACCATTCAAACGGTGTAGGGGTTAATCCTGCAGGTTAGGATAATCGTGCTGAAGCTGAGGTAGCGCCTTTGCAGCTTTATGGTAGGAAGCAAATTTTGTGACTTTACCGTTATTTGGACTTCCGTTGTAGTGAGCTCTGAGGAGCATTTACGTTTATCTTGTTGTTGACAATTTAATTCATAAGCTTGTGTAATATATAACTCTTTGGAGCGAGTGTATATTAACTTTGAGGGTTCAGGGCATCATTATGTGTGTAAGTTTAAGGGAAAAAGATTTCAGGTATTTTGTATTGATGACTGGACGTTCAAGCATTTATAATTATGGGGTTATATATATCGATTTTCATGTGTGTAAAATCAGGGGCGTGACATATGGAGTGTATATTAAGTAATTAGGGGTGTGTATTTAAAACTTCTCTTTAGTGAAAGACTATATTATACACCGTCAATGGAATCTAGACAAGCTCAATAATGTACTTCCTCATGATATTGTTAAAAATCTTCTATACATCTTCCTTACTATGATTATCAAGATGAGTTTATTTGAGGCCCAACTGACCATAGTAAATTTACAATTAAGTCTGGTTCTAAGTTGCAAAATGACCATATACCAGCTCATTCTCAAACTAAAGTTTTAAACACAATGTGGATACTTAACTTACCTCCTAAAATTAAAGTTTTTTTTTTTTTGAGGGGCAAGACGACAGTAGAGCCTTTACACACCCACCCATGCAGTGTATCCCAGCATTGCCAGACTAATCACTGCACCGCAGAAGCAAGAACCTTAGGTGTTAACAAACCCATGTCCCTCAAATCTGCTGGCCACGGGGTGGAGCTGGGAATCGAACGCTAGACCTGGGGGTTCCAGACTAGGCCGCTCGTCCACCACACCACACCACACCATGTGGTTCAAATTAAAGTTTTCAGTTGGCTTTAAATTTGACAAAAGCTAAAAATTAGAGGCCCAATTGTTACTTACTAATACAGCAATAGATAGGTTTTACCCTTTTTGCCATAATGATTTAGAAATAATTGATCATCTGTTCTTATATTGTCTTTTTTATAAGAAAGTTTGGTCCTTTTATCCTTCACAATTTCAACCAATTAATTGGAATCTATCTTATATATTGATTGGCTTAAATTTATTAGTTAGCCTCTATTACACAAAACCATAAATTCTTTAACAAATTTTATCCCTAAGTTATGACTCGATGGTATGCTAAAAATAAATTAATCTTCATAAATATTCATGACTCCCCCGCAACTCGATGTCAACTGTGCGTCTAATGATTCAATTGGTTATGTCTTTTGAATTTTATTTCTTCTTTTTGCTAAGGGTATTGACTTGATGTCCCCCCTTTTCAAGAAATAATATTTTTAAGCCAAAAAAAAATAAAATTCATGACTCCCCTTATCAAATTGCTTTTTCTGCAGCCTCCGTGGCTAGATAGTACATTCAAATGAATTCCCATATCTCCATAAAGGAAGGAAATAGTTCTCAAAGATTATCATATGGAAGACCCCTTCACCCTTGACCTTCTTATGTTAAGATGATCTTTGAGGGCTCAGTCTTGCAAAATAAATTAGCAATCTGAGTGACTGATGATATGATGGTAATTACAGTACTTTAGATCATTGACACAGTACATCTCTTCAAGTAGCTTGCAGTATGGCGAATTGATTACTTCTTTTTGAAGCAAGTCTTCCAACATGTCACCAACATCAGGATCTAGAAATGAATAACAATTAGTTTTTAGCTCTTTTAGAGTGCGCCTTTTGCTTGATCCTGAGTTAGCTCAAATTTCTTAAGGTCATTTTACTTGATTCATGTTGTGATCTTGACAGGAGTTGTGTTGATCGCCAAAGACTCCATGACACTTTTTTGATTATGTGCTTCAATGATTTCACATTTTCTTCGGCCATGACTAGCAATGTTGAGTTCCATGTCATGAGCTCGAGTGATAATTTCTTTAAAAGTGCGAGGTTTTATCCCTTGAATGATATACAACAAGTCCCAATACATGCCTTGAATGCACATTTCTACCGCCGAAAATTCTGAAAGTCGATCCTTGAAATCGAGACTTAGTGGCTTAGTGCATGCCAACGTTTGATGAATTCTATAGTCGGCTCATCTCATCATTGAGGATGCATTTCAATACAACAGTTGGCATCCTCAAATTGTCTAGCCACTTGGTATAAAGCTTGGAATATTTTAATGTATCTTGAGAGGGACCGTGGTATTGAGCTATGATTGTGTTGGAAATCATGTCTTGAAGTTGTTGAATTGACCATGAAGTTAGGATGAAATTTGATTCTTCTTTTTGTTCAGAAAACGATCTACCAGACGAGTCTTTCTTATGGCCATGCGGAACTTTATATGAGTCATCGTCATGTTGAATTTAACTTCTCCATGAGCACGACAGTTTCCATATCCTTCTCTTCAATTTTTTTTAGCTTCTCGATTTCCTGAGCCTGTTGGACTTTAGGCTGCTTGCTCATCCACGGTGGTGACTCCTATCACCATGACTTGGATAATGAAAGAGACATCTTTCAAAATCTCTTCCTTTTGCTTATTAAGAGACGATTTGGGGCATAGGTTTGTACTTGGATCAAGACCAGAAGTGGGCAAAGGAGAATGTTCCCTTGAATCGCTTGAGAACGCCATACATACTTGCATAATGTGGTTTGTCCTCACTGTTGTCAAAGTGATGATTGGCTGATGCAATTTAGGTGGATAAATTGTGAATATCATTAGTCGAGATGATTCACTTCGAGAGGTATGATTGCTAAGGTTTCTACTCATCTTCGGAGTAGCTACCTCATTGATCTTGTTTGTTGACTTAACTTGAATCATCTTTGAAGCCATATGCTGAGGATGATTGCTTGAGATTGTCAGAGAAAAAGATGAGAGGTAGAGATGGTCCCATTCAGAGCCGGCCCTGAGGGCTGCTGCCTGAGGCAGCCGCATTAGGCCACCACTCTCCGACGGGCCTCCGCCAAGTTTTTTATTTATTTTAATTTTACATATATTCGTTTTTGATTATATAATTTTTTTTCGCATATCTACTACAATGCCGCCATGCTAGCGCAGTGGTAATATAGATGTGCTGTTGTTTGCAGCATTAAGGTTCGAAACACAGTGGCCTATTTTTTGTCTTTTTTTTTTCTTAATTAGTTTAATTGCACTTTTTTGTTTTTTTGGTCTTAATTAGTTTCTTTGCAATTAAACTTTCTTGTTCCTTCTTTTTCCAGCTTCTATGGAAAGAATATTTTGAAATTGAATATTAATGTACTTGCCCTTTATTTTTCATTGGTTTCTTTTGTAGTTTTTTTTTTTTTAAGGGAAAGACGACAAACTTTATTAATACGAACTAATTGTTACAAAGGATCTCATCAAGTGCAGGAGAGACAATCCCACTCCAAGACACTTGCAGCCCTGAAACAAGAGCACTACTAGCTAGCTTGTGAGCAATCTTATTAGATTCTCTATAGACATGGCAGAAGAAAGAACCAGCCATAGAAATCAATGCCAAAGAAATGTCATCTATAATCCTCCCAATCTCAGAAGTATCCTCTCCAGCTGCCTGAACAGCTTGAACCAACCGTAGACAATCAGACTCCACAATGATGGGAGTTAGGTGAAACTGTAAGGCAATCTTACATGCCAAACGACCAGCTAACGCCTCCACCATATATGGAGAAGTCACATCATCACACCTGCAACAAGCCCCAGCCACTATATCACCCATAGAGTCCCTAACAACTACGTAAATGCATATTATACGCCCCATCAACATTAGCTTTTAACCAACCAACCGGAGGAGGACACCAAGGTTTAACCTGCCTTCCCAATGTAATCTCTTTTGCCACATTAACTGCCTTGAAAGTATTGAACAAAGACAACACTTGGAAATGAACCTGTGCAACAGAATGGAATATACCAGACCAACCCTTTGGTTTCTCTCTTTCCAAACTCCCCAGATAAGCATCAACAATAGATCAAAATCCTCATTCGACAATCGAGAGAGACAGAAGCTTAACCAATCAAGCATAGAACTAATCGGTGTAGCCAAAACAGACTGCAGGGAAGGGAACAGATTGAGAAGATTTTTCACAAAGGCACACTCCCTGCTAATATGAACAATAGACTCCTCTACATCATTACAGAAATAACACCCATCTTGAAGGAAAACCCTTCGATCTCTAAGCTGAGAAATATATGGGAGCTTCTATTCATACCTCCAAATTTGGCATTTGGACCTCCCCACTTAATAAACCTCCAACTTACTTTTACCAATAACCATTTTGCTATCTACACCTCTCTAATCTTCCTATAATGCCCATCGTCCAATAAACCCCCCCCCCCTTTTTATTTAGATTCTATTCATACTTTCAAATATCATTAGTTGTACCTCCTTTAGTTTTTGAAGATTTGGAATTGCAGCAATTTTATTTTTTTTGGAAGTTCATCCTCCATATATGAGTTACAGAGGTGCTAACACTTTTTCAATGAATTGTCAACTCTTGGTTAGCGTAGGCAACAATACCATGTTTGCTCATCATCTCGTACAAATATGTTTTCCAAGTATTATTTTCATTGCATTTAGGTGTTATTGTCCCTAAACTGATTCAACAGCAACTTGAAATGAACATGGTTCTTTTGTTTTAGATATGTATGGGATAGTGGAGGAAATTACAATAATCAACCATGAGTCTAGTGCATTCTATATAGATTTATATCATAGGGTTGAATTTTTCATCATATCTATAGAATAGTTTCACATAAAATTGCTCTGACTGATGATGTGCGGGAAGATCTTGTGGACAACTACCCATTGCTGCGTTTATCATATAAACGTGATGGAGTATTGCTTTTTGTCACCGCTCGTTCACATTTTTGTTTGCATTCAGAATGAGTAAGGCTTCATCAACTGAGGTGTCTTTGTATTTCCCATTTTCTCTCCTTTTATTTTTTATTTTTTTATAGCACAATGATAGATCTTGTAAATTGTCAGCTATCTGAGCAAGGAAGTCTATCACTTTACGAGGACAAAGTCAAATTCTGAAAATTTTGATTACAACGTTAAATAACTTTTGACGATATATATTTTAGTGTTTACATTAGAAGAGAAAGTTTTCCCCAAGTTGGAGAGTATTACTGTTCGTAGAGATAAGAAGAGATTTTTTTTTCCTTTCCTTATTTATGTCTTTATTGGTAATTTGACATAAGTCGACAAAGTCAACTATTATTTGGAAAAAGAGAGAGGTCCAAATACCAATATTGGAGGTATGAATAGAAGCTCCCTAAATATATTCTGTTCTTTTTTATTTTTTCAACTTCTAAGTGAAAAATTATTTTGGAATTGAACACCTTTTTTTTTTTTTTCCTTGCATTAACATTAATGTAGGGGTTTAATTTATATAAAGGGAAAATTTCGCAAACAGTACACCAAGTAAAGGCCACTAATAATTCTTATACACAAAGTTTCAAACCAAACATTTCGATACACGAAATCTGAAACTTGACCCACTATCAGTACAGGACATCAATTTTTGACACCAAAATGTCCATTATGCCCTCAATTCATTTTTTTTTAAATGATTTTTTTTTTCCTTCATTGTTATCTCTTTCTTCTTCCTTCTTCCGGGCTCACTCCCTCGCTTCCAACGCCGCCTTCCTCACCTCCACGCTCACTCCCTCGCTTCCAACGCTGCCCTTGCGAGGTGAGCTTCTCCCGCCGCTGCCGCTCCGCCTCCACGTGGTTGAGCGGCGTGTCTCAGCCCAGCCCGGGTTTCCGGCCCTGTTTCTTCGGCGCTCTTTTCATCTGGCAGTCGGAATATGCGAAGTCCGGGTTTGGGTTCGGAGCTCCGTTCTTCTTCTTGCTAGAATCAAAAACATGTTTCTTGTTGTCATTGTACGAGCTGTGATCCTCTTCCTGCACGCCGGCAATGATGCCGATGTCAAAAATGGAGAAGTTCTGGTTGATGAACTCGAGCGGTCTTGTTTTCGAGTCTGGCTGATCCGACCCGAACAACGACTTGGCTTGCTGGATCAACCCCCAGTTCTCTCTGATCAAACCGAAAGAACCCATTTCAAGAACACCGTCGGAAGTTGGGATGCAGATCAAGGTCTCGATCCTAAGACTACTCCTCTGGAAGGAACGACTCTATATAAAGAGACGCGCTACGACGCTGGATACTAATAAAAGCCAATTGGATTTGGGCTTCTTTGGCTCTCTCGCAGTTGTTGAACTGAAGCTCGTGGGCCCTGCTCAGCCAGATTGAGGTCCCGGAGCCTAAGACCTTGCCTGGAACAGAGCCGTCCCCGACGGTGAAAGATCGAATGAGGGAGTGAGCCCGGAAGAAGGAAGAAGAAAGAGATAAAAACGAAGGAAAAAAAATAACAAAAAAAAAAATTATTAAAAAAAAAAGAACTGAGGGCATAATGGACATTTTGGTGTCAAAAATTGACGTCGTGTACTGATAGTGGGTCGAGTTTCAAATTTCGTGTACATAAATGTTTGGTTTGAAACTTTGTGTATAAGAATTATTAGTGGCCTTTACTTGGTGTACTGTTTGCGAAATTTTCCCTTTATATATATATATATATATATAAATTTGTTCGATTATATGAATTTTTTTTATGTGAGGCCACATTTAAATTATTTGCCTCAGGCCATCAAAATGTCAGGACCGGCCCTGGTCCCATTGAGCATGTCAATTATGTAAACACGAAAATCCTGCAACAAATGAAAGAAGAACAGGCGTACAAAATAATATATTTTTTATTAATGAATTTGATCGAGGATTACAATCTCTGTAGTTAATCTTAATAAGAATTTCCTCTAATTCGATCTTCGACGTTGGTTTAATATAAGGGTAGCAAGCACTTGATCTCGAATTGAACAGTTATAATGTGAACTTCTTGTTGTGTTGAATATTTGAAGATGCCGGTTGGTCAAGAGCCGTAGATGCTTGACCTTGATTGGATATGGGCAACGAGTGGTGTCACGTAGTAAGCATTCTTTGACCTTGGTAGAAGATGAATCGGTACATGTGCTTGTGTTTATTGATTCTCCACAAGTTTGACGACTTCTGAACTTGTAGGTGATTTCCTTGTTTGTCTGAAGTTGGTGAGGTGATTGGATCGACTATTTAGCAGCTTGATGGTCCTTCACAAGCTTGGGAGACTTTTGAGCTTTGGAGAGATTTCTTTCGTCTATCTGAAGTGTCTTCCCTTACTTTAAGAAGAGGTAAATATTGTCAGCTTTTTCCTCGAATGGAATACATTGATGACGTCATATTAATTGCATTAATTAACTGTGTAATTAAATCAATCAATTTTAATTAATTGATTTAATTATAATTTTTTTAAGGAATATGTCAATCAAATAAAATCATGATGCTTGATATCAATTGAAATATTCCTTAATTGTGTAACTAAATGAATAGGTTTCACTTACAAACTATTGCATGTTGTCCTAACACGTAGTCGGAGGAAGTCTCTGTTTTTCTAGACTCTTAGGATACGTGTGCACTTGTAGTAGTTACTTACGTGTTAGTTAGAAGAGAAGACAAATCAATCTTCATCGCAACCTCGAGTCCTGTTTATAACTCCGCGCTAGATATAATCAATGTCCTAAAGAGAGTGAGAACTAGGGTTGGAGAGAGTTAACAAAAGTTATCTGCCTGTCCGGTGGCGCCCCAGCGTCGGCCGTGGCTCCCTGCTCCATCGACGAGTGGCGGGTATTGCCGGACGGGATCTTGGGATCTCAGGGGTCCTCCTCTGCTCTTTGCTTTGCTGGTCAAGGTCTGGTACTTCTCTTCTTTTCTCTGAGATGGCATCGTCGGTGTGGAGGTCGGATGGGTGGTGGTCGGCGTGGAGTAAGTGGTCAGAGGCCAGATCATGGCGGCGGTATACCATAGATCTTATGGCGCTGACTTCTAATCTACGGTGGGTGGCTAGACGGAGATGACAGCTGTGGTGGATCTGGGTTTTCAAGGTGGTGGGCATGGCAGAGGCAAGGCATAGTGAGTCTTTCATCGATTTCTTGTTGATAGATTTGCTGTGGTTTGCTGTATGGTTTAGCAGGCACCTTCGACTTGGGGAGATTGAAGACATGAGGCTGCGGTGGTGGATTGCCGGCGGGTCATCTGACGACAAGGGTGAGGAGTACTGTGGCGGCGACTTCTTTCCTTTGGTTAAAGTCTTGGTTTTAGTTAGGTTGCTTTTTAGTTTACTTTGGTTATTGGTTAGTTTACTTTGGTCAATAGTTGGTCCCTACTCGTTTGAGCTAGGGTTGGGTCAAATTGATGTGCCATGGATGTGGTGTCTTTCCTGGGGACGAGTTGGTGTAATTTCGGTTTTATCTTATGGTCAATGTGCTAACAAGCGATCCTTGCACGTGGTCTGGTTTTATTGGGGCGCGGTGTGGAAGAGGGCGCTGGTTTCTCTGGCGGTTGTCTATAGGGTGTTATCGAGTTTCTCGGGGTTATCTGTAGCCTGTGAGGTTGGGCGAAATAGGTGGTTAGGGGTTGGGCTATTTTGGCTCATGGATGTCATCCTGGATGACGGACCCGTAACTAGTTCGGTTTTTAGGGAGGAGAGTGGGGAGTTGTTGTCCACCACCGATCATTCCCATATTATGTAATCTTGGTTATTTTCAATAAAGGATTCTTATTCTCAAAAAAAAAAGAAAAAAAAAAGAATAGGTTTCACTTGACTGATTTAGTCATTTTTGTTTAATGAATATATCGATCGATTATGATCTTATTTAATACTGGATATCAATCAAATTTAATCCTATTGATATTTATACTTAATGCTTGATTTTAATTGAGGTCATTTGATTTACTTTGATTGATCCATCAAGCTAAACATCAAGAGTAAATATCAATTAGCAATAATTTGACATCTCCATGTCACTTACTCAATGAATCTTCTGGTATTTCGCGTATTCAAATTTAGTAACAAATGAGTTATGTGTACCATTTGTGAGACCCATGCGCCAATTAAGTTTGGTCAGTCCCAATTTCAAGTGTGATTGAATCAATTTAATGAATTTCTTTTTCATTAAATTTAGTGTGTCTACATTCAACTTCATTGCATGGTTTCTCCAAAATTCGACATAAAATTAACTCCAAACTCCTTGTTAGTCTTGGAGAATTAAAACTTTGGTTTGAGATATAAAGCACATAGTTTCTTTCTTTGAAGACATATCTTTTACTTTTTTTTTTTAATAAAGACATATCTCTTACTTATATATAGAGAAAGATGCAAATTTCCTTACAGATTCTATAGTTCATCTTGGCCACTCACTACATTTAGCTAATTGGACTAGAGTGATCTGTACCTCAGCTGCTCATGCTTTACATTTAGATTTATCAGTGTTAGGTTGTATTAGATGAGCTACTTTGTAGCCTTGTATTTTTTCTGTTATTGAAAAAAAAAAAAAATTAGTGAAGTAATGTTTTAACCACTATGACCGGTTTAATGCCGTGACACCACATAGCAACGCAATATCCATTAATATCTCTATCATAAATTTCACTCTTGTGACACACTCATTTTTTTATCCAATAATAAAAAGTACTCATTTTTTTAATCGATAGCACAATTTCCCCTTCGATATTTCCCTTTGTCTCTTTGGTTCCTTTTAGCAAAGGCAAAGGCAAGATTCTCAGAGTCTCCATCTATCATCTGCAGAAGAGGGTAGAACCGCAAATGGGTACTTATATTACGTGGATTTTTACTTTGACACTGAGTTCACTAATCAAGAATCTAATTTAAGACGAATTGGTAATATGTGTACGTTTAGGCTCATCATTTTTCCCAGATTATTAGTTGGCTACTTGGCTTTGATTATTAGAAAAAGTTTACGAGTTCACGCATCATTACATCAACGGTAAAAGAATCTGTACATCAAAATCAGCTTTCTATTTTCTATGATAGCAGACTAGTTCAAGATCAGACCATTCAGTCAATCTAGTCTACCGGTACATGGTGACAGTCTATCAAACTTACTTAATACATGCATAAGTACCCGGCACGTACACAACTCCCATTAACTGATATAGGAATACTTCTGAAAACATAAGACCTTGCAGCAAATGATTACAACAACATGCAAATGCATCTAAAATTATACATGCAAAGCTTATTATAGTGCTATAAATATTTTATTCAAGGGTGGCTTCAGATCAAGTCCCCATATTATTCATTAATTGCATGCAATTAAGCTTGCTAGCTAGTACCCTTCTGAATTAGTCAGCCATATATAAAAATCGATGAGCACCGAATGCTTTCACATATGCATTTGGTAGTAATGGTCAGGGGCAGTATCCGGGTCGGGTTTCTCAAGTACACCATCCACGTTCCTCAGCCAGAAAGTCTGGTTATTAAGAGATGCTGCCCCTTTAGGGACATCATCCATCACCCGTTCATGCCCTTTCGGAATATATATTCCGGTGCGTGGATCCGGAACCCAGCTGCTGCTCTGTGAACTCGAACTCTCCATATCCGGCCGCTCGTGACTTTTCTTCTTTCTGCTTGATCCTTCAGCAGTTCCACTTAGCTTGCTGAAGTAGCGTTGATCCACTCGCTTAGCTTCCCGGCATGAACTGGCATAACCATTAACCCAGTTAATATTCGTGGTACGGAAAAGTCTTGCATACTTTTAACGTATGTGAATCTAGTAGAGTAACACCTTTATGTCTATAGCGCACAAATCTAATGTCAGAAATATTATGTGCGTTGCAAAGAATGAAAGATTTTCACTTTTCGCTAATTGATTAATTATGAGTTACATGCTTTAACACATGCGTACGTAGTTTCAAATACTGAATCAAGTAATACGTTATTCTTATGTATATACCAAGTTTCTTTCACCGGTTTCTCTCATATATACTTAGCTAAATAGGTTTGTTAATTGGTATGCAAACTTACTAATTTCATCTCCCAAGCCATTTAGCTTCACAATTGAAAGCTACATAGTCATCAACTGCGTACACTAGACTCTGCTATACCTAATGAACTAATTAAGAACATCAATAAGTACAGTACGTACCTGAGAAGAAATATCTTTGATTTTGAAACCCCTCCACTTGTCATAGCGCGAGTGCTACCCAATAACATACAGATCAAGCAACCTAGCTCTTATCAAATATCTAATATGGAAAACAAGCAATTGATGCTGATAATCAAAAGCAACGGTATGGAACTTTGAGAAGGCAGTCTGCGGTATATATAATCAATTATATAGAGCTAGGAATATGTTCTATCTAGGGCATCGATGATCTAGTGAAGGTTAATTCATATAGAGAAAGCAAGCCACGCATGCATCCAAAATATTCAAATAACGAAAAGCAAAAGGTGACGAAAGGTACTCATAAAATTTCTTTACATTTCCGGAAAGGCTAATGGGTTATTCCAGCATTCTGTGTGGCTCTGAACCAATGCTAGCTCACATCATTATAGCATACCCTTTGAATATGGCTAAAGGAATGCATATGGTAAATGTACCTTGTGTCTATTTGGTGCTCTTCATTTAAGTACGCGAGGAATATATTACCATGTACGTTCTTGTACAAATGGTAGATCTTATGATCTGCAGATGTGACAACTAGTACTGTACGTGGCAACTCGTCCTTGGAGAATAACCCTAGCTTGACCAAAAAGCAAAAGAGAAACTTACTTGAGCCCTTGGCATCATATTTATGAAATTGAAGTATTTGATGGCCCAAAAGCAATGGCCCAACTTAAACCCGACTGCCCAACTTCCCCTCTCTGTGCCGCTTCGTTCGGTCCACACCGGTTACCTTTAAGTGGTTAACTAATTCAGTGCAAAACAGGGAACTCTGTAAAGATTCTTCTTACAGATTCTTCTTTCAATTTCCTTAATTGGTTCTAGACTTGGCTAACTAGCTTGGTAAACATTTGCTGCTTGTAAGTTGTAACCCCTTGATTCTATGCCATTCATTCGGGATTTGGGTTTTAACTGGGAGATAAAGAATGTACTTACATCTAAAGCTGTTTTATTCTAGACTAGCATCCATCGACTTTGTTTCTACCACATGAGTAAAATACTTGCACTTGCACATGACATGAACAAAATAATCTTGATCTTGAAGTCCATTTAATATCATTGCTGCTTGGTTGCTTATTTACATATAGAAAACCCCTAGAGAATTAATGTGCATTGTTGGTTTGCTTCGAGAGGATTCAGTTTGGTCCCCCTCTCTTGTTATTTAAAATTAAAAAAAATGTGCTAAAAGATCGATTGAAATTTAATTTGGGGGTTCATTCTGATTTTTCACGTATCCATCTGAAAATGCAGAATTGCCTGTGGTTCAGCTTTTGCAACCTTAAAGCTTAGAGTAGCTGAAGCATTGGTGACATTGTGTTTTGCAGTAACTTCATACTCCCCATGAAACAAGGAAACATCTATGAACCTTTGATCATCGGTCCACTCCTTGATCAGCTTATCCACAACATCTTCTGATGGAGTGTTCTTGAAGTTCTGATCAACAAGGTTGTCTCTATTGGAAAATTTAGTCGATGGATGCTACTTCTTTCTTTAGATTTCACCTCCTACAAGAACTAAAAAATACAATATATTAATAACAAATAATAATCATAATATTATTGTCATAATAGATTAAATAACAAGGATTATAGAACTTATCTCTTAGATTTATGGGCTTCCGAAGGACACATTACTCGAAAAGAGTTTAAGGTTGAGGCGTGTAAACACTGCCTTTAAGAGTAGATTTCACCCATCAGAGACAATGTCTCGGTGTAGCAGATTTGTGGCACCCTACCCTACAGGATACAACAACCGTTAATCCTTGTAAGCGTACACTCGCAAGCTTGAATCCTAGAACTGCTTGATTCTTTCCTTTGGCAAAACGTAAAATAGTAAAACTCTTAAAACTTTACGAAAAAAAATAATTCAATAGAGAGAGTGAGTGATTTTGAAAAAGATGACGAAAGATAAAGAATATGTGTCGCTATGGAGTAAGTGGTGTTTTGGCTTATAAAGGAGTTGCTAACTAATGTAATTATACAAATCATAAAGAGATTGAATGATAATAGAGGGGTTACAAAATTGGTAACCATTATAACCCCATGTACGAAATAATTACTAGACGGGTTATGATCATGATAAATATATATTAATATGAGTCAATTTGTAATTTATAATCCCAATAAGTGCTCTAAAAAACCAAACGGAAATTCACAACTCCAAAATTTAAATTGACGAATTTAGAAAAGAACAATTCTTAGGTTCACCCCTGGGTGAACAAGCATATTCACCCCTATTATCGATTAACTCACTTTTACTTAATAAATTTTTAATCCAACGGTCCATATATTAAATTAGCATTTAAAGATCATCTCTGTAAAAAATCAATCGAATCGGAAATCGTTTAATTATATAATTGAATCAAATAAATGGACGGTTCTAACAACACTTACTGCTATTATGATGAACCGTCCATGTATTTCATATAAATGAATAATTAAAAGGTCTTCAATTTAATTGATTTTTTACAGAACTAATCTTTGTATTACATTATACAACTTGAACGGTTGGATTAGAAAATTAAAAAGTTATTATGTGTTAATCATAAGAGAGGGTGAATATGCTGCTTCACCCCAAGGGGTGAACCTGAGAATTGTTCTTTAGAAAATAAGGCAAATACCTTCCATCATATAGTTATGTGTTTTGAAATATCAACTAAAATTCCAACCGTCTCAGTAAACCCAACTACCTCTGGACCAGCAAACATTATGATCCCTTGGACCGCCGGATGAGAAAAACCCTCCCTCATTACCTCTTCCAAATAATGAGGCTGCACAAGTAAATAAGAAAATTAAGTATCACAAACCAAATGTGTAGTTTTCTGTGAGTAATTATAAGATTGTTAAAAAAAATTAGAGTACCTGATTTTCTCATTTTCCAACAGATCGACACTTCTGTAAGCCATATTGGAAATCCTGTTGCACCTAGAAAGTCTAAACCTGATCTCATGTAAGCAAGGTTTGGCTGACCGGTGGCAAAGTGACTTTGCAGACCTATTCCTGCTTTCAGGTTAGCATTTCCGGGATATGATAGGGTCTCTTGAAGTTTCTTCTTGTAGTTGGCTGGGCTTGCTTGCTCATCTTGACTGTATTCGATGGTATTGAACCCATTCATCAACATACTAGTGTCAGGGTCAAGCTTTCGAGCAGTGGAAAAGAATGATGCAGAAGCATTTTCACCAAGTTTATCTCGAAAAATCTGAAATGGAGATTCTCATTGACTGCATACCAAGCAATTAATTGTCCTTTATATCTAGGAATCACTGAATTGATTCTCCTTTCTGCCGCTTTTCCAATGATCTCGGAGGAAAGAGATTTAAGCCAGAGAGGCTGCATGTTTGGATCTTCCCATGCCAGATGATATTGTGACCTCTCCAAATTTCACCATGGCATCTACGGTAGTATAGTCTTCTCGGCCTTGTACTACCTTGGTGCTATACCATTTCATTTCGTTGGTGAAAGTGGTAAATTTAAATCTTGATGTAAACCAGTTCTGGTAATCAGTGTTTGTGAGGATGTCATGGTTCATGCCACAGCCAAATGGGAAGTTTGACTTGGTTTGTTTGATGGAGACTTTGGCACTTCTCGAGGAGTTTTGTTTCCCTGAGTTACCTGGATCCTTACCTTACTCTTACATACCTGCAGCGTTCAAATCGATTAAACACAATACATTCACGAAATGGCACGAATTTATATGAAAGTATGATGCAGAACAAGCTGCATTATGAGTATAATTGAAATTTTGGAATTTGGATCCAAATGAGAAAGGAATTGCAACCTTTGGATAGATAATTTGGTATTCTCAATCTAGGATTATGTGCACACATTATGAAATTCTGATTTAGAAGTCTTTCATCGGCTTTACCTCATCGATACTCTTGTCTTGGTGAGATCTCCATTCCTCCTTGGTGAATGGTTGTAATGAGACACTGTCCACCCACCCATATGTCCACTGCTGTATTTTCGCTCTACATAAAACAAGCATGAAAATTTGAAAGGCATATTGAGTCATAAAAAGAATCAAGGATTTTGAAGTTAGTATTTCGCTTTACCTCAAAAACAATATCAACTGGGGATGTGAAATTTGCAACTATGCCACCTTTTAGTAGGGTCCAGCACCCATGCTTAGATATGACCCACCAGGTATGCCTTCACGGTTGGTAAACTTGAAAACAACAGTACAATCTCACTTCCTTCACTGACTTGAACCGAAGCTGAAATTTCATATAACAGAAAAATAAAAATTCGATAAAACACTAGCATGTAGAAAGGGTTTTTAAATTGATTGATTCTGAAACATTAGCTACTTACCAGAAAAGCTATAGATTTTTCCTTCTTCAACTTGAACCTTCTGGGAAAACTGTCTTAAGGATTCCTCCTATTGTGTGCCACAATGAACCTGTTTCCTTCCTTTGATATTCGTTTTGAGATCTTCCCTTGTCCAAACACTTGCCATCCTTCAGTGTTGTTATTAAATTCTGGATTTGCTATGATCCCTCCAGGGCGGAACTATGTTGGGTCTGGGACCCTGCAAGTGTTTTTCAATATCTTCCTTATTTAGATATTTTATTCATAAATTATTAATATATACCATACTTATTTCACCAAAATTAATATATTAACCGATCACAACCCAGAATAATTAATATTTGGTATGACTTTAGATTAAACTTGTGTTTTCTTTTGGAAACTATTAAACCCTTATAAAATATTTAAGCTTCTTTCTTACTAAAATTTTTGTTCAAACATAAATTTATACCACTATTAATTACTTCTTGGCTAATTAGCTTTTGGAAAATGATTTGTGGCCTCAATGTTAGGTGTCATGTTATGTCACCTACGCACATTATCAATTTGTCAAATCATGACATGTAATTCTTGAGAAAAATATCATCTTATCATTCCAAAATCTAATGAATCTAAGTTATTTTGACTTTCTTCTAAACAAAAATTATTTTGTTTTTTTTTTCTTTCATTTTTTCTTTTCATTACACTCAAGCTTAGATTTAAACAACAATTTTTTTTCTTCAATCAAGAATAGAAAAAAAAATCATGTAATTCAGTCACTAGATTTGCACATACACTCGATCAATAGATTTGCATAACATATGTATATGAATTCAACCTTTGTTGGGTTCCTATAAATTTTGAAAATATAATGTGAAAAATACATATTCATATGATTATATATATTTTTCTGTTCATTTTCTCTCTCTTTATGTAGCTAGGGTTTACACGTTATATTTGAGTTTATTATTTTTTGTTTGTTTTTTCCCTTATATTTAGATTTGTAGAAGATAATTAATGGCTGGAATTTTTTCTTATCTCTTAATTTAGATATACGTATTTTCCAAATTCAATTTATTAATGTTATTTTTTGGATGAAATTAATCAATATTTGAAAAGAAAAGTTAATGCCTATTTCTTGAATATATTGATGCTATTTGGAAAGAAAAATTATAGGAAAGAATTTAATTAAATGAAGAAAAATATTTGTCAAAGAATTTGTAGGCTTATCTTAAATTAATACATAATTAATAGCTTATCTTTTTTTTAGTCACCTAATTTAATTCATTAATATAATTGATTCATCCCCTAACATCTAGAAGGAAATATAAAAGGGTAAAATTAATGTTGTAATAGTATGATGTGGCAAGATTTATCATTTGAAATTGAAAATAAAATTTGTATTTGCTTACATGGCATGACACATAGGATTTGAGGGCACAAATCTTAGGCCTCATTGAGGCCCTATATCATTGCTCTTAGTTTTTTGATTATTTTGAATATTTGGCACTTGCGTTTAAGAAAAATTGCATTTTGGACCCCCCAAAGTTTCGATCCTAGTTCCGCCCCTGTCCATTCTCCATATTTAATTGAACGTCTGTCGTCTGAAATACATGGACGGTTCATCATAATAACAGTAAGTGTTGTTAGAACCGTCCATTTGTTTGATTCAATTATATAATTAAATGATTTCTGATTCAATTAATTTTTTACAGAGATGATCTTTAAAGACTAATTTAAGATATGGACCGTTGGATTATAAATTTATTAAGTAAAATTGAGTTAATCGACAATGAGGGTGAATATGCTTGTTCACCCTAGGCGTGAACCTAAGAATTGTTCGTTCATTTTTATGTTTTTTGTTTTTGAAACAACCCCCAAGTCTTATTTTGAGTTGAAATGACCAAAGAGTTCACTTAGACCAAATATAATTTCAATAAAGAAAGAGACATAATTTTGACGCAATTCTCTCTCAGCGTCTTCTTTTAATTAGTTTGATATTGTAGATGACTACCAATGCTTACATTTGACATGATTCATATAGAGTCAGCCTGCAAATTAAGAATAACAGATTTTAATTTTATGGTGTCTCAGGGAATGTTTTGCTAGTGCATTGAAGATTTTATAAGTGCTCGAATCTTTGATATAGAATAGAAAATTAAAATTACGCAAAGAAACAACTACTAGGGTGTAAATATATCCAAGTTTTGAAGTGATAAAAGATAAGTTGTGGCTGTTTTGGCTCAATACCAAAGCATAGTGAAGACCGGCCACTACTTAGCTCTTTACCGAAAAGTTGTCCTTTCTTCGTATTTAAAAATAAGAACTAGTGAAATCATTGGGTTAGCAGAGGTGTTGCGAAAGTATGAAAATTTAGATTAAAGTAATGCCACATTAGAGGTTCAATCTCTTTTAATATAACAAGATAAAACAATAAAGATTACAAACTAATCTCCTTGAAAAGAATCCCTAAAACTCTCTCGAGAGAACACTAAGCTTTCGGCGGCAAAGGCAGCTCCAGCCCTCGTCCGGTGGCTATCCGGCGTCGCCTTGATGTTGTGGTGATGCTGCTGGACGAGGGACACAAGGGTGTACCCCTCTGGGATCTTTGCTTATGGTTTTGACAAGTAGCTGGGCCTATTCGGATTAAGACAGCTTGGGGCTGGAGGTTCGTGCGTACCAGTTCAGAAAAACGGCGGCAACTAGATTACTATCCGGACGGCAGCAGTTGGGTTTCGCTCTAGACGGTGGTGAGTGTGCGACCCATACCGGGTTGGGGTTGAGTTTCAATCTGTGGTGTAGATTGTCCCTCTCTTCTGGGTTGGGAGCGAGATTGGAGGCCGTGGCGGTGTAGAGGGGTCATGGAGGCAATCTGCAGTTGTGCGTGTAGCTTGAAGGCTTGGGGTTGTGGAGAGAAGATGGGTTGGGCTTCGTTGTTGGGCCTTGGCAGGATGTCCTTTAGGGTGGCTGTTTATTGGCCTGGGCCTTCACTTTGTCATTTGGCATGGGCTTAGTGTTTGGACCTAGGGCTATAGATTGTTAGTAGTTTTGCTTTCAATAACTCGTTTCTAGAGACTATGCTTGTTAGTTTTTCTTTCGGGCACTAATGAGTATAGTTTTACTTGGTCTATTATTATGTCCTAGGTTATCGTAGTAATAGGCTTGCTTTCTTAAGTGAGCACTGATTGTATAATGAATGGTCTAGTCCCTATGTACCATGTGGTATCCCCACAACCTCTTGTCTATTTGCAAATGGTAGCGGAGGGGTATGTAATGGGCATTCTAGCCTGATATTTATAATGACAATCATTTATCAATTGATTCAAAAAAATAAAGATTACAAACTATGTGATGTATACAAAAATCATTTTTCTTAAATTGGGACTGGTACATGTATAAACCCACATTTAGGTAGGGCTGGATTTAGTACTAAACCGAGGCAATTTTGCCTCAACCGTCTGCCGAACCAACTCTTGTCGGTAAGTAGATTCTCAAACCGTTGGCGATCCGAATAATCAGTATACCGAAAATCTCAGTTTGGAATCGATTAGGGTAATTGCAAGCAAACTCCATGAAAGTTGGTTTGCAAATCTGGAGAAGAAGAAGATGAAAAAATAGGAAAGGAGAAGGAAGAAAGAGAATAATTGAGAGGGCATGTTCTTCTTCCTCCATCAAATTAGCAGAGGCAGTTGAGCCCAATGAAGGAACAAATAAAAATATTCAGATCGTAGAACTAACAATCCATGGTGAAAATGAGATTTTGGTGATCTGGGTTTGAGGTTTTGATTTATGCGTAAGAGTTGAAATGGTTGCTTGTGTGTAGAATCAATGGTTGCTAGTTTCCAGAAAGAAATTCTGGAATGAGAGAGAAGAGAAGAAATAGATCTGAAGGTCTGAACACGATGGCTTTTCAATTTTCCTTTTGCCTTTGAACTTCGAGAAATTTTAAATACATACCCCTAATCACTTAATACACATCCCTATTATTTTATATTTCAAATTAGATTTAGTAGGTAAGTTAAATGACAAAAACATATATCTATGCATTCTAGAAGAAAAAAAATAGTCATATTTTCCTTATATTATTCTATTTAAATATTTATGTATAAATAGTTAGATAAACACAAAAAATTTCTATACATGGCCTCCCAATTTAATACAAGAATAAAGTTAGAAACTCTCTAATTTAATTTTTCCTTAAATAAATTATAATTAAATGAGGTTAGAAACCATAATATTTAGAATTTCAAAATCAATGGCATTAAATATTTTTAAAACATATCACTTTACTCCCATTTTTTAGTTAATTTCCTTTTTTATTCTAAGAGTTATGATTAATCAATTTATTTTCTAATATAAAACATCACATGTGAACAAACTTTGTAACTGTTAATTTGTTTGATCCCTCTAATGACAACTTTTTAGTTCCACTACTGTGGAGAAAGTGAGAAACTACTGATATAGTTTTGGTTGAATGTTCAACTCATAATTTTATACTTGATTAACATGGTGTTTGGTGGATGTGAGCTTAAATAACACAAAACCTATTTATATGCATCTATTTAAATGGAACAATAATAAATCTTTATGGATTTCTCAATTACAAACACAAGTAATCAATATTGTCATTTACAAAACGTCAATATAATAGAATATACTAATCGTATTAAATAGTAATCCTAATATAGTAAAAAAGTAAGAGATTTCATGATTTTTTAGATTAAATATATTTTAGGTACTTTTTTTTTTTTTGAAAAGTGAATTCATTGAAACTTTTTTAACGATTACAATCGTTTAGAATGGCATCCCGATTGGGAGCAGACACAAGCCACAAAAGGCCTGAAGCTAGAGCAAAGCTAAAGCAAACCAGAAGGTGTACTACACCAACAGGTAGTTCAGGTACAATAAAATACTGCTCTGGATCACTTATAGAGAAACTAACAGAAAACTGAAGATAAATTTCCAGCCATCTCAAAATAATTACCAACAATGAGACCATTGCCATGACCTTGAGGTTTGGAGACCAAATCATCATAATCTGTAACTCAGGCATGTAAGAGATCAGTGGATGACTCAAGACTATGTTCGCCCCAACACAATTAACACTGCTCGCCAAGCATGCAATTGTGGTACTCACAGCGTGATTATACCGAGATCTTTTATAGAATATAGCAATGAGGAATCTACCTGCATGTAAGCACAACACACCCAAAATTATAAGAACACATTTGAGCAAGCAAGTACCCAAGCAACCGCCTGGGTCCCAAATCCAAATATGTGGAGAACTCAAGCCCAACCACTGGGCTCTGTCGCGGGCCCAAACCCAGCCCAGCTCCCAAGCCCATAACCTTATATTGGGCACCCAGAAATCTGATATGGGCACCCAATCAAGGCAGGACCAAGCGCCGAAGTAGAGAACCGGTACCGCCGTTGCTCCTTGTTGCACCGCCGATGGCCGCACGCCTGGAATCAGCACGCCCTCCATCACCTCCATCCCAGATCTCGCCTTCCCCGACAAACGATCCAGGTGATGACATCGTCGGCCACCTAATCTGACCATCCCCGTCACCGTGCCGACATCCGGTGGTCTACCCCATCGCCATAATAGGCGGTCAGTCAAACAAAACATTCGTTCCCTTCTGTTAGCCCAGACGCGGCACCGATCTGAGGTCGAAGACGACAATCGATTCAGATCTTCTCCACACCAGCCAACGATGAAGAGAAACACGAGCAAAGGGACTGCCAATGCCTTCATCGCCACATTCCCACGACGAATGGCCTCGCCATTGCTAGTCGATTGGAGGATCCGCCGAAGAATCGCCGCCGCTCTCCTCTCCGCTCAAACCCTAGGGTTTGCTGATATTTTATTTATTTTTATTTATTTATTTATTTATTTTTCATGATTTTTTATATTAAGGATATTTTAGGTACTTTAGGTTGTGTATTTAGTAAAATATTAGAATGAGAAATTAAATGGGTGGTGTATTAAGTATGGAGTGTGTATTAAGTAATTAGGGGTGTGTATTTAAAACTTCTCTTTTACTTCTAGTGCTTAAGAAGCTAATAAATATAAAATATGTAGGTGATATAATGAGACCAACATGTTGTGCAGTGGTTGGGATTAGAACCTCTATCTATGAGAAGTGGGGTTTGAGTTGCGCCTTCAACCAATTTTCATTATATATATATATATATATATATATATTTATTTATTGTGTAAAACACAGATAAATATAAAATATGTACATAAGGTAATGAGAGCAACTAGTGGTCCAATAGATGGGATCAGAGTCTCTATATGAAAGGAGAGGGGTTCAAGTCGCGCCTTTGACAAATAATTTTGTATATATACAGTGTATATATGCAATATATATCCGGTATGGCGTATACTCAGTCGGTATGGTATACCGACGTATGCCATACACCATACCGTAGCTGAGCTGAAGGAAGCCAAAAGGTATGGCTAAGTCGAGCCGTAAGTCGGCAGGTCGAGTTTTCGACCCAAAGCGGTTCGGACCAGTTCGGCCCAAAATGCCAGCCCTACATTTAGGTGTAGAACAGAAGAAATATAACACCTATAGTAGCATTTCGTAACATGATGCATCATGCATGTGCCCTCACCTTGTTTATGTTTTTTGGTAAAAAAATAACTAACAATCAATTTTCGAGATAAGGATTTAACAAGAGAGATTATGCCGCTGTCTTCTTTGTAGCCTAGTGGGTATTGTGTCATTTTCAATCTCGACTCACTACAAAAAAAAAATTGCAATAGCCACGGCATGTCCTGGCCGCCAAAGGTTATTTTGCCGTCGCAAAAGACTATTAGCGACGGCTCTGCGAAGGCAATGCTTCCGACGCTATTGGTTGCATCACCAATGGTATTTGCAATGGCAATGCGCTATCGCAAGACTATTAACGACGACAAACCATTTGCCGTCATAAGAATTTTGCTACTGAAAAAAGCCATTGCAAATACCAATGGCGACGCCACCAACCGCTACCGAAGTTTTTTGCCATCGCCAAAAGTCATTTGCGACAGCAAAAATGCCGTCGTAAAAATGTTATTTATGAATAAAAAAAAATTCTGGCATGCAAAATGCATGCCATTTTTTTTTATAGATAAAAGCTATACAAAAAAGAATGCAACTTATACAAAAGGGAATGATACATTCATGAATGTTACAGCAGAAATGAAGGTTATATGAAAGTTTATAAGATAATTAAGCTTTACAAGGTAAACTTCTTTGTTCTACTTCACGTACCAATTACTTTACTGCTGTTGCAATCTCTTTCAATACCTTCAATAGCTACTGCACAGAAAGATGCTAATCTATTTCAATAGCTTAATCTTCAAAATACCTCACCAAATACCTTCTAGCTGAAGCTTAGAAAAACTATAAATAAAGAACTTGCTTGTTGAACATCATGGCCCTGACCCAAACATCTGTTGTGATCAGAGCAGCATCGGAGTAGTACCATTTCTGAACTCATTCATAATAGCATCTCGCTCCTTCTGAGGCATGTCTCCGTGCATTGCAGAGACTGTAAGGATATTAGATCGCATCTTTGCAGTCAACCAGTTCACCTGTCCCAATGGCCAAGGAAAAGTTAAGCAACCATAAAAGACAAGTACAAACAGCATTTTGTTCATGCCTCCATTCAACTTGACATATTTCTAAGATGAGCATATTTCCACATTACTGTTCTACTGATTAATAGACCATAACCAAACAACTGACAAGGAACCCTTCAATTCAGATCAGAACAAAACAACAATAGAAGCATAATAGTTTACCTTTTTGTGTTGCAGAAAATAATAGCTTCTGTAATTGTAAGAGTACCATAAAGATCACATAAAAGCATCAATTGATTGATGGGGGATGATAATATATATACCAGCAAAAAAATACAACAATGCAACTGTATCTAATATAGATGACGGGAGAAAAAGTAGGGAAATGCTTACCAGTTGGCTCGAACCAATTTCTTGAAGTTTCAACGTGCAATTAAAATACAATGCTTATGAATATTAAGCAACTCATTACTATGATAAACAATATGTACCTGTAGCCCAATAACATTGTCCTTCACAACCAAACAATCTCTGACTGAGATTCCGATTCTCTGTGAGGCATAGGCAGTTAGTGTTTTGATATTTAGAAATGTGCAGTGAAGGTAGAAGATGTGGATATTCACATTTGCATATGTCAAATTAAAATGTAGATTGTTTACCTTGGCAGCTATAAGATAAATTGAAGGGTTCGGCTTTTTTTCCTTTACATCATCACTTGCATAAAAAACAACAGAAATCATTGAAGTTACATATATGACTCTCTTAAATAACCAGTTCAATCAAATCAGCTCAATCAGGAAGCGTTATTACTGAAACAAAAACATTCCTAGACAGTGTTACAATCCATTAACACTGGCAGCTAAACTAATCTATAAACAGAATGGTATTTGATTTAGGCTTCTAGGAAACAATGTAGCAAATAATGATATAATGGAGCTGGAATGTCAATCATGTGTAATTGACGTGATCCTAAGCACATGAGATCGTATGCTGATAAGTGGAGTATTAAGTCACAACATGTGTCTCACACAGGGTTTTAACTTTTAACCAATAAGTTATAAAAGATATCACATTTTGAAAGTAGTGAACATACCAGCAAGAAAGCAATCAAGACCTAGAAAGTGCTCCTAAAATAAGAAAGTTACATACAATGAATTAATAAACACTTTGTAGAAACAAAGAGGTAGATACTACTTCTGACATTAAAAACAATGTTGGAGAAAAGGCTTACATTTCCTATATGGCTTTAAAGACATAACATAACAACTTTTAGTAGCTGTAGACAAACAGCAAGCTTTTTCCCCTACAACAATGAGAGAGACAGAATCACTCCCACAAGAGTTAAAGAGGCCTTCTATAGGCTTATGTAATAGAGCAGATATTAAAAAGTGTGTGCATTAGCGTTATTTATAAGAACAACATGCTATTAATTATCAGAAGACACTACCCCAGTCTCTTCTTGTGGTTCCCTAATAGCTGCTGACTTGGATTCTTCACCATCTTCAATACCACCCTGAGATTGAAGACTAAAACTTAATTACCAAAGTTTACATAACTAAGCCTAACTCAAAGAATTCGACAAAATTCAAATAAAAAAAAAAGAATTCGACAAAACAACAAAACTGAGACCTGCTTACAAAGACTCAAACAAAGGCTACAATTGATTACTCAAGCGCTCCTCCATTGAAAGCCCCACACACGTACACCGCAAGTTCAAAGAAAAAAAATCATATAGGACAGAACTTATCTATAGTCATGTTTTCAGTTGGAGGACCTAAGAACCTACATCAAAGATAAATAAAAAATAAAAAATAGTAGAGTTAAGTAACAAATAAATTACATTGCTCTGAGCTTAATATATTGTTAGAGACAGATAGAAGTACCTCGAGTCCAAATTACATTCCATGAGAGAAGCCTTTGTCACAATAGCAATACTTGTGCTGTTGTTATCATTACCACTTGTGCAATTGTTATCATCACCATTTTCGATAACAATTGCAGCAATACCAATGAAACCCAATATCACACACTAGAGAATAAGAACTACTGAGCAAGCAGGATTGCATGAATAAGAAGAAGAAAAAACTCTACATAAGGAGAAAATAAAGAGAAAAAGAACTAAAATAAGTTGAAACCTCATGAAAATGGTCCATATTAGATGCAAACAGATTGACACTATACGAGAATCCAATATTCCCAACCTTAAGAACCAAATTTGGAAGGCCAATCACTTGGAATCAAATTCAATTCATTTAACTGAAGAAGAAGAGCATGCTTAATTGACATTCAATATGTTCAAATCGTATAGCATACACGGTTGGGACCACTCCCACCTCTAATGTGCAGATAAATAACATGAAGCGTAAACTTTTTTACTTGAACATGGAGAAGATTTAGAATAGGGCTAAATACTAGTTAGTACCCTGTGGTTTAGGTCCAAAATCAATTCAGTCCCTGGACTTCTAATTTCATCAAAAACACCCCTACACTTTCAATTTTGATCTAATAGGTCCAATTCGTTAATATTCTGTTATGGGTTCAAGTTATAGTTGGATTATTTGTTGAAAAACTATTTATTTTTAATAGTAGGACTCACTCCTAAATTGACCATGCAGACCACCTCGACTCCACATGATAAAACATAGGCCATATATGAGCCACGTTAATAAGTTAAATAACTCAATTGTCGGAAAACTAACAAATTGGACCTATTAGATCAAAATTGAAAGTGCAGGGGTGTTTTTGATGAAATTAGAAGTTCAAGGACTGAATTGATTTTGGACCTAAACCACAGGGTAGTAATTTGTATTTAGCCCTTTATAATATCTGTAGATGATAGCATCACTCTTTAGCAAAAAAAGCTTTTGTTAAGCAAAAGTGCATATGGACAAAATATTTGAAATTAGACATGCCAAGTGAAAATCAAATGAATCATGCCAAACCAGATTCATAAAGCATTTAAATCAAATTTGGAATTTGAACAACTGAACTCAAACAATTATCATACAACCTGAATCAGAAAGAATACAAACAAAAAGAAAAAAGAAACCAAATCTGGAATATGGATTAGAAACCCTAGATTAGATAGATACTATAGATCGGCGAGGTAGATTCGCAGGTAGCTGAGAGGTTGGTCAAATGCCCGCTAAATTGAGTATGAGATCTTGCCCTTCACGAGGTTATGGTCGAAATGTTAGATGTGGAATTTCAGCTGCAGGAACATGATAATGACGACATGGAGGTGGTCAATCGTCCCGGCGATGGCGCGTGGCGATGAAGTGGACGGCGAAGACGCTGATGGTGGATTCCACGGTCATGATGATATGGATGATGGAAGGGTTATAGCGATGGAGGGAGAGGAAAGAAAAGAAGAGAGAGAGAGAGAGAGAGAGAGAGAGAGAGAGAGAGAGAGAGAGAGAGAGAGAGAGAGAGAGAGGAATAGAAGGAGTAAAGTTTTTCTCTTTTTCGTTGGTCAGAGTTTCATAGAGATAAGATAAACTTTTGCTACTCCCTAGTCTCTCCTGTGTCATGCCTTCACACAATGACAATCGGTTGAAGTAGCAGTATATTAGTGTTTTTCTACCCTTATTTCCATGGCACCTCAATCATGTCACATGGTTCTTATATTCTTTTGACTGCGGAAGTTTGCCGAAGTTAAAGCATGAGCAATGGTGACGACAAATGCTTGCCGATGCAAACTACTGTAGCCATTGCAATTCTTTTTTGTAGTGACTAGATGCAAGGTTCGATTGGCATACCTATATGATATATACACATATATATTCTAAAGATTGGCATACCTATATGATATATACACATATATATTCTAAAAGATGAGGTATTTTAAAATACCTCTGCTTTGGCTCAATACCAAAACATAGTGAAGACCACTGCGTAGCTCTTTACAGAAAAGTAGTCATTTCTCCTTATCTAAAAATGAGAACTTGTGAAATCATTGGGTCAGCAGAGGTGTTGCAAAAATATGAAAATTTAGAATAAAGTAATGTTAGATTAGAGGTTCAATCTCCTTTAATATAACAAGAGAAAAAATAAAAATTACAATCTGTGTGACGTATACAAAATCGTTTTTCTCAAATTGGGATTGGTATATGTATAAACCAACATTTAGGTGCAGAACGGAAGGAATCAGGAATATAACGCCTATAGTAGCATTTCTTAACATGATGCATCATGAATGTGCCCTCGCCTTGTTTTGTTTAAGTAAAATAGATTCGAGAGAGAATGTAGAGAGAATTATGTAATCTTATTATTGAGAATAGGAGCCCTATATATAGGGATTACAAAGTACATGTTCTAATGTTACAAGGAATACTAATCCGAGTAGGATTAGGAACTCTAGAACCTTCTCTCCTATTACTACTCCTAGTTTGATTAGGCACACTAATAGCTGATTTCCTTCAACACTCCCCCTTGTGCCGCTTCAAACTTGGTGGTGACACTTCATTCGTTGCCTCGTTAAAAACCTTGCCAGGTAACAAAAACCCTGTGAGAGAAAAATAACCCTGGTCGAAGGACAAAAAGAACACAACATGTCCTTCACTCTTCGAGATTGAACATGTAGACATCATAACTCCCCCTGATGTCGATATCTCCCCTTGATTGCTACAATCGTGGGAGTTCGGATAACTTTCTCAATCCGATGCTCTTCATATGCATGTTTCTCGAAGGTGGATTTAGGTAACGACTTAGTGAATAAGTCTGTTACATTATCCTCTGATCGGATTTGATTCACTTCAATCTTTAGAAGTGAATGTTGTTGCTGATTATAGAAGAACTTAGGCGATATATGCTTGGTGTTGTCACCCTTGATAAAACCTAACGTCATTTGTTCAATACAAGCTACATTATCCTTATAAATGCATGTAGGTTCATCTGTGGTAGACTTCAAACCACAACTTCCTTGAATATGTCTAATTACAGACCTTAGCCATATGCATTCACGCACGGCTTCATGTAGAGCAACAATCTCTGCATGATTTGAGGAAGTAGCAACAAGGGTCTGCTTTGTAGACCTCCAAGATATCGCAATGCTTCCCATGGTAAAGACGTAACCCGTTTAGGAGCGACCTTTGTGAGGGTCAGAGAGGTACTCTAGATCAGCAAAACCCATCAAAACATCATTGTCATTTTGATGGAGGGGGATAGGGTGAGGCCGGCCACCCTTGGTGGTGGTGGCGACGTTGGCGGCAATATGGCCGGCCACTTTGTCATGGTGGACGGTGGCTCCATACCTAATGGGGTCCGATCCCATTCTTCCGTCATTCCTCTTCTCTCTGTAGGAATAAAATAGGCCCATATCAATTGTACCTCTTAGGTATCGAAAGATTGTCTTTACACCAATCCAATGGCGGCGTGTTGACGCAGAGCTATGTCGAGCTAACAAGTTCACTGCGAATGAGATATCCGGTCTTGTGCATTGAGCTAAGTACAATAATGCGCCTATTGCACTTAAATAGGGCACTTCGGCCTCTAATGATTATTCGTCCTCATCCTTTGGACGAAACAGATCTTTTCCGGGCTCAAGACTGCGGCTGATCATGGGAGTACTCACAGGCTTTGCTTTATCTTCATTAAAGTGCCTTAGGATTTTCTGAGTATTTGTGGACTGATGAATCAAAATCCCATCACTACGGTGCTCGAGTTCTAAACTGAGACAAAACCGTGTTTTCCCAAGATCTTTCATCTCAAATTAGGATTTCAAATATGTAGCAATTTCCTTTAACTCATTTAGAGTTCCAATTAGGTTCATGTCATCGACATAAACTGCTACGATTGCAAATCCGGAACTTGTTCTTTTTATGAACACGCATGGGTATATTTCGTTATTAATATATCCCTTCCCAATCAAGTAGTCACTTAGACGGTTATACCACATCCGTCCGGATTGTTTTAATCCATATAGTGAGCGTTTTAATCTTATTGAAAACGCGCTCCGTGGTTTAGAGTCACTTGATTTTGGTAATTGAAGTCCATCTGGAACCTTTATATATATATCTCTGAATCTAGATCTCTATAGAGATATGCTGTAACCACATCCATAAGCTGCATGTCAAGTTTTTCGGAAACTACTAAACTGACAAGGTAGCGGAACGTTATAACGTCCATTACGGGAGAGTATGTCTCCTCGTAGTTGATTCCAGGGCGTTGTAAGAAACTTTGCGCCACTAGGCGGGCTTTATATCTAACCACCTCATTTTTCTCATTACGCTTTCTAATTAACAAAGACCCATTTATGGCCAACAGGTTTTACATCTGGGGGTGTCTGCGTTATAGGCCCAAGTACCTATCTCTTTGCTAGTGAATCTAATTTAGCCTGGATCGCATCTTTCCATTTAGGCCAATCCACTCTTCGTTGATATTCTTCGACAGAGCGAGGTTCGATATCATCATATTCTATAATTCGTTTTGCAACATGATATGCAAATGCATCATCAATAGCCATAGAATTTCTATCCATCATTTCAGGTACACTAGTGTATTTTATGGAGATCTCTCTATTATCTAGAATTGGTTATGACATTGGAGCGTCCCCCAATGATGTCTCTTGGGCATAATCATAATCCGGAATATCCTCATGAGATGGATTATTTACATCGATGATTAATGGATTATTTTGTGCCAAACTCGCTTTCTTTCTTGGGCTAGAATCCATCGAACCTATGGGCCTCCCGCGCTTCTTGGCAGGAGCCGTGGGCCTAGCCACAACGTCACCATCATTGTGAGAGGGGACGTTGGCGCCATGCTCAGGGACTCTTGAGGTGGTGTCATGTCCTCTAGTTTTAGGGACATTAATCCTTGCAGGCACATTTGCAGCAGGTATATGTGATCTCGTCACTTTAGCGATATCAGAAAATGCATCAGGCATCGATTCTGCTACATTCTGAAGATCAATAATTCTCCGCACTTCAATTTCGAACTGTGCGGTTCGGGGATAAAGATGAGACAGAGTGGGGACAGACCACGACAATTCCTGTCGTTCCTGTTGAACATTGATGTTCTTATCTCCCCCTAACAACAGGAAGACTGTCTCATCGAAGTGATAATCCACAAATCTAGATGTAAAGAGATCGCCTGTCAAGGGTTCTAAGTAGCAGACAATCGTTGGAGAATCATATCCAACGTAAACGCCTAATCGTCGTTGAAGACTCATTTTGGTGTGCTGTGGCGGCGCAATTGGCACATAAACTGCACACCCAAATATGCGTAAGTGTGAGACATCAGGCTCATACCCAGTCACCATCTGGGACGCAGAAAAGGGTTGAGTGAGGCAGTAGGCCTCAGACGTATAAGCACAGCTGCATGCAATATTGCATAGCCCCAAGCAGAAATAGGGAGATTGGTGAGCATTACCAATGCCCTAGCGACCATTTTTAGTCGTTTAATGGCGGCTTCTGCGAGACCATTTTGGGTGTGAACATGAGGAACTGGATGTTCAACTTCAATCCCAATGGACATGCAATAATCATCAAAAAATTTTGATGTAAAGTCCCCAGCATTGTCTAATCTTATAGACTTAATACGATCATCAGGGTGGTGAGCCCTTAGATTAATAATCTGGGTTAGGAGTTTAGCAAATGCAGCGTTCGTAGTAGACAATAGCATGATATGTGACCAGCGTGTCGATGCATCAACCAACACCATAAAATATCGAAATGGTCCGCATGGTGGTTGAATAGGTCCACAAATATCACCTTGGATTCTTTGCAAGAATGGTATATTTTCTTTAGTGTCCTTTGCATAGGATGGTCTCGATCCTAATTTTGCTAAAAAGCAGGCTTTGTAGAACAAATGATGGGCTTTAGAAACAACCAATGAGGATTTTGGTTGAGCCACGAAGTCACAATTGACTTTAGAAGTAGAAATTGGAGTCAGGGGAGCAGAGGTGGCCTCAAAGCCACCCTTGGGCCTTAGGGGGATGGCGGCGCCGGCTTGTAATGGCCAGACTTGAAGGGGAAAGGCGCCGTGAGGCACAGGTGCTCCTCCTTGATCCAAATTTTGAGTTTTACTTCTTTTCGTTCTTAAAAATGGATGTTCGTGTGAAGTCTTTAATATACAGATCATCATATCACGACCTGGGTGTCCCAAACGGTCATGCCAAAGCCTATATGTGTCAGAATCCCATAAATCATCTCTCATGACATGGATGGATTTAATGACTCGAATAGTGGTTGCATACAACCCACTAGAGCGACACATAAGTTTCTCTAATGCTCGTTTATGTCCGTAGTCATTAGAGGTGATGCAAAGGAACTCTTGTCCATTCTCACAATATGTTTCCACATGAAAACCATTGGCTCTTATATCTTTGAAGTAATAAAGTTTGAAACATATGTCCATGATATGAGATAAAATAAATCGATACTTTATTTGATGATAGCCAATGATTACATCAAAGTTTCCATAGTCTAATCCAAAATAAAAAACAAATGTAGACAAATCATAGTCACTCTATCCATTTGGTAACTCCAATCAAATATGACCAAGGAAGTAGAGAGAGATGTCGGTGGAGCGAGGCTCTCTTAAATACCACTAATCTCAATTACTTTCCTAGACATCATGTTTAATTAGATGCGCCACATGAGAAAGAGTTAATACAAGATGTCATTTATTGACTAAGTCATATTGCCATTACATAATTCTTGGAAAATATAAAAGACTATTTTAAATAAAAATCTGCGGCATTTTGTCTTCATCGCTAGATTTAAAGTCTTTCATGGCTCGATATCTTGATCACTATTGATCAGGTACTCTTGAAAATACCATGAAGAGGATGATCTCTTGATTGAGGTGTATTGGCGCAATACATATGGTCCCTAGGACCAATGACATTGGAATAGTGTTACCATGGCCAAAAGTGGCACCATGGATTCCAATCCTTATACCCTCAACGTCATGACCCCTATGGTCATGTTAGGATTTTCTCAATCAATTGTTCTTTTGTGATTTTTCAGAGTCATGCATCAATAATCAGATGCGGAGAGCTTCCGAACAATATTTTGTAACTCATTCAGAGTTTAGAGAAGCGGATATTATTCCATCATGCTTCTAAGTTCGGAAAATCGTGAACGTCACTAAAACGTTTACGAGGCGCAACCCCAAAGGTTCTTAGCAGTATCCTCATTCATGTACTCAAACTGGAGAGCCATCTCCATGTGGCGCTTCATCAAGGTAAATGCCCTTGTATTATCTATCTCAGTTTGAGGGCCTTGAGTGGTTCTTTTAGAACAAGACTCCTGGATTATAGGCAATAAATCAAGGGTAATTAGGTGGAGCTCAACAACATGAGCCCACAGGAAAATATTTGTGCCCGTAGAATCTAATGGAGTAAAATCGAGCTCGTTCAAGTTTGACATCCTGGAAAGGAAAGCAAGAACGTATTTAGTTTCGGAGTCAATGCTTCCACGAAAACTAATATAATAAGATTTCCGAGCTATGCTATCAAGAAATCGATTTCCAAGAATGATTGGATTAGACCGAAACAATGATGTTTATATGGTCATAAATCGATGCTTGAGGACGCTCTTAGTCCGAAGTCTTACGAACGCTCTTAGTTCGTTAATTGCGTGAATCCCCACGATTCCACTTTCTCAATAATCGAACCCACGTTATAAGAAAGGTGGGATGAAGAAGAAGGGAGGTTGCAAGTCTCTAAAGAAAAAGATGGAGAAATTAAAATTTCAAAAGCGGGAACTTTAATTTAAAACTTACTTGTTGAAATTCGGAGCAAAATTGCTTCTGAACAGCTCTCACTTCGATTTATGTGCTGGTCTCAAAATGACTCCAAAAAGGCTGAAATTCGGAGGTCGGATAGAAGACACAGAGATGAACAACTTTGATGAAGAAAAGATTTTGATCTGAGGTTCCAAACTAGACGTTTACCGGCTTGCAAGTAGACAGACGTGCGCAGGAAAGGAAAAAGGATGCAGTTGGTGTGCGTTGGTGCTGCAGGGGCAGGAGGGATGCGTGTGCAGAGCCGCATAGGTGAGGCTAGCGTGGGCTAGGAGCTGCGGTGATGAAGAAGGTTTTCGGGTTTTTGATTTTTGGTTTGTGGTTAGAACTTGTGCTGATAACGTGTTTAAGTAAAATAGATTCGAGAGAGAATGTAGAAAGAATTGTGTAATCCTATTATTGAGAATAGAAGCCCTATATATAGGGATTACAAAGTACATGTTTTAATGTTACAAGGAATACTAATCCGAGTAGAATTAGGAACTCTAGAACCTTCTCTCCTATTACTACTCCTAGTTTGATTAGACACACTAATAGCTGATTTCCTTCAACATGTTTATGTTTTTTGGTAAAAAATAACTAACAGTCAATTTTAGCATAAGTATTTAACAAGAGAAGTTTTGTTGCTGTCTTCTTTGTAGCCTAGTGGTATTGGATCATTTTCAATCTCCACTAGATGCAAGGTTCGACTGGCACACATATATACACATATATATTCTCAAAGATGAGGTATTTTAAAATACCTCTGTTTTGTTTCTTCATTTTTTCTCTTTTTGACACCTACTGTAATATTCAGTAGGAGGTTTGGCCAAAACCCAAATTTTCAGTATGAATTGCAAGATCAGAACCAAGATCATGAAGGCGCAAAATGATAGAAAATACGAAGGCAAACAAGATCACAAGCCAACAATTATCATAATCAGAAAACCAAGGACATATAAACGTGATACAGAGGCACATCCATAAGTTGACTGAAATGATTCCAGTATATATAACCATTGAACTACACATTTTCAACCTCAAAAACCATTCGGAGAAATCATGGTCCCTTCATTTAAATTTTATGCTCTCTCACTGGATGCAGGCATTCACCATTTGCGCCGTATGGAAACATCAATCTTGACCTGACCACAAGAGTTGAAAAACTCACATGGGATTAACAGAAAACTTCTTGAAGGAGAGCCATTAACCTGCAGGCTTGGAGTACTTTTTGTCAGAGACCGAAATTTGAGAGAACTTTCCTGGTTAGAAACCAGAAGATCATAGTTGAAATCCTCCATGAAGCTAGGCTGAATACAGCTAACTGTCACAACATTTCCCAGAACTTCAATACGATTGTCGAGGATAAATAATGTACCACTATTCTTTTCTCGAAAAACAAGAAAGCTGTCATTCTTTGTCAATGTAATTGGGAAACTGTAATCAAGGGCAAAGTTGTCATACAGGAAGCCCGTTGCCGAATCCAAATGATCATTACTGAAGTGTTGGTATAACTCCTTGGCCGAGGAAACAAACTTGCAGCCTAAATAAGGGCATGAACAAGGTGAACATACACATGTCTTTTCATGTTCATTCTTTGTGTTGTAAGTCACAGGAATATTGCAGCCGTACTTGATATTTTTGCAAGGAGTTGTACTTGATTCCACAATCTTCTCGATGGCTCGGCAACGATTGGAGCCAATGGTGCAGGAACAAAAGGGGCATTTGTTATTGATTTTGGTGCAGCACAAGGAGCAAGCTATATGCCCATTTTGATCACACTGGAAGACAGGAACGGTCAAGGGTTCACAGCAAATTGGGCAATCAAGCAGTCCTGGGTCAGTGAAAGTTATCATAATATTAGAGCATTCCCTGCTAGCTGAAGTCGAACTATGACCCTTGTGGTTTCCAGCATTAGATGGTAGGTTATTGGGTGCTTCGTCTTCATCCATCTCCTCTTCATGATCATGATCATCATCATCATCATCATCTTCTTCTTCTTCTTCTTCTTCTTCTTCACTCTCTCCATCTTCCTCTCCTTCTGATTCTTCTTCATTTAACAATAACCGAGGTCTTCTTAACAAATCTTCAACGGACAAATCAGAGAATCTCGACATTTCCCCTCTCTGTATCTGAGCATCCCTAATAACAGAGTTTCATATGGAAATGTTTCTTTTTACTGGGAGTATATGAATATCATCATTAGCTATACATTCTATAGAAGCAGATGAACAAATCCATTAAAGCCTTCAAGGTATAAAACCCACATCAAAGCAGACAATTGAAAAGGGTAAGCCAACAACATCAGAATTTAAACCTATCCATTCTCTATTCTCATTTCAAGCTACTGCATTTTAACAATTCAACCACAGACCTTACATGAATAAGGTTTCCAAGTTCAGAAGTATAGACTTTGAAATACCTGGAACTATATGTACTAACAGCTGGAGTTGATTCTGGGACGCGGAGATTGACGGAGGGCCGGATGATCCGGTACATCGACATCGGAACGGCGGAATCAGAAGTGAAGTAAAGAGCTGCCGCGGGCTGAAGAGTAAAAGATCAATAATGGAGAATCAGAGAGAGTGGATTCTCTTTTTCAAAGTGATCAGCTGTGCAAAAGTAAGACCAGTGTAGTGTAAAAGTAATGCCCCACCAAAACGTGAAACGTGTCAAGAAATCCTGGTTCAAAGATCAAGAAAATCCTGGTTGAGAACTTGAAAATGTACCAAAATCAAAATCAATAATCTTTGTAGTACTGGCTAAAATTGCAGTCAACATGAAATTCATCATATGGGTAAAGCAAACACTAAAATAAGCTTGTAGCGTAATAATTTAGCGTGCTCAATGCAATATTATATATATGTTCATCACGTCACTAATATAATGGTGCTGTATAATATTTGTATACCACATCACTGCTGCAATTTGTCATGTTTAAAATTACTTATCATAGCAGTCGGAGTCGGAAATAAACTTGATCCAGTGCAATTTCATGATATGAAAGTTCATGTCAGTTACACTATATGACTGCTATATACTCTTCCTCACAATGAAGAGATCACTAATACGATGGTGGTATACAATTTTTATCAACTACATCACTGTTGCAATTGTCTATGTTAAAATTATTTATCGTAGCGAAGTCAGAAATGAACTTAATTCAGTACAATTTCATGATATGAAAGCCCATGTCAATTAAGCTATATGACTTCTATATACTCTTTCTCACAACGAAGAGATGTCTATCTCGTGGCCTGAAGATACACATTTGGCTGTAGGAATCCAATATCCAATTAAAGCAAGAGGGCGCTTTTGACCACGGTACAAATAAGATAACGCTGGAAGTCTTGCGCTGCTTGCTTGGTAGTCTCGTGGCATTAGCTTGTGCTAAAGTTTCACTTGACCCAAGGTTCGACTGGCATATATATAGTACGTACCCTAAAAAAGATGAGGTATTCTAAAATACCTCTGTTTTGTTTCTTTGTTTTTACTTTTCTCGTTCCAAATAAGCACGAGGAACATAGATTAAGTAAGGCAAAGGTTAGTTGAAATGAAAGCAGCCATACATGTCGATAACTATAACACATTTTAAAAGAGATTTTGAAAGCGCAGATTTAGGGAAGTGCATGTAGTTTGGACATGAGATCATGCACCGAGGACAAATATGGTTTACTTATGTGTCAATCGACACAATGCTTCTTTACTTTTACAATAAATATCTCACGCACTCCCTCTTTTTTAAAAAAAAATCTTAAGATTTCGAATTGCTGGCCGTAAATAATTTCGTGGCTATAGTTTTAATAACTCACACCTTCTGTTAATTACTCCGCATTAAGAAATGATCGAATACGTGTGTAATAAGAGATAAGTTTGCAAGAAACATTTTCGACTTTGGAAAACCAAAACAAATCAAGTTAATTTGAACTCACTTATATATATATATATATATATATATTTTTTTTTTTTGCAAGAAAAAGAGTTATTAACGACATTTTTCTTGTGACACATGGATGTGGCCGTCATAAATAATTTAAAAAATTGGGCGGTTATTAAAACCTTGCGCGGTAAATATCAGTGCTTATAGATTTACGACGCTTGATTAAAAAACGTCGCACTCTGTTGTTGTAAATAAATGAAAACATATTCCTTTGCGACATATTGAAAAAAATATATATATATTCTTATCTCCTATCTCAGACCCTCTCACGCATTAGCCGCCCACCTCTCCATGAATCTCTCGTCGTTTCTTTTTCGCTCATCACTCTCATCAGATTTCCATCTCTCTAAATCAGGTAACTTGCTTTGCTGTTGTTTAGGGTTTTTGAGTTCTGATTACATGGTGAATTTATGACTATTGTTCACTTGCTCTCGTATTTAGTTGGAGTTGGATCTCTTTCTTAGGCCTCGTTTGGGATTGCTTCGCTTTTAAAAAAAAATCAGCTTTTACCTAAATTTTCAGATTTCATTGTGTTTGGTAAATTTAGAAAAAGCAGTTTTTAAAAAAAAAATTACAGGTCACTGACAGCAGATTTTAGAAGCAACCCAAAGGTTACTTTTAAAAGCTGCTTTCACTCAAAACACATCTTCATTTTATAAATTTCCAACAACACCCTTATCCATTATAGAAAATATCGGTGCACAAGAATGAAAGTATTAAGAAATAATATAGCCACAAGTTTAATGAATGCAATGTAGACATAGGGCTCTAGTTGTTTGTTTTTTATTTAATTTTATTTTTTCCCTAGTTCAGATAGATATTAATTTGATTCTAAAGTTTAGTGATATTCAGATATTTTTTTGATGATCTACTATATATTATTATTGTAGTTTTTTATTTGTTAAAATAATTATTTAAGTTTTGGAGGGAAAATAAAAATAAATGCACATGATCAATTTGTTAAGGAGCTAGTGAAACAAAGAAAAAAAATCATGTCCTTTATGGTCAATAAACATATCTACAACACTTTTACTTAGAATTTACTAAACGCTCTGAACTTGTTTTATGTACTGACAACACTTTTAAAAGTATTGTTTACCAAACACGAAACTGTTTTAATTCATAGCTGATTATTCTTACAGTACAGCAGCAACAATTTTTTTTAAAAGTCATAGCAATCCCAAACTAGGCCTTATTGTCTCAATCATAAACGAAGACGCTCTCCATCGAATTTAGGTAAACTTATTCAATTTTCTTAATAATGTTTTACATTTGTAGTTTGATGAATCTACTCACCTGGATCAGTTTATGATTTATGTTCTGTTGCACTTCAATTTGATTTCGACATTCACTTTGGGGTGGTCTATACTCCATATATGGATCTCTAATGGTATCCTGCTGTTTTTTTTTTCACTAGTTTAATTCTTCAAATTCCATCAATTAATGTCCAATGTAGGGAATGAATTCTTGTTTTTTATGTGGAGAAATGGATGTATCAGAGTCTGGGGCTAAAAACCCAAATGGCATGAGAAACTTTAGAAACCAACAATTTTCTACTCCTAAGTTCTGCAACAATTTTCGACGTTCATTGATGCTTTGTATCTACTTGAAGTGTATTTGGTAATTGGTGCTATTTTATTTGGTAAGATTTATCAAATTTTGCAATTTGAATTACTGGGTGATTGAATTGACTATGAACTTTCGCTTTCAAAAAAACTGTCAGTGCAACTAAGGTTTTAGAATACTCTAATTGTCTTAATGGTATTTGAAAGAGAATTGTGTCCTACTGACAATAAGTTGATGCTTTGCTTGATGCAGGTGACACCACCTCATTGTCATCTAAGAAATTCTCCTCCACAAGCAGTGTGAGTGGAGCTGTGGAGGTATGCTCTTCTCCTCTAATTTAAATGGTTTCTGCATTTGGGCTTTTCTTTGTGTCATTGTGTTAGCATATAAGATATTTTCTATTGGCTTTTACTTTATAAATTTACATAATGCATAATTATTGGAAGGTTTAGTTACTGTATTACTTTGTGCTACCATTGCTTGATTTTGCATAATCAATTGATTATCTTTAATACTCTACTTTCAGTATTCTTTTAGACTTTATTGATTACTATTATCATCTTTAACTGAGCTCAAATAAATGAATTTTGGATGACTCTAGTCTCTACTGTGAACTAACTTAAGATCTTGTGAACATGCAGACTGTAGACTAGACTCATAAGCCCAAAAGCAATGTACAGATTAAATTTGGAGATTTTACTACTACAAGAGGTCTCAATAAAAAGAGGACATCATTGTCAGATAGTCTCTGTGCGACACCATTGGCTTGCCCAGGGAGTCAGGGACATAGAAAACAGAGAAATACGAATGGGATCAAGAAGACAAGAAGCACCTAGATATCTTCTAGCAGATTGACATCTAAGTATAGAAGACTTCATTGTTAAATAGCTTGAAGACAGTTGGTTTCAATATTAGTAGGAATAGGAATACCAGGCTGCTCAAACATGTAGTTTATCTACTTTGAAAACGACCTCATGATTATTTTCATGATATTGTTGTCTAACAATATTCAATTTTTTATTAATATAAGTTTGTTTTTTTATCATATGATATATAACTAAGATCGTACTGGGAACCAACGTCAATAGTGTAATGGAAATTAGTAGATTGAAAATAGATTTTTATTAAAAAGTATTTTGAAAAATTAGAAAAATTGCGACGGGGCTCTAATGTCGTCAATAATTTTTTGATTGATAGTGCATTTTTTACATATAATGATCACAACCAAAAGGAGTAAAGGAGTTGGAGTTGTGATGGAGGAGGCAGAAGGAAGCCGAAAATGACTCCTCCATCACAACTCCGACTCCTTTACTTCCAAATCCCAATTCCCAAGCAGCCAATTTGATAAAATGATCACGACCCATGTCCTTTCATCTGGTTTATTCGGTTGTTTTTTTTTTGTTCCTCTAGTTCTTTCTTGGCACAAATGGTTCAATGTGGTGGGGATGATGTTTGTATCGCCATGGGCTTCTCCTGTAAGTAGCTTCGCAACTGTTCTGTTATTTGCTAAACACTTTTTGTTGATCTAAGTTCTATTCAGTTCGTATTCTGTCGACTATGTATTTTTGTACGAGGAATTGAGGATGTAGAAGATATTGATGCGGTGGGCTTTTTTATGCAATGTTGTTGTCTGTACTTGATGGAATCAGTTTGAGGCTTTGAGCAAGGATTTCATTACATTTCTTTTTGGGCTACTGTTGCTGCTCCCAGGACTTCTTTTATTCGATCATTGAGAATCCTGTTAAGGGAGTACAAGTCAAGTCAAATGTTGATGGTCATAGTCAATAGTCAACAGTACAATTAGCTCTAAGTCAGTATAAATAGGATAAGTTACCAGATAAGTGGTTAGCCATTTAAGCATTAACACACAGAAAATTCCAATTATGCTCAGCTCTCTTTCTCTCTTTCTTCATCGTCTTCTTCGCTCTCACAAATCTTAGGGTTTTGATACACAACTCCATAGCCAATCTTTCATGCTTTCTGGTATCTTCATCATCACACCATGATTTTCAACATGGTATCAGAGCCCATGGCGGCCTGATCCTTGGTTCATCATCAAGTTCTCCACTACGATTCCGATCGAAAGCCTAAGTTCTTCTTCTTCTTCCTCCTTTGTTCTTCATTTTGTTGTTCAAATTACCAGTAGAAAGATCAAATTTTTTCAAGGATTAAGCAAAATCAACAAGAAAATGGTATATAGAATCATCAATTACCAAGTGATAGGTCTACTCTCAGATCTACTATGTTCTTGATTTGTGAAAATTGGTTCGTGAATCAAGTACAAGATTTGAAGAAAAATGGCGTTCCCCACTCAAACCTACAGCACCATCTCTGTTCGTTTGGACGAAACAAATTATCCAACCTAGGTCTTTCAGATGCAACATCACCTCAAAGGTCATGGTCTCTTGAAGTTTGTTGATGGTTCTCATCTTTGTCCACCCCAATTTCTTGTTGGTGATGATGGCTCTCTCACCAACAATTCTATTGCTCAAGAAAGATGGATGGAACAAGATAGTTTACTTATCTCCATGCTTACAACCACACTTTCTGCAGAAGCTTTAACTCTGGTAATCGGTTGTCAAACATCTATGGAGGTATGGCTTATTCTCAAGCAAAGATATGCTATTGTTTCTGAACCGCATATTTTGAAATTAAAGGCTGCATTACAGAACATCCAAAAAGGCTCTGATTCAATAGACAAGTACTTGTTGCGTTTTAAATATATGAGAGATCGATTAGCTGTGGCAGGAGTTGAGATGAATGATCAAGATGTTAAATTTTTTATTCTTGCTGGTCTTCCAAGTGAGTATGGTCATACTAGGCAGATTATTAGAGGACAAAAGGCAATTACTATGGAAGAAGTAAGATCCTTACTTTTATCTGCTGAATTTGAAATCGAGTTAAAGCATAAGGCTCTATCTTTATCACCACTTACTGCAATGGTTGCACAAGGTGGAATGCCTACTAGAGATCTAGTTCTAAATCAAGGGGGCAATGGAATGACTCCACTGGCATGGTATGCCATTTTCTTATAATTGTCCTTCTCAATCATTCAACAACAATTTTGGCATGACTGCTATGACAAATGGAGTGACTCATGTCAATGCCTGTAATTCATCACCTATCAGTGCAATTACTCAAGTTGGTTTTACTCCACCATCTACTGTTATGGCAGCTAATATTGGGTTTGTGAATTCATATAATAATGCTCTCATGCATAACAGTGGCTCACATTATTCTAGCATGCCTATGCCTTCTGCATCTAATTGTATGGTCAATAGCACTCAGTACAATAGTACGATGTCACATGCTGGTTTTGTTTCTCAAAATGGAGGTGGAGGTCATATGTCCTACAATGAAGGAATGCAGCAACATAATTTCAACACTGGAACAAGCTATTCTCATCCACAAGAAAACATAAGTTTTGAGATGAACACGACATCAAAAAGTAATTGCCAATTGGGAAAGGTTTGTTTTGCTAAAAAGTTGGGTACAGTTGAGGGAAGTTCTTCTTGTGGAAGCTATTATAACAAAGTAATCGGTGGTTGTCCCTTATCTGGGGATTATATTGAAGAGGAAGAGAAAGCACATGTTGCATGAAAGAGAAAACTAGAGGCTGAACCATCAGAGGATGTAGGTGTAAAGGATGGAAAAGCCCATGTTTTAGTCTGTTCAGAAAATTTGATTGAAATGGAAGGAAAGCCTGCTAAACTGGTCAGTTCTAAACATGATGTAAAGGTGCCTTTTTCAGGGGACTGCAAAAATCATGGTTCTTTCCTTTGCCAATCTGTTAAAGCAGTTAGTAGAGATGATGACGAAAATTCTGTTGAGTATGTCCAACCTTGTACCATGGTAGAGGAGTTTGTGTGCATACATGTTGGTGATAAGAAAATAAAGAGCCTATCAGCATCCCAGCACGGAGTAGCTCCAGATATGAAGATTGGGGGTTATCATAGAACTGATGGAAAAATAAAGCAAGTCAGTACCTTCTCACTGCAAAATGGAAGTACTTCAAAGCAGGCAAGGAGCTTTGGTCCAAAACATGATCTCTCACAAAAATTTGGGGATCCTTTTGGGAACTTTAATGAGGAAAGCTATAATAATTTTCAAGAGCACAACAACAGCAGTAGCTATTTTCAATTTTCAAACAACAGGGTTCTCAACTACAACAATGAAAACAATGGCAAAGTGGAGGTTTTTTCACAGTAGCAAAATGGAGGTTTGCAACAAAATAACAAACTGCAACAACTTGGTGCCTTCACAGAACTTGGTGTTGTGCCTCCTGTAACCAACATGACTCAATCTCAACATGATGGATCCAGCTCTACTGTAGAATGTCAAGCTCAGGCTGCTTTCCCCTCTTTGAATCATTTCAAGTTGTTGCACAGACATCTAATGAATTGCAGCGTCAACGAATTTGTGGCTATCACTTCCTTTCATTCCTCCTGGCTGAAAACGCATTCTCTGCTGCAACCTAGTGCTTGGGGATCCCATCACTAGTTTGAGGGGGGATGTTAAGAGAGTACAAGTCAAGTCAAATGTTGATGGTCATAGTCAATAGTCAACAGTACAATTAGCTCTAAGTCAGTATAAATAGGATAAGTTACCAGATAAGTGGTTAGCCATTTAAGCATTGTAACAAACACACAGAAAATTCCAATTATGCTCAGCTCTCTTTCTCTCTTTCTTCATCGTCTTCTTCGCTCTCACAAATCTTAGGGTTTTGATACACAACTCCATAGCCAATGTTTCATGCTTTCTGGTATCTTCATCATCACACCATGATTTTCAACAAATCCTAGATATTGAACTGTATGCGTTAGACTCTTCTAGCTCCCCCATTTTTATTGGAGCATCATTGGGGTAACTTGTTAGACAGTTCTGTGACCTTGGGTCATATATGTATGTTATTTGGGTGATTTATGTATAGGTACACTACTAGAAATTTCCCCAATAGTACCCCTTGAGTAGACAAAAAAAAGCCACCACAGACCAATCAGTCCCAAAAGTGAACAATGACACACTGATCTGAAAAATTAGTGGGTATTTTTTTCCTGTCACTGATCATCAGTGGGTAATATGAACAGTTCACATAACATATTAATAGTTTAATGAGAATAGTGACTATCATTGCCAATCAGTGGGTATTATGGATAGGACATGGAGAGTTGAGGATAATAGTGACTTTATCGGTGGTAAATAAAGGCGTTGGGATTAATGGCTTATTTTCATTTTGCTGTTTGAAGTGAGTAGGGAGAAGTAGATCTAGATCTAGATCTATCTTTTTCCTCTCTTTCTTCTCTACCTTCTCGCCTTCTATTTCTTCTCTTCATCAATCCTCTCAATTTTCTCTTCGTCATCGAGAATTCAAGATCGCCAAGCAATGGAACAATATCATGAAGACCAGATCGATGGCAAACCTCGACATACGATAAATGGGCTGGGATTAATGGCTTATTTTCATTTCGCAAAAGGTTAGTAGAGAGAAGTAGATCTAGATCTGGATCTACCAAACCCTCAATCTCTCTCTCTCTCTAGCTCCCTCCACCTTCCGTCTTCGATCCATGTCCTTCTTAGCCAAGAGAGACGCATCTCTCTTCTCTGTTGGCTTCTTGGTCCTCTCTTTCTTCTCTGCCCTCTCGCCCTCTATTTCTTGTCTTCGTCATCGAGAATTGGAGATGGCCGAGGATTGGAAGCTTAGGGTCTGTGTGTCACTGTCAAGCTCACCGACAAGATCATGAAGACTAGATCGATGGCCAAGGAAGAGATCGTCATCAATGTCCATTTAATTTCAAAACCTTGATTTTGCTTTCTGAAAACCTAAAGTTCAAAACATTACTGGCCGCAGCAAAGAGTCTCGCATCTCCAAGGCAAGAAAGGTTCAACCTTTACGAGTTTTATTCAATTTTTGCTTCACATTGGCTTCTGCTCACACTGAAATTAGTGTAGCGCTTTTTCTGGTTTTTGTTCATTAGGTCTAGAAATGTGTGAAGATGTGATTTTGTTCTGTTTTTTGCAGAAGAAAATCTTGGTGTGTTGAAGTGATTTCTCTCATAAATTTTGAGCTCTGGCTTGAAGGCTGAGCAAGTGAGTCACTCTTTTCTAACTTTTTGTTGTATTTGGGCTACACTTTGTTTCAGTAGTATTCCTATTATTATCTCTCTGATGCTTAGTGATCGTGTACTTAGCTAAAGTCTTTTTGTACTCAATCCAGGCAAAAAGTTCTGGAATGTCTTTCATCTGCAGCCTATGCGTGATCAAAAGATAATATATCTCCTCACATGTTCTTTATTACATTACAAAATCAATGTTACTGTTGAATACAAGCTTTTTTTATAAGGATATAATAAAATTTCAAATTAAACAATTACCAAAATAGAAAAGAATATGGAACTGATTTGCCATTCTACTTGTTTATGTAAACAGGGAGATGCACAATATTTTATTGGAGTACAACTTGATGGCAGTCAGCACATTGAGCCTCTGCATAACTCTATTCCTGATGTTACAGCAAAAGAGAGTGAAAAACTGGTATGAAATATACATTATGCACTTTTCATCAGATGATTGTGATCATAAATATTGATTGTTCTTTATGATGTGGACAGTGTTTTACTGAGACTTTCTTGATTAGATATTGAAATTTTACAATGATTTGCTCAAGTATGACACAATTGTACGTGATCAACTATTTGCTCTTGCATGTCCATGTATAACAATGCATCTGTGAAGCTGAACACATTTTTTTTTGATTAATTTCAGTTTACCCCCCTGAAGTTTGGGGGTGTCATCAGTTCACCCCCCGGACTCTCAATTTCACTTTTTTACCCCTGAACTTTCTAATTTGTGTCTTCCGTGCCCAATTTCTGCTGCTCCGTCCAAATTGGACGTTAAATTCAAATGTTGAGGGCTCAAATGTTGAGGGCTAAAATGGTCATTTTATGACCAAATAATTATACAAAATAAGTCTTGCAAGAGGTGAGGTTCGAACCCCCAAACTCTTTCACAAAAGCCAAACTCCCCACCGCTGGAGCAAGAGCTATCCTCAATATATTATGTACAAACTTCATATTTATACTCTTTTTAGACAAGACCGAATAATTATACAAAATATTGGAAGATATGAGGTTCGAACCCCTAGTCTCTTTTATAAAAACTCAACTCCCCACCACCGGAGCACGAGCTGTCAATTGAATAATTTCTATAAACATTATATTTATACTCTTTTTAGGCGAGGCCGAATAATTATACAAAATATATAAACTTTGAAAGACATGAGGTTCGAACCCCCAACCTCTTTCATAAGAGCTCAACTCCCCACCACTAGAGCACAAGCTACCAATTAAACAATTCCTACAAACTTTATATTTATACTCTTCTTAGGTGATAGATTTAAATATTATCTTAGGTGATATATATATATATATATATCTTAATTTCTTTGCTATATATATTATATATAAAATAAGCCTTGGAAATTAAGACTAAGATATTAATATATATATCTATATCTTAATATTTAAATCTATCACCTAAAAAGAGTATAAATATAATGTTTGTAGAAATTATTTAATTGACAGCTCGTGCTCCAGTGGTGGGCAGTTGAGCTTTTATAAAAGAGGTTGGGGGTTCGAACCTCATATCTTCCAATATTTTGTATAATTATTCGGCCTTGCCTAAAAAGAGTATAAATATGAAGTTTGTACATAATATATTGAGGATAGCTCCTGCTCCAGTGGTGGGGAGTTTCGCTATTGCGAAAGAGGTTGGGGGTTCGAACCTCACCTCTTGCAAGGCTTATTTTGTATAATTATTCATCTTAAAATGACCATTTTAGCCCTCAACACTTGGATTTAACGTCCAAATTGGACGGAGTAGCAGAAATTGGGCACGGAAGACACAAATTAGAAAGCTTAGGGGGTAAAAAAGTGAAATTGAGAGTCCGGGGGGTGAACTGATGACACCCCCAAATTTCAGGGGGGTAAACTGAAATTAATCCTTTTTTTCTTCTTTCTCCTTTTGGAGTATCGTTGACTAAATTCATATAGTAAAATAGGCATCTCATACAAGGTACTAATCACAAACAAATAGGCTTACTGGGGATTTATTTAGCTAATTAACTACTTGTTTAAACGATTTCATTATGATTTTAATATTGGACTGACAAATTTCTACTTGTTTGCTGGTTTCCACATTTGGTGTTGGAGGAGGCTCTTTCACTAACTACTGAGGTATGGTTCTTCATCTTTTCTTAGTCTTGTTTCTATGGTAACAAAGTCTATATATATATGCTTCAATAGTCACTCCAAACTATTAACAGTTTAATTTCTTCTTCAGAAAGAATTTGCTCAAGCCTCAGAAAGAGTGAAGTCTGTGGATCTGCATCCAACTGAGCCATGGTATGTAAACATATCTGGCCATCAACAGGCAACTCTGTTATGTGATCGATCTTCTGCAACGATCTCCAAACTTTGATTTTCAAACCTGTGTTTGTCACTGTTGGTTCCTTTTGTACTTTAGTGTCGAAAATCAATTTATATTTCCCACTACATATAACCGAAGCATACTGCTTAATAAATTCAATGCAGGATGCTAGCAAGTTTGTATTTAGGAAGTATTTGTATCTGGAACTACCAGTCACAGGTAAATCCATTAGTCTACATACTTGCACTTCATTGCTAAACTCGTGGAGTCTAATAACCCAATTTGGATTCTCATGCTTTTATTTATTCTATCACATGAACTAACTTAATGCAACTGCACAGACCCTGGAGAAGTCCATCAAGGTCACTGAGTCACCAGGTACATAACAGCATTTTGTTTTAAATTGCTTTCATTTCTTCTTAGTGTTGGCATGCTACATTTCTCTCAATGAAAGATCTCTTAAGTTTATCATTTGTTTATGTGCTTACAGTCAATGGAACCGTTCAGGTATTGTTGTTGCAAGGCTTATCTTGTTGCAAACTAGTTAATCAAGTACTGCATCTCTGGTCTCAATACCTCTTTACCTGTCACTTAAACTTTTGCAATGTCTCTTTTTGTAGACATGGAACATTGGCTCTTCTGCCCCGAATTTTACACTACAAGGCCACTCAAAAGGAGTGAATTGTGTTGATTACTTCATTCACAGGGATAAGACTTACCTGTTAAGTGGTTCAGTCTTCACTTCCAAGGTTTGTCTGGAGTTAGGATGGTCTTAAAGCTAGTATAATGCTGGAAACCTTGACCCAACATTTTTCATGGTTGCTAATGTAATGCTTATTGCTGTTAATACTTTGTGATGATTTAATTTTTGTTACTTTACAGTTAGAAGTAATAATGAAATCTGAAGATATGTGTTTGGCGTCCGCTAAGAAGTTCTTCCCTGTGTTTGATAAGGTACGCTTGCCTACATAGTTTTGGATCGTCGTAAATTATAATCCATGTTAGTATGAAAAGATCAAAGCGATGCAGTCATTAAAATTGCATTACTTTTTATCTCCCTGGATGAATGTGGATATGCTTCTGTTTAGTGCTTTGCCAGCCTTTGGTTCTTCAGCAATGAGTTAAAAGAGTTGCGCTTGTAAAATTGCAGGTCAAGAAGCTGCAAAGGGACTGTCTAAGGAAGTTCTTACCAGAGTATAACTTCTAATAGTGTATAGTTTCTTATGGATGTATTTTTAACTTGTAAATTTATTGTATAATACATTTAAAATACAATACAAGATGATATATGCACCAATTATTTGGTGCAATTTTTTTTAATATACCCTACCAATTTTGCCACTGTTATCAGTGTGATTACAAAGGTGAAATACCTACTAATTCCATAACAGTGTGAAGAGCTGCATTGGTTTCTGTGTTCACACTATTTTTTTTATGGTGGCCTTTGTACCAATAGCACCTACAATATAGGGGACTGATATCCAATTAGTGGCTGCATAGTGGCTAATGCCCTTTAGCCACCAAAATCAGTGTGTGTTGGGCCAAAAGCCACTCTTACAAATTGGTCCCCATTGGGAAAATTTCTAGTAGTGGTAACTACATTCTAATCGTATTTCTATAAACTCTGTGGGTTATATATGTGTGCACTCGTTTCCAACTTTGTTAAGCCGATACATAGACCAAAAGGTGAGGCTATTCTAATTTGATTGGTCTGAGGCCATAGCATCTGTAGGTCTGAGGCTATTCAATTCGATGTTGTTCTGTTTATGATATAGCAATTTCCATCTACTTAGCTGTTCTGTTCATAGAAAAACTATGCTATGCTTGGTTGTTCTGTTTAAGATATAAGTTGATATAAGTAATTAAGTATAGGCATTTTGAATATCAGTACTGGTGCATGACTTGCTTTTTTATCACCCTTTCGATTGATGAGTTCTGTAATTCAATGGTTTATGTGTGCTCCTTTGTTTACTGAAACTCTACTTAGTTGGAGTCAGCGTTACTTACATAAATCTCGTTAATACATAAGGCTTACGCCTTTCGCCTCAAGGCGAACGCCTTACTGAGGCTCTCCCAAAAACGCCTCGGCTACTCCTTAGCCTTTTAAAACATTGGTAAAAAGTCAATTTTTTTGTAGGTACCTAACAATTTCTCAGTTAAGACTAAATACATATATATGTTCTTATTCTTTCGATTGTATTCGACTAAAGTAGAAAAAAATTATGTATCACACATATTTTAACTATAGAGTTGATCTTTTTTTTTTTTTTAAATTAAATAGAGGATTAGGCGATATTAGTTCCTCTGCGACAGCCGATTTGGGGTGACTGGCACCCACCCACAATCTCGAAAGAAAGGGGGCCATCGCAACCGGGAACCTACCGCCCATCCCGCTATTTTATTTTATTAACAAATGAAAAGAAAACACAAGAAGAGAGAGGGGGACAAGAACCAAAACCTCTCTAAAAACAAAATGAAATAAAGTACTCAAAGTGAGCACTGAGCTAAAATAGTTACAAACTAATGAATAGAGCAATCATGCAGCATAAACCACCGTTGCATGAAATCTATCAAGCACTTCCGAATTAGCTAATACGGAAATTCGGTAACCCTTGCAGATTGTGAACAAAGGCAGCTGATGCACAAGGAGGGCAAGAGTCCCACCAATAATGCCCCTCATGATCGATCCACCCCATAGTTAGCTAAGCAATCAGCCACTTGATTCCCTTCTCGATAAATATGTGAAAACTGAATCTGCATAGAGGAGAGAGTGGTACAACAATTGACCCAATCAACACTTAGACGCCAAGGGACTGAGTAATTTTTATTGGCAAGAAAGTGAATTGCTACCGCTGAATCACACTCAATCCAGAGAGAAGTCCATCCTTTTCCTGATGCTATTGAAACTGCATGAATAATGGCTTGAAGCTCTGCTTCTAGGGCAGTAGCAATACCCAAGGAACCAGCAAAACAACCCATACAATTACCCAAGTGGTCACGAAAAATACCTCCATAGCCCGCGAGTCCTGGCGTCCCACGAGCAGCACCATCTGTATTAACCTTTAATTGAAAAGCACAAGGAGCATGCCAATTTACCTCACGAATTTGATGTGATCTTGAGGCTCGACCGCTGATTCTAAGAGCACTGAAAATACAAAGCTCATCTACTGAGTTACGCATAATGCCTAAACCCCAAGAATCAACCTCTCGAATTTGCTGCTTGATAGAGCGAATCAAATAATCAGTAGTTAAGCGACGCTCATCAAAACGGATAGAATTTCTAGCCTCCCAAAGAGAGTGGAAGCCAGCTCCCATCATTCCCCACCATAGCAATTGCAATTGAGTACCAAAACCATGTTGCAGTGGGTAAGAGAAGAAATCATATATATCCAGGAAATGAATACTGACCTGAAACCAAGATAAAACTGCAGACCATACCTTCATAGAGAAAGAACACTAAAAAAAAAGGTGGTGGGCCGTCTCAGCAGATGCATGACAGAGAGAGCACATAGAAGCAAAAGAAAAGCCTCGCTGAAGTAAGAGATCATCTGTTAAAAGCTTACCATGAAGAAATTTCCATAAAGTAACAGAGTTTCGAGGACGAAAGCATTGACGCCAAACCCATCTATCCCAAAGAACAATTGCCTGTTTACTCCTCTTGAACTCATAGGCTATAGATAAAGATAAACTCCCATCAGAAGAATCCAACCACACCAGCTTATCCTCATGTTTGAATAAGGAAGTCTAACAGCTGAAATTTCTGACCAAAGTGCAGAAAGATCAGCAATCAAATTTGTAGAGCAATACCAAGAGCCATCTCTGATGAAATCAGAAACTTTGGCACATAATAATTTGCCAAGCTGATGCACAATACCCAATCTATCAACAACTGAACCATTAAGCCAATTACCATGCCAAAAATCAATTGATCGACCATTGCCCACTAACCATTTAGAGTTGTAGAAAATATCCATAAACAAGGGTCGCATGCCAGGCCAAATAGATGATTTTTTATAGTAAGAACATGGCTGACCTGAACGTTGAAGAAACCGAGCAGAAAAAAAAGCAGCGGCTGGTGTAGACTTAGTTAAGAAATCCCAAAATTTTTTTAGAAGGAAAGCCTTATTAAGAGCCATAATATTACGAACTCCAAGACCACCCTCTTTCAATGGAGCACAACACTTTTTCCAAGAGACTGGATAATAGGCTCTAGAAGACACATTGCCGGTCCAAATAAAATTCCTCATCCAATTTCGAACTTGTTGCAATACAGTCCTTGGCCAAGCATAAATTGTGAAACTATGGGAAAGCATACTAACCACCACAGAATTGACCAGAGTTACCCGTCCTGCCATGGAAAGAGAATGCCCTCTCCAATTAGACATAACATTACGAATTCGATCAGCCAAGACTTGGAAGTAAATTCGCTTTGGGCGGCCAACAAAAATTGGCACACCAAGGTACATGAAAGGCAATTTACCCACTGAAACACCCAACCAGGAATATATTAGAGTACGACGATGAAGAGCTGACTTCCCCAAATAAACATGAGACTTGGTTTTGTTCACCAATTGACCCGAGTTGAGTCCGTACTCCTCAAAGAAAGCCATAAGATTTAGTAGGCTTCTTTATCTCCCTTACAAAAAACCATTATATCATCAGCAAATAAAACATGAGAAGGGACTTTCACAGCACGAGGAGAGGTTATAGCTTGGACACGCCCCATATCAACCAGACGCAAGATACCACGGCTAAGAACCTCTTCAGCAAGGCAAAAAAGAAGAGGAGACAGTGGATCACCTTGTCGAACTCCACGGCTACAACTAAAAAATCCCACTGAAGAGCCATTAAATAAGATAGAGAGCCGAGCTGAAGCCAATATAGAACTAATCCATTCCACAAAAGTTGCATGAAAACCAAAAGCGTTAAGAACCCTACGAAGGAAGTCCCAATTCAGAGTATCAAAGGCCTTTGCTACATCAAACTTAATGGCAACATTCCCGCCACGACATTTATTATCCAACAAGTTAACACACTCAGAAGTCAAAAAATGCAATCAGAGATTTGTCTTCCTTTCAAAAAAGCAAATTGATTCGGCAATATAATCCTGGAAGCAATAGGAGCAAGACGGTCTGCTAGTATACGAGTAATAATTTTAAAAGAAAAATTAGCCATAGCAATGGGCCGAAATTGAGTGATAACATCAGCTTCTTGAACCTTTGGAATAAGCGCACAAAGCTGGAATTTAGATTAGGCAGTATATAACCTGACTGAAAGAAAGATCTAACAGCACGGACCACATCCAACCCAACTACATCCCAACAAGCCTGAAAAAAGTGACCAGAATAACCATCCGGACCTGGGGCACTATCAGCATTCATGGAAAATACAACATTTTTGACATCTTCAGCAGAAGGAATAGCAAGTAAAGAGCCATTTTCTGAATCTGAAACCATTGAAGGAATAATATTTTCAACCAAACCTGTATCAGCAATATTTCCATCATCTGAAAAGGCGCTTGTAAAATGCTGAACAACATGATCACGCAAAATATTAACATCATCCACCAAGTCATTCCCAATGCGAAGAGAAGTGATAGAGGAGCGTGCTCTTCGAATTTTTGCCAAAGTATGGAAATAGCCAGTATTTCTGTCACCTTCCCTAACCCACCTCACCCTTGCCTTCTCCGCCCAGAATTTTTCCTGAACCAATAAAGCATTTGATAAAGCATCCTGGGCTAAAAGCTCCTCAACATGACGCACTTCAGTAAACCCATCAAGAGATACGGCTAGTTGAATTTTTTCAAGGGCAGCGCGTGCGCTATCCACAGCAGTATGGACATTACCGAAGACACTAACATTCCACTCCTTCAGAATAGGTTTTAAAAGCTTAAGCTTCTTTTGTAGAATAAACATAGGACAACCACATACCTCAAAGGATTGCCATGCTACTTGAACAATTTTAAGAAAATCTGAGTGCCCCAACCAAAGCTTCTGAAAACGGAATGGAATTGGACCTTGTGCAATGTATTTGGTGAATGAAATCAAGAGAGGATTATGATCAGAAGAGTGCCGAACCAAAGTGGAACAACTAGTCATCGGCCAATAGTCTAACCATGGAATAGAACAAAGCACCTGTCCAACAACATTTCAATATGTGAGCCAACTCCTCAACCATTTGTCCATGTAAACGGTGACCCTTTAAGATCAATTTGTGTCAAATGACACACATCCACCATATGCTGAAAGTCATCACAAGAAACACGAGTAGGTAGTCTACCACCCGTCTTTTCATGGGCTCCTAAAATCGCATTGAAATCACCAACTAACAGCAAAGGACCCGAGAAGCTTGTCTTTATTTGCTCAATTGCAGACCATAAAGGACGACGTGACACACTAGTTGTTGCCGCATAGACAAATATCAGACCATGAGCAATACCACCAACAGGAAACTGCACAAACATATGTTGACTAGAAGAAGATATCATAGTAGGAGAGGATATGTCTGTTGAATGAAAAACCCAAATATTAGGAAATAACTGACCTCTATCATTGACACCGACCAATTGCATACCAATAGATCTCCAAAAAGAATCAGGAATATGTGTCAAAGATGTCATTGGTTCCGATAAACAAAGGAAATCAGGGGAGTGCTTACTAATCAAACTACGAAGAGCAGTTCTTGTAGGAGCATTAGCTAATCCCCGAATATTCCAAAAAATAATCTTCATAAATTAAGCTTATGAGGTGGACCCCTATTTCTTGCGGGGTAACGATCCACAGTGCCCTCTTCTGGTTGCTTGTCCTCTCTTTGCTGTTTGCGGAGTCTCTTTTTCTGCCCTTTAGAAAGAACAAGGGTCATATTCTTAAGGCCTGTATCACCCCCCATCATAGAATTCACTGCTTGCATTTCAAATTGCCCCCTAGGAGGGGTTCCATCAATACCAGTTGTGCATTGGTCTTCCTCAGTGAAGTCATGGCCACTAGTTTTCCCTTTCGTCAACTCACCTGCTGCATTTTCCTGAGAAAAATGCTCCTCAAGAACTTGTTCAGGAGTTTCTGAGGAGCTCAAGTCATCCTGCCTTGCATTAGCAACTTCAATATATGCTTCCAATGGCTCCTCTATTACTCGCTGGGCAATAGTCTCCATTTCATCCAAAGCCGCCTCTTCAATAACAGTTTGTGCAAACTGAGCAATTTCTACCAATTCCCTTTCAGAAGATTGGACCCTAGGAGAGTCGTCATCAACTGTCAGAGTTGGAGCAGCATGTTGATCCTTTGTAACAATTTCATTAGTCATATTTGGTGGAGAAGCATAGACCATCTGCATATCATGCCTAATATCAGAAGTGACCACATTACGCTTTACCCTGTACTCTTGACGCACTACAGTAGTCAAAGGCTGAGAAGGCTTCTCACGCTGTTTCTTGTTCCTTTGTTCCTTGTCGTTTAGTTGCTTACAACGATCAGCAGTATGGCCAACCAAACCACAATGGGTACACAAATTTTCATAGACCACTTCAATGGGAAAACAATGATTTTCACGCTCGATCATCAACGAAGATGGTAATTCCCTGGCAAGATCCACATCTACTAAAATTCTGGCATAATAGCCAAACTCACGCTCCTTCGTAGCCCGGTCTAATTGCAATGGAGTGCCCACTCCATGAGCAATCTCCATTAGATGTTGAGGATGCCAATAGTCTTGGCTCAAACCATAAAATCGGACCCAAAGTTGAGCATGGGTCTGTGGGAGAACGTCTCCCGGCACAAAATCTGGCTTCCATTGAGCCAATCTGAAAATACCAGTAGCAAGGGTGCATGTACCCCCTCCCCAAACTCTTAGCAAATCATCCTCTATTGCAAAGTGAATGTCGAAGTATCCTTTCCCCAGCGGAACAAGACGCCATGGAGCTGAGGGCTTCCACAGAGTGTTAAGCATACCCTTGAGATCAGCAGTCTTCAAAGGTGCAGAGCCTTTACGGAGCAGTAGACGACCAAGGAGGTTGGTTTTGAAACTTTTCAATTGCTCCTGATAAAGAGCCTCATTGATCTTGATGTATGTTTTATCTCCGCGAACAATCGGTGCAGGTAGTTGGCTAAGAGACACCGATGATTCAATTGAATCCGAAACAATTGATGCGAAAGTTTTCGCCTTGGGCGGAGGAGGAGCTGTGGGCGGAGGAGTAGTCGAGTCAAGGAACCCCATGAACGCCCATGGGCAGATAGCTTGAGCACCGGAACTGGATGCCGACATGGTGGAGTTTATCTCATAAGGTTTTCCAGAGCTTAGGTTTTTCCAGAACTTAGGGTTTTTCCCGATCCAACAACGATTCAATTTAACAACGAAAACCCAGCTTTAGGGTTTAGGGATAGGAATCAGTGGGATCTTGTTTGTTTTGGGATAGGAACGGTGCTTGCACGTAGCAGTATAGGAATATGATCATAATCGCTTGGAGGAAGGTGACTCATAACTAGCAAACTTCATTATATCTCAAAGAGGTCTAGTTTTTCATTCCCCAAAATCTAGTTGGACAAATCTCATCGTCTAGTTTTATCCAGCACATCACCCTCTATACTTTCATGTTACAAGTGCCAACTATAGAGTTGATCCGATTCTGCAATTTCTCAGTTAGGATTAAACACATACAATATTTATTCTATTTGATTCAACTAAAGCAGATGTGATATATGACAAATATTTAATTATGGAGTTGTGATCCGATTCTGCAATATATATAGGGACATAATTATCTTCATATATATCTGCAGAAAATTATTGAGGACACCCTCACCTGACAATCACACAATGCTATTCCATTATCGAATAAGAAAAGGAGAGGTGCCTAATGTACATGATTGCATAAAGACTGAGGACAAGTGAGGGTGCCTAATGTACATGACAACCATAGCTCAATTCAGCAAATAAATAAAAAAACAAGGTTTTACCATAGCTCAATCAAGAATGAATCAAACAGCAGAGCTGACTGAGGACAGTTTTCTTCTAGCCAACAAAAATCTCTTGAAGAAAATGTACTGCTCAGTCATGCCATTTAAGGCAATGGCCATCACTTACGCCATATATATATGCGCACATCCATCTCGAGCTGACCGTAATTTGAATCCAAAGAGAAGAACTTACGCGGGATTAGAAGGAAACTAGGAGGTCTAGGATCAGCCTTCAGGCTTCAAATGCTTTGTGTCATTGACCGTAATTTGAGGGAATCACTTTCTCTGTGTCTAACGACAAGATTATAGATGAAACCCTCCTTGAAGATGGGTTGAATACAGCTAATTAATGCTGACCACATTTAATTTCCCAGATCATCAACACTATTGTGAAGAATGAATAAGGTACCTACATCCCTATCTCGAAGAACAACAAATTTCTCATACTTCCTCAATGCATGTAATGAAAACAAATTGTCGCTCATGAACTCTATTGCAGAATCCCCATGATTATTGCTGTAATGCAGGTATAACTCCATATATGGCTGATGAGACAAACTCGCAACCCAAATAGGGGCATGAACAATGAACAACTAGGCTAATATGCACATGCATGTCCTTTCATGTTCATTTTTCTTGTTGTAACTTGTAAGTGATCACCGGAGTAGTGCAGCCGTACATTTTGTCTCGGCATGAAGTTGTGCTTCAGTCCACAACCTTCTCGATGGCCGAGCAAGGATTTGAGCAATTAATTAGTGCATTTAACTTTTTACAGAATATTGTCTACCAGATTAGATGGTCGGTTATTGGGCTCTTCGTCTCCATTCATGTCATCGATCATCATCTTCTTCGGAAATGTACGAGGTAGCTTATGCTCTTCAGAAGTCTGTTCCCCTATAATGATGGAAGTGGAATTTCGAGGAGGAAATGTACGAGGTAGCTTGTGTGCGGTTGAAGAGTAGAAGAAACTTATGATCTCAATCTGAATATCTATTGCCATTCCCCTCCCACGCTCCGACTCCCAGCATCCCTGAGATTCAAATGTGATTGGTATCTTTCTATGTATATTTCTATTGGGAGTATATCCAGCTAGCACCGTAATGTTTATCATCATTAGCTATATATGATTATATTCTACAAAAGCACTGGAAATTGAAATCCATTCTAAAAAAGCAAGAACCACATTTGAAATATGTCATACACTGAAGCCTTGAAGGTATTAAGCATGTGTAACAGAACGAAAACCCACATTAAAAGAGAGAATGAAAACAGTAAAACAACAACATCTGAATTTAAACCTACTGATTCTTTGTCCTCATTTCAAGTTAAGGAATTTGAACAACTTAACCACCATCACCATTTGAAACTCATTGTGAACCATGCATGAATGATCAATTCAACTTAAGGTTTCCAAATTCAAAAGTATAGCTAGACTTTGAAATAGCTTGAAATATCTGTAATATAACAACTAGCGTTGATTCTGGGATGTGAATGCTGCAACGATCTAAGGCAACTCGGATGCTCCGGTCGGCAGCCGAATGCGGGAATTAGAAGTGAAGAGGAGAACTGCCGCTGGCGGAAGAGTGAAACAAAAATGAGGGAGAATCAGAGAGTCTAGGGAAATTCTTTTCCAAAGTGATCAGGGGTGACTTGTGAGTTAGACCATTGTAGTGTAAGAGTAATACCCAACCAAAACATGATCACATGTCAAACAATCGGGTTCAAGATAAAAAAAATGGTCGTTTCTCGAAAAACCTTTTTAGCGGGTAAATTATACTCTATAATAAAACTCAAATGAGAAATCACTGTTCATTCCACAAAGGGCAAACGTTTCTATTCCTCTCCTGCCTGCTCTTTTACAGAATTGTCCCACCGGTTATTCAATTCCCGTGGCACCGACTGGTTTCCGCCTGGCAATCTAGCACTGCGTCTTTGCTCCACAGAAGAGAGAGAGAGAGAGAGAGAGAGAGAGAGAGAGAGAGAGAGAAGGGAGTGAAGGAAGAAATTTCAATCTTCTTTCGTATTGCAAGATCCAATAAACTGGTTGAATTGATTCCTCTACTAATTATAGCAAGGTATGCTAATTATATATAACCCTGATTTTTTCTTTTACAAAAAGATTGTGTATTGTGTTTATATGTATGGAGAAGTTTTTGGATTGATTATCAAAACTATGCGTCCGGTTGCTTCAGGTTTGTGGATATATAATTGCTGTTTCAGAATTGTAGAGCCACTTTGGATTCGGTGGATTTCTCCGGTATGGTTTCAGAGCAAAACCTGGCTTTAGCTTGGCAGATAGTGTTACTCAAATGTCTTAAGCTATGAATTCTGTAAATGGCTTTTGATGCTTGGAATTTGTTAAAATGTATTTGTTTCGGTGAAATTTGATATTGCTGACTCTAGATAGAATGGGTCAATGGGATATAAAGGGTTTTGTCGACGTATGTTACTATTAGTAGTGGGGATCATAATGTACACATTCATTCAGTTACTTTAGTCAAATTGAGCTTTGATATTACATACAGAGAAATCTATGGAAATGCACAAGATTGATGATAGACAGCTACGTACATTTTTTGCAGGTTGATAAGGTGAGCAATCCTGACTGCAGCATTAGAATAGAAGCAGAAAAGAGATGATGTTGTTTGCATATCGGCTCTTAGTGGTCAGGGCTTAAATGATTTTTGCAGTGCAATCCAGGAAAAATTGTGTATATTATTGATAATAGGAGCCCTTTAAATAGGGAGTTACAAGGTACCAAAAAGATAATAGAATCCGATTACAATTGAATACCTAGAACACATTCCTATTACAACTCTAAACCCTAGTTTGTAGAGGCACACATTATGTCGACATCTTTCAACACTCCCCCTTGTGCCGCTCAAACTTGGTGATGACGCTTTGATTGTTGCCTCATTAAAAACTTTGCCAGGAAACAAAAACCCTGTGGGACAAAAATAACCATGGTCGAAGAACAAAAAGAGCACAACACGTTCTTCACTCTTCGAGATCGAACATGTAGACATCATACCTCCCCCTGATTGCTACAATCATGGGGGTTCGGATAACTTTCTCAATCTGATGCTCTTCACATGTTTCTCGAAGATGGATTTTGGTAACGACTTAGTAAATAAGTCCGCTACATTATCCTCTGATCGGATTTGGTTCACTTCAATATTTAGAAGTGCTTGTTGTCATTTTGATGGAGGGAGGAGGAGCACGGAAGGTAGCATTTTGCCTTGTGGGGTCCGATCCCACACTTCCGTCATTTCTTTTCTCTCTGTAGGGATAGAGCAAGCTCATATCAATCGTACCTCTCAAATATCGAAGGATTGTCTCTATATCAATCTAATGGCGTTGCGTTGGAGCGGGGCTATATGTAGCCAACAAGTTCATAATAATTGAGGTGTCCAGTCTTGTATTGTGCTAAGTACAATAATGCGCCTATTGTACATAAGTAAGCACTTCTGCTATTAACACGTTTTCGTCATCAAACCTGGGACGAAACAGATCCTTTTTAGGGTCAAGACTACGGACGACCATGGTGCATCTTTGACTTTATCAAAAATGCCTAAGCATCTATTGACACGGTATACAAGTTCTGAATCTAGACAAAACCGTGTTCTCCCAAGGTCCTTCCTCTCAAACTCGGATTTCAAGTGTTCAGCGGTTTCCCTTAACTCTCAAGGGTTCCAATTATGTTTATCAACATAAACCGCGACAATTGCAAATCCGGAACTTGTCATGGAAACGTGTGGGCATAGTTCATCATATCCCTTCCCAATCAAGTAGTCATTTTAGTGAGCATTTCAACCTCGTTGCAAATACGCTCCGTGGTCTAGAGCCACTTGACTTGGGTAAATGAAGTCCATAAGAACCTTCATTATATTCTGTATCTAGTGTTGTATAAACCTAGCACTCACACAATACAATATCTGGGAGAATTTCACTTATTTATTCAAATGCTGAATGTTGGCTTATATAGCCTTACAAAGAAAAATAGAAAACAAACGTACTTCCCTCATAAGTAAGGTTTAATGTATTCAAACCTAACTGCCCTCATAAGTAGAGTAACGTCCTCATAAGTAGAGTAACTGCCCTCATAAGTAGAGTAACGTCCTCATAAGTAGAGTAACTGCCCTCATAAGTAGAGTAACGTACTGCCCTCATGAATATGGTTTATTATCTGCAATAACTAAAACAAAACCCTCACAGAATAACAGCTAAGCCCCAGTATTCCAACATATCCTCCCTTAAACTGTTTGCACTTGTGCAATCAGTTTATACCTGGTACCGTGCACATCCCAAGCAGCTCACGAAGCTTCTCAAACACTTCAAGCTTCAGTGGCTTCGTCATGATGTCTGCTATCTGATTCTGTGAGTTGCAATGGACCAGCTCCACTGTTCCATCTTTGGTAAGGTCACGAAGGAAATGGAAACGTACGTCAATATGTTTGCTTCTTCCATGCAGCACCGGGTTCTTCGAAAGTTTTATAGTGGAGCTGTTATCACAATACACGGTTGTGCTTCCATTCTGAGCATGGCCAAGCTTTTCAAGAACTCTGCGCATCCAAATTCCTTGACAAGCACAGGAGGCTGCAGCTATAAACTTAGCTTCGGTGGTAGATAAGGTAACTACAGGTTGCTTCTTAGAAGACCATGAAACTGCACCAGTGCTAAGTAGAAACACGTATCCGGATGTGCTCCTCTGGTCATCTAGATCACCTGCATAGTCACTATCCGTGTATGCCTCAAGCTTTTCGTTCCCATTTCTTTTGTACAGAATCCCCAAATCAACAGTGCCTTTGAGATACCTGAGGACTCTTTTAACTGCTTGCATGTGTAGCTCAGTCGGACTTCCCATAAACCTGCTGATTAGACTTATCACATATATGAGATCCGGCCTAGTAGCTGTCAAGTACATCAAACAGCCAACAACCTGCTTATACATAGTGGCGTCCACCTTCACACCACTTTCATCTTTCATCAACTTGAATCCAGGGACAATAGGGTTCCTAGATGAGTTGCTCTTCTCCATTCCGAATCTCTCCAATACTTCCTTTGCATACTTCCTTTGGCAAATGTAAATCCCATCTTCATTCTGAAAAACCTCGACTCCAAGGAAATAACGCATCTTACCAAGATCCGTCATGTCAAACTCTTGTTTCATAGACTTCTTAAACTCCTCAAACATGTATTCATCATTGCCAGTAAATATAAGGTCATCAACGTAAATACTAACAATGAGAATGGTACCTTTTTCTCCTGACTTCACGAACAAGGTATGCTCATGTGGGCACCGTTCAAATCCTTCCCTAGTGAAGTAGGCTTCGATACGACTGTACCACGCACGTGGAGCCTGTTTGAGGCCGTACAAGGCTTTCTTCAATTTATACACTTTCAACTCATCACCCTTCTTCACAAACCCTTGTGGCTGATCAACGAAAACGGTTTCATTTAACTCACCATGCAGAAATGCACTCTTCACGTCCATTTGATACACACACCATCCCCTTTTAGCAGCAAGAGCAATTATCATGCGTATGGTGTCCCACCTAGCCACAGGTGCAAACACCTCAGTATAATCGATCCCATACTGTTGAGCATACCCCTTAACAACAAGCCGTGCTTTGCATTTATCCACTTCTCCACTTTCATTCAACTTTGTTTTGAATATCCATTTTACTCGATAGTTTTTGCTCCTTTTGGCAACTCGGTCAATTCCCAAGTACCATTTTTCTCGATTGCCTCTATTTCTTGAACCATTGCTGCCTGCCATTTTTCACTTTTGTGTGCCTCTTCAAACGTAGTTGGATCGGACGTAAGGTGAACATCACAAGATTGTGCAACTCTTCTTCTTCTGACAGCCCTTCTCCACTTTCATAGTCTTGCATCCACACTGGTAATCTCCTTGTCCTCCCTTCTTGTTGAGCTTCTTCTTCCGACTGATTTGAGGAAGAGCTAGTTGCTCCTTCTCTTCAGCTTCTTCTTCTTCGTTGCTAGTTGCTCCTTCTCCTTCAGCTCTTCTTCTTCGTCACTTTCCCCAGACTCATTTCTCTCTTCTTCACTATTATTCCAGTCTAACACATCAAGCTTCACTTCTTCAGCACTTCTTTTCCAGTCCCAGCTTGCATCTTCTTCAAAAATGACATCTCTACTAATCACAATGCGCTTAGAAGTAGGATCATAGAGCCTGTAGGCTTTGCTTTCTTCACTAATCCCCAACATCACACACTTGAAGCTTTTATCATCCAATTTCTTCCTTCTAGCTTCTGGAACATGGACATGTGCAATGCAACCAAAGACCCTGAAGTGGTGAACCGATGGTTTGATGCCACTCCAAGCTTCTTCTGGAGTCAATTCCTTCACTACCAAGGTGGGGCTTCGATTGAGAATGTATACAGTCCAGTTGACTGCTTCAGGCCAAAAAAACTTTGGAACTTGTTTCTCTGACAACATGCTTCGAACCATATTCATAATGGTTCGATTCTTTCTCTCAGCCACCCCGTTTTGTTGAGGGGTGAAGGCAGTTGTCAATTGCCTGCTTATACCATGTGAACTACAGAAAGCATTAAACTCCTGAGAAGTAAATTCTCCTCCCCTATCTGTTCGAAGACATTTAATTGAAGCCCCTGATTCTTTCTCAACTAAACTCTTGAAGTTCTTAAATGAAGCAAAGGCTTGAGACTTTTCAGATAAGAAAGACACCCAAATTTTCCGACTATAATCATCTATAAAAGTGATCAAGTACCTTTTTCCACTGCTTGACAGAGGTGTGATCGGTCCACAAATATCCGAGTGCACTAGCTGAAGTTTGTGTGAGGCTCTCCATAAGCTTTTCTTTGGTATGGACTCCCTGTGCTGCTTGCCTATCATACAGTGTGTGCACAACTTGGTTGGTGTCTTTATTTCCGGCAAACCCTTCACAAGCTTCTTATATTGCAGAGTTCTTAATCCCTTATAGCCAAGGTGGCCGTAACGACAATGCCATAATTGAGTACTGTCTTCAGACGCAGTTTGGAAGCAGGTTAAGGTCTCAGACATGACTGCAAGGAGCACAAACATTCTATTGGCGGTCATATTGGTTTCCATAATCAAACCTTTCTTTGGATGATAAACACGACACTTCCCATCTTGAATCAAGATTGCAACCCCTTTTTCTTGTAGTTGACCGATGCTAAGCAAATTGTTCTTCAGCTCCGGTATATAATAACATCAGTGATCACATGTGTGATTCCATTGATGTGTAGTCTAACATTTCCCTTCCCCATCACTACCATCTTGGAGTTGTTACCAAGCTTCACATGTTGTCGAAACTGCTCATCCATACTTGTGAACCACCGCTTGTCACCACTCATGTGATTGCTACACCCTGAGTCCATAAACCAAACTTCTTCCCTTGTGGCATTGTTGAGCTCAATATGTGCCATCAACAGCATCTCTTCACTCTCATCTAACTCTACATAATGTGCACCTTTCTCCCAATCAGGACATTCGTATTGGAAATGTCCTAATTTGTGGCATTTATAGCATTCCACCAGTGCCTTGTTGAACTGTTGCCTGCCCCTTCCTCTACCTCTGCCTCTAAAGCCTCCTCTAAAGCCTCGTCCTCTTGCTCCAACTCCGTCTTCATAGGACACCTTCAGAGCTTGCTCCTCTCCGGTATGGATACGCATTCTTTGCTCATGAACAAGCAGACTGCTTTGTAGTTCATCAATAGACATTGTGGTGAGATTGTTGGATTCTTCTATGGAGCACACCACGTAATTAAATTTGACAGGCATCGACCTTAGAATTTTCTCCACAATCACAAGCTGCTCCATTCTTTCACCATGAGCTTTCATCTTGTTGACAATGGTTAATGTCCGAGCAAAGTATTCATCTACCGTCTCTCCATCTTTCATTTGGAGCACCTCAAACTCTCTTCGAAGTGCCTGCAGCTGAGCTCTCTTCACCTTTGTAGAACCTTGGTACTTCTGCCTCATTGAGTCCCAAATGTTTTTGGCTGTCTCTTTGATGAGAATTGTCTCCATAATTGTTCTGTCAATGGCTTGGAAAAGGTAATTTTTCACCTTTAGGTCTTTCAATCTTGCATCTTCAATGGCCTTGCGCTGTGCCTCAGTGGGTTCAATCCCATCTGCTACTACCGGAATCCCATTTTCTACCAAGCCCCAATACTCCTTTGATCGCAAGAAGTTTTCCATGAGCATAGACCAATGGTCATAATGACCATTGAATCTAGGTATGGCAGGCTGAACATAATTGTTCTCTGTCGCCATCTCAAACTCACCCTCTAACTCCGAGTGTTTTCCTCACACTTTAACTCTCTGTGTTTCTCTCACCCTCAACCCCTTATCCTTCTAAGAAAACTGCGGTTTCTTAGCTCTCAAACTCTCAGACTCTTGATCAGGCCCTGTGAGGGGCTCTGATACCACTTGTTGTATAAACCTAGCACTCACACAATACAATATCTGGGAGAATTTCACTTATTTATTCAAATGCTGAATGTTGGCTTATATAGCCTTACAAAGAAAAATAGAAAACAAACGTACTTCCCTCATAAGTAAGGTTTAATGTATTCAAACCTAACTGCCCTCATAAGTAGAGTAACGTCCTCATAAGTAGAGTAACTGCCCTCATAAGTAGAGTAACGTACTGCTCTCATGAATATGGTTTATTATCTGCAATAACTAAAACAAAACCCTCACAGAATAACAGCTAAGCCCCAGCTATTCCAACATCTAGATCCCCATAGAGATACGTAGTGACCACATTCGTAAGCTGCATGTTCAGTTATTTGGAAACTACCAAACTAACAAGGTAGTGGTGTGCAATGACATCCATTACGAGAGAATATGTATTCTCGTTGATTATACGCATTTATATGCGTATAATTATATCTAAAACACTATAAATAAGCAAATCCCCATGTCAATTAATATGTAATTAATTCATTTTAATTTATTTTGTAGGAAATAAGCGGAATTGCGGAAATGATGTAAAATTGGAGCTAGTTGGAGTTTCTGAGAAAGAGTCGAAATAGTTAGGACTGGGCACGGGCCGGGCTTTGCTAAAATTCTCTGGGCCCGAACCCGGCCCGCAACATTTCGGGCCAGGCCCAAATGATGTGTTTCAAGAACTGGGACCGGACTAGGCCCGGACCTTTTTTTTCGGGCAGGGTTTCAGGGTTTTCGGGCCCAATTTTGTGATTTTCAAAAATTAGTGAAAAAAAAACAAACAAAATTCAACAGAAAGAAGAGATCTGCATCTGCAGATTGGACAAAAAATTTCCATTTATTCTCCATTTGTTCGGATAGATAATATTCATGGCCTAGCAAGGCTCGGATCGTTCTAACAGCTTTCGCTAAGTAGGGATTTTTTTTCTTTCATTTTTCTGGGCGAAGGCCTCCATTAACAAAAAACCAAAACAAAATGTGTAGCTTGTTGATTGACTTGGTTCCACAACTGGATGTCTTTCGTAGTAATAACTGAACAACATAACGAATAAACCAGACAAAGAGTTCCATGCTTATATAGTTATCAACAGATCAACTGAACAAAATAGATAACAAATCTGATTTTTACAAAGAAAAAAAAAACAAATTGATTAACTGATCAACATCAAAACGACGCCGGTGGTTTCTCCGTTTTTGCTTGGGTTCTTCAAAGACTCTGAGATCTTGCATAAACACGAACCAGAGACTAAGATCTGCAGAAAGAGAAAAACTTTAAAACCAGAAGAGACTAGAAGAGATGGAGGTATACCGTATACCTTAGTTAGAAGAAGAATAAGCAATGGGATATATGCATAATGCATTGGACGTGATATGGGGCTGCATCTTCAATTAAATCTCATAGACTAGAAGAGGAAGAGAAGGTGTGTGCGGCTAGAAAGAGAAGAAAGAGATGGGTAGGCAGACAAAGGTAGGGTTAGACACTTAGACGTTTAGTAACCTATATTATATTATATATGCTAGGATGGGTAGTGAATTAGCCCAAAAAAGGAGTACTAACGGGCCTTGCGGGCTTTTTATATAATCATATTCAAGGCCCGGGCCCGAACCGTGTTTTATATATCTCGGCCCGGGCCCAAACTGTTTCTCCCAAATTTTAACAAGGCCTGGCCGTACGGGCCGGGTCAACGAGGGTCGAGCCGGATTTTCGGGCTTTCGGGCTTTTTTGCCCAGCCCTAGAAATAGTCAATGCGGGTCAACCGTAGTCATCGCTATCAAAGGAGCGGAATCCAATTACCTCCGATAATATATGCGGAAATGCATTGAGAAGAGAGAAGAAGAAGGAGAAAAGAAAAAATAAAATAAAATAAAAGAAGCAAAGAAGTGTTAATTAAACAAAATGTTTAATTAACAATGGTGGGCACGTGAGGAAGCAAAGAGAATCAACAGTATGATGATTAATTAAACCATAAATTAATCAATGGTTTGATTAATCATGATTGAGCCTAGTCCATTCTACCTCACAGACCACCACATGCCATTTAATTCCTCTCCTTCTTTTTGAACAGCCACGATTCTGTTTCTTCTCCCTCTGGCAATCATCCATCCATCCATTTACTCACACTACTCTCTGTCCTTTACGAAGACCCAGACAACCACCACATATATATATCCTCATATCTCATCTTTGGAGGAGACCCCTTCTACAGCGCCGCACCGGAAAAAAAAAAAAAACAGAGAGCAGCCCAAAAGGGCTGCTCTCTCTCCTCCTTCTCCTCCATTTTTCTTATTTTCTTTAGTTTTATTTTAGGGATTTCAAGGATTTACTCACCCAAAGCTTCAAGGATCTATCAAAGGGCTCAACCTCTACAAGATTCAATATTTGGGTATTTTGTGGGAGTTGTAATTCAAGACTAGTCATGCTAGTTTTTTAGCTATTTATGATTTTTCTTGTTTTCTCCTACACTTCTCTACTCTTTTCTATTTGACTTTTGTAATTTTGATGTCTATGATTATGGGTTGTGAGTAATTTCCTTATTGGGGGTTATGGTTGTGTCCCTAACCCAAATTTTGTGTAAAAGATGTTTAATTTAATATAATGATGCAATTTTCATATGATGGATGCTTATATCTATTTTTGTTGGGTTAAAATGCATGTCTAAGAGCCTAGTCAACTCTAGGGTGTGTATTTTGAGCATGTCTAGGATGAAGTTAGAGGCTTGACCCCCTCTAATTCCTAAGCTAGAAACCTTCAATTTCGTATTCGAGGGGTTATAAGCATGGTGATTTACACCTGTTGCGTGATTGCGCGGGCGGGTCGCTTAGTAGTCCAATTCCTCGATCTCTACGCCTCTTGATGTGAATTAGTGACCCTTGAACCGGCTCTAATTCATGTCAAATGAGTTCCTACGGCCCTTGAACTGAGTAGGAATACCATGAAAGGGAATTTAGGTCCTTGAGCCTTGAACCGCCTTGGATACGACTACCGCCAAAATAGGAAATATGCATCTACATTAGATTAGCTTCCGACACATGAGATTTGGTGAAGGATCCTCCCTAGCACCCGACATTCCCATTTATATTGTTTACGCTTTTATTAATTTCTTTGCATTTTTATTAGTTGCTTTACATTTCATTACTTTTTGTTATGTTAAAATCAACTCACAAACATTGAACTATTCCACTCATTTGTGCATATCCACCACTAGGCTCTTAGTTTTGATTAGGCTTTGGTGAAAATCAAAGCCTAGCATTGCTAAGACTTGGTGCCTTAGATTAGCCTTTTTATTTGTTTTATTTTTCCTTAATTTGCTTAGTGACTTTAGTTCCGACTATCCAAGGATTGTGGGTTAGCCACTAATCCCTGTGGTACGATAACTTTGTGCATTATACTTCCCTATCTTGACAATGATACGTATGCTTGCGTAAATGTGTATCCAAGTCACTCGTAGTCAATTTCAGGGCGTTGTGAGAAACCTTGCGCCATAAGGCGAGATTACCATCTATTTTTCTCATCATGCTATCTAACGAAGACCTATTAATGTCAATAGGTTTTATGTTAGGAGGTGTTGGCATCTCAGGCCCGAAATCCTTCCTTTTCGTTAGTGAATCCAATTCAACCTGGATCGCATCTTTCCATTTAGGCCAATTTTCTCTACGTTGGTATTCTTCAACGGAGTAAGGTTCGATGTCATTGGTCTCAACAATTCCACGTCCTCATGTACACTGGTGTAGTTCGTAGAGATCTCTATATTCTCAGGAATTGGTTCTAACATTGAGGTGTCCCCCAACGATGTCTCTTGGACATAACCACAATCCAAAATATTCTCATGAGACGGATTTTGAGCATCAATGATCAATGGATCAAGTTGTACCAAACTCGCTCTCTTCTTAGGGCGAGAATCCATCAAACCTATGGGTCTCCTACTCTCTCTAGCGGAACCCATGGCCTATGACGCCATTATGCCACCTTTGTGGCGTCACCACACCATCATTCATGGTGGTGTTACCGTACCCATCTTCTGGGTGGCACCATGTCCTCTTGTGGGGACATCAATCCTTGCAGGCATGTTTGCAGCAGATATATGTGATCTCGTCACTTTTAGGGGATCAAGATGAGACATAGTGGGGACAAACCACGACAATTCCTGTCGTTCCTGTTGAACATTGACGTTCTGATCTCCCCCTAACGACAGGAAGACTGTCTCATCAAAGTGACAATTCGCAAATCCAGGGAAATAGAGATCGTCTGTCAAGGGTTCTACATAGCGGACTTATAGTTGGAGACTCATGTCCAAAAAAAAAATATATATATATATATATGCATTCGTTGCAATGACTTATGTTGATGCACCGTGGCAGCGCAATTGGCACATAAACCGCACACTCAAATATGCATAAGTACGAGATATTTAGACTCGAACCTAGTCACTAGCTGTAATGCAAATAAAAGTTGAGTGGATGCTATGAGTCGTAGACTAATGAGCATAGCTGCATGCAATATTGCATAACCCAAGCGGAAAATATTGGTGCGCATTACGTAGTCTTTTAATGGTGGTTGTTCCGCCAGACCAATTGGGTGTGTACACGGGAATATGATACTTGATATCAATACCCAATGATATGCAATAGTCATCGAAAATTTTCGATGTAAACTCTTTAGCATTATCAAGTCAAATTGACTGAATGGGATGATCTGGGTAGTGAGCCCGTAGCCATATGTTATGTGCTAGGAGTATAGTATAAGCAGCATTATGAGTGGATAATAGCACAACACTGGACCAGCGTGTTTGCGTATCAATCAACACCATAAAACATCTATATGGTCCGCAAGTTGGTTAATCAAATCCACAAAATTCCCTTAGATTCTTTGTGAGAATGGAATTATTTCCTCAATCTCCTTTGCATAGGATGGTTTCAATCCTAAATAACAAGCTTTACAGAACGAAACATGGGCCTTATAATCAACCAATGATGGTTTTGGTTAAGCCACAATGTCACAATGGACTTGAGAAGTAGGGAGAGGAGTTGAATAAGGGTTTATGGCGTCAATACCATGTATTTGCCGTAGGGGGTAGGCGGCGCCGGCCAGTCTATGCACAATCATGGTGCCATGAGGCGCATGTGCAGCTCCTCGAACCAATTCTTGGTTCTTACTTTTCTTCATTCTGAAAATGGATGTCCGTGTAAAGTCTTTAATACACGGATCATCATGCCAAAGCCTATATGTGTCAGAATCACATAAGTCGTCTCTCATGACATGGTTGGATTCAATAACTCGAATAGTGGTTGCATACAACCCACTAAAGCGACACATAAGTTTCTCTAATACTCGTTTATGTTCGTAGTCATTAGAGGTGATGCAAAGGAACTCTGTCCATTCTCATAATGTGTTTCCACATGAAAACCATTGGCTCTTATATAATAAAGTTTGAATTAAGGTATGTCCAAGACATTAAGTTAAAGAATTGACACTTTATTAATAGCCAATGATTACATCAAAGTTTCCCAAATCTAATCCAAAATAAAATCAAACTAAGACACATTGTAGTCACTCTATCCGTTTGGTAACTCTAATCAAATATGACCAGGAAAGTAGAGAGAGATGTTGGTGGAGCGAGGCTCTCTTAAGTACCAATAATCTCAATGACTTTCCTAGACATCACATTTTATTGGGTCCGCCACATAAGAAAGAGTTAATACAATTGTCATTTATTGACTAAGGCATATTGCCATTACAAAAGTTCTTGGAAAAATAAAAAAACATAAAAGGACTAATCTAATCAAAGTCTGTTGCATCCTTGTGCACTTCATCTTCAGCTTTGAAGTCCTCTATGGTGAGATTGACATCTCCACCATCTTCTTCTTCTTCTGCAAGGTACACTTCTTGCTCCCTCAGGTCCCTATATGCCCTGTATTTTGCAGCTAGTTCCTCGCTTGCCTTGCATTGCTTGAACCAATGCTCAATTGATCCACATCGATGACACTCATCATTGTGGTTGCCTCCCTTTAATTGAGGTGCACGTTGTGCACTTTGCGAGCGTTCCCTAGGAGGATTGGCCCCTCCACCACGACTCATGGCGCCACCATTATGGCTAGGGATACCACGACTCCCTCTCTCACGTATGGCATTACCACCACGTGTATCCACACCAAACTTGCGGTTTCCTTCCTTGTTAGGGCGGTTATATGGGCCCATACGTCCCTCATGTCCCCCATTCTTAGGGTACCGCTCCTTGCGCCCTCTTTTGGATGCATTATAATTCGCCTCATGAACGCTCTTAGTTCCAATGGGCCTTGAATTATAATTCCTCACAAGTATGTTATCATGTTTCTCAGCTACAGATATAACATTGATAAGCTGATGAAACCTCGTGATCCGTCCAGCATTGACTTCAGTACGGTATTGCTTTGATACCACAATGGCTGAAACGGGGAAGATGGAGAGAGTTTTCTCAATTAGCTCTTGCTCTGTGACAGGTTGTCCACAAAACCTCAACATGGACTGTATGCGAAGAGCTTCTGAATTATATTCAGCTACAGACTTGAAATCAGCAAAGTACAGGTTGTTCCATTGAACCTTCAAGTCAGGGAGGAGGGAATCTTGGACATTGCCAAAACGCTCTTCTAGCGCTACCCATAGCTCTCTTGCATCCTTGATCGACTATACTCCAATCTGAGTGCCTTGTCCATATGGCGTCACATCAAGATAACTGCTTGAGCATGCTTTGTAGGTGTTCGCACGAACACAAGATCCGGGTTAGGTGCCTGGATCGATTATGGGTAATATTCCCTTTGAAGTGAGATGGTTCTCAACATCGGTTACCCAACTGTGGTAATCCGAGCCTGTTGAGTCAAGCATGGGAGAGTCGAGTCTAGGTTCATTCGACATCCTGAAAATAAGAAGAGAAGATATATTAGTTTCGGAGTTAAACCTCCACGAAAACTAAAACAATAAGATTTCCGAGCTATGCTACCAAGAAATCAATTTCCAAGAATCTCTTTTGGATTAGACCAAACAATGATGTTTTAATATGGTCATAATTTGATGCTTGTGGATGCTCTTAGTCCAAGCATTATGAACACTCTTAGTTCATACGAACGCTCTTAGTTCATTTAATTATGAACACTCTTAGTTCATACGAACACTCTTAGTTCGTTAAGCGTGAATCCCCACAATTCCTCTTTGTTAAACACTCAAAACCATTTGGCAACATATATTCCAATATTCTGCAGAAAATAAAAGGGATTTAAAAGACAAGAAAGCAGGAACTTTAATTGTAAAAACTTACTTGGTAATTGCTTCACATTTAATTGTATAAACTTACTTGGTAATTTGAAGCTTTACTTCACAACTCTTTATACACGAGCGTGTTGATGCAGACGTGTAGCTAAATTAGGATTGCCAGAATCTGGTCTGAAATTGGCAGTTAGTGGGCTGCCTTCTCCCTTCCCTTTTTTTTTTTTTTTTTTTTTCTCGCAGCCCAGGCCTGCTTCCCCCCCCCCCCTTTTTTTTTTCTGGGCCCACTCTTCTCCCTCCTTCTTCTACGCGTCTTCTTCCTCTTTCTGATTTATGGGTTTTTTTCTTTTCTTTTTTGACAGCAGGAGTTGCTGCTGCGTTGCGGGTCCCAGATGCAGGGGCAGCAGCGTGTGCTCGGGCTAGTGTGCAGGTGTGCGTGGACTGGTGCAGCAGCAGTAGCAGGCACCGACGAGGCTTGTGGGGGAAGCTGGGAGAAGGGCTGCAATGTGCAGCGAATGCAGGGGCGCGTGCGGGGAGCAGCAGCAGGTTCGGGGCTGGTCGCTGGGTGCGCGGGTAAGGCAGATGGCTGGGGCAGCAGGAGCTGCGGTAGGGGTAGTGCGGCAAATGGCTGGGGCAACAGGGGCTGCGGTAGGAGGCTGTGGTGAGGCTAGTGCGTGGAACTGCCGGGCGAGCAGCAGGGGGCAGGGGCTGCAGGAGGCGTGCTAGGGTTTTTGTGGGCAAGGAGGGCTGGGGCAGAATTTGTGAGAGAGAGTTTTGAGGTTTTCTTTCTTTTTTCTTTTGGGCTAGGGTTAGAACTTGTGCTGATAACGTGTTGTGGGAGAATAGAATTGTGTATATTATTGATAATAGGAGCCCTTTAAATAGGGAGTTACAAGGTACCAAAAAGGTAATAGAATCTTATTACAATTGAATACCTAGAACACATTCCTATTACAACTCTAAACCCTAGTTTGTAGAGGCACACATTATGTTGACATCCTTCAACAAGATACTTCTAATTTATTTTATATACTTTCGAGTAATGTCTATGTTCCTATAAGTTACAAGATAAGAATGTCTTCTGTTTAACATGACTCTATAGTATGCTTGGAAGCCTTGATCCCATTTGAAAAAGGATAGCTTCTTAATACCATGCATAAGATTGGAATGGTAGATAGAACAGTAAGTATAGGTGGATGTTGATTATTTTGTTTGTTCCTACTATCTTTTCTTTTCTTTTCTTTTCTTTCTTTTGTGAAGTAGAGACCAAAAAAAAAAATAGTATTTCCAAGTTCTAACATTCCTCTATATTCATAGGTATATACCGAGCATATGACACTAATCAAGGTACATGTACCATCGTGAAGCTCTTGCAGGGCTCATATTTGAATGTGTTGGTTTGTTAGATTTCTTATAGTCTTATATTTATTTTCCTCTTCTTCATTTTAAGAGGTATTTTCTTGATTTTTTTTAAAAAAAGGTTGTTTGACTAAGGATTCTTGTGGAGCGCCTGCGTGCGAGATGGATCAAGGCCAGGGCTGAGTCAGATTAGTTTACTTATTATGCTTTACGTTAACTTTTGGAATTCCATTGGCAGTGGGACAATGTTTTTGCTTCTTCTTTTTTGTGAGAGGTGGAGAAAGGTTTTGGTTTTTTACTAAACAAGTGTCAAGAAATTTATTGAGTGTTCTGCATTTTTTATGGGATTATACTTTTGTATTAATTTCTCTACAATAGTCACAATGAGATCAATTCTATAAAGTCTTCTGCTTACTGAATTCTACTTTGTCTTCAGTAATTAAGTACCGATAGCAACTTGACTTGAAATGATGTTCATATATACTCAATCATGGTCTAATAAGAGAAAGCCCTCAATCAGTTGATTTCTTTTGGTCTCTTTTGAGTTACTTTTAGTTAAAATGACGTTGATTTTTTAGAAAATTACAAAGAAGTGTCACTTTGAGACTTATATTAGTTATAAGGCCACCTAAATTGTTTTGTACACATAAAGCCACTTTGGGGCCCAAAACCATCAGTTCTTTCTTATGCTATACCTATTTTACCCTCACTTGTCTACCATTTAATTTTCAGTTCCAGTTATTCTCGATCTCTCTCTCTCTACCACTATGAAACTCTCTCTCTCTCTCTAGCAAGCCAAGATGAAGCTCTCTCTCTCTAGCTCGCTGAGGAAGATGAAGCTTTCTCTCTCTAGCTCGCTGAGGAAGACGAAGCACTCTCTCTGTCTCTCTCTCCGCCGGTGCACCATCTAGGCATTACCGGTGTCCAATTTCTAGAAACATCCCGCGTCTTCGGTAAGCTTTGCCTTCACCGAATCTTCGTTAGACTCCACAAGTCTGAGTCGACCTCGGTCTTCTCTACTTCGCCTTCTACGGTTTTACTACTCTTTCCTCTCAGAAATTTTTCAAAATTCTCTTGAGAAATTGAAGTAGTTGCTGTTGGGATTCCTCTCTCTAGCGTCGCTCATCGTCCTCAGCTGAACTGGAGTGTCGATCTCTGACGTCGAGGACTTTTATACCCTAATTGGATTGCTTCAATTTCAGAAATGGCTCTCACTGTTACTTCTTCTTCGTCTTCTACTGCAATCTTTGCTCGGACCTTCTCCTTTGACATCAAAGGTACACTTTTTTTTTTTTTTGCTAATGAGATTTTTTGATTCACTTAGGAAATTTGAATTGGAATCGACTGACTTAGGGTTTTTGATTCACAATTAAGATCGAGAGGGTTCCATGACCTGTTTTATTTTGTTTCAATTTGAATTGTTTGCTTTATGCTCTGTGGAATTGAATGTAGGTGGACTTGATAATATTATAGCCTTATAGGGCTACTTGCAAGGTTCAAGGTAGGTTTGGTGTGCTTTTTATGTGATCGTGTTTACTTTTAAGATTCTCACTCGTGTGAAATTGATAAAGAGAAAGATGTTGTTGTAGTGGAAATTATGTTGTAGTTGTTTGTCAAATTAAATCTCAATTTTTAGTTTCGAAAAGGCTATGAGTGCATTCATTAGGATTCAAAATTTGTTTTCGAGCTGCTTTTAGTTTATGGCAAGTGTGTGGTGTCATTTGGTTTATGGGAGCGAATTTTTGGAGGTCTTTGAATTTGTCCTTAAGTTATCTAACATGAAGATTGTATTTGCAGGTGATTACTCATGCGCAATAGAGGTCCTGCAAGCAATTCATGTTTTGAAGAAAGCATATGGTGAGAGAATGCATAAGGTTTTACATGTTGGCTCTGATACTTGTACTGTGCACTTTTGTTAGTTACTCTATGTTTTCATTCATGTCAATCAAAATTAGAAGCTAATAATCTAGGTGATAGGTCCAAATCATTTTGGATAGCGACTACGATGAGGTGGTTCATTGGTTGAAAGTTACAGATGAGTGGTGGCCTTAGAATATAACCTGGGGATCTACACTTGTAATCTAATTCTTTGACATGGTAGAGAATTTGCAATTGTTCATGTCGTTGTATTAAACCAATTTTACTTCTCAGCCATATCATTTCCAAAAATCCACGAGGAGTATATAATTTTCTTAATCTGAAGCTGGAAATATTGAACACAGGGCAAAAACACAGCTTCTCTAACTTTTATCCCATAGAAATTACTCGAATAGAAAATTATGGTATTTTGATAAGAAATAAATATTCTGCATTTTGTTTAGAGATGGACAAGTTGTTTTTTATGTGTTCCATAGGTATATAATCATGCTTCAGGCAAAACAGGCACTTGACAGAGCAAAAGGACATGCGGTACTTACAGCTGCCAAAAACTGTGCTCTACTATTTTTGCTTCAACATGAATTTTTGGCAGTCTTTGAATTTTTCCTTAAGTTATCTAACATGAAGATTGTACTTGTAGTTGATTACTCATGTGCAACAGAGGTCCGGCAAGCAATTCATGTTTTGAAGAAAGCATATGGTGACAACATGCATAAGGTTTTACATGTTGGCTCTAATACTTGCACTGTGCACTTTTGTTAGTTACTCTATGTTTTCATTCATGTCAATCAAAACTAGAAGCTAATAATCTAGGTGATAGAGTTTTAGATTCATCTGTTTTCATTTATGCCTATTTATTGATCTTTGTCATATCTTTGTTCTTCCAAAATTCTTTAATTTTTTGTTGTTGTCAGTAGCTCTTTATAACTGTTGTAGTGGCTTTGCAACACAGCGATTGTATTTTTCTATGCTTTGTTAATATCTTTTGAAACTAATGTTAGTAGCTTTCTATTTTCATTATGATTAATTTCAAATTAGTAGATCTTTATAACTATTTTAGTGGTAATTCAACATAGTGATAGCACCTTTCTATGCTTATGCTAGTATCTTTTTAAGCTGATTTCAATAGTTGTTTTCATTTTGATTGATTTCAAGTTGTCTTCTGTCAATAGTTTTTTGGAAAATCAAGATTTTGTATGAAATTCAGTTTTCTTTTTGTTGTGATTTCATTTCTCTAGCATTTCTTGTTTGAGATTTTTGTTAGACTTCCAACGTGGATAATCGATCAGTTGGTTTTGTTGCAATCAGTACTTATGTCTGTAGCTTTTTATTACTGGTCCAGTAGTTTTGTACATGTGTTATTATAGCTTTATGTACCTACATCAGTATCTTTTTATTACTGGTCTAGTAGCTTTATGCATGTGTTATAGTAGCTTTATATGCTTATGTCAGTAGCTTTTTATTATTGGTCCAGTAACTTTATACATGATTTATAGTAGCTTTCTATATCTAAGTCAGTAGCCTTTTATTTTGTACCTATGTCAGTGACTTTTTATTACTGGTCTAATAGTTTTGTACATGTGTTATTGTAGCTTTCTGTACCTATGTCAGTAGCCTTTTATTCTGTACCTATGTCAGTAGCTTTTTATTACTGGTCCTATGTCAGTAGCTTTTTATTACTGGTCCAATAGTTTTGTACATGTGTTATAGTAGCTTTATGTACCTCTGTTAGTAGTTTTTTAGATTGCTTGTTTTTTATTATCTAGTTGATGAAGAGTGCCACGCATGCGGCGCAACGGTACATAGCTTTTTTTAGTTTTTATTTCAAATACTAATATTTTGTTGTATCTTTGTTTTCGCAGAACTCTTTCCCTTTGCATTTGTAGTAATAGATTTCAAAAATCATGTGAATTTGGATATTGAAGCGTCCATTGACCAAGAGATCATTCGGCCAACTAAGAAATGTGGAAATGAAGTCTCATGCTGAAGGTGGCAAAATTATGCCTATGGGTTTAGAACGTCACCATTGAAAAATGACAGTAGAATTACAACATTGACAGTAGCTTTATACAACTATTGTAATATATTTTCACAACTTGGTAGTGACTTTTTACAACTATTAATGTAGCTTTTTACATAGTTATATCATTGTTGAGCCCTGCATGCTTTTTGTATCATCTAATATGTTTTCTTTTCTCGATTTCAGTAGCATTTTTACTTTGGTTGTATTCTTTACATTTTCATAGCTTTTTAATTGTAGAGTAGCTTTTGTTCTGTGTGGTAGTAGTTTTTGTTCTGCTTGGTTATAACTTTTGGTGTTGATGAGAGTAACTTTTGGTGATGGTCAGAGTAGCTTTTGTTATTGATGAGAATAGCTTTTTAGTGTTGGTGACAGTAGCGTTTGTTATTGGTTAGAGTAACTTTTGGTGTTGGTGACACTAGCTTTTATTGGTGAGGATAGTAGCTTTTGGTTTTAGCCTTTTAGGGAGCATAGGTTTTGTTGTTAATAGTAGCTTTTGGTGTTGGTGACAGTAGTTTTTGTTACCTTGCTGGAGGTTGCCGAAAATCTCATCAGATTAGCTTTTGTTGCTAGTGACAGTAGCTTTTGTTGCTGGTGACAGTAACTTTTGTGACATTACCGGAGGTTGCCGGAAATCTCACCATAGTAGCTTTTGTTGCTAGTGACAGTAGCTTTTGTTACTGGTAACAGTAGCTTTTGTTACTGGTAACAGTATCTTTTGTGACCTCGCCGGAGATTGCCGGAAATCTCACCAGAGTAGCTTTTGTTCCTAGCGATAGTAGATTTTGGTGTTAGTGATAGTAGCTTTTTGTGTTAGTGACAGTAGCTTTTGTGGTCGCCGGAGTTCGCCGGAAGTTGGCAGGAGGTCGGTCGGAAACCTGCTAGAGTTGACCGGAGACCTCACTTGAGAGGAGAGAGAGAATGATTGTTGATTTTTTACTCTAGTTTATGTAAATATGTTGGTTTTTATATCTAAAATATAACACCCTTTTTAATCTAGTGGCCTTATGAGGGTAAAAATTAGTTGGTGACCTTATAGCTGAAAAAACATTCAAATATGCACTTATATGTAATTAACCCTTGATTTTTTTCCCCCAGTTCTTAGCAACTTGTTTGTGATGAGTAGATGAGCTTTCATTTTAAGATATGTAAAATTTAGTGTTTCCATTTTTAGATCATTTTATGGAACTCATGGTTTTGCAGTGGCTTTTGATGAGTGAATAAGCTCATACTAGAGACTATGTGGTGCCTGATGTTAATGGAAATGATCCAGTTGACAACTACGGCTATGTAGAGCAATGGTTGCAATAGGTTGTCAGATATGAGAATATTATAGAGGATCCTTTTGCAGAACGGTTCATTTCAAAGTGCGCAAGGAATGTTGGAATGTTGTACAAGAACACCTGTGTTCATCTATTAAGGAACCTATATATTGGAGAGCCCCAGAAGCAGATCTATGCTTCTATAGTATGTACAGAACCTGTTCGCCAAGAATATGTCATTCAAATATCATATCTTTTGTATTTTACCCAAATTTTTTGCTTGATTCTTTTTTGAAGTTACGCGTTGCTAAACACCAACCTGCCCATTTGTAGCTCCTCAGCATTCAGTTAATGAGAGTGCACCACTGACTTCAGATTGGAATGATCATCTAATGCAGTTGAAAGGCTTGTAGTAAAGATAGCAGATGAAGTTTATGCCCTAGAACATGAAGGTGAACCCCTCAGCTTCCTTCAGTCGTTAGCAATTTGCTGTGGGGATCCAGCCTTTATGAGTTATTTGAAATCAGCTCTATTATTTTGTAATGGTGTCAAAAGCTCCTATACTTTGTTACTACGTATATTTGATATATCTGATTGGCGCAATACAAATTTTAACAATGTTCTTGAAATAAGACATTTGACAACAATGTTTAATTATATGTAATTTATAATATATATATATATATATATATATATATATATTTGAGTTTTAAAAAAAAAAAAAAAAAAAACAACCCCGCAGCATTGCATAACAACTCTCTAGTTTATACGAAAGAACAACCACATAATTTTCAGATTTATAGACTTTCTTGATCAAAACAACAATGAAAATAATAGGAAAGTCAGAAGTTGAAAATTGAGCCAAGATCGGTTGGACAAAAAAATTGAGCCAAGAAAATGAGGCTTTGACCAGAGAAAGGAATCCAATAATACAAGTGGCGCAGCATTGGCCAGGGGCCTCTTCTAAATTTTCTAAAAAACAACTCCACCCTATCGTACGAAGTTCTTAGGATCACATAATATCTCCTTCATGCTTAATTTTTATCCATGAAAACCTTTTACTTAAGCCTATACCACCTTTTATTTAAGGATTAATACCCGCAACTCATTCTTCTCATCATTACCAATATCTTGCCTTAAATAATGGCACCTTTAAAGCCTAATAACACCTTTTGTCATTTAGGCAAGTATTATTATAGTATGGTGGTGATCACTATTTTTTCCCTTCATCTTGTATGTTTTTCTTTTACCACAGCGGCTAATATCAACAATTATAATGGTGGATTCAGTGCTCATCTTATTGGGAAAAACTCTCCAAATTCACCCTTGTACAATCACAAAAACCACAAAAATTTTCGACGTTTGGCGGGTCCCGAAATGCTGCAATCAACAGTAGCAACCGATCCAGATGGTGGCGGCCATCTTATGAAATTGTCAATAGGAACCCCGCCGTTCGATATATATGTAATTGCTGATACAGGCAGCACTCTACTATGGATCCAATGCCAGCCATGTAAAAGTTGCTTCAAGACAAAACAGGCCATATTCGACCCGGAAAAATCCTCGACTTATGGGAACATTACTTGTTCTGAAAGCGAGTGCAGACTTGTCGACGAGGACTCACCTCAAAACTATTGCAAAGACAATCCTCAAGCTACTTGCATGTACCATTACCGGTATGTAGATAAGTCGTACAGTATAGGTGAAGTGGCAAAAGAATCAATTACCTTGAAGTCTACGTTAGGTACTGATGTAATCTTAAAAGATATTGTCATTGGGTGTGGGCAAAACAACAGTGATGAACGAGCAGGTGAGTATCAAATGGGAAGAGTTGGGCTTGGACACGGGCCCTTGTCATTTATTTCTCAAATCAGTCCTTATGTTGGAGGCAAAAGATTCTCGTATTGCTTAGTGCCCCTTGATACTGATCCGAAAATTGAAAGCAATATCAATTTCGGAAATGGGAGTGAAGTTTCGGGTAAAGGTGTGGTGTCAACACCTTTGTTCGATATTGAAAAATCCATGAATAAGTATTATGTGACCGTGCGAGGAATTGCAATCGGAAATGAATTTCTTCCTTTTAACCCAACAGAGACATTGCTCGAGGAAGGGAATATGTTGATCGACTCGGGCTCAGCTTTATCATATTTACCTCAAGAGTTCTATGACCGGGTGGTGAATAAGCTGGTAAAAACACTTGATCCAAAATTGGAGCTAATCAATTATGTTGACTCGAAAAATACAACTAGCCTTTGCATCAACGCCGCGACGATTTCAAAAGCACCAAATATGGCTGTGCATTTCGACGGCGGTGGAAAACTACAGTTAACGACAGAACGATATTTATTTAGATTAGAAGAGGAAAAGTTAGTTTGCCTTGGAATCAGGAACACCAATAGGAAGGCTTTCCATAGTAACCATACTGGTGTTTTTGGACGCAATGTTATGGGAAATATGTTGATTGGTTTTGACATAGATAGAGAAGTGGTCTCCTTCAAGCCCACTAATTGCATAAAAATGCCTAGCGCTGGTGGTGCTAGTATTGCCACTCACCCCTTTTCCATTTTCTCCACTTGTCTTTTCTATTTGCTTTTGATTGTGAGTCTGTCCTGCTAGATTACTAAGGTTAAGTGTCATTTTCTTTAGTACTTAATATAACATAACATTTCCTAGACGATATATATGGCATATTTCATTGGCAATTGCTTGGATTGCTCTGTACTCCCTAAATCAATGTGTTGAGGCGGTCTGGCTAGTCAGTTGGGTTGCCAGCTTATTTTAGGTTCGATATTGCGCAGTATGCTTAGGGTGTCGACGCTGATGGGGTGGCTACCTAATTATTCGTCGGCGTCAGCTGTCATGCCCCCAAAGTTTTTCGGGTTATTACATCGGCGGCTTCGATGTTGTCAGTCCTACGGCATGACCTAAGTGGTTGGGTCAGGTCTTTGGGTCGGCTTGGGTTGGGCCTCATTAGTTCTTTTTCTAGTTAGAAACGATTTTTGTTTTGGTGTCCTAATCCCCGCTAAATAATGGCTTTTCTAATCCCACTAAACAATGGATTTCCTAATCCCACAATGATATGTCAGTCATTTCAAAGGCTACATATATATAAGTCAATCTGCACAAGTTTCATTCACGTCCATGTTAATGTGTTTGATCGGTTTTCTCTATTCTCTTGTCTAATTTTGTGGATTTCTTTCATTAAAGTTCAGTAGTAAAACCAATTCATCAGAGACCACCAATCTAAAATGGCCAAGTACCGTTCTCTAGTTTGTATTTCAAGAGTTGCACAAACCAATGGTTTTAATATTCACAATGGTATTTGAAAATCTCTGGTGGACTCTAAAACCAGCGACTCCTGGAGCTCCTTTTTTTGTCTGTTGCCAAAACATCCTCACGCTTTGCTAAATCCCCATCACCCCCTTACATCGTATCATTCAAGAGAGAAGCAACTAGGGTTTTGGAAAAGCACCGAAGAGGTTGTTGCCTGTCCGGCGGCGCCCCAGCGTCGATCGTAGGTCCAGACCTCATCGATGAGTGGCGGGTGTTGCCGGACGGGATTATGCGGTCTTGGGGCTCCAGGTTTTGGTATACGGTTCAACCTTCTTGGTCGTGTATGACGTTTCTTTCCTCTCAGGCGACGGTGCAGGCGGGCAGGATGGCTGGTTGGCGATCGGCGCAGGGTCGGAGCAGGTGGTCAGAGGCTGGATCGTGGCGGCGGTTTTCCATGGATAGTACGGCGCTGATTCCCTCTCCGAGTTTGGTCGATCGGCGAAGAGTGCAAGGGTGTCGAACTTTCTGGGGGTTGGATGAAGCTGGGCGACAAGGCACAGCGAGATTCTCACTGATACTCGGTGTGGGCTCATCAAGATCTGGCTTTATGCCTGGATCTGGCCGACAAAAGGTGAGGTTTGTGTGGCTTGCTGCGTGGATAGAGTCTTTCCGGCGATGCGAGTTCGACGGGACAGACCTATGGTGGTGGTCTGCAGGCGGGTCAACTGAAGCGGAGGAAGATGATTGTGGCGGCTGGTCTATGTTTTTGTTTAAAGTAGTTTTCTTGGTTAGGAGTTCGCTTAGGGTTTTGGTTAGGTTTTTCTGGTTTTTAGCATGTCCCTACTCTGTTGAGCTAGGGTTGGGTCAAATTGAGGTGCCATGGATGTGGTGTTGTTCCTGGGGACGAATTGGTTTATTGTCGGTTTTATCTTATGGTCAATGTGCTGACGAGCGATCCTTGCATGTGGTCTGGCATCTTTGGGACACGGTGTGGAAGAGGGCGTTGGTTGTTGTTGCGGTTGTCTATGAGGTGGCATCGATATTCTCGGGATTCTCGGTAGCCCGAGGTGTTGGGCGGTATAGGTGGTTAGGGGTTGGGCCCTTTCGGCTCATGGAAGTCATTTATGATGATGGACCCGTAACTGGTTTAGGTTTTAGGGAGGAGAGTGGGGAATTCTTGTCCACCACCTGTCATTCTCGTGTTATGAAATTTGGTTTCATTTTAATAAAGAATCTTATTCTCAAAAAAAAAAAAAAAAAAAAAAATCTCTGGTGGAGACAGGACGATATATTTGCCAAGAACATCACGTAACAACAGAAAATGGTTAATTAGATTCTCGGGTTGCTAAGAATTCCATATGGACAGTCGGGTAGCAAATCAACCACGGATCAAAAGCCGCCTGTTTTCTTGCAACATGGGCTTCTAATGGATGCACTGATGTAGCATCATGGCTACGTACGTACTCAATCCACCGGATCAGGCTTTGGCGTTCATCTTGGCTGACAAAGGGTTTGATGTATGGCTTGCTAATGTTCGAGGAACGGATTCTAGCCGTGGACAAAACACTTGGTACTAATGACCTTGCTTATTGGGACTGGACATGGGAACAGTTAGCTGCCTATGATCTTCCTGCTTTGTTCAATTATGTGAACAACCAAAAAGGACAGAAGTCACGCTATGTTGGCCATTCCTTGGGAACGTTGACAGTACTAGCTGCCTTGTCCCAACAAAAGCGGAGAAACTCACTAAGATCAGCTGCTTTGCTTAGCCTACTTGCTTATCTGTGTTACAAATCCATACCGCTTTTAAGAGTTGCTACTCAAATATTTTTGCCTGAGCAATTCTACGTCTTTGGTCTCCGAGAATTTCCTCCGTTAGGGCGATTAGAACAAACTCTACAGACAATTCTTTGCATACACGCCGGCGTGGACTACTCCTACATTTTGGTTGCTATAACAGATCCAAATTGCTGTCTAAGTCCTTCAAGTTTAGATTATCTTTACTATGGACATACACCACAATCCACTGCCACAAAGAATATCGTACATTTGTTTCAGATGATCAGAAGTAGAACCATAAGAATGTTTAATTACACTCATCCACTCACAAATATGCGGCACTACAATCGGTTTACACCTCCGGTGTAAAACATGGCAAACATTCCAAAAGACATTCCCTTCTTCCTCAGCTACGGAGGGAGAGATGCACTCTCAGACATCGACGATGTGAAAGCTGTGCTTAATGACCTCACAGATCATGACAAGAACAAGCTTGTGGAACAATACGTACGTAGAGGAGTATGCTCATATGGATTTCATTATGGGTTGGAATGCCAATCGAGAAGTTTATATGTCGTCCTCTCCTAAATTTCTTCGGGCAACATCTCATTCGTCCCTAATTTGTAGTGAATCTTTCTTTTGTCTTGCATTTATCAATTTCTAAAGGTTGTTTTTCCTTTGGTAGTTTTTTTTTTTTTTTCCCTCGATCGATAATGTTTTTCCTTTCATTCTCAAAAAAAAAAGATAATGTTTTTCCTTTAGTAGTTGTAGCTAGATATGCATTTGATTTCTTGGGAATAAAGTTTTAATTACTCCTTGCCCAAAAAAAAAAAGTTCAATAGTGAAACCTTTTATTTTGATTTGTCAGTTTACTGTATAGAGTTTGGTTTAACGATATGAAATTTTGCCTTAAATAAACTCAAATTGTGATAATCATATCTGATGTTAAGAGCTTGAAAATCTATTGAAATTCAAAATAATTAATATTTGTACAGATGATTACAGTTGCATTGAACCCGGAATTCATCATGTGCTTAGACTTAGACAAACACCGAAATAAAATCCTAGCATAATGATTTTGCGTGTTCAATGCGCTAGTGTGTGTGTGTGTATATATATATATATATTTTTTTTTTTTAGGGCAACAGAAGACTGATCTATTGATATTAAATCATACGACCTCATTCGGTCAAGTTTGAGAGGTCCAAAGACCACTCAAATCAATGCTCATGTAAAAATGACTAAAGTCCACAGCGGAAACTCCAAAAACTAAAATCCTAAAAGAACTGCAGAATAAAAAAACAGAATTTAAAAACTCCCTACCCCTACACTGCCCTAAAATGGTACCAATGTCTTGAATATCTTGACGTCTTTTGGTGTACGTCGCAACATTCAACACACCCACAACAACATTCTAGTAACAGGCATAGGACTAAGAGCAGGACGAACCACCAGGCCCAAACCCAGCCCGAGAGTGAGAAAATAGGGGAATTGGGCTAACCTAGCAGCCCATGACGGCAGAGGCCCAAAGACCCACTGCCTAAACCCCTACGTTCTCACACCCCGCCGACCAAATCTGGAACCTCCAAGAAGCTCGTCCGCCACCGCCTCGTCAATCCGGTGGCGCGCCTTCCCAGGTAGGAGGCCATGGCAACCATCCCACCGCCCACCAAACCTGCTTGCTGAAATAGTTTGGCCCGACATGCAAGAGCCAAAAGCATTATCCGGCAACCCGAAAGCTAATCTCTAGCATTCTCCAACCGCTTTTATCCTCTAGACTCGAGAGCATGCTACGTACCTCCTCCTCGTCAACCAGGAAGCCGCCCCAGAACAATAACTAGTCGCGCTTGCAAACCCAAAGCGGAATCTGAACCTTCAACTTTCTCTTTCGGCCAAACCGCCTTCACAAATGCACGGAGCAAGTGAAGCCGCATCCTTCTACCACTTGCAGCGCCAGAGCGCCCTGCTGCAGACGGGATCGGAGCGTCGCCGCACTACTACGCGAAACCTTCTAGGTTTCAGTTTCACTCCGGAAAAACGGGAGCCCTAACTTCTTCCATTTATTTAGAAAATGTAATGCACTAGTATATGTTCATCATTCGTACGGCGGTGATATACAATCTTTATCCACTAAATCACCGCTGCAATTAGCAATGCGTGAGGTGTAATTATTGTAACGAAATGGGAGATATTTGATCTACTAATTACCAATTGAGAATTAGGTGTCTAATCTTGATGGCCTCAAGATTCACATTTGGTTTCAGGAATCCAATACCCAATCAATGCAAGCGGGGCGGCGCTTTTGACGATCACTACAATAACAATAACTCAAGGAAAACCTATGCTGCTTACTAGTGGCTTTAGGTGATGCTAAAGTTTAGGTACCCTGAAAAAGTTTTTTTTTTTTTTTTTTTTTTAAGAGAGTAGCCTGATAAAGATGAGGTATTCTAAAATATCTCTGTTTTGTTTCTTTGTTTTTATTTTTCTCGATCCAAATAATGAGGAACATAGATTAAGGTGAAAGTAAGTTGCAACGAAAGCAGTCATAGCTGTCGACTATCGATAATTATTTTCTCAATGAGAAACATCACATCTGAGGGAAGATTTCAAAAGCACATTCCTTTGAGACACAGTTTTAGGGAAGTCAATGCGGTGATGGATTTAGTTAGGACATGAGATCGTGCACCGATGACAAGTATGGTTTATTTATGTGTTAATAAAGCCTCTCCTTACTATTAGAATCTATCGTGCTCTTGCTCTCTGTAAAATCATTCTTATGATAAGTTTGCAAGAAACATTTAGGACTTTGGGAAGCCGAAACAAATCAAATCAATTAAAACTCGATCATTTAGCTACCCAAGTACCCAACAATTTCTCAATTATGAATAAACACATACATATGACACGAAAATTAAAGTAATTTCCTTTGATTTAATTCAACTAAAGTAAAGGGAGATAATTATCTTCATATCACACGAAAATTATTAAGGATAGCCTCACCTGATAACCCTACAATGCTATTCCAAAATCGAATTGCATAAAGAAACGTTTTTATCCCCTCAGCAAATAAATAAAAATCAAACAGCAGAGCTGACCGAGGACATTTTTCAGTTTTTCACCTAGCCAACAAAATCAATACCAAAAATCTCTTGAAGAAAATTTACTGCCCAGTCATGTATGTGATGTAGCGCAATGGTCATCACTTACGCCATATATATGCGCACATCCATCTCGAGGTGACCGCAATTTGGATCCAAAGAGAAGAACTCACGCGGGATTAGAAGGAAACTGGGAGGTCTAGGATAAGCCTGCAGGCTTCGAATGCTTTGTGTCACTGACCGTAATTTGAGGGAATCACTTTCTCTGTGTCTAACCACAAGTTTATAGATGAAGCCCTCCTTGAAGATTGGTTGAATACAGCTAAGGCTGACCACATTTCCAAGATCATCAACACTATTGTGAAGAATGAATAAGGTACCTACATCCCGTTCTCGAAGAATAACAAACTTGTCATACTTCCTCAATGAAATGGAAAACAAGTTGTCGCTCACGAACTCTATTGCAGGATCCCCATGATTATTACTGTAATGCCGGTATAACTCCATGACTGATGAGACAAACTCGCAGCCCAAATAGGGGCAAGAACAACTAGGCGAATATGCACATGTCCTTTCATGTTCATTTTTCTTGTGGTAAGTCACCGAAGCAGTGCAGCCGTACTTTTTGTTTCGGCAAGAAGTTGTGCTTGAGTCCACGACCTTCTCGATGGCCGAGCAACGGTTCGATCCAATGGGGCAGGAACAGGAAGGGCATTTGTTTTCGATTTTGGCGCAACAAGATGAGCAAGCTAAATGTCCATTTCCATCACACTGGAAGACAGGAACGGTCAAGGGTTCAAAGCAAATTGGGCAATCAAGCAGTCCTGGGTCACTTAGGGTTACCACAATATTAGGGTTACGGTCACCTGTCCTGTGTTCGTTTGTTTCTTTGGCTTCAAAATCTATATAATCTTTATCTTTTCCTTGAATTTCTTCTTCTTCTTCTCCTTCACTTTGACGATGTTTTTTTACAAGACGAGGTCTCTTGAACCTGAGCGGAACGCAGTCATCATCATCCGAATCTGAGAATCTCGGGTGGCGGATCAAAGGGTTATCATCAGAATCTGAATCTGAGAATCTCCGCCGGTGGATCAAAGGGCTATCCAGATCTTCTGAATCTGGACAGTCTTCTGCTTCTGAATCTAAGAATCTGCTAACGATCAAACGGGAATCATCAGAATCTGAATCTCTTAATCTCGGCATACCGTCGAGTACTCTCTAGCTCCTCAGTCTCTTCAATCGATTAAACGTAAATTTTGTTCCTCTCTTGTATAGAGGAGGTTTCCTTGCAAATTGCAATACTGATTTACATTCCATTTTTTTTTCCTAAATTGATTTACATACCAAATCAATCTCTCCATAGTCAATTTCTTCAAAAGAAACAAAATATTTTCTCAAACATTTTTTTCTAATTGATTTAGGTGCCGTTGAGAGTCATGAGGATCTAGAATGGTAGACTTTCTAGAAATACTCTTAAACCGTTATAAACAAATTCTTAAACAATTAACTATCAGTTTGATTTAAATTCCGTAATGTTGGTTGGATACATTCCCTGGCATTGACACATTCAGCTATTAATGTCTTGCAATTAATTCATATTCTTAAAAAACTAACACCCTCAAAAATAAAAATAAAAATAAATCCGGATCTTCTCCTAATCTAATTTTTGATCCAACATTGGCACTTATAATATCTAATTATTTTTTTTCAAAATATTAAAAAAAAAAAACAAAGAAAAAAAAAAGAGATTATACAGTATCTCTGTATTAAATTTAATCTAAAAATTTCATTTTTTCAGTCTCATCCCTAAATGATGATTTATGACTCTCTCCAAGAATCTTTCAAACTCATATCTAAAAAGCGTGTGCCAAAATATCACAATACCCATAAGACCATAATGCTTGCTCACCTAAGGGACAATTTTTAAGGGACTGTGAGAGACAAGTGAATCTAACTCAAATAGTTTTTAAGGTTATTCGTTCTCTCTATCTTTGTCTCTCACAGTCCCTTAAAACAGTCCCTTAGACCATTTTTAATAGTCTCTCTATCTTGGCTCATTAGCTTTTTTAGAAAACATCTTTAACTTTTTATTAAAATCACAATATCCATAAGAAGATTTTTAACAATCTCTCTATTTTGGCTCATTAGCTATTTTTGAAAACATTTTTAGCTTTTTATTAAAAGTGTATCAGACTAGCTCCTAAATATAGAGAGTGAGATTAGACTTTCTATTATTTTTGTTATTTTAAACATTCTTTTTAAGTTATTTCATGTAATTTATAGGTGTATTTAAACAGTATTTTCTTCATTTAATAAATAATATAAATTCAAAACTAGCAAAAAAAAATGATGCATATGTATTTTAAAATTGACTAGTCAAAATGACTTTTTAGCTATTTTGGCTAAAATTTGACTAAAAATAAAGGTAGGTCACTCATTAGACATCAAATACATCAAAATAGCGGTCTCCTCCTTCGGTACTGCTCTAGAGAATTCACTAAAAACACCAAAAGGTGCTCAGCTCCGTAAAAACATAGAGAATTTATTGAAAGTAAACTAAGTTACTCAAGCCCAACAAAGAGGCTTAATTTCACAAAGCCCAAACTGAGGATAGCAAAGAGCCCAACACCATCTTCTCTTCATGAACCCTTCTTGTTGCCACCACTAACAGCCACCATCTTCCAGCTGCCCGTCATCGCTGGCCTGCCCGCAATGGACGCAAGACAGAAACGCCTTGAAATCCAGATGACGCCACGAACATATTGGTTTTCCAAAACTACCAGCGCTACTTGGGCCATCCACCACGAACCCAGCCGAAATGGCCTTAAACAACCAAAGATCCTAGACTAGAAAAATTGGTCTCACCATCTCACCTCCACCACTCGAACCCGTTTAGACAGCCTGTCCAACAGCACTCGCATCACACCTACGAGGCTCAAAACCTCAATTGCTTCGATGAAGCTCGACGGCCACATCTCCACAAATGAGGTTCAAGATCCGTGCTGACAGGACCCGCCCTGAATATCACCTTTAGGAATAACTCTACCGAAAATTTGGCAGGGTCACCCCTAAAAATGGACAACCAAAAACCTGTATAAACACATTCACACTTCTAATAAGCTATCTTTAATCTCCTGGATTCACCTTGCTCCCCAAATTACAACAACTACGGAAGACTGAGATCTGAAATACAACATGTTTCAAATACACAAATGTAATTCTCAAACTTTAAAACAGTTGTCCCACAGGTTATCAGAGCAATCTAAAAGTGAAAAAGAATTTAAGATACAAGTAGGTTCAATAAATAACCTACAATATAGAAAACAACAGCAGTAGATGGTATGCCTCGAATCCTACTGTGCCGAACCAGCTACTCTGCAATCTGGGCATTTGAAATAGAAGGGCCCAGGGGGAAAACACATAAAAGCGTCAGCGTGAGTGGACAAAAAAGAAGTAATTGTAAAGAAAAATGAATTTTATACTTTCCCATGTTTATTCCTTTAAAACCCCTATGCATGCAACAATTAAGGAAAATAATTCGAATGATGTTCAACTCAAGAAAACTGATTAGCCCCACTAGTCACAAACAACCAAGTAAAAAGACTGAAACTTGGATGCTAAAGAAAATAAGACCAACTCCGTTGGTTAAACAAAATCTGACTAGCCCCGCTAGTCAAGTAACAGTAGAGTATGGGGAAGAAGTTATCACCATACGAGTAAGGGAGCCTCCCAGGCTCTTGAGTATCCCATGCTCTTTGCTCAACTCACTTGGTGCGGCTATTGTCACCCTACCATTTTCTTAGTTCACCCTACAAACATTTGAATTATTGAAAGACTATATTACCCAAATGCAAAATGACTAATAAATACACTAATTTTCTAAAATTCAAATATGTAAGAAAATAAATAAATACATGACCAATTAATTAAATACACATACTACTTAATTTCTCATTGGATAACATGAATTTTCATTTTCTCCACTCAAATGTGAATTCATTACTATTTTTCATCTTTTTGTTGCCTTCTCACCATTAATTCATTATTCAATTCATAAAACCATTAGTGTGAACTTCATCAAAATCTTTGCAGTACCCTTTGTGAACACCGAAAGTGAAAAATTTTAAATACAAAAAAAAAAAAATCAATCTCTTCTTCATTGCTCATAGTTATTAACTTGCTAATATTTTTATATGAATTGAAATAGACGAACATTGAAATTGAAAGAAAAAAAAATGGAAGTAAATCTGATTATGATTTTATTAGGAAACTTTAATAAAAACTAATTATTGGTATAAATTAAATGAGAAATTTAAGTTTAACAAAATCTTTTTTAATTGAATATATCTTATAAGGATATTTCTGGAAAGAAAAAGAGTTTTTCTATTGGAACCTCCAAATTTACTCACTTGACCTCTATGCTTTTTACACCTCTTATCAAATTTTCAAATACTAAATTTACTCATTAAACCTCACTAAAGTTCCTCAAATAACCTCACTCATATAATTAATTTACAAACGAACTAAGATCTTTATAATAAAAAACTTAGTCATTTCAATGATTTAATTACTCTATAAATCTTAATTACATCTTCATTTCTTAATCAGACAACATAAATCTCTTATCCAAGAAAAAAAAAATCAAACGCAAGATATTGAGTTTTAAAAATTAATAAAAATAAAATAACATGAACTATTATGTGATTTTTTATTTATTTACTTTTTCTTTTTTAGCTGTTCAAAAAAAAAAGATTAATCATTTTTTCTTGATGTTTCTCTATTTTTTGTACCTCAAGATTAATGATTTAAATATTTTTTATTTATTTTTATTTGCTAGCTCTTTTTTTTCTTTTTCTTTTTATAAATATAATGGATAGATTTAGATTTATGGCTTAATACAATTTATTTTGTTCTCCCTGACCAATATGCATATCATACATTTTTATCTTAATCATAGTTTTATTTCTTAATAAATATATATATGAATGCTTTAATGAGTATGTAGTGAAATTGGAAAATGAAAATAGATAGGGAAAATAATAAAGAATGTGTTTTAGGGAATCTGAAATTAAGAGAAATTCGCTGTGTATTTTCATTGATAATAGGGGCCTCTTTATATAGAGAATTACAATGCATAGAATCTCAATCATACAAGGAAAGTAATTCTACATTGATTAGGATTCTAGATCCTTCTAATTAAATCATATTACCACTAGGTCAAGTGACTTGATTCATAAACTCTTCGCAAGCGTACGAATCGTTGTCAAGTAAGGGAAATAATTGGACCTTAGTTTATCGTACCTCGGGGATTAGGTGTTGGAGCTAACCAAGATAATTGGCGGTAGGATACTAAAAGCACACAAGAAAAATGAAAAGTAAAATAAGACTATAAACAATCAAGGCACCAAGCCTTGACAATGCTCGGCTTAGCTCACACCAAGCATATTCAAAGCCACTAACTTGTAGCCTCAAGGTGGGTATACACAAATGAGTCGATAGATTTAATGTTTTAGAGTGGATTTGAACTTAACAAAAAGTAATAAAATGTAAAGCGATTAATAAAAATGCAAGGAAATTAAACTAGAAAAGTGTGAACAATATAATGAGAATGTCAGGTGCTAGGGAGGTTCCTTCACCCAAATCTCATGTGTCGGAAGCTAATCTAATGTAGATGCAAATTTCCTACTTTGGCGGTAGTCGTATCCAAGGCGGTTCAAGGCTCAAGGACCGAAATTCCCTTTCATGGTATTCCTACTCCGGTTCAAGGGTCGTAGGAACTCACTTGGCATGAATTAGAGCCGGTTTAAGGGTCTCTAATTCACATCAAGAGGCCTAAAGATCGAGGAATTAGACTACTAAGCGGCCCGCCCGCGCATTCACGCAACAGGTGTAAATCACCATGCTTATAACCCCTCGAATACGAAATTGAAGGTTTCTAGCTTAAGAATTAGAGGGGGTCAAGCCTCTAACTCCATCCTAGACATGCTCAAAATACACACTCTAGAGTTGACTAGGCTCCTAGATATGCATTTTAACCCAACAAAAATTGATATAAGCATCCAACAAATTAAATTGCATCATGACATTAAAATAGGCATCCTTTACATAAAATTTGAACTAGGGCACACAACCCTAGCCCCCAACAACAAATCTACTCACTACCCATCATTAAACAAACATCAATATACAAAATTTAAAGAGGAACAAAGTGAAGAGAAATAGGAGTAACAAGAACAAGCCACAAATTGTTTTAAAGCAATTATGGCTAGCCTTGATTTATGGCTCCCCACTTTTACCCAAATTTAATGGTGATGAATTTCTTGATGTTTGGGCTCCCCCTTTGAAATTTGTGGAATTGATGAGAAGATTGAATCTTAGTGAAGTAGATCTTGGTGAGGTAGGAAAATCTTGGTGAGGAGGAAAGAAAATCTTGGTGAGGTGAGTAAAATTGGTGAGGAAGAGGGAATATGGTTTTCTGGTGTGTGCGGCGCTGTAGCTCTGGGTGATAGCTTGAAGAGAGTAATCGTCGTGGTCAGTTTATATTCTGAAGAGAAAAGGATCATTACCCAAATGATATGTGGCTGTGCAGAAGAGGAGAAAGAATGGGATAATGGGCTGCCACGTGTTAGCCATTAATTGGCTCAAGCTAATCAAACAAAATGAGGACTGCACGTGATGGATGATCAGATCATGATTAATTAATCAAATGGTTTGATTAATTAGCCAAACGGCCCAAACCAATGATTATTAGTCAAACTTTTTTCTTTTGTTGATTTCTTTATTATTTTTTTCTTATCTTCTTCTTCCAATCATAAAACATATCCAAATGCATCACCATGGAATCATCGAACTCAGCTTCCTCGCTCATGTTGACCATGGTTAACCAATGTTGGCTTTTCGTCCTTCTGTCGGAAACTCCAATTTGCTCCAATCTCGCACTATTTTCTTTCGTTTCCGCAATTCCGCTTATTTTCTACAAAATAAATATAAATAGATTAATTATATATTAATTGTCATGGAGATTAGCTTAATTCTAGTGTTTTAGATATAATTACACGCATATAAATGCGTATAATCATCAAGTAACCTAGAGTTTGGACTAAACACAAAATAGAGATATCCTTAAACACTCCCCCTTATGTTGTCCAAACGCGGTGCTTCTCTCGTTGCCTCATTAAAAACCTTGCCGAGTAACAAAAACCCAGTGGGACAAAAATAACCTCGGTCGAAGGGGAAAAAGAGCACAACACACCCTTCACGTTTCGAGGTGAACATGTAGACATCTCCCCCTGATGTCTGCGCCTCCCCCTGATGACTACGATCATGGGAGTTCAGATAATTTCCGCAAGTCAATTCTTGCCACATGTTTCACGAACGTGGATTTGGACAATGACTTAGTAAACAAGTCTGCCTCACTGTCCTCAGATTGAACCTAGTTCACTTTGATCTCGAGGAGAGTATGTTGTTGCTGATTATGCTTGGTGTTATCGCTTTTGATGTAGCCTTGCCTCATTTGTTCAAAACAAGCAGCATTATCCTAAATGCTCGTAGGCTCATCTGTGGTAGACTTCAAACCACAATTGTTCGAACATGCGTAATTATGGATCCAATCCATATACATTCACGAACCACTTCGTGAAGAGCAATAATCTCTGCATTGTTCGAAGCTATAGCGACTAGGATCTGTTCTGTAGACTTCCAAGATATCATGGTCTTTTCCCATGGTGAACACTTAACCAGTTTGGGAGCGACCTTTGTGTGGGTCAGAGAGGTACCCAATATCAGCAAAACCTTCCAAAACACTTATATCGTTTTGGGATGGGGATAGTGGACGCTGGCCAGTGTTGGCGGTGTACCTGGTGTCCGGTCTTGTGCATTGGGATAAGTACAATAATGCGCAAGTTGTACTATGTAAGGTACTTCTGCCTCTAGCACATCTTCGTCATCATCCTAGCTAACAAGTTCACAACATATGAGATGTCCGGTCTTGTGCATTGGGATAAGTACAATAATGCACCTATTGTACTATGTAAGGTACTTCTGCCTCTAGCACATCTTCGTCATCATCCTTTCCACGAATAGGATCCTTTTTCAGGATCAAGACTATGGACGATCATGGGGGTGCTTGAAGGCTTGACCTTGTCAAAATGCCTAAGCATCTATCGACACGATACTCAAGTTCCAAACCGAGACATAATCGTGTTCTCCCAAAATCCTTCATCTCAAACTCGGATTTCAAGTGTTTAGCGGTTTCCCTTGACTCTTTAAGGGCTTCTAATGAAGATCATGTCCAACATGAACCGCGATAGAATCCGAAACTTGTTATAGAAACACGTGGGCATATCCTTTCCCAATCAAGTAGTCACTTTAGTGAGCGTTTCAACCTTATTGTAAACGTGCTCCGTGGTCTAGAACCTCTTGACTTGGGTAAATGAAGTTCGCCATGAACCTTCATGTATATTCCGTATCTAGATCCCTATAGAGATACGTAGTGACCACATTTGTAAGCTGCATGTTCAGGTATTCGGAAACTACCAAACTGACAGGGTAGTGGAGTGCAATGACATCCATTACGAGAGAATATGTCTCATCGTAGTCGATTCCAGGACCGTTGTGAGAAGCCTTGCTCCATAAGGCGAGATTACCATCTCTTTTTCTCACTACGCTTTCTAACGAAGACCCATTAGTCAACAGGTTTTATGTTAGGAGGTGTTGGCATCTCTAGCTTGGAAACCTTCCTCTTCGTTAGAGAATCCATCTTAACCTGGATCGCATCTTTCCATTTAGGCCAAAAACTCTCTACGTTGACATTCATTTATCAACGGAGCGTGGTTCGGTATCATCGAACTCAACAAACTCATGCGCAACAAAATGCGCAACTACATCATCAATTATGATGGAGTTTCTATCCCACGTCTCATGTACACTAGTGTAATTTTCATAGAGCTCTATATTCTCGGGAATAGGTTCTGACGTTGAGGCGTCCCCCAACGATAACCATAACCCGGAAGATACTCATGAGATGGATTTTGAGTCTTGATGATCAAATGATTGGAATGTGCCAAAGTATCCTTCGAACCCACGGGCCTCCCACGCATCCTAGCTGGGGTCATGGCCTATAACGCCAGAGTGCCACTCTCTTTGGCATTGGCGCCATGCCTTCCTCCATGTAGGGTGCGCTACGTCCTATCGTAGGAACGTCCTTCCTTACAGGCATGTTTGCAGCATATTTGTGTGATCTCGTCACTGTAATAGGGATCGAGATGAGACATAGTGGGGACAGGCCACGACAATTCCTGTCGTTCCTGTTGAACATCTGTGTTCTTATCTCCCCCGAACGACGGGAAGACTGTCTCATCAAAGTGACAACCTGCAAATCTAGCGGTAAAGAGATCGCCTTGCAAGGGCATTAAGTGGCGGACGATTGTTGGAGTCTCAAATCCAACGTAGTTGCCCATTCGTCTGTAAGGACCCATCATAGAGCGTTGTGGCAGCGCAATTGGCACATAAATGGCTCACTCAAATATGCGTAAGAACAAAATATGTGTACCCAGTCACTAGCTGTAACGCAGAGGGACATTGAGTGGCAGTAGGTTGTAGACGAATTAGCATAGCTGCATGCGATATTGCATCACCCCAAGCAGATGTAAGAAGATTGGTGCGCATTACCAATGTTCAGACTACCATCGTAGTCGTTTCCGTGAGACCAATTGGGTGTGTACATGGGAATGTGATGTCCAACATCAAGCCCATTGCAATATCCATCAAAAGTCTTTCGATGTAAACTCTCTAGCATAGTCAAATCCAATTGACTAAATAGGATGGCATCATGGATAGGGACTGCGCCAGCCCTAGGCTGGTGGTGGACGGAGGCAGTGCCCTAGGCAGCTGCGTCGGTCACACTTAGTCCAGAAATCAACTTTGGATTCATGCTTCGTTTCGCTCGAGAGAAATGATGTCCATGTGAAGTCTTTTGTAGACGGATCATCATATCATGACTATGATGATCTATCCTGTCATGACAAAGCCAATATGTGTCTAAATCCAAGAGATCTTCTCTCACAACTTTATTAGATTAATAGCTCAAATAGTGACATAGAATCCACTAGAGAGACACATAAACTTCTCTAAGATGCGCTTTTGTTCGCAATCATTAGAGGTAATGCAAAGGAACTCATTTCCGTTCTCTACATGCATTTTCACATGGAATTCGTTGGCTATTCATAAGGTACGATTTGCCCTAAGTGCATAGAGAGTTTTTGTGACAGCTGTAATCAAGGTGCCATTTGGCAAGTGGAACTTGGGCTATTCCATGTCCTTGAATTAATACTGATGGCCCAGCCATCGTAGTCACAAAGTCATAAGTTCAGAATCAAAATTGAGTCATAATGAAAAGAACTTGAAATTTTATTCATAAGCCAACGGAGTTCATCATTGTTTCCTTGATCAAAGAAAATCTAATCCAATAAAAAGTAATATGGCAATCGCCTACATCTCTTAGAAAATAAAGACTTAAACAGAATTGGCGATCTATTGATCCCAGCCAGATTTGTAGTCTTCAACCCTTCACTTTAGATCATCTTCTTGATCTTCTTGTTCCACATAGTGAGCTTCTCTTGCTTCACAATATACTTTGTAGGTGGTGACAAGTTCTTCACGAGCTCTACAAATGTCTGTCCAATGCTCAGACACTCCACATCGAGAACATACATCTCTTTGCTCGAACTCCATTGATTGAGGCGCTTTGAAAGCGTCATTTAGATGGCTCTTAATGTTGGTGGCGCCACCAACATGGCCAGAGGCATTGCCTCCCTCTCTCTTTCCACGTTTACCTCTTCGGTTCCGTGCTCGCCTATTTTGGCGGTTACCTTCCCAAGTAGAGCGATTATATGGATCAGAATGTCCAGAAGTATACCTAAGATTAGGGTTTCGCTCTTGGCGCCCTCTCTTAGAGGTGCGACTATTATTGGATTCCTGAGTATGCTCTGTTTCCATGGATCTTGAATTATAGTTCTTCACAAGGATATTGTCATGTTTTTCAGCGACATTCATAGCTCCAATGAGCTTATGAAACCTTGTGATCCGTCTTGCATTTACATCGATTTGATAGTTCTTAGCAACCATCAATGCAGAGACGGGGAAGGTAGAGAGAGTCTTCTCAATCAACAAGGTATCTGTGATCTCTTTACCACAGAATTCCATTAAGGATTTAATGCGAAGTGCTTCCGAGTTATAGTCAAGAACTGACTTGAAATCACAGAAGCGCGGGCTATGCCATCTCACTTCTAGGTCAGGAAGCAAGGAGTCACGGACGTTGCCAAATCTTTCTTCGAGTGAGACCCACAGCCTTCTGGGGTCTTCTTCATTCATATACTTGTACTGGAGCGAATCATCCATATGACGAGTCATTAGGATGATGGCTTTCGCCTTATTTGCCTCTAAGGCTGCTCTATTTGCTTCCAAAGCTTGAGCTTGCTCAATAGTTATCACGTCCTGGCTAGGCTCGAGAATCATATCCAAGATTCCTACAGCCTTGAGATGCTGGCGGATATCACGAACCCACCTGTGATATCCAGAGCCAGTTGTTCCCAATGGAGCAAAGTTCAATTTGTTCAGGTTACTCATCCTTAAAAATGGCAAGAAAAATGTCGTCGGAAAAGTACTGCAGGTGTCCCGAAAGTCGCCGGGAAGTACTGTAGCGGCCGGAAAAGTACTGTAGATGACTGGAAAAGTCGCCGGAAAAGTGGCCGAAAAGTCGATGACCTGGAGTTGACTGTTGACCGTTGACCTATGCTGACGTGGCAGTCCATGTTGCTGACGTGGCAGTGGGTCAGGGTGCTGACGTGCCAGTGGGCCTGGGTGCTGACGTGGCAGTGGGGTTTGCGTTAGTGGGCTTGGGCTTCTTTGCTTTCTCCTTTTTTTTTCTTTTCTTTTCTTCTCTTTTCTGCCGGTTCAAGATGCAGCAGCTTAGGTGGCCGGTTCACCCCTTTTTAGGCCGGTTTTTGTAATTTCTCTTCCGGTTCCTAAAACTTCAGATCAATGGGCTTCTGCTGCCAAAATTTGGTGAAATTTGGAGATCCGGAAGATTGTGAACCGGTGGAATATTTGCTGCGAGTTGTATGGAGCTTCCGGTGGCCGGTTCTGTAAGTTTCCTGCCGGTTCTTGGGGTGGGGCCGCCGGTTCTGGACTCCTAGGATCGATTCCTTCAAGGTGTGAGGTGGAAGCAGAAAATGCATCAACGATTTGTATTCGGATTCAAGGTTTTTAGCTTCTTGAATCAGGGTTTGGCTATTTGTTTCAGGGTTAGGGCTTCGCGCTGATAACGTGTTTTAGGGAATCTGAAATTAAGAGAAATTCGCTGTGTATTCTCATTGATAATAGGGGCCTCTTTATATAGAGGATTACAATGCATAGAATCTCAATCATACATGGAAAGTAATTCTACATTGATTAGGATTCTAGATCCTTCTAATTAAATCCTATTACCACTAGGTCAAGTAACCTAGAGTTTGGACTAAACACAAAATAGAGATATCCTTAAACAGAATGCAATCTAATATTATTGAATTGGAAAGTCTAGAGAAAATAAATATAACCATTTTTTGGATATAATTATTGTCCCTAATAGTCATTTTATAGTAGGTTATATATGTCATTTAATAATTCATAATAAAGTAAGGTCAAGTAAGCAGATTTGGAGGTCCTAATAGAAACTCTCAAAGAAAAATGGGTTAGATAAGTAAATTTAATAATTGAAATTAAAATATAGGGTGTAATGAGCAAGTAGGATGAATAAAGAAAATTGTAGGGTGGCAATAGCTGCACCCATAAAATAAAGAGTTAATTAGATTAAAGTCCAAAAACTAGAGTTAATTAGATTAAATTCCAAAAACTAACCTCCATATTGGTTGCACTACTAGAATTATAGCCCCAGACATCGGTCAAAAACCGATGAGAAACAAAAATCCAACCGATGTCTTTGTGGGTGATGAGAAAGATCCGGAAAATGCAGACATCGGTTTTTAGCCGATGTCTAATATTCGGGTAGACATCGGTTCCTTATAATAAACCGATGTAAAGAAGTTTAAATGATAACAAACTTGCATGCTTTACTATTGTTAAACCCACATTTTATTGTATTTAAAGCTTAAAGAAATATAGATTATATAACACAAGTTTGAGTTTTAACATCGTTATTGATTTAAGAACCGATGAGTAATACTGTTGTAGACATCGTTTCTAATAATGAACCGATGTGTGGATATGTTAGTAACATCAGTGTTCATTTACGAGCTGATGTCTGGAACTCGGTAGTATATCGTTTCTGACAATGAACCGATGTCTGGATAGTTTAGTAACATCGGTTTTCCTTTCAGAACTGATGTCTGGGACTCCGTAGTATATCGTTTCTGACAATGAACCGATGTCTGGACGTTTTAGTAACATCGGTTTTCATTTCGGAACTGATGTCTGGCACTCGGTGGTATATCGTTTCTGATAATGAACCGATGTCTGGATATTTTAGTAACATCGGTTTTCATTTCGGAACTGATGTCTGGCACTCGGTAGTATATCGTTTCTGATAATGAACCGATGTCTGGATATATTAGTAACATCGATTTTCATTTTGGAACTGATGTATCTGTATTTCTAGACATCAGTTTTTATGGCTAAAACTGATTTCAACTTTATATCTAAACATCACATTCTATAAAGAGGATTCTGTCCACAAAATAGAACTGTGATTATAAATTGCAAATTGGGGTATTATATCCGACATTCATCATCCTTAACAGTTTACAAAATGGGCAAAATAAAACCCCAATTCATGCACCTATATACTACAAGGCTAGCCTAGCAATTAGTATTCTTGTTTGTTCATAATTGCTACAAAAAAGTTAGTTAAAAGCTAGCCTAACTCAAAATCAAGAAACTGGTCAGAACCTACAGCAGAGTCTGTAAGTAGTCGGCTACTTCAATGCGGACCTCGTCAAGTTGTTGTTGGGTATACCCTTTCCGATCCTTTACCGCCCACTACAAATACATATAACAATGTATGTCATAATGATACACCAATATTAAAAACATAGTTTTTTGTCAAATTACAATGCTTATACCTTGGTTGAAAACGAAAGCGTGTCATCATTAATATTACATTACAAGAAAGAGCTTCAATGATTGAAGAAGTCATCTGCAACAACACAAATAATTACATTACTCATACGCTTCATGTTGTATACAATCACACTGGGTTGCTATTCACAACTATCAGATCAAGTTTTTACTAGCTTTCGACAATGTAAAACTTTTAAATGAGCTATTCACAACTCCCTTCTGTTTTATTAACCACATACTATTTTGTATGTGCATGCTTTCACTTGAAAGACAGATATCATTAAGACATGTCAAAAGCAAATGTTCTATTTTTAAAAGTCCAAAGGTTGCAGTTTGTTTGGGATTTTATAGCACGGGATTTGCAAGTGAAATAAAAGGTGTGCATTCCTCTGCTCATATTTGAGTAACTCAGAGACATACATCTAGAATATACATCACAATCCATCAAATGCAAACCAATTAAAGAAAAAAAACACAAACACACACACACACGCCTACACAAACTCAAGTTGGAAAGGAAAAAAAAAAATGCATATCATAGTGTTGACTGGCAATCTGCAGCATATAGAAAAGAAATGCCTGAGCTTCTAACCTGATAAAAGAAGTTATTACTATTTGTATATAGTATTTGTACAGAGTGTAGTCTATCTAACTAGTTATAAACATTCGATGAATTTATGCTCCTAGTGTACAATTGCTCTAAAACCAGATCAAAATATGTATATGAATTTCATATGGAGAGGACCAATCATGCAAGCTCTTCTGCTGCAAGCATGTGAAATTTCAACAGTATTTGTTGGGAAAGGTTGCCCTATCAAACAAAATTTTCAGAAACAATTTTCCAATATAAAAGATACGTCAACAGAAAAATTAGTGTAGTGCTTTATATACTTTTTAATATTTGTCAGCTTTGTATGATTTACCTAAAACAGAAAAATCTAGTAAGGAACCTGATTATAACTACAGAGACTTGAAAGACAAAAGTTAATGGAGAAAGGTTATCTGTCATGCTAGATTAATTCAGTCCCACATACAACAAATTTATTGTTCACATTACTCGTAACTGAAGCATATATCAGACAGAATGCATATCAATGCACCGTAATTAGAATTACTTAAGTGGACAATACCTTGAACCAGAACTAGAAGCCCAGATCAAAATTCTTGAGGTGCTCTCATTGCAAACAACTTTCTCCACCTTTTACTTGCTGCTGCCCTGCAAAATGCAAAACAAGATTCATTAAAAAAATGCATGGATAAGATTGATCGGATCACTTAGCCAGTAAGGGTTAACATCCAGCCAGGCCACCAGAGGCCTTAAAGCTCCAAGGGAAGAAAGTGCCAGCTCGATGTAAAGGAAGAGATTTGAAGTGCTAAGAGCCAGCTCGGCATTATTGTCAAAAATGACACAAATGAAAAGACCCAGCCCATTTTGATGTACAAGCAAAGCTTGAATTTAGATATTGAAAAAACAGAGTATAATGAATTCAAATTCATATCACAGAAACCAAGACAAGTATTTTCTACTACAATTTATTCTAATGGCACCACATGACTTTATTCCAAAATGCACCAAGTGAACATTCCCTGAGTGCCTCTGTTGTGGTTTGAACTTTGGGATTAGACATTATAGTGCAAGGATCGGTTCTACGTAAAATGGCATCACACAATTGTAATAACTGATTCAAACACAACCAAGAGACAGGAATTAACAAATAACTTTTCCTTCATAAATTTATGATTAATATTAATTTGCAAGTTTGTATGATAATATTCCTGAGTATGAACACACCATAGACTAACACAAGACTCTGATAGCAAGGCAGTAATAGATTTTTCATATAAAAACTTAAGCTGGGTTTGCAGTCCACCTGCTACCTATAGTCTGTGCATTTGAACCCAACAATTACGACATAATAATATCAGGGATGAATGCTCAAGGGAGACTCACTTTCAAGCCATTGTAATATGCTTCTACTGCAGGAAGTTGAGGAGTTACTTTACGAGCTTGCATCAAGTCCCATATATAGTTTGCAGTAGTATAACCTCCAGTCTGCAAAAAACGTATGGAAGGTTCATAGTAAGACAGTCCAAAGACTCGAAACCAGATAAGAACATGACAGATAAAGAACATTCTTATCCTTTTTTGAAACTCAATATAACTCTATATGGAAAAATATAACAGTAATAAAGAGAACTCTGAAGTTAAAAGGAATTCTTTGCACACCTTTTCACCAGCAGCTGCAAGGAGAAGATCAGTCCCTTGTCTTGGGAGCAAGTAAAAGTTCCTGGAATTCATATCTTCCTGCATTGGAAAAGATCATAGAATAAGTAATGGACGAAACCATGATCTAAAATATAAAACACTGCTATACGAAATAAGGCGCTTCCATTCCCCAACCATACCAATGACTTTTGGGCAATTTGCATTCCCTTAGGAGTATATCCAATCATGGCGCCCTCTGCAAGTGTCTACAGTAAATAACAGGCCAGATATTAGAGCATTCATATTGTCTGTGGAAGTGAACAAAAGACACTATATCATGTTGGGCAGCAATGCCTAATCCTAGAATCAGAATATATTAAATGATAATAAGCCAAAATCGCAAACCAATTAGTCAGAACATACTTCAATTCTGCAATATTTAGTGGGCAGGAAAAAATGGGCAAATTACAATAGTTTCTGGTGCAGCTGTTTTCACTATACTTTTTAGGGAACAAAGTCTTGAGATACAAATTAGTAGAGTATTTATTTAGGGGGAGACATTGTAGGGGTTACGGTGATAAATCTGACTAATAAAAGCTTCACATTAGCTAATCAACTACAAAGGTGATATATTGCAGATAAGATTGTCCACGCCTGAGAACACCAGAAATAGCTGGTCTGAGAACACCATCACCAATCACCATACAAGTGGCAATCAAAGCAAGTACGAGCAAACACCCCTGCAACACCCTATGCTTCTCCAAAAAACAGACAATAAAGCTTACACCTTTACTTACAAAACCGAAATGGGTACTGCCCAAACACAATCTTCCAATTACAAAAACACCTCCAATTTATCAAGTTATCAATCAGAGCTGGTCAAACCAAAGCTACTGGTCTTGACAGAAAAACCGTAAACTTCAGAGGCAAACAGAAAAACCATACTTACAAAAAGAGTACTTACTACTTTCAGAGGGAATTAATTAGCTGGTATCCAAGTGAGCAAAAGTAGTTGCAGGAGCAGGATCTGTCAAGTCATCAGCAGGCACATAAATAGCTTGGACAGAAGTAATGGAACCCTTCTTGGTGGTTGTGATACGCTCTTGAAGACCTCCAAGATCAGTAGCTAAAGTAGGTTGGTATCCGACGGCAGATGGGATACGACCAAGCAAAGCAGACACCTCAGAGTTAGCCTGCAGGATGGGACACAAAAAAAGCATAAGCACACTAACAACATGCAATGTGAATACAAACAATCTGCAATAGTTCCTCAAAAGTCACACTCACTTGGGTAAATCGGAAAATGTTGTCAATAAAGAGGAGCACGTCTTGCCCTTCAGCATCACGGAAATGTTCTGCTACAGTCAGGCCAGTCAACCCAACACGAGCACGGGCACCAGGGGGCTCATTCATTTGACCGTACACGAGAGCACATTTGCTGTCAGCCTGATGCAATATATATGGAATAAGAGAAAGTAAGCAACCACTTCTAGAAAGCAGATTGTGATGAATGCTTAAAAAGGGGGAAACATGTTAACTGTACTGACCTGCTTCTCACCGAGCTTAATGACACCACTCTCAATCATTTCCCTGTACAAATCATTACCCTCACAAGTGCGTTCTCCAACACCAGCAAACACGGAGAAACCACCTGATCAACAAAGATAGGTTTCTATGTAAACAAACAGTAGCATTATAAACCAGTGTATCAACATGTCTATCTTTTGAAAACTGACAGTTGCAGATCAAAATGGAAAGAGGCAAACAGATGCCAGAAAACAAGAAAGCATATTAAAATAGGAAAAATCAAACCAAACTATCAATCATCACTCCTCATTCAACATAAGATGCCAGTAATCCTCTCTTTCCTTTAATTTGTTATAAAATTTCTGTTATCTCTTATCCACAATTTCTTTCTTTAAATCCCCAGGAAACTTATCCTATTAAACTTGTCTTGATATTAGATGGATTAATTTCTCTTCTAAACAAAATCAACAGAAAACCCCTAAATTCTTATGCATACTTACACATCCACCTACCTTACTCTCACTTGTTCATATCAAGTAGTCAAATTTCGTGAAAGATTGAAACTGTAACAATGAACTCTTGCTTTCAACAATTCCTAAACGCTTGATTGAATGAGTTCACGATTCAGTCAAAAGAAACCACAAAATTAAATTTCCAGAACCTAATAAGCACAACCTAACTAATTTTCTGCTCTCAAACAAAGACACAGATACAGAGCAAGCATCCACATACAAATCGTAGTTGAAAATTTCAAGAAACAGTGTGAATCATAGAAAACTAGATCGCAAACAAAGCAATTGAAACCCTAACAACTCCAATAGAGGTAATCGAACATAAACAGATCTGAGAAAAAGAGATAGAGAGAAGAGAAGAGGTATAGGGATAGGGAATCATACGGGAAGGGGCGTACGTTGTGGCGGAGTCGAACCAGAGCTCGGCCTTGATCTTGTCATCGTCGGTCTCGTCCTTGATGAAATCGAAGAAGCACGGGGCCGAGAACTCATAAATCTCGTCGTTCATCGTCGTCGTCGTCGAGGACGCCGTCGTGTTAGGTTCCTCCGTCGCCGGCGGCATTTGGTGTCTTAGAAATACTTCCGGTCTTAATGAGAGAGAGAGGGAGAGAGAAAAGCAAAGAGAAAGAGGCAAACAGATCGATAGATCGGACTGGGAGTGCAGATGATGATAGATCAAGCTCGAGGTCTAGAGGTCTGCAGAATGAGATCGGGGACTCGGGTCAGAGAGCGAGGCAGGGGAACACGGGGTCAGAGAGTGACGTCGGGGACTCGGGGTCAGGTCGGAGGCGGCTTGGAGAATGATGAGATCGACAAGGTGAGGTCGACGAGGTGAGCTGCTGAAGAAGGAGGCAGGGTTCGAAAGTTTTAGAGAATGACGAGGTCGACAAGGTGAGCTGCTGGAGGTAGGGTTCGAAAGTTTTAGAGAAAGCGGAAAAAAATACAAGTGTGGGGGGGAAATGAAATTATTAGTCCCCGCGCGTTCTCAAACTTTAAAACTTAGTCCCTCCGCATTTTTTTAAATTTTTTGAACAAAACTTTTCTCATCGTTTTATTTGGTGACTGATGTCTATTATAACCATAGAAATCGGTTTCTTCACAAACTGATGTTAATATGTTTTTTAACATCAGGTGCAATCCTGACCGATTTAATAGTGGTGATGTCTAATGACATTATTCTAGTAGTGTTGGCATCAATTTTTCTTGTTAATTGCGGTCTAATGACTCAGCTGCCACCTCAAATTTATCTCCTTTTCCATCGTGCTGACTCAATCGTTATTGATTTTTCTTTTTTACATGACTAATATGTCCTTATTGAATGTCTTTGCACATAAAAAGCAAGAATTAATAGGATTAAAATTAGCAATCTGATTAGTAATTTAATATCATATTTGATGCATATCTTTCTTAAATTATTCTTATTGATTTGGTATAAAATTATGGAATTGATATGAAATTGAATAAGATATTTAATGTAAATCATTCCTAAAATTGTTCTAACTTAAAAGATGTCTTCTATAAGTTAAGAGTCTTTCTAAAGCAATATTTTGATAATGTTTTTCTTCAACACCAAAGGTTCTATGGTCGTGGCTCTTATATGTAATGTCAAGTATTTTATGAACGTGGTTCTCCTTCTTTAGCATTAAGCTTTCTATGGTCAAGGTATTTTCTTGTCGGCCCTAAACGATTGTGGTCATTTTGGTGTAAATCATTCCATCGATGGTAGCTATTCTTCTTCTTCTTCATTTTTTTTTTTTTTCACATTTCCTTCTTAACTTACCTTTAACTTGGAAAAGAACATGCGTGTGTGTGCGTATATTGTTGGTTGACAAACCACTATTGAATCTTATTCTCAGGTAAACATTACGTAATTTTCGTAGTATATGTATTAAGAGCTCAAAATTTCAATATACCTCATATTAGGTATCTGCATATTAGGTATAGTACGTGGCTAAACTTTTACCTTTGTGTTAGACATATATAGTGAAAAACATACCTCTTTATGAGATGAAAATAATTATACCTCTATATGAGGTCTAGATTTGCATATTATTTTTTATGTTGATTTCATGTTCTATAATTATATGTACCTTATAGGTAGGTTTATTTAATGTTCTTCACTTTCCACCTTTTAGTTAGGTTTATACTAGAATACCATATTTTCTCTTTGCGAGGTAAAAATATATGCCTTTCTATAAGGTAAAACACTCATGCTTGCATACTTTTTGGTTAAATTGGTTTCAAGTTCTTTAATTATATCTCGTAGTTAGGTTGACTTGATGTTTTAAGTTTTATATTGTTTAGTTATGTTTATTTTATATTTATTCATGTTTTTTTTGAATGATTATGTATAATTAATAATTTGAATTTCAATCTTTGAAAAATTGAAAATAATAATAATGAAAATTTCGCAAAATCAGGTAATTTAAATTTGTTTCCTTTCTTGACTTGAAGGGGGCAAATTGGACCGAACAAATAGTCAATGGACCGCAATTAACAAAGAAAAAGTGACCAGACTGCATCCACTATTGAACTACGAAATTGGACCTTGATTGAAATATCTCAAAAATGAATATTGAAGATATGATTCCATTTCGAATTCAACTTTATTTCATTTCGAAATCAGCATCATTGACATTTAGAAATTAGTTTTATTTCATTTCAAAATCAGCTAAATATATTTTTGATTATCTTAAAAAAAAATACAACACAAAATTTTTTTTTTCATAAAAATGATTTCAATTACTATAAGTCAATTGCTGATAAAAAAAATAAGAATATATATATATATATACCATATCCAAAATGTTAAAATATATTTTAGGGCTATAATTTAGCCTTGATGGGTTTGAGACGGTTGATGTCACATCGATAAATAGTACATAATTCAGGGCTAAAATTTAGCCCCAGGGAAATTTTTAGCCCTTTCGGTTAGAGATGTTCTAATAGGCTAGCTAGCAATAAAATAAAACAACTCAGGAATGGTGGAGTAAAATCATACAAAAATTAAAAACCAATAAGACTTCCACAAAATCTCGCAAATAACAATCATGAGCACGATTCCCAACCGTACTCAAAGAATCTCATAATAATCAAGTAAACGCCAAAAGGATATTCTCAAATCCATCAACAAATAAGCGAGAAATTAATAGGTGAATACAATTTCCTCGAAAATCCTATTTTCAAAAACCTTTCAAAAATCTCAAAATCGACGAATAAAATATAATATTTAATAATGGAAATCACCTCGGAAAATGACTCATCAACAATCATTATAAATCATAAATCCAAATTTGAATATCATACTCTCATATTCGAAAATCATGATAGAAAACTAATCAATGCAAAATTTATAATCCAAAATCAAATAATATGCTCGATAAATAAAACGTAAATGAATAAATCACTCATTCAGAAAATATTCGCATGCATCATTTAAAATCAAAGGTCCACTCACAGTATATGGCTAACCTGGCCAAGCATATAGATCCTTGTCGAGAGATGGGTCGGTACCTCGTCCTGTACAAAATTATATTCTGTAAACGACAATTCGACAATTAAATATGAGTCTAAAACGAAACCCGAAAACCCCTCGTAAACCAATATCTCTATTTCTTTCCGGATTCAACCCAAACTTCACCACTAATATCAATCCGTTGATTTAAGTATTCCATAGCGGAAACAAGGGAAATCGGAAGGTCGGATTCCCATAATCGACACCCGTCTCTCCAAACTTCGGAAATTCACAATGAATAACAAATTTCTCCAATTTCCATCAAAAACATATCTACAAGTTCTACAACTCACAATTAATTTATCTAGCCAAAAACAGAAACTCAAATCCTGCCCTATGCGCCATCTACAATGGCGGCGCGTGGGCCCCACTCGCCGCTGGCCAACCCCAAACCGGATCACATTTCACCAGCAAGATCACTTCAACATTCCTAACATCTTTCTCAACTATGACAATGCCAGAAAAATACCTTGGTTGGCCAGAATTGACGCAAAACCACAAGAACACCAATATGAATAGTGAAATCTTCAAATCGTCGTTTCTCCTTTCCCACCTCAAATTGGGTTATGAAACTTGGAGGGATTCATCAGTGGAGGATGGGCTTTCCAGAATGACTGAAATCGTTGAAGATGGTGGTCAGAATCAAGAGAAATCGCCAGAATGTCAAACTGCTACAGTGGAGGTTTTTGGCTTCGATCTCTCTTCTCCAGCCAAATCGCTATGAACCACCCCTATAAGCTTGAGCGGGAGGAGGAGGCAGTCCTATCAACACCGGTGGCGCGTCGTCAGGTGACAGGATGGCGAAGAAACGCAGGAAAATAGTGAACTGTCGGAGAGAGAGAAATTGTCTGCGTGTAAGTTTTGGAAAATGGAAACATGAACAGTAATTTTAGTATTTCAATCATAACTTTCGCATATGAACTCCGATTTAAGCGTACCGCATGTCCATAGATTCAGTTTAACATCCTCTACGACTTTTATGAAGAAATTTTCCCATAAATTAACCTGAACAAAAAGTCAACTTTTTGGACCACTAAAAATATCGAAACAAAGTAAAAAGTGAAAGTAGTTGTCGTTTACCGTCCAAATGACTAATAAACAGGTACATTGAGATACGGAACATAACACATGCCCGCGCGGAGGGCTGCTGGACAAGCAAGATAGAATTGAGGCTCTATTGAGTAAAACTAAAAAGATTTAATATAACAATGGGTCACTTCATTGCAAGAAAATTGATATATTAATATAACGTAAACAATCAGCCTAGATCATTTGCATCATATTAGATTCGAAATGCATTTTGGCCTTACTTTAGTAACTTCTCAACTTCTCTTTTTTCGGTGCAAAAGGGTCTAATCCCGAAAGACTTCTACAATGCGAGGCCTTGTTCAGCCATTAGTCCATTTCTATCATACGTACTTATTCTCAAGTCCTTTGAAAATAAACAAATAAAACATCTGTAGCTTTGATTGAATCTATCTGTACAAAGTTAGATGTCATATTATTACTCCAGGTTGATAGTATAGATTTTGCGGATTTGCTTCGCCGTCGCTATGTGGCTTGGTGGCCTTGAGTTGTTCTCAAAACCCATCTAGTCACAAGTTCGACTGGCATAAGCAGAATGGGATTAATTTATGATAATGAGGTATTATAAAATACCTCTGTTTTGTTTTGTGCTTTTATACCCTCCAGCGGTCCAGCCAAGAATTACTAGCCTTTTTTTATGCTGTGTCACTAATTTTTATGCTGCATAAGAGTAAATGAGTTTTAAACAGCAAATGAGAGAAGGATTTTTTTTTTTGTATATGCATGAAGTACCTCTGTGTCATTTACTTATTGAAGTGTATATCCAAGTTGAGTTTGGGCAGCTGCCTGCCACCATGAGACCTGTTGATGATGCTTCAAGTATTAGAGACAGTCGATCGTCTTCGTCTATCGATCGATGAAGATGGTCTGTCTCGATGAAAGATCATCAGTAAGAGGTTTTAGTCTTGGTCCATGTGGTACTAGACTACTTGGCTACTTTTACTGCTTCTACTACTACTACAGTAGGATTAAAACAGGCACTATGCATAGAATTAGTTTTGTGCTGCGCATAATATTGTGATGCCCACCATGCATTACTACATACGCAATCCATGCGCCAAGCAAGACGTACGTTGCTCTTCCTCCCACTCTTCAAGTTTATGGCTTTGCATGGGTCGGTTTATGTGTGATCCCTACTACACTTACTCGAGTACGAAGTACTGGTTCTAGTTCAACGATCCACCGTAATGCTGATTTCCGATGGATTGTTGTGTGAATAAATCCAAATATATATATAGAGATACTACTGAATTTTGAATAAGTCTCAATTTTTATTTTTTATATTTTTTGGTTAATAGAAGTACCAAATGTAAGATTTTCATTCAAACGTGTTTTCACTTCTGATACAAGTTGTTATGTAAGGCAAGATCTTGTGCCGGTCACTTGGTGGTCTGTTGGCTTTGCTTTAATTGCTCAGTCTGCGAGGTCCCAAGATCGACTAGCATCAACAGCAACAGCAAACAACAACGAGTCATAGACTAGCTAGCTAGCTCTATCTATTACCAAATGAGGTATTTCAAAATACCTCTGTTTTATTTCTCTTTTGAACTAGTTGCATTTGCACTAAAATAAAAAATTTATGAACCAAAACAAACAACACAACTAAACTACAAGGAGAAATCTCTAGCTACACCCCCACCTAGGTAATTCAAAAGGAACGCTTGAGACAGTGAAAGGGGAAGACAGTTTTGCAAGTTACAGAAAACTTATTCTGCAAATCAAAAACGGTCAATCTATCGGCAACAAAGTTAGCCTCACGGTACACATGTTTGAAGCATGTATAGGAAAAGTAAGCAGCTAACGCTTTAATATCAGCCATCAACGATTTAATGCGCCAAGGAGTATCAAGTATCAACCTTATTCTGCACGTACAGTCCATGAGCAACTTTGAATCTCCCTCAACCACTACTTGTACCTCTTTCTTTTATAGAAGATCAATCAAAGAACAGACCCGGCCTCCTTCAATATATTCTAATATATATTGAATGAAGAGGTTTTAGCGCCTGTCCCTCGGTGGCTTGGTGGCTTTGAGTGGTTCTCTCAAGCCATCAGTACACCAGTTCGACTGGCACTGGAAAGAAACAGTGATATCCATTATAATGATGAGGTATTCTAAAATACCTTTGTTTTTTGTGATGCGGCCACCTTACTCAGTGGGGATAGACATAGTATCCTACATTTTCCATAAATGAAACCTAGTGAGAAAAATCCTTACAAGTCCCGTGGCAAGGTATACACGCAAAATGACTTGAGATTTGAGACCAATCTGTTATACAACTCCCTCACCGAATAAGCTGCAAACCTCCTATTCATTTTGACTACGTGTTTCACTTCTGCGCTCTTGATATTCATCCAGAACTATATGTTAATTACCAGTGATTCTCTGAGTATAGGAAGCGCAAAATTAATGTCAACATAAACGTGGTTATACATTCGTGCCACCTAATTATACATGTATAACCCCATCTTTCATTCGATTATATATCTACCATATATATTTCTACAAGTTTATCAAACATATTACAGAAATTGGTCGAAAATTCGAAATGATGGTTGCATGAATTTACATTGACTGATATAAAATTATAAATGCTAGAACGAAACTCACATATATGAAAATAGATCTTGAAATGACGTTTACTCCTTGGTGTCTTCCCTATGTTTGGTTATAACTTAAAACACGGTTAAACATTTCGCTGGTCACTATGCGGCCTGTTGGTTTTGAGAAACCCTTAAATTCCAGCTGGTTGCAAGTTCGACTGGCAGAGGAAGAAGAAAAGGAAAATAGGAACATAATATTATGAGGTATTCTAAAATACCTCTGTTTTGTTCATTCTTTATTCTCTTTTTGCTTTCTAGCTCTCAAGCAAATAGATGTGGTGTGATTTTGGGTCAGTAATACTGTCTGCTATATATATTGAAAATAAGCTTTAAGATTTTAGGGAAGAAATACATTTCTATGTACTTGTAGCTTTACACACGAATGATTGCTGGTCCCTTCTTGGCCTGGTGGCCTTTGCTTTGTTCGTGGAGACTGGAGACTACTAGGTCCAAGGATCGACCGGCTCACCGGCATCGCCAAACAACAAGAACCAAACCAAAACAACAGCAGCAGCTGGCTAATGAAGTAATGAGGTATTCTAAAAGACCCCTGTTTTTACCTACTCTTTTAGCTTTGCTAAGTTTCCTGTCAGTTCTTATATACTAGTTTTACTTCACGATAATGTTGCTGGTCTCCGTGTGGCTCGGTGGCTTTGAGTATCTCTCAAATCCATCAGGTCACTCGTTCGACTGGCATACAGATGGAGAGATAGATGGGGACTGCTTTGAGTACTTAAGCGTGCAAAGCAACCGCGCATATACTGATGAGGTATTCTAAAGTACCTCTGTTTTGTCTTGCCTCTTTATTTATATTAGAAAGGTTGCAAGCTATGTTGGATGTTGTCCTTCAAAATTTCTCTTCATTATCTTTCAATATGAATCTACCTATTTCATGAGATACCCTGTTGCATTTTTTACGTTTGTCCTGACATCAGCAGCTTCGCATTCGTCAAGAATCAAGCATCATGCTTTGGTTTTCCCCACTATGTAGAAGGTTGCAATTTCTTTCTTTCCACTAGGGCCAACAGATGTAAGCAAACTAGCTATAGGTCTTACGACAGTAGTAATTTTTGTTCTTTTCTTAGAGAAATCGATCAAACCTCGATTGTTTTATTTTTTCGGGGGGAGGGAAGGGGGGTGAAATTGTCACCCTATTTTTGCAAACCACACCCTTCTCTTCCCTTTAACCTGGAGGCATAGCATTCCAAGAGTTTATAAATGGGACATCAAAGAATGGGTTTGTAAATGGGAAGTGAAACTAAAAAGCATATTGTCTATATATTATGCTAAGTTAACTAACGGATCTAGTATTTTCATATTGTTGCTTTTCGACTATGTTCTTTACTTATCTACTATGGGTCTCCCTCGTTGATTTGTATTGTGAAGAAGGGACTAAACTGGAGGCCACTAGCATAGAATCGAGAGTTCAACTCCCAAGTGGGGACTTGGAAAGATGGGTCTAGACGGATCCAGAGTTGTTACTGGATTGTGTTAAGATTTTGTTCATTTCTTGGTTTAAATTAACTAGCCCTTCAACATGTGCTCCGCACAAGTCAATTGGTTTTTATTTTTATTTTTTTACTTTTAAAAAGTTATCTTTCCTGATATTGGGGAAGTTTATCCTTTTTTAATGGGAAGTATTGTAAATTTTTGAAATATGACATAGGCAATTGACTATCTTATCCTCATATAGAAATAATTTATGGGGGGTGAAATTTGCACACCCTATATTGCAAACCACACACCCTTATATTATTTTAATAATATTTTACCTTACATATCTTTTCACTTCCTAAAATGCCCTTGCGTCAGATTTTTTGTTTTTTGTTTTGGTCTTTTTCTTTTCTCTCTTCTCTCTCTCTCCTCCAAACCACGACTTTCTCCTATTCTTCTATTGCTCCATCTTCCTCGGTAAACTGCAATTTTGCGCAAGGCACGGTTTGTTCCAGTTTTCTCTTTGGTCCTCCCCTCCAGTGGGGCCCCGGTGTCGGCACGGGCCACTGGCCTCACTAGGGCGTGGTGGTTACTGCTGGGTGGGTGGTTGACGGTTTCTTCATGGTGGAGAAGAAGTAATTGTGATCCATGGCTAACTGCTTCGAGGGACGTCGACGGCGGCACGTTGGGTTTGAGTTTTCCAGATCAAATGGGGTGTTCTCATGGGTTGTTCTCAAGGTGTCCAGATCAGATGGGGTGTTCTCTGCTAATCAGATCTGGTGTAGGAGAAATTGCTGGTATGAATACCAATCCGGTGGTGGTGGCTCTTCGTGGTCCAATGACGGATTTTCTGGGTCGAACTCAAGTAGCAGAGTAGCGACGGCGCAAGCATAGACATCCTGAAGCTTGGTTCGATTTTTAGGTTCGATTTTGGATTCTTCAAGGTTGGTTCTGATTCTTCAAGTTCAGTTGCTTTGTTCGATTTCTGGGTTCCAATTGCATCTGTTTTGCCTTTTTCCACTGTATAAATTCATTAAATTGAGATGAGAGTATGAGACTTTTTTATATCAATATATGAGATGAAATTTGTATATGAGAATTGAGATGAGAAATTGTATCGATTCCTGGTTCCGTCATTGTTGCGCCCTTGCTTCGATTTCTGGGTTCGACTTTCTTCAAACTTGGTTCGAATTGCTTCTGTTTTGCTAATACATATGAGATGAAATTTGTGTATGTAGTCTGTTTTGCCTTTCTGGGTTTCAAACTTCAAGCTGGATGCCCCTTTCTGTTTCAAAATTTGAAATTGAGTTGCATTTGTAGTATAATCTGCCTGGCCAACATCATAGCCAAGAGTCCAAGACCATGAGAAAAATCCCTATCGTGGTTTGGAGGGGAGAGAGAGAGAAGAAGAAAAAAATCTGACTCAAGGGCATTTTAGGATGTGAAAAGAGATGTGAGGTAAAATATTATTAAAATAATAGAAGGGTGTGTGGTTTGCAATATAGGGTGTGCAAATTTCACCCCCCCCTAATTTATTTATTAATATCTATATTATGTGAGGACAAATATGGTAGTTCAAAAATTTAACCATTCCCTTGAGAATTGGCTTAATTATATAAAATTTATTTTTATAAACTTGAACTATAAAAAGGAAAAGCATGTATATTAGAATGTCATACAATAATGTTGCATACTGCATCACACAAAACTAACTAGCCCGCTAGTGTATCACACAAAGAAATAAGCAAGGTCGATAGGAGGCCAGGTTCTTCACAATAGATATCAGTTGACGTTGACGAATCATAGTCATAATGTCATCCTCAGTAATAAGTACCCTCAGCTTGATAATTTGGATAAACATATCCCGTTCCAGCCTGAAGAAGTTTTGGTACCCTGCTTTCTCTGTGTCCAGCCATAGCTTGAGAATCTGGATATTCATAGCCCAGTACTCCATCCTGAAGAAGGTTTGATACCCGGCTTTGGATATGTCCAACCATAGCATGAGTATTTGGATACATATTGCCAGGTCCAGCCAGAATAGGATAGTGACCAGCATACTGTTTTGAATATTGATACATGTTGCCCCATTGCCATTTAGGAAATTAGCGTAGGGGAGAATCTTATCGGGCCCAAATGAACAAGTTGGGATAGGATTTTGCTGAGAGGCAGCAACAGGAACCAGGGAGGAGTGGTTTGGAATACAACCCACATTTGCCATCGTTGCAACAAGAGAGGCAGTTGCCCTTCCAAAAAGAGAATTGGGTAGTAACTCTCCCGGTTCTAGGGTAATGCCCTTGCTTGCTTTTGGGGATTTCACACCATAATCTGTAAAAGCATTGCCATCTTGTATCGGATCCCCCACCAAGGCACCAAGCATCAACCTGACACGCTTTCGAGATCTCCGGCCATATCGATTGGTATCAAATTCAAGTAAGCGAAAACCCAGGATCTTGAAATCCATGGTCTTGGAGTCCGGCTATAGACAAAATTCAAATGTCACTACAGCACTACTCATCTTGTCCATATCTGTATAGATAGAATCCTAAGAACCACAATCCTGTGTTGGTATCATAAATTTGCTGAGAACAAGGCATATGATTCGACCTCCAAGATGGACAACACTGTACTTGTCTACTGGAAGAAATTCAGGAGGCAATTGAACTTGAAATTCAGGAGACAGAACAAGGAGAGATGCGATATGTGTCCACGAATAGTCATTTTTGGACATAAGATGGACTCCTATGATTAAATTGAGGATGTAGTCACTGGCATCATCACAGGCTTCAGAACCAAACAAAATGTAGTTGTCGCAGTGGTCATGGTCTTTCAACACTAAAGCTCTGCCAAGGGAGCACGGTAGGGGTGTATTGGATTGTTTTGTCCAGCCACTTGAAGGACACGCTGCATCAAAGCGGTATGTGCAGGTATTCGAAGTGGATATAAGGATGGTGGTCTCCACAGTTGGATTTCTTCTCTGTTTCAAAATCCTAGTATAAACGATGAAGCTATTATTACCTGGTCTATTTGGAGCTCGAGAAATATGGTAATCTTTCAGCAATTAACTCCTTCCCCAAGTCAAACCTTTTATGGGATTGCTATGTTGGGAGTGAACTACTGTAAGGCTAACGCTAAATTCCAAAGTTTTCAAATATTTCCACATTAAATGGAATCCTCCTGATACTAATACAATTAAGATCAATTTTGATTGCTCTGTTAGACAGGGACATGCTTCTATAGGTTTTGTGTTCAGAGATTCAGCTGCTTCAAAAAAGATTGGAGAAGTTTCTGTTTTAGTTACTGAGGCTACAACTTCGAGATATGCTCTCCATGCGGCTTAATTTTACAATTATCAAAGAGTATTTGTGGAAGGTGACTCTAAACTTTTGATCGATTGTCTTTTGAGGAGAACTCCAGTTCCATGGAGAATCAGATCTTTGATCACAGAAATTCAGAAAATAGCTTCTTCCTATGCTTATGTTTGGTGGTAAACTTTGTTGCCGATAAACTAGCAAACTATAATCTAAGAAATTGAAATGTTGCAGTGTGGCATAATTGCCTCTCTTTTTCTGTGTCCCTAGCATTGCACTTGGATCAGCTGGAGTAATTAGGAGTTTCTTGTTGTAGGTTTCGTTCTGTTTTTTCTTTTTGTCATAAAAAAAAAAATTAATGTGTCTGCCATATTGCAAATAAGCTTTACAAATTCCCATTTACATTTCTGTGCACTTTTTTTTTTTCCTGCGTGCTTGTAGTTGTGAATGATAAGTAAATAAATTAGACAAGTGTTACTGCTGGTCCCTTCTTGGCCCGGTGGCCTTTGCTTTATTTGTGAAGACTACTAGGTCCAAGGATCGACTGGCATCACCAAACAACAAGAACCAAAACAAAACAACAACAGAAATTAGCTAATGAGGTATTCTAAAATACCTCTGTTTTGTTTTTATTTTGCTTCTTTTCTTCTTTGGTGCTTTTAAAGCATAACAAAATTCAATAATTTGCTTCTGCTCCTCATCTCCCATTGCCAGTTGGTTATCAAGTAGGCCAGCTCATTAGTAAAACGCACCTCCAACTAATTTTACCTATGCTTGTTCAGAAGACCCATCAAATTTGGATTCAAAAAAATACGTTTTTTTCTTATGCCTGTCTTACCTCCATTCTCTTTGTAACCTTCTTTTCATTAAATAAATTTCACTCGCTTGGTCGAATTTTCAAAAAAAAAAAAAAAAAAAACACGTTACATTTAATTTGTCAGTCACTCAACAAAATCCAACGCTATTTTAACAGTTTAAGCTCCACTAAGAAAATAAAAACGGCAAGTGCTCGACTTGAAACAAACACATCACACATTTTTACACATTAGTGGATCGAGATTCAACTTCATAATAACCTCCTGCATTCAACTTGTACTTGAAGTGGGATGAATCTTGCATCATATGCACAGCCTATACTGATTCAAACATGACTGATACAACTGGAGTTGGACAGAACTTCAGGACATTATATATATTCACAGAGGTAAACCATTACCAGTCCCTTGGTAACCTATTGTCCTATTGGCTTTGAGTTATACTCACAATGTCCATCAGGTCCAACCTTAGATTGGCACCATGATCTCTATTTCTCCAAAGCCATAGGCTGGAATGAAAATGCAAAGATAAATGAGGTATTCTAAAATACCTCTGTTTTGATTCTTACTTCTTTTCTCTTTTCTTTTGTTTAATCAAGTTTTTTGCCCAGCAATTCAAGAAGATATATTCATATAAGATCTACTCGGTATTGTGAAATAAAAAATACTTGTTACTGACGAAATTGCCATTCTAATATCCACAACATAAGAATGGAAGGGTTTGGAATTTTTCCATTGCTAATTTGCTATACACACTACAGTAGTCGGCTACTTGGTGGAAGAAGAATAATGGAAGTAAGGAACTTAAGAGCAAGACGTGAAAGTGATTGACCACTCAATTAAACAATGTTTGCAAGAGTTAACATAACCTGTATGGAATGATTCGCAAACATGGATGTAGAAAGGTGCCAGAAAAGATCTACGAACTACTATTGATCCTTCAAGTTTGTAAAAAATCTCCAGTTTATTATTTACAACGAGGAGAATGTGGTTCCTAATAACATCAAAATAAATATAATAGGGCTACTTGCTGGACGAAGAATGAAGAGCAAAAGAAAGAGGGATTAATTAATTAACCAGTTAATGCTGTCTGTGGATTGATACTGCAACAGTTCTCTCAGGTCTGGAAAGGCGCAAAAGCATGACATCCAATCAAACAAGCCATTTTTGTCTCTGTCTGTTAAGATCAACTCCAATAAGGACACCAGAAGCAAGACCCATGCTGCATACATTGTACTTGTGATGGCCAAAGGAAGCATACCAGAAACTTTTTAAGCCTGGAGGAACCCCTTCTCTTCTAAGTAAGAAATCACTTCTTCGGCCATCTCGCATGGGGACGCACATTCTCCTCCTGTATGCCTTAATGCTATCTATCAAAAGAATAAGGAGACAAATTGACATCAGAAAGATTGTCCTTTCATATCATAAATACAACACAGATATCAACCATAGCATATTATAGTTTACTACAGTATAGGAGGCCCAAAATTAATGTTCATGGTTATATCTGACATGTCACCCAAACATACCGTATACATTAACGTTTCAGTCCATTCTGCACCATATTCCTACAGAGACTTGTCATACAAATGCAATTGAAATGATGCTTGCATGCAATTTAAAGTGAATAATATAAATGCTTCATATCTAAATCATGCAAAGCCTAAATATTGTATACAAGATGTCCAGCATTATGGTTTGCATGCAGAAGTGCGAATTGGACTTCTGAGAAAAAAAGAAAAAAGAAAAAAGAAAAAAGAAAAAAAAAAGAAGCTGCAATTTTGCTGCAAATCCTTGGCTCCTTGCTGTAACATCACAAGACTATCACAGGGCCATTGCCCTGTAGGTGTCCACTTGTGCAAATCTATTCTATTTTTCTCAAAATAAAACGTACCTCACAATTTAGTGGCGACTCATATGGATCATCAATCCCAGTGAAACCTGCAGTTTCAGATAGACAGAACATAAGGAATAGCCCATTTTGAACTAAATGTCAAGTAAAAGAAGAAGTAAAGAAGACAGATGAAGGAAAGCATGCATCTATAAAAGTATGAATATGCAGATGCCTATAAATCTGGAGGAAGATGCAGAAGGAGGGGGTTCCACATAGGATCCACAAAAGTACGTCTAAGTGCAGAAAATATAGCAATGTCTCTAACATTACGTCAACAAAAGGTAGAGACCAGGATTTGCACTTTGCAGTATATAACAAATGGATTACAATATATAAAAACAGTACTTCAGTGCAACACACTGATTGTATGTACATATCCTTATCAATGCTTGCTATTGCATATTTTGAAATGGCAAAATTTCCAGCGTAATGGAGAAAACCTTACCAGCACGCAAGACTTTCCCTCAGCACATATTACATATCAATAGTCCTACAGTTTTCAACTTAAAATTGTCCAAGATATAAATCAGTGATGACTAATGAATAATCAGAGACACAGTCAAGGATCCATAATGATATTTCTAAATTTTCTAACTTCAAGAAATATGCATGTCAAAGAACAAACGAAGAAGTTCCAAACACCCACATCTACAGAGCTCCAGACAACAATAACAAAAAGTTAAGAATGTTGCAAATGATTTTAAACATAGGTAATATATTCATTAACAAGATGCTGCTTGGATCTCACAGCATGAATTAGAAAAGAAAAGATTGTTGTAGCAGTAGTACCATCCAAGCAGGTGGTTAAAGATTAATATACAAAGCCCATTTTAGTACCTTTGATCTTCCCTGCACGTGCAAGCTTATATAGTCCCTTGGGGTCTCTGGCCTCACAAACATGGAGTGGAATGTCCATGAACACCTATAACACAAGTGCTTCTATTAGTAATTTTATACTTCAGCAAATACATTAGATATATGGACAAAGTTTCGCAGTTAAAGCACCGACTAACCAACCTCAATAAACTCTCCAGCAGGCAATAATGCACGACAGGCATCACGATCCCTTCTATACGGAGAAATCAAGCTAGCAATACAAATGACTCCAGCATCGGCAAACAGCTTCGCCACCTCCCCTGAATAAAATCAAAGCCAGATGCTTTCCTAAGTTCCTAAATATCTAACCAAGCAATAGAAACGGACACACTATTAACGGAAAAAGGAGGGTACACAATGACACATTACACATACCAATCCTCCTTATGTTCTCTGCACGGTCTTCTGCTTTAAAACCAAGGTCACGATTCAAGCCATGCCTGACATTGTCCCCATCTAGAACATAAGCCAGCTTTCCCCTGCGGTACAAGATCCCACTCAAAGCACAAGCCACGGTGCTCTTCCCTATCAAACAACATTTGCAACACACATAATTAGCAGGTAATCAATGGATTATATCATCCTAAATTCACAGTTTTGATAGCATATAGCATATCAAAATCCACTTATTTACGCGATTTCGCTTCTCCTCCAATTAACATGCTCCTCATCTATATGGATCATGAAACTTTAAAAAAATTTAATCAAGAAACTAACCTGATCCACTAAGCCCAGTGATCCATATAACACACCCTTTTTGTTTCAGCATATTTTCCCTATCTTCTTTCTTCACCGAGCACTGGTGCCACTGAATGTTGGTCGAATTTCCAATCGAAGACAACAAGCTCCCATTTTTATCTGTTCCATCAATTAAAATTCAAAACTTTACAAAACCCAAATTCAAATAAAGAAAAAAAATTAAAACCCCAAAATTCAAAAACTACCTGAATCCCCAGCGTGCCCATTCAAATTCACGGTTCTCGAACCCTCCACATCCATCGCCTTTATCACAAACAAACCCTTCTTCGTCTTCAAGCTATCTCCACAACCGCCGCCGCCGCCGCGAAAGTTCACAAAACCCAGCTTCGAACAAGACGACGACGTTTCGAGCCCTGTGCTCAGCGCAGGCGAGGAAGATGCCCATTGCAACCGGCTGGCATTCATATCTCATAAAACCCAATTCCACAACAATTCAACACAATGGAATAGGGGTGGAAAGAATGACCCAAAAGGAAAGATATATATATATAGATTGGGTTTTTTTTGGGAATTTATGTTTTTTTGGAGGGAGGAAGAGGAATGGGTGTGTGGCGGTGAGAGAGTTTCGGGGTGTCGGTTCGGAACGGCGTCGTAGAGTAGGAAAAACCAACGGTCACATTCCTCCTTTCAAATAAATAACCAACATGGGACTTCTGTGAGTGGTGCAGATTCCCAGGGATGTGTGGAAGCGACGTCGTCTCGGCTTGGATGAAATTAGTGCAAATTTTTTGGGGGTTGGTTCTTCACTTCTTCTCGTGTTTATTTGATTGATTTCTTGCCTTAGGGACCAACCACCAAAAATTTATTTCGTTGCGTATGATGGGGTATGGTGATTGATTCTTTCTTTATGAAGAAAACACTATTTAAAATGAGATCTTGGATCATGAATACGGGTTTATCTTTCACAATTTTAGATTATTTTTTTTTTTCGATATTTTTGGGATACAAATTTTAGACTATTCAATTATAATTGCATCCATTTCGTTAGCCATGATTTAATAATTGTAATTATTGAATGGTCCCATTAGAGAAAAAGCAAAGTGCAATGCTTTCCAATTTTTCCAAAGTTGTCATGTTGAGATAACTTGACAAAATGGTTTCCCCTTTAGCCCTCTTTAGCTAGTTGGTTCATTACACCTGACAATTCACCCCAATTCTTAAAGTCAGAGTCAATTGAGATATTGACATGACAAAATGGTTTCCCCTTTAGCCATAGTTTAGTTGGTTGGTTCATTACACATGCCTAAGCTAAATGAGTAAATTTCACTTTCATACATGTGTGCTTCCACCTAATAATCCACATTTGTTTTGATTGGCTGAGCAAGTGTGGAAAGAAATGTTGATGAGTTTAACATGCAAAAAGATGACTAATAATTTGGTCTAGTGAGGAGTTGCACTAGCTTTTGGTTAAAGGATTGCTTTACATTGTCATACCACTACTGAGTCATTATAATGTAACAACAAAACCAACCAGACAAATGATGAAGGCTGTTCTTGTGTATATCCAGAGCAACAACCAAAAGGGTTAGAATTAGGCCTTGTCACTATGAGGCGTACGTCATTAGTCATATAGGTGATGTAGGATTGTATAAATGCAAAATATGATCGGGTTGGAATCAAGTCAGGATTGTAAATGATCAATTTCTTCGTATGCATTTGTATAAATGCAAAATATGATCGGGTTGGAATCAAGTAAGGGTTGTAAATGATCAATTTCTTCGTATGCATTTCATAACTTAGATAAAGGTTAGATGCAACCTTAGTCCTCTAAAATGAGACTACCATCTTTCAAAAAACTATAAGCTAGTCAGAGGCACAAAATCCTGAAAATGAAGTGTTAACTAATTCACACCATGACCATGAAATGAAATTTATACTTTATCAATGCACAAATTGTTAACACATACATTTCTACTAATCCCAATTATTCTTTATACCTAAGGGTTAATGTGTTGTGCCAAACATAACTTGTTTATATTCGTATACTGCTTGCATTGGCGCCTGGAATGATTTGTTCTCAAGTGATGCGATAAAAAAAAAAAAAAAAAATTGTACAATTACTTTTCAAATACATATTAGAACAACTAATCATTGCATCCATGCAATAGTTAGTTTTAAGTTTTAACGTTTCAAGTTTAAGTCTTGCATGTCACAAGTTGTGTCAAATATGTGAGGTCCTCCCCCACATAAAACAAATGAAACATTAAATTCTTGAGTAGTCTACTTCCCTTCTCCTTAATTAAAGGAGTAGTCCCTTAAATTCATAAGGGATTTTAGGGCTGGGCAGGGTCCCAAACCGGCACTGGTTTTACAGAGACCGGGATCGGGACAGGTAATCCCACTTCGGGCCGGTTTTGCAGTTGCACAAAACAGGGACCAAGATAAGCTCAGACCGGTAATTGTTTTATAGGGACCGGGACCGGAACCGGGACCGAAAATCTTACTTCGGGCTGGGACCGTAGTTGCATATAACAAGGACCGGGATAAACCCGGACTGGGACAAAACCGGTCCGTTTTTCGGGTTTCCGGTTCCAGTCAATCTTTGCTGCTTGACCTACTTCTGTTTAGAGAGTATAAAGAGTAATGCAATATGATTCTATGAACTAGCAACATTGCTGCAATGCTGGGAAAAAAAAAAAAAAACCAATAAACCATTCTGCAAAGTGCAATCTGCACTAGCAGCAAGGTTGCAAATAAATCCATCTTGCAAAATAACCATTCAAAGCAAGCAACCAACAAAATTACACAGCAAGTTCACCAACACATATTGTCTTAACAACATAACAAATTAAAAACCGAAACAATGTTCAACAAGACAACAAGAGCAGTTTAAAAAGACATGCAGCTGCTCCATGCTATTGATGCCATGCAGCTGCTCCTCCATTCCTCCATCTTCAAATTTTTTTCCTTACACAATTCAGTTTAAAAAGACATTGTATTACACATTTATACATTATATAGTTATATACACATTTATACTTTGCACCAATGCAACATCATAGAAACAAAAACCAAAAAAAGGCAGCAAGGCAATAAATTGATATACCTTTAGCTTTTCTTGGTGGCAGCAGCCCTTGTTTTGGTGGTTTTGCAGATTTTGAGGTCCCAGCAGAGGCACTTGTTGAAGGAGTTGCAGCTGCAGCTCTTTTGGAGACTTGTGCAGACTTTGAGCTTGAGGTTCCAGCTTTGGCGGTTGGTTCTTCTTCATCACTTTCAGCAGCTACTACTTTTCCCTTTGCTACATCTACAACAACTCAAGAAGTAATGACTGAGACACGTAAAAAATAAAAGTGTAAACTGCAAACACCTCACCTAAAGCAAGAAACTACAACAAAACTGCAAATGAAAACATTAACATATGTACCTCTCTCCATTTTTTCATAAAACTCAAGCTCTTCTAGGCTTGGATAATACTCAATGTCAGATTGATCTCGTTTTTTGATCCAGTTTTGCAAGCAAATCAATGCTTCCACACTTTTAGGAGTTAATGAACTCCTAAAAGGGTCAATGACTCTCCCACCTGTGCTGAATGAGGACTCGGATGCAACTGTACTAACTTGGATTGCAAGTACATCCCTTGCAACAAGAGAAAGGTTTGGATATTTGCAGCCATTTATCTTCCACCATTGAAGCAACTGCCAATTTTCATCTTTGGGATTCTCCATTGGATCTAATAGATACCTATCAACTTCACTCTCAACAACCACTTCGTCTGATTCAGCTAGGGCTCTTTGCCAACCTTCTAAGATCTCTGCCATTTGTCCAGACATTTTCTTGCTCTTCTCCTTGGCCTTGGACTTGGACTTGGAAGATGTGGCTGTTGCTTTTGTTCTGCTAGAAACGACGCAGCTTGTACCAGTGCTGCTTCTAGAACTTTTACTCTTTGAAGAGGCATTGATTGATGATCTATAGAGATCAGTTAAGCATACTAACAGCTCCTTCACATCATTGGCCTTGGCTTTTGCTTCGGTAGCATCAAACTGGAGGTGAGTTAGACATATGTGACTAATGTTTTTCAACTTGAACCTAGGATCCAAGACAAGGGCTACTAACAGCAGTTGGTTCATATCATCAACCGTTCCAAAATATTTCCTAAACTTTGCTCTCATCTTCACTGCCATCTCCATCATTAGCTTTTCAGTTTCACTTCCAAAACTCTCATCCGGAGGCACAAAGAGTGCATCAATCTCAGCCTCGATTGCTACAATGTCGTGAAAAGCTTTATGAGCAGTGGGGTGTTTGGTTGCACTAATTCTCATTGTCACATCGTAGAAAACCCTCAAGAACTTCACAAACAGTTCAGCTTTTTCCCAATCTGCAGCATCTGGTGGCCCGACTCTTTTTCTTGGTTGAACTGATTTTTTTTGAACTTGTATTTCACCCTCCTGTTCCTCTTCATCCTCTTCATCTTCATCAAAATAGTCTTTGTACTTATTGTCTTCTTCATTAGCCATCCGAGCAAAAGCTGGCTTCACCTCCAAAGCTATGTCAAGCATAAAAAATGTGGAATTCCATCGCGTTGGAACATCCAAAGCTGTAATTCTTTGAGAATCTATATGGCCTTCATGCGTCTCCTATTGAACACACTCTTTGAAGCAGTCCAATCTATTAGAACTACTTCTAATATATTTCACGGCATTTCGGATTGCAGCACAGCTTCTATCCATAATTGTCAAACCAGCCCTAACTATAATGTTCAAGATGTGAGCCAAACACCTCACATGCATGAACTTGCCATCAAGCACTGAGGGGTTCTTCCATCCAGCCATTTTCCTTTGTGGATACTCGATTTCCACCTTTACCTTTAACGTCAACAAAACCTTGATGATATGAGAGGTCTCAATCTGCAACAAAAAATTAACAAACAACGATTACACACAATCCCAATGGGAATGTGAAATTTGAATCGGGAATGAGGAACGGGAAAAAGCTTACTCTGCGCTCGGCGTTGGCGATCTAGGGGTCCTGAAGCGAAGAGGAGCTAGCGAGCAGTGAGAGATTGGAGAAGATCGTCAAGGCTAGGAGCAAGCTGAGAGGCCGTATGTGAGGAAGAGTCTTCTGGAAGACCTATTTCTGGGAGATCGATTGTGAGGAACATAGGGACTGACTGACTGGGTCTGAGGGCTAAGGAATGACTGACTGGGTCTGAGGGCTGAGGAATGACTGAATGGGTCTGAGGGCTGAAGATCGATTTCTGATTTTCTGGGAGAGACCGAGAGAGACAGAGAGTTGGAGGCGGAGTCGCTCTCTAGCTGAGGAAGACTGACTTGGGATTTTAGATTTTAGGTCTACTGAGTACTGACTAATCACATGTGGTCGCGTCCATATTAACACAATATACTTCAGAAAACAAACGTTTAATTAGACGACACGTACACAAGCTCGGGTTTTTCGGTCCAGAAAACACTTTATATTCAAGAACCGGGACCGGACTGCCAAGCTGAGTATAGGGACCGAACCGGCCCGAAAACACTAATATTCAAGAACCAGGACCGGACCGCCACGCTGAGTATAGGGACCGAACCGGCCCGAAAACACTTATTTTCAGTCTAAAACCCTGCCCGAACCGGCCGGTCCTGATCGGTCCCTTCCGGTCTTTCGGTTTTTCGGTCATTTATGCCCACCCCTAAGGGATTTACTTGTCTATGTATCGTTTTGTTTCTTTTCTTTTAACAAAAAGAAATAAATTACAAAATATAATCTCTAAAATAACCCAACATCATTTTTTTTTTTTGAAATAAAATAACCCAACATCATTAATTGGTCAAAGTTAAAAGTCAAAGAAACTGGATTAATAAAAATGGAACTAAATCTTCTCATTGTTCTGAATATCACCAAAAGCAGTAACCACATCAGTATTAATTATGCAAAAAAGGGTTAAAGGTTAAATTTTAATAATTCGAGTTTACCCATTGCTTAGTTAAGGTATAACAAACAGGTAATATAATATATATAAATGGCATGAAAGTCAATTAGTGAGAAGAACTCGCCCACCGTTGCCCGTGACACTCTATAGGCCTAATATCATAACCCTCCACTAGTTGTACTTTCAAGCTCTCACCCAGCCTGATTGTGTTGCTTTTCCTCCTCTTCACATTGGAGCGGGGCATTGGCTATTTGAGTGTTTCCTCACTTTATTGTGCCCTTTGGTTCTTTTTCAGTTTTTTTTTTCCTTTTCTTTTTAACTGTAAAACTAAAGTAGAAGATTTATATATCAGTAGTTACTTGACTACCATCACCAGATCTCGCAGGACTTCCTATATGTCATATCTGGGACCAGATCCAGTACCCACCATGTCAGTGCTTCCAATGGGCGACACTTTGGGTGACGAAGGCCTCAGACCTGCAAAATAAAGCTCATCTAAGTACACACCAGGACCTGCTATAGCCACAAAGGGATGAGCTGCTCCCACATCGAATAAAGGGGAAATGCCTTTCCCATACTGAGACACATAAGTCAAACTCAACCACCTTCAAAGGGTAATAACTTCTCCTTCATTATTATTATTCTATCAAATTACCAATAGAACCTAACTTTATCATCGAAGAGGGATACCTCTAAGACGGTTTATACCTCTGACATTTGTGTATTTCTCCCTGACAGGGTTTCCGAGTTATCTTGGTAACCGCTGGTTGGTATAGCATTCTGTCTGACGACCCCAGAAAAGTCAACGGAAACATTGGCGCCGTCTGTGGGAAACGACTAACTCCACCCAATCAATGGCTAGGAAAGCAGAGGCAGCGAACGCAGGCAAAAGCGTTGCTAGGGCACTAGTATCCTGTCCCGACGCTTCCATGTTTGAGACACCTAGCACTGGAATTGAAACTCACGGACTGGGAGCCTTGGACTCCGTGACAGGCAACCCATCACTAGTCCCAGATCCTTTAACCTCGGTTTCAGAAATTAAAGCCATGTGCGCAAAGATTGCAGCTTTACGTGAGCAAAGTTGGATCAATCAGGAACAACAAAGGGTCGATCGAGAAACTGACCTCCTCTCGCAGCAGAGGCTATAAGAGCTCGAGGTCGAGAATACGACACTCTCTCGTGCGTTAGACAGATAACACCAACAAAACGAGGCTCTTACCCAAGCCCTCACAAAAGCTTCACAAACAACTTCCCCAGAGATAATTGCAGCCCCATTGATCACCCTAGTAGGTGCTACCGGAGCGGGACCCTCTGTAGTAAACCCTACTAGTCAGCGAATTATTCACATGCCCATCAATCTATACTCGGAGAGCCTCAGAAACTTACCACCCCCGCTTTTACCCAGGATCGAGCAAGCTGAGCCACCAGTAACTGACCCAAACACAACTCTGCTCATACAAATGAGCAATTCAATCACAGGCCTCTAGGCAAGGGTGGAGGCAGAGGAGAACCGGGATGCATGGCATCCTCTAACCACTTTTAAGGACCATCCAGGACCTTGCACACAGACAATCCAAGATGCATTCCGTTTGAACACTTCAAAGCCACTCAAAATTGATTACACTACAGTAGGGGATCCGTATCAACATTTACAAGCCTTTGGTTCACAGACTAGTTCCAAGGGGTAAACAGACGAGGTCTGCTGCACTATGTTCCAGGAAACACTATCTGGGGAGGCTTTGAGTTGGTTTTATGAGCTGCCGACTAATTCTGTAGGATCTTTCAAATGATTGGTAGACAAATTTGTAGCGTGTTTTATTTTGCGCACCAATGGAATTAACACTCCAACAAGATTACTTAAAGTACAGTAAGGGGAGAACGAGACATTGAAGTCCTTTGTCAACAGATGGTAGGCGACTACGGCCAAATGCTTTGACCTAAATAAGGAGCTGGCAGAAATGGCTTTCAAGCGAGGTTTACGACCCAGAGACTTCCTCTATGAAATCAATCATCATCCCCAGGGTAGCTATGACGAACTAATGGCCACCGCTATCCGGCACCCGCAAGCAAAGTTTGAAACATACTGGGATAACGTGAAACAAGAGAGAAAAAGAAATACAACCACTCCAGCCCTGGTGGCAAGGGACGAGCCCAAAAAGAGGGAGTGGAGCTAAGATGAGGTCCGGACACCCTATCCAGCAAGTAAGCAAGGCAAGGAGTCCTCGTCCAAGTCCAACGAATACTCAAATAAGTCATACCACCGGGAAGAAAGATCACAACAGCAGTATCCCAAGACAACACTACCACCCAGGTATGAAGTATTCACTGTTATGAACGCTTCGTACTAGAACAGGGATGAGATACCCTGGCCGCCACCACAGAAATTTTTGAATTGTAAACTTACCCAGCAAGACACAAGGAGGTTTTGCAGTTATCACGCTGGACACAATACCAACCTCTGTATGGCTTTGAAAAATACTATCGAGTCGCTCATCCAGAATGGCAAACTCCAAAGGTACTTGCCCACTAAAGAGGTAGGAGCTATTGATGTATATGGCCAGATTCTCACGATCCACGATATAGGACCAAAAGACCTACAACCCCAAGGAAAGAAGCGGGGCACACGATCCGGCCACGCCAAGGTATTCAACTTCCATAAACCGAGAAAGGAGGGCAATGTATCCTGGTGAAAGTCAATCACTTTCCTAGAAGAGGAGGAAGGGAACCTTAAAATGCCTCACAATGACCCTTTCCTCATCACTCTTCAAATGGATCACTACATCACTTCCCGAGTACTGGTAGATGTCAGTGCGTCAGTCAACGTACTATTTCGTGAAGCATACAAAGAATTGAATCGAGGACGATCAAAGTTGTCACAAGATAACCAGCCTCTAATTGGTTTCTCCGGGGATATCGTTTAGCCATTGGGATTTGACTATCTGTGAATCACGGTGGGGGAAAGCCCAAACTGCTCAACCATTAAAACATAATTCATTGTGGTCGACTGCATTTCATCTTACAACACTATCTTGGGCCGCCCAACATTGTGGCACCTTAAGACTTTCATGGCTAGCCATATGCTAATCATGAAAGTTCCAAGCCCGGTAGGAGTAGCAACGATCAGGGGAGACAGGCTGCAGCAAGGCATTATTACGCATTAACGGTTTCCCAGGGCAAGGGAAAAACTGAAATGTTATCTGTAATAGCGGAGCCCTCGCCTTTTAACAGGTACAAGGACCCTAGGGACGACACTGATATGACGAAGAGCACCCTGGTGCAGTAGAGGATATTGAGGAGGTTGTTCTATCAAAAGAGTACCCGGATAGAACCTTCAGGATCAGTACCAAGTTGACTCAGTCAGTCCGGGATAGCCTTATCTAGTTTCTACGAGCCAACTCATCCTCCTTCGCTTGGTCGTACGAGGACATGCCTGGGATCCCTACAGACATAGCCATGCACAATCTTAGTATCATCCCTTTGTCGAACAGGTAAGACAAAAGCGCAGAGCTTTCAACCAAGACAAGTACAAGGCCATCCAAGCGGAAGTGAAGAAGCTTAAGGCAATCAAATTCATCAAGGAAGTAACATACCCACAATGGCTGGCCAACGTAGTCATAGTACCCAAAAAGACAACGGAATCTTCGCGTATGTGTGTCGATTACATAAACCTCAACCAAGCGTTCCCCAAGGACATTTTCCTATTTCCAAGAATCAACCAGCTAATAGATTCCACATCTAGGTACCGTTTACTCAGCTTCATTGATGCTTTTAGCAGGTATAATCAAATGGATGAATCTCGCACATGAGGAACACACCTTCTTCACTATTGACAAAGGCCTTTACTGTTATCAGGTCATGCCCTTTGGACAAAAAAAATGCGGGGACCACGTATCAAAGACTCGTCAACTCTATGTTTGTAGATGTCATCAGTACCATTATGGAGGTATACGTAGACGACATGCTAGTCAAGAGTCTCACCACTGACGATCATGTCACAAACCTGGCAATCGTTTTCACCAACATCCTACGCAATGGTATGCGCCTGAACCCTAAGAAGTGCATCTTTAGGGTCAAAATAGGGAAGTTCCTCGGCTATATCATCAGGCACAGGTATATTGAGGAGAATCCCGAGAAGGTACAGGCAATTCTAGACATGACAACCCCCATCCTTCGCAACTAGGTACAATCCCTTACAGGTAGGATTGGTGCCCTTTCACGATTTGCAACGAGACTCACAAACAAGTGTGCACCTTTCTTTAAATTGCTGAAGACACAGCACATCGAGTACATTGCCTGAACCGTAGAGCACGAGGCAGCATTCTTGGGTATCAAGGCCTACTTGGCCACGATACCATTATTATCAAAACCTATTCTCGGTGAAATGTTGTACATCTACCTAGCTGCATCTGTGACGACTGTCAGGTCAGCACTCATCAGAAGGGACCCCAACTGTGAGTACCTAGTGTACTACGCAGGCAAGGGCTACACATGCACAGAATTACGGTACCCAGTCATAGAGAAGATTACCTTGGCCCTCCTTGTCTCAGCCAGAAAACTTAGGCATAGTTTCAGGCACACTTAATCACAGTCTTCACCAACCACCCTTTAAGGCAGGTACTTCAAAAGCCTGAGACCTCGGACAAGCTTGTTAAATGGGCCATCAAATTAGGAGAATTCAATATTCACTACAAGCCCCGGACAACCATCAAGGGCCAGGCAACAGTAGATTTCATTTCCGATCTTAATCCCCACCCAGGATGCACCAGCTTAGACCCCTCATGACCCCCCGGCCTCAAGCCCCCAACCATCAAGCACCTGGCAGCTCTATGTGGATGGAGTATCAAATAAAAGGACAAGCGGAGCAGATATTTTGCTCATTAGCCCTAACGACCAAATCTACGAATACTCCTTAAAATTTCCATTCAAGGCATCCAACAATGCAATTGAGTATGAGGCACTCATTGCGAGGCTGCAGGTGGCTCGGGAAGTAGGTGTCCAGCACCTTAACATCTTTAGCAACTCCCAGTTAGTCGTAAATCAGGTTAACGGGGACTTTGAGGCCAAGGAGTCCCAAATGTCATCTTACCAGGCCCTGGCCAAGGCATCAGTGCAGCGGTTCACCACGTTCATAATTACTCAGATATCGAGAGCAAAGAATAACAAGGCAAACGTTCTTGCCAAGCTCACAACAACTCCACCAAGTACTGCCTACGGGACCACGAAGGTGGAAATATTGGACAAGTCGAGCACTTCAAAAACAGTATCAGAGATATTCACCATCGAGACCACCGCCTTATGGATGGATCCAATAATCAAATACATGATCGATCGCCTAACCCCGAAGGACAAAGTCGAGGCTAGGAGGTTACAACCTAGGTCAGGCCGGTACAAAATCATGAATGGTAAATTGTACAACAAGGGTCATAGCTTCCCCAATCTCAAGTGCGTCACAAAGGAAGAGAACCACATGATCCTCAAGGACATCTATGGAGGTGTGTGTGGTAACCACGGAAGGGCACGATCTCTAGCGCACAAGGCCTTATGCGCCGAGTACTTTTGGCCGACTATGTCAGCGTTGGCTGAAGCGGTATCCAGTTCTTGCCATAAATGCCAGATGTACGCTAACATCCCTAGGGCAGGGCCTATTGCTCTCTCCATTCTGCTTGCACCTTAGCCTTTCTGGCAGTTGAGACTGGACCTCATCAGTAAGCTCCATACAGCAGTAGGACAGTTTAAGTACACCATTGTAGTGGTGGACTACCAAACGAAGTGGGTCGAGGTAGAACCCCTGGTGGCTATCACGATAGACAAAGTCAAAAACTTCTTGTGGAGGAATATCTACAGTCGATTTGGAGTTCCAAACACTATCGTCACGAACAATGGGGCACAATTTGATAATGATGAACTACGGGCATACACTGAGAACATGGGCACCAAGATCTTGTATACCTCACTAGCACATCCACAAATAAATGGCCAGGTGGAGGCTGTCAACAAAATAATCAAGAAAATTCTAAAAAAGAAACTGGAGGATGCCAAAGGACTTTAGGCTTCCAAGCTCCGGAAAACGTTGTGAGCCATCAGGACAACAACAATAGAGGCCACTGGTGAGATACCTTTCTACAAGGCTTTCAGCACAAAGGCAGTACTCCCTATCGAGACAATTATACAAAATGGAAGAGTCGAATACTTTGATGCGGGTACTAACACCGAAGGTCTCCAACTGGACATAGACTTACTTGAGGAGTGTCGAGATGTGGTGCATATGCATAACCTGGCAAACAAGAGGAGAATAACCCACTACTATGATGCCAAGGTTCAGTCCCGTACACTTAAATTGGGGGACTAGGTCATGAAACAAGTATACTCGGAACCAAGGGGATTGGACTCTTCCTGGGCAGGTCCCTATGAAATCATTGAGGAAGTCGGCCCAGCCACTTTCTGCATCCAGGACATGGAAGGAGTTAGGTCCCGGCACCCCTGGAATTAATACTCAGCGTCTAAGGTACTATTACAAGTAGCTCCCAGAGCATCTTACCCTACCTTTTTTATCATCTAGCTATGGCAAACTACCCATCGGATACTTATTTTGTATGGGCCACCATGTGGTATTTGAATGGAAAAATGAATTATTTAGACCATTACTTACATTTACCTTAGCCACTGGGCATCCTGGAAACCATCGGCTACAGTTTTAACTACTTTATTCCAGTAATAAGTACTTAACCATAAAAGGGCAACAAGGTGTAACTGGAAGCAATTTTAATCCCTTTCAACAATCCCATTCAAGTAATAAAAAATTACAGTAATCAACAAAAGCCCGGACTCCCAGGCAAAGGAAATAATTGAAGAGATACCCCAATATCAGCTCAAGGCTATTGTTCAAAATATGGGTAAACACTAAAATAATAATAATAATAAAATAAAAAAACAACAACAACAAAGAAAAAATCCTACTCCTAGGCCTCGGTGTGACTCCCGGAGGCATCACCTTTAGCTGCAGCCATTTGGGCTTCATGTTCTTTTTTCTTTTTTTCCAACAACCCCCATTTGAACTTGCCTTCATCTATGTACTCGGCTACCACCCACTCCCGGTACTTTGTATCACCGCCTTATCCTGGGCAACTATGAGCATGTCTTCCAACTCTAGGGAGCCTTTATACTCCACGATAGCCTCCTAGCGGTCCACGGGAAGACGACCCTCCAAGTACTCGGCCTTGGCTCTCTAGGAGTTGGCTTTCTCCTCTGCTTCCTGAAGAGATTCCAGCTCTTTCTTTAGCCCCTCAACTGTCCCCTCCAGCTCCAGGATCTACTTCTTCATCTCTTCCAGCTCACCCACCTTGGAGGTGAAGGAGTCAACCTTTTATCTCAGGGAGTCCTGCTCCCTCTCCAATTTACCTTCTTTTTCATGAAGATACTTCACCTACCCAGACAAGCTGCTTATCTCTTCCTTCAACTTCATATCTTTTTCACTGGCGTCGATTACGTAAACATTGTATAGTGCTTGTGATATTATCATTAGTAACAGAGGTACGCAAAATTATAAAAGGATGTGAAAATGTGTATATGCGCATCATCGACTCCCGCGCCAGACGACAATTCTGTTGGGAAGTATTATCTTTTGCCCGTACCCGATCCAAATCAATATCCTTCAGATCCTCGAGCATCTAGCACACAAACTTTTCATCTTCAACCCATACTCATCCAATAGCTACTTAATCGTTTTCTTGGAGATGAAGGGGACAACAGGACATAGCATACCCAACGATTGGGATAGCTCCGAGATAATGTGGTGACTCTTTTGTTGCTTCTTTGAGCCGAAACGTACCGAAAACATCCTTGCCTATGTAGGTCACTTCCTCCTTATTGCCACTCCGATTGAGGTAGTAGTAGTGCTTTTTCCTCTTATCTCCACAAAGCATCCCCTCCTCACTCCCCAGGGACCCGTTGAAGCTTGAAGCTTGAAGCCTGCAAGCTAGTTGTTGCCGCCTTTCCCTTATCCCCGGTCCATCATCGTAACCACGGTACCTGGACTTTTGCCCCTCTTCACAATGGGAGCATTAGGATCCGGGTCCCCATACCCTTCATCGGGAATCTCCAACATGATTTCTTTGATTGATCGCTTGGTATTCTTCAGGGCCAGAACCACAGCGATGCGGAGGGAATCCTCCCCTTCGTTGATCAATGCATCCATCAGCTTCTCATCCTGCATCGCGTTCACGAGTTTTCCTTTCCAGGGTTTACTCTTGGGTTTTTTAACTACAAACAAGTCTCTGTTAGCAAAAAAAAAAAAATAATTATATGGCTAGCTCACTGGGTACTCTTCCTATCCCTAACTTGTCAAGTATAAAGAACTAGATGAATCTTTAAGAACTCCAATCCTCGGGATTTCTCCACTTAGCATACACTCTGGCTATCATCATCCTCTCCACTTCGGATAAACTATAGGATAGATCCCCGTTAGCTTGGAACGTTCTTGTAAGGTTGTACTTCCTGTTCTTTATCTGCCACCCCCCCAGCAAGGAAGACTTTGTTCCTTCACTTATTACTTTGAGAATTGGGCAAGTCACTTACTAGCGACTCGTAGTCCTCGACAATAAAACTAACGGTACCATGGCTCAAAGCCTTTTGCAAGTACACCACTCGATACACGGCTTTGAACTCGTTGATCGATGGCCACCCCATGTCGCATAGGTCCCATATCATAATCATGGTTAGCATCTATCACCTGTCTCCACGTATTTGGAGTCAACTACCCCAGCGCCAAGTTCAACATCCGTAGGAGGTACTGCATGCTCCTTGGCAATGGTAAGGATAACCCTTGATGTAGCTGATTCTCATGGAGAGCCATCCACCCAGGGGGTGGGTTCGCTGCCAGATCACCGGGACCTAAAGGCCTCAATTCCACCTCGTGGGGTATTCCCCATCTAAGCCTCATGGATGTTATCTCCTTCATTGTCATACTCCTCACGGGTTCATTGCAGACGGTCCTATCCACTAGCGTGTATAGGGGTTTGGGCAAGCCTTCGGGTATTGCAACTGTAACCTTCTCTCCCCCCCAAGATCCCAAACTCTCTCCACTCTTGGAACCACTTCTGCTCTCAGTACTCACCATACCACTAGCAGAAGATACAATATCTTTACCCCTCGAACTCCCCTGTGTAACAGTCCTTTCCAAGTATCGATCTATGTCTAATTCAGCCTGCCTTACAGCGGCTTGGTGAGAAGATCCTGCACCCCTAACCTCAGTGTTTGTTCCTGATTCCATTCTAGCCTACAAACACTATCCCGTTGAATTATGCACTGGTATTTGAAATCAGAAACAAAGGGCATAGGAGTCAGCCTAAATATCCGGATCTAAGGCTTTACTAAAGTTTGGATCACTCCCCGCTTCAACTTTAAACCCAGAATCCCCAAAAACCAGAAATCAAGTGAAACCCAAATCGCTATCTAAAACATAGACAAATCCTATTCGAACTTGTTTACCAAATCAAACCTTATCATCGTATAATGCAAAAACAGCAAACACAACAAAGCTAGTACCTAAACCCAGAAACATAGAAACATGTACAGAGACTCAGCAAGAAGGGAAGACAGAAATACATACCTAACTAGCACGCTTCGATGATTGCGCTTCCTTTTGCACACCACCTCTCCTAACTCTTGCGACCACACTAGTTAGACACAAACCACGGGTTTGCATAGAAAAGAAGCTAAGAAACAAAGGCAAGAATGACAGAGATGAAAGCAATAGCAAAGACGAAACACACTGTTCTCTTTCCCTCTTAAATTCAAGGAGGGTAAAATCGTAACCATTGAAGCTTAAAAGCCTCAAACAGTCAAATTGGGACACGTGTCCCACGCACCCTTTCCACTCCTATTACACGAACCGTCAAACAACCGAAAAGATGCGCATTTATTACCACCTCGATAACCGACACACCAAGTGTTAAGCCATCAGGTACAAGAGGCTCAAGCCCTCATCCAACCCCATCAGGTACAAGAGGTTCAAGCCTTCATTTCAACCCCATACAGGCATAAGAGGCTCAAGCCTCATCCAACCCCATCAGGTACAAGAGGCTCAAGCCCTCATCCAACCTCATCGGGTACAAGAGGCTCAAGCCCTCATCCAACCTCATCGGGTACAAGAGGCTCAAACCCTCATCCACCCCATCAGGTATAAGAGGCTCAAGCCTTCATTTTACCCACCGAGCACATATCACTATAGCTTAGCTACCTGCAGTGACTCGATCAAGATATTCCTTCATCGGGAACTTATGGAACTCCATGTGGGCACAGTATCTACCAAACCTTGTGCCAGAACTTATCAAGTCCCTACCCAAGAAACATCTTGAACAGGAACTTGGGGGACTTGTACATACCAGCAGTTACTTGACTGCCACAAGGTTTGGTACCATCACCAGACCCCGCAAGACTTCCCATATGCCATATCTGGGACCAGGTCCAGTACCCACCATGTTGGTGCCCCCAATGGGCGACACTTTGGGTGACGAAGGCCTCGGGCCTACCGAGTAGAGCTCATCTAAGTATACACCAGAACCTGCTATAACTACAAAGGGATGAACTACATCCCACATCGAATAAAGGGGAAATGTCTTTCCCATACTGAGGTACATAACTCAGACTCAACCACCTTCAAGGGGTAATAAATTTTCCTTCATTACTATTATTCTATCAAATTACCAATAGAACCTAACTTTATCATCGAAGAAGGATAAACCGCTTGGTACGGTTTATACCTCTGACATTTGTGTATTTCTCCTTGACAGGGTCTCAGAGTTGTCTTGGTACCCGCTGGTTGGTATAGCATTCTGTCTGACGACCCCGGAGAAATCAACAGAAACAGAAGACTTAATTGTCTCTCTTTCGTGATTGAAAGATTATGAGTTAATTATTTACCAAACCAAAAAAAAATATTAGTTAACTAAAAGTCTAAAACATGGCCGGGTGATGTAATAAATCAAGCTGGAAGCATTAATTCCATGTTAAAGTGTGCTTGCTTTGTGTCTTCTGATTCTTTTCCTATGTTCCAAATTTGTTCAAGTGGTACGCTATGAGCACGATTGCCCAAAGGTTGCATGAGCACCTGAACAGATGAGCTCAGTGGATGGCAAGTTGGCAACCATATGTGGCGCTCTGGGTCTGCCCAGTTCCTTAATGGGCTTGGTGTGGACGCTTAAGAGCCCACTAGGGTATCTTCTCTGCCTTCTGACATCTCCAGCGTCACCACTGGACACTACCACTCTCTTGCCGTCACTTACCAATGTTATCTTTGGGCCTGGGGCCGAGATCGTGAAACCTAGCTCGGCCGCAGAGGTCCTGCTTGGAAGTAAAGCTACACCAACACATCAACTTTTCATTTTCAGACGCAAATCTATCTAAATATGTACATAACAGAAAATAGTAACTCAAAATTATGCTCTCCTTCAAGTGGCTGGTGTGAAGTTGATATTTACAGAACAATTAAAATATCGCATTCAGAATAGAAGAAATAAACTTTTGCACAAGTAACAGAGATACACTAGAGCAGAATATCATCCTGAAGTAGAATTCTATAAATTCTCTGATGGTAAAAGAAGAATATAGTGTATTCAAATTACAGAATGAGTTAAAGCACCAACATAATTGTAAGTTATTTATAACAGCAACTGTATATTCCAACCATAGTTGTAAACCCATCGAAACTGTTTGATTCAATCTCAAGTTTGGTAATTTTGAGATAAAATAAGCCAAGAAATGCTAGTAGATGCTATTTCAATGGGAACTTGATGAGTCGATCCGCTTACACGAGAAAGTCAAATTAAGTTCCGTTAGCCTCATCTAAAACCCACAAATCAGTACAATGTACCTGCCATTGGAATCGGTCAAAATGACCTTGGGTAAGCTTCCTTCTCCTTCTGTAACCTTCTCCTTCCGTAACCTTCACTCCAGAGGTAGCACTCTCTTTGTATGAAGTATGAACTGGCCATAGCAATGACAGGCGACGTTTGAAAACAGTACCTGATTAATTTTGAAGTGTTGTGTACGTGAATATTACAGGTTTGGTGAGTGGGGCAATGAGAGAAGAATTAACAGACTGATTGAATCGGCGAAGGTTTGGTGGAGTGAGGGTAGGGGGTGAAATGTGCATAGAAGCCATCGCCAATTTTTTTGATGGAGTGAATCCACTCCATTTATATCTTTGCTACTGCTAACTAGACTCTATGGGTGCGCCACAACCCGCCAAAACCCAAAGCATCCAAAATGGAAGTAAATTCGGATATTTTTTTGAGTGGTTCTCCATTTATATCTGCTAGATCCAATTATTATTAACCCCATTTTGAGGCCCAATATAACAGGTTGACCTGATAAGAATATTATTATTATTTTTTTTTTTTTTAAGAAAATGATAAGCTTGTGTTTTGGGAGGAATATGAGACAGGGAGAACCTTCTTTTTTGTCATTTGACTGAAGACGGCTAGTATCCACAAGGGGTGATAAACAAGTGGCATAACCTGCATCAAAAAAAAAAAAAATGCGGCATAACAGGCATATAGCCGTGGTGGAATAGTCCCACAGCAACCTTGCAGGTCGCGCACAATAACTTTGACAGTGACAAGACCAGATCAAAAAGTCTATTAGATGCTTTTTTTTTTATGACATATTAGATGTTGTTTGCACACGTATAAGTTTCCGACCCCTCTATGGCTCTATATAATCCCAAACCTTTCTTTTCTATGCATCTATCTCTGACAAAAAAACTTGTTTTTTCGATCTCTTTCTATTAAGCCCTTATCCAAAAGTCCATGGCTGATTTCCGCCATCAATGGCCATCCTTGGTCTTACCGCCTGAACGTGATAATATCTTCGTCATATTCAACATTGTTCTAGTAGACTTTGCAAGACAAACAGCCCCCTCCACCTTCGCCATTTTCACTTTCATAGTTCCAATACTCCTCACCTTTATCGAGATCAGATTCCATTCTGCCGGAATACGGTCTTCTCCATTTGAAACCCACCATACCACATTCATGGTAGCCATGCTCAGCTTACTTGGCTTCTGTTGCTTTGCCATTGGAGCTACTCTAAACTTATTCCCAACTCACGCTAGAAAACTTTGCATGGCTATGAAGTTAACAGCTTCACTCTCAGTGGCTTCACTTGTTTCTCTTCTGCTTCCCAAGCCGTGGGACCACGTGCCGTACTTGACCTACTTCTTGTATAATACACGCCGGTGTCTAGGGTTGGTCATAAATATATTTTTGGCTTATTACCACCACGTTGCGAGTGGATTTGTGCGTACCTTATGCGCGCATCAACAGCAGTTGAGAAGAATGCGCCCACTGTTGCCGCTGACAGTCAATCAGCCCAATGTGTCCAACCAGCCAATTGTGAATCATGGATCGATCACGGAAGTCAGAACCCTCCACTAATTGTTCTTTCGGGCTTTGTTGTGCCCTTTGGTATTTCTTTTTTACCGTAAAGCAGAAGTATGTTAAAGGAAAAACATATTTTGTGCCTTCGTCAAAAGACTGACGGAGAGGAAATTAAGAAATTAACGATTACCATCAATCAGCACAATTATAGATCAATCAGCATTCAATGTATTTAATGTAATTAATATTTCCGTTGTAATTCTATCCCTATATAAAGGGACTATGAAATGAAATGAGTAGACCAATTCCAATTGTCATTTTACTTTAACACGTTATCAGCACGCTCAGTGCTAATAACCAAGAATAAAACTTAATTTTCTAGTTTCTTTCTTCTTCCCGTCGAAAAAGCCAAAACCCCTAGAAGAAAAAAAAGAACTTTTTCTTCCTTCTTCCTGCCGCCACCAACTAAAAAAAAAAAAAAATTTCAGATCGGCCTTGCATCAGACCCGGCCTCAGAAACCAAAACCCATCCTTGCAACCCTCCACAGCCGGCCTCATCCTTCCCGGCCACCTGCGCAACCCTCCCCATTGTTAAAAAAAAAAAAAAAAATTCAGCCCGGCCAAGACTGGCCCCATCCTCGCTGCCACCTCCCACCTGCTGCTGCGCTGAGCACCATTACATCCCCGGTCTGCAAGCTAGCCTCACAACCCGCCCGCGTCTACACTGCAACAGCAGCACTCTGCCTCCAGTTTCCGGCATCGCTGCCTCTAGCCCAGCGCCACCAGCCCCACAGAACCTTCTTCCGCCCTGCACCGCCGGAGCCCGCACGACCTGCAAGCCACCTGCAACACGCTGCCCAGTGCCCCCACATCACCAGTAGCAACTGGATCTGCAGCCCAGCGCCTCGTCCCTCTGCACGCTCCCCAGCGCTTCTGTCCCTTCTGCTGCCAGCCCACATGCACAGCAACACCGCAGCCCAGCCTCCGCCCACTTTTGTCAAAAAACCAGAAGGAAGAAACAGAGAAAAGAAAGAAGGAAAAGATGCGGAGGAGGAAAAAGAAAGGAAAAAAAAAAGGGTTTTTGTCCATTTACCCCATTTCTAGGGATTTTTTTCCCACTAACCCCATGAAGTTTTTTTAATTCCCTCTTACCCAATACACTCTAAGGGAGTCTTCCCTAATACCCCATTAAGATTTTTTTTTTTTTTATAATTTTTTTTAATACCATTTTACCCCTCACCCTTTGTTACTTAGAGAGAGAGAGAGAGAGAAACCAAGGAGACTTTGCCGGAGCAGGTCACTGGTCGCCGGATTCCGGTCACCGTCTTCCGCCCACCTGAATTTGGTGAAAATCTCACCGGAAAGTTTTTTGCCTCCAATAGACATCTATTGCCCCCTAATAGATGGGCAATAGAGGTCTATTGCCCCCAATAGACGTCTATTGCCCCCTAATAGACGTCTATTGCCCCCCAATAGACGACTATCAGCCATGTATTGCCCCCCAATAGACGACTATCAGCCATGTATTGCCCCTCAATAGAAGCCTATTGCCCCCCAATAGGACTTTCAGTTGTCAGAATGGGAACTAATCTTCCTAAATTTAGACAAATAAAACTTTGATTACAGAAAAAAAAAACAAGGAGATTACATCAATTCAAAATGTCTATTGCCCTCCAATAGACGCTTTAACATACGTCTATTGCCCCAATAGAACTTTTTTTTTTTTACCTTTTTCTTTCCTCCCCGGCTTTCTGCCTCAATTTTACCAAAAAAAAAAAAAGATTTGGGCACCCAAACTCACAACACTACTGAAATAATGTACTCTCTGCTGTCTCATATCTTCTCCTCTCTCTGCGCAAATATTGAATTCTCCCAGTTCTTGCTTCAGTGCATCCACCTATATAATTAATAAAGAGGACAAGATGAAATTCAATAGCTAGCCAGAGAGACGAGTTAAAATAAACAAGTGTATATAGATATCTGATTAAGCTTACTCGGTCTTAGGCCTTCATTTCAAATCCAAGTCAATAGCACAAAACAAAGAACTCACCTTGAATCAGGCCAGCGCCGGCGCAATTGGCTATAGCCGACGGCAGTGTTCATTCCAACAGGTTGTGGTCCAGCGTCGAAGCTCGCCGGAACCCAACTGAAAAACTGATTGTACGAGCCGAAGGTGAGTCAGGTTGGCGATGCTCCTCAGAATCTCGCCGGAAAGAGAGGACTGGAAACAACTCACCAGCGATGGAGTTAGGCCAGAGAATGGAGCAAGACTCGGCAAAGGCCAAATCGCCGTCGCAGAGGAGAGAGAGAGAGAGAGAAGGGAGACGGCGCAGTCGCGGTAGTCGAACTGGTGGCCGGAGAGAGAGAGGGCGGTGAGGTCGAGGGAGGGCGGTCGTCGTCGTCTTCAAGGGTGAATGCCATCGCTGCGCCGGATGTGGAGATCGGAGATCGGAGAGAGAGAGAGAGAGAGAGAGAAACTGGATCTGGAGAGAGAGGAGAGATATAGCGAGTGGCACGTTGTAGTTTCTTAATTAGATTAAGGGCAAAAGTGTCATTTCTTGTTAAATTGTGTATGTGGGAACAAAAATCTGTTGCTGGGGTAATTGAGATCATTTGTGCTCATTTTGGGGCTTTGGGTCAAGGACCCAAAAAAAAAGACTGACCCGGCCAAAGAAAAGATTGGGCCCAAAAAAAAAAAAAAACAGCAACAGGCCTTGCTGCCCAGACAAAAAAAAAAGAAGAAGCAGGCCTGCAGCCCAGAGAAAAAAAAAAAAAGAGAAAAGCAAAGAAAAAAAATACAAGGCCTCCTGGCCCACTGCTGAAAAGAGAAAGGGAGAAACCTTAAGCACAAAAACATCGCTACGCACGCCTGCATCAACACTCGCGTGTGCTAGGATCGTTTTGTTTTCTCGCAATCAAGTATGTTTTCTTTATTTTGTTTTTATGATTTTAATCAAGCATGTGAATTTTATTTTCTATTTTTTTTTAAGGGAAATGATGGAAAATGTCACATTAGAGTGTGAAATGATAAAAAGGTCAGCTAGTTTTCCACTTGATAAAAAGATCCATTATAAATTGTTAGTAATATTAATTTAGTCTTTATGAATAATGAAGTAATGTTAAAAAAGGTCAGTTTTAATTTTTTTGATTCCCATTCTACCCGTAGAACCTAATACACGTTTATAACCGTGCATTCAAAATCTGAGAGAGAGAGAGAAAATCTCTTTTGATCAGATCGATTTGATCGGAGATTCTCTCTCCAAGTTTCTCTCTCCGCCGCAGCTTCCGATTGCGTTTGGTCTCTCTACGACGATCCCATCCTCCAAGTCTCCCTTCAAATCTAACAGTAGCCGATCACCGCCGCGCTCTCCAAGTTCTTCTCCGACGTCCTCCTCAGAACCTCGCCATCGACGTCAGAGACTTCGAGGCTCCGAAACGGCGCAGTTTAGGAGGTAATTCGCTGTATCAGAGTAGAGATTTGGCTTATCAGATTAGAAATTAGGCGATTGTTCATAGCGGCTTTGATTTTGGAATTGAGCTTTGGATGAAACGATTATAGGACTGTTTATGCTATTTTCATTTTTTCTGGATTTGATCCAGAATTATCAAACTCGTGATTTCGATCTAGAATTGTCATGAATTTCTCAAGTATAAATTATAGGTTTATCTATCCACGGTTTTGATCTGTGATTAATTTTGATGTTGAATTTGATAGAAGTTTAGGAATTATGAAATAGGTTAGTTTTTCTTTTCTTCAATTGATGTTCTTTATAGAAATTGTTGTTATTCTTTTGATTGATATAAACTCTGTTGAAATTAGACGATAGATATAGTTCATTGATTATGTTGATTTAGTTGCTACTGAACATTGGAAAAGAATCGGATTGAGATACTATCAAGACAATAATGGAATGTAGAAAGTAGGGAGAATTGAATTTGAGGATAGATGCAATAAGTATTGTAATCCTTTGTTTTTCATTTTTGTTAACCTAGTTGTGAAATGAGCCTAAGGGCCTTCTCAGGTCTTAGGTCTCAGGTCTTAAGTTCACTGGTTAGTGAACCAGTGAGAGAAGCCATTCTCCAGGTCGAACTCAATACTTCTGCAAAAACTGAGATTTATTACTTGTGTAACTTAAAAAATGAGGTCTTGTTATGTTGTCATGGTCCTGTGATAGATTCTCAAATTTTTGTATGTATGCTTGCAGTTCTACTTTCAAAATGGTCGTCCACCACCTAATGGACTTAATAAACAATGTCTTTCCAGAATTGATGAGCTTTTCAGCAGTCATATGAATGGATTGCAAATGCAAGGTAAGATGTGTATCTGATTTGTTATTATGCAGATAAAAGAAACAAAACCTCTCTTTCTATTCTTTGCCAATGCACTTTCCAGAGATTAAGGAATATAAGTTCGTTTTTAGTAAGGGGTTTATATTACTTTTTTTTGCTTATGCAGAATTTAAGACGGTTACAAAGGAAGTATGCAAGCTACCAACATTTTTATCTTCTTCTCTCTTTAGAGAGATAGATACTGGCTGCAGTGGGATAGTGGCCAGGTATGCAGTTAATGTAATTTAGCATACTAGATACAAGACCTAGTTATTGGGGGATCTGAACTCTACAAATTGAGAAAAAAAAAATCTATGAAATGATTGTTCTCATGTGTTTCATATGTGGTCATTATGTACTGCAATTTTGTATGTCTATGTCTATGTATATATATATATATATATATGTGTGTGTGTGTGTGTGTGTGTGTGTGTGTGTGTAGCACTATCTACCCTATCTGGATATAACATTATGTTTTATAGTATAAAATCAATAAGACCATCTATTACTAGATAGCCTATTTTCTGCTAACTTTAAATTGGTTCAGTGCTAAATATTATGTTGCAACAAAGACATGAGATCATTGCAGTGCTCTCTAAACAATATTAGACTAGATATGCAAGAAGGTAAAACCTCTATAACATCTTGTAATATATTTGAGTAGACTCCGACTATAATACAGTTAAGCGTTGATGACTGAACAACTTTGCTTCTTTCACTTTGTATTATTGTCTTTCAAGAAACTGCTGGTGTTGACATGTTTTCCTAAGTAATTGACAACATACGTCTCATATCCATTACATTTACCAGACTTAAAAGCAAGGATGCAAACAGACTTAGAGATTTCTTTGAGCTGTACTGCACTAGAAATGCAATACAATTATTCTTTTGAACTTATATAGAAACCACTTGTTTACATATATAATTTGTTTCATTGATCGTCACACACATGCAAATAATTTTTTGTTTCAAATCATGGTTTGTGGCTCTTTTACCACCTTTCTGTGATAGAAATGCAGATTGTACGCACCAGCCTTGTGCTTGATCAAGGTTTGGAAAATTAAAAGTTGAAAGAAGCAGGGATGTGAAGGTTCAGACTCTTATCTACATTTTCTTGACAAGTTTATCTCTACTCTTTACTGAAGGAAATTGTCCCATTACTTGGTTTTTGAGAAAACTCATCATATCTTATTCCACCATGTAGTACACGTGTATTGCTAAAATTTGCTTTGGTGAATTGAAGTGTTATATTATATGGTCTTTGTTTGTGTTTGTGGTAGAAATTGATGATTTCAGTGGCTTTGGATAGTGATGAGACAATGTTCATGTTTAGAGAAGCCAAGACGTCCTTATGAGAAGGAACATTTGGATGTTGAGCTGAAGCTTGTTGGAGAATATGGGCTTCGGCACAAGAGGGACTTGTGGAGGGTCCAGTATGCTTTGAGCCGCATCCGTAATGCTGCTAGGGAACTTCTTACTTTGGACAAGAAAAATCCTCGCCGTATCTTTAGACCCAGTTGTGGTTATGTTTTATTTGGTTTAATGTGCTTATGGGAGGTTGTCCTAATTGAAAAAAGTGTTGTGGTTGTACTTTGACTAAAATCACTTGAAATCTTCCTGGAATCACAATAAAATCTTCTTACTAATGTTTTGAGCATACAGTTTTGTCTTACGCTTCAATTCATTTTGTCCAAAAAATACATGTGAAGTTCAATTGCAAATTTGCAGCACATGTCACAGACCAAGTCACTGTCAATCCCTGACCAAGTAACTGTTAACCTCAAGTTACCAGCAAAGTCACGGACCATGTCACTGTCAATCTCTGACCAAGTCCGTGTTAACCTCAAGTCACCGGCAAAGTTACTAGCCACACCACTATTAACCTCAAGTCACTGGCCATGTCACAATCATGAACATGTCACTGTTAATTACATGTCACTAACTAAGTAACTGACCATGCCACTAACCAAGTAACTGTCAGTAGCCAAGTCACAAGTTAATAGCCAAGTCACTGTTAATCACATGTCACTAACTCAGTAACTGACCATGTCACTAACCAAGTAACTGACCATGTCACTAACCAACTGACCATGTCACTAACCAAGTAACTGTCATTAGCCAAGTCACAAGTTAATAGCCAAGTCACTGTTAATCACATGTCACTAGCTAAGTAACTGACCATGTCACTAACCAAGTAACTGTCAGTAGCCAAGTCACTGTTAATCACATGTCACTAACTAAGTAACTGTCAGTAGCCAAGTCACTGTTAATCACATGTCACTAACCAAGTAACTGATCATGTCACTAACCACGTAACTGTCAATAGCCAAGTCACTGTTAATCACATGTCACTAACTAAGTAACTGACCATGTCACTAACCAAGTAACTGTCAGTAGCCAAGTCACAAGTTAATAGCCAAGTCACTGTTAATCACACGTCACTAACCAAGTAACTGACCATGTCACTAACCAAGTAACTGTCAGTAGCCAAGTCACAAGTTAATAGCCAAGTCACTGTTAATCACATGTCATTAACTAAGTAACTGACCATGTCACTAACCAAGTAACTGTCAGTAGCCAAGTCACTGACAGTGACTTGAGGTTAACAATGATTTGGCCAGTGACCTCACTTACTAGGAATTTGGCTTAGCCAATGACTTTATTAGCCAGTGACTTGGTCAGTGATATGTGTATAACAGTGACGTGGTCAACATGCAATGTGACTTGGTTAGTGACTTAGTTAGTGACGTGTATTACAGTGGCATAACCTAGAAGAAAGCTGTCATCAGTAAATTAAAAGGCATATTGCTTGTAAAGATTAAGAAATCCTCCGTATGGGGACCAAGAATAAGAAATCATTGCCTTCAAACGAATGGTTCATAAACCTTAATGAGAATGACTATAGTGCATAGAGCACATGTAGCATAGGCCATTATAAAACTTACATCATTGTACAAATCTTTCAACAAAGCTTCAAGGATAAAAAAAGTGAGATTGCACGGGACGAATATAACCTAGATGCCCGAGAAGAGTAAAAAGACATCTATGCATCCTGTAGTTCCAAACTTTAATCTTGTAATCGTCCCCTGCGAAAACCCAACACAGATCAATTAAAACCTGAACTGTACCATCTACAAGTGAATGATCTTTTATAAAAACAAAATACAGAATTGCAGCATTCAATTAACCATCTAAAAACCATAATAGTTCCTATATATCAACGTGTGATTGAAAGGCTAGCTTTCGTTATATAAAGACAGATACAGAGTTGATCAATATATCAAGTGATGTAGAAAATCTATACATGTAGACCGTCAAGAAATGAAACTATAAGCTTGGTGCAAGTTATAATCAAGTGTCGTCAACAGAGGTCTTATACAACATCATTGCTCTCCAGGATATAGGACAGAGGATCACACAACAAAACCAACTTTTTCTTAAAAGTATAATGTAGTAGATACTGTAAGAAATGCCTATTTGGTTTGATTGAAGTAATACATTGTTCAATAATCTATCGCTAGCTCGAGCAATAGGCTAGGTTGTGGAAGAAATCTAGTTCCATGGAGAACAATGCTTTCTTTTTTGCTGTGGAGCCTCTAAAAGTATTGCATTGGTAGGGTACTAGGGCATTAATGATGACTAATTTAATAGTATGATTATGACATGATTCGTAAGTCACTGTATCTATGGCTCTTCAACTGTCCTAGTTCATTTATATACACGTATATAATTCATTTATATATATATATGTATGCCACAATATTCGATCAGTCACAGTCACACGCAGATACCCAAACAGATAGTTCCATATATAGATAAACTATACAATTTAAAGACTGAATTAGTACTTTTGTTACAGATTTCATAAACTCAATGAGATCCCAGCAAGCAACAAGACATGAGATTCTAAACATTACATAAATGCTTCATCGGTAATCAACATGTATCAAACAAAAGCCTAATAAAAATCCATTCACTTGCACTCTAATCACCCAACTGCACCAAATTTGTAGAAAGCTCAATTATCCAAATCAACTACGCAACACACAAAGCTTCAACCCAACTCTCTAAACACAAAAATTAAGAAATCAAAACAGTAAACAATGGTGTTAGTGTTGAAAATACAAACCTTCCATCGGCTGAGGACTTCGACCAAATCCGTATGCAGCACCAGCACCTCTTCATCCTCTTGCTGCAAGCACAGAGACACAGTCAGAGCTCTGATAGAGCAAAATAAAACCTAACCCTATCCTACTACTCAATCATAACCTTAGCAAATCGGTACTCTTCAAGTGAGCGAATCACAAAATTGAAGGCATTTTGAGAGCGAATGGGAGGACCGGAACCCTAAGTGATCAGTCATGGATCTAAGGTCGGAGCTGTAGCTATCAGAACCGTCGCCAGTGCCTAGTCCTTGTATTGAAGCAACGGCAAGTACGCCGACAAGTCGTACGAGCACGACATCATCAAGCTTTTCCGGTACGGTGAGAATTTGACTTTTTTGAAGGGGTAGTTGTGGCCGTTGAGCACCAAAATCGGAGCTCCAATGGATCTGACGTTCCAAACCTTGATCGATTTGTCGATGAAGACGGTGGCGATGACGCAGTCGTCGTACTTGTTCGAATCGCAAGAGAGGATCTCGAACTCGTGCACCGGGATGATGATGGTGGATCTAGGCTCACGCACGTCTGAGACGCGTGCGGTACAGTCACCGGAGGCGGAGTAGACGCAGTAGGAGTGCTCCTTGAAGGTGCGGACGGAGGCGGGGTAGAGATAGAGAGAGAGATTGGTTAGGGTCGAGAGTGTTCAGACGGGATTGGATAACGGGAGGGAGAGAGAGCTGCCAGTGGCATCTTTGGTAATTACATTTAATTTTAGTGGCAGGTTATTAAGAGGTGACCTTAATTATCATGAGGACATTTGTGTTATCTGAATTATAATAAAGCACTTCAAAATGACCTCTTTTATCATTAGCCTTTTTTTTAAGCATGCTTTATACCTTATTGTTTATACATTTATTACATTTTGTTATTGAACATATTTAGTTAGATAATTTTGAACATTTAAAGTATGTCTTGTTATTTACGCTTTATATGATTATCTTTAAGCATGATTATATATTTTATTGTTTATATTTTATTGTTTATATTTTGTTATATATTAATTATGCAATTTTGAAGCATGTTTTGTGAATTATTTACGCTTATATAATTATTCCTAAGCATGCCTTTATATTATGCTATCGTTTGTATTTTATTTTACGCATGATATATTATTACTATTATTATGTGTAACATATATATTTGTGATTTTGAGCATGCCATATAGTTTATTTAATATATGCTATGTTTTTATTATTTATTACGTGCTATGATTATTACTTGTTTAGAATGCTATACAAAAAGAATTGCGTTTTGCCATGATAATGAAAGTTCATGCGCATTATAAATACACAATTACTGTGATAAAGTATTGTCACATAGCATCGAAAAAATGTGACCATTACGAATCTTGGTCTTGAAATCTAATTCATATTTTTGGAAAATAATTCACGTGGATGTCTTTATGACTGCGTAATTTATATCTTCCCTCTTGTTTTATGTAGATGGCTTATCCAACTCGACCTGAGTTTGACATTTTGGACTAAGAAGGACTTGAGTACCATCGTTGGGTTTCCGATATGGAAACTGTCTTTGTGGCAAAAGACTACACTGCCACCATTACTGACCCCAAAGATGATGAACTATCTAATAAGGTGAAAGCAGATGCCTTAATGTTTTTGAGGCGACATATTGATCCTAGCCTACGCTAGGAGTACCTTCAGTTGAAGACACCCAAAGCACTGTGGGATGCCCTTAAAGGACGTTTTGGGAACATTCACGATACTTTGCTCCCAGGACTGGCTGTTCGGTGGAATGGAATCCGCTTGCTTGACTATAAAAAGGTCAATGACTTCAACAATGATATGTTGCTCTTAAAGGCACGTCTCAATTTCTGTGGAAGGGAAATCACAAAAGATGATATATGATCTACAAGACTCTTACCACCTTTCCTAATTCAGCTTTTATACTAGCGAACCAATATCAGTTGGATTATGACAACAAAAGAATCACAACCTTCAATAAGTTGATAAGCCTACTGCAAGTGGCTGAGAGACAAAATGAGATTCTCTTGAATAACAATGCCAGACCCACTGGGACAAAGAAAATTCCCGAGGCTAATTATGGCAAAATGAAAGGTGGAAATAACTCCAATGCAAGGGGGTTTAGACGTGTTGATCCCTACCCACGTAGCAACAATGCACCACGTGGAAAGAGACATGGGGATCGTGGAAACAAGATGCAAAAAGAAAGAGTTGACAATGAACCATGCTATAGGTGTGGATTCATTGGGCATTGGTGCAAGAACTGCCAAGCAAACAACAGAGTAGCAGCAAATTACAAGAGGTATAAAGAGTCTAAAGAACAAGAGGCTGACTATATGGAAGAAGGAGGTCATGACTTAGACGTCAACCTTACAATTGCAGACTTCAATGGCAAAGAGGAACTTGCTAAGTCAATGGATGCTCTCAATCTTGACTGATCTGTTTTTATTTTCCAAAGACAGTTGTGAAGGCATAATGCCTCACTTTTAATTAGACTATTGTTTGGTCTTAAAGTTTATTTTCAATCATGGATTGATCAATAAGATTTCTGAACAAGACCTTGATTTGATTATCGTTGGCTTATTAATAAATTTTGAATTTTATTCTGAAGCACTAAATTTATTCAAATTTATTTTCTATACACATATTTACATGGTTCGAAATAGCACTATAAAGATGTAAAGCAATACATCTAGAAAAAAGGAAAAATTATTAGAATGAAAATAATATCATTCTACACAAATAGAAATACTCTAAAGAATATGAGTTATATTTTCTAAATACCTCCCATTTATTTGTAGGAATGAATGGAGGAGAACTTGAGTGCTTAGATGATAGTGGGACTACCCACACAATATTAAGAAATAGGCAATTATTCATTGAACTAATAGCCTATAATTCCTCTGTGACTACGATGATTGGATTATCACAACTAATAAAAGGGAGAGGAGTTGCCAAATTTTTGTTGCCTAATGGCACAATATTTAAAGTCACAGACGCTCTATATGCACCAAGAGCTAATCGAACCTTGTTAAAGTTTCAAAGCTATTTGTGCCAACGGTTATCATGTAAAAACACACCGTGAGAATGGAACTAAATACCTTGATATTACATCTAATGATTGTGGAAGGAAATGCATCTTAGAGAAACTTATGAGTCAATCTAGTGGAATGTACCTTCCTACGATTCGGATCATTGAATCCTATATTGTCACCAACAATGAAATGTGGGACACTGACTCATACAGGCTTTTGCATGACTGCCTATGGCACTGAGGTAGTAACATGATGATCCGTATTTTTAAAGAACTCACACGGGCATCCCTTCTTTCGAGCGAAAAATGGGAGAAAAATCCGCCACACTGCAAGGTGTCGGTTCTAGTATTGCTCAAATGCAGTCATTGCCTTCTGAAGTACTAGAAGCACTACCTCTCTCCCATTATGCCTCATTGACTATTTCAAAGGCACATCACTCGTTTTGCAAAGCCTGCTCTTTAGCAAAAACAGGATCGAGACCTTCCTATGCTAAAGGTACAAAACAAAACATTCCATTCTTACAAAGGATACAAAGAAATGTCTGTGGATCTATCCATCCAGAATGCGGACCATTCAAGTACTTTATGGTTCTGGTGGATGCTTCGACAATCTGGTCACATGTCGTTTTATTGTCCACAAGAAATGCTGCAATACTCCTAGCACAGATTATACGTTTAAGGGCTCACCACCCTGATCACCCTATCAAGTCTATAAGGCTTAATAATGCTAGAGAGTTTACATCAAAAGCATTTGATGATTATTGCATATCTATTTGGATCAATGTAGAGCATCCTATACCCTATGTGCATACACAAAATGGTCTCGCAGAAGCCACCATCAAAAGGCTACAGATGGTGGCTAGCCTTTTGATGGTGGCTAGGGCATTGGTTATGCGCACCAACCTGCCTATATCTGCATGGGGTTATGCAATATTGCACGCAGCTTTACTTATTTGTTTCAGACCCACAACTAGCCAACCATTTTCTGCGTACCAGTTGGTAACTAGATATGAGCCTGACATTTCATACTTACGCATATTTGGTTGAGCAGTATATGTGCCTATTGCGCCCCCACAGCGCACTACAATGGGTCCTCAGAGATGATTAAGTATTTATGTTGGATACGAATCCCCAACAATTATCTGCTAATTGGAACCCTTGACAGGTGATCTCTTTACCGCTAGATTTGCGGATTGTCACTTTAATGAGACAGTCTTCCCGTCGTTAGGGGGAGATAGGAAAAAGGATTTTCCAAGGGAACGACAGGAATTGTCGTGGTTTGTCCCCACTCTGTCTCATTTTGATCCCCACACTTCACAAAGTGAAAGTGAAAGTGAAAAGAATAATCGATCTTCAGAACGTAGCAGATTCGATGCCTGATGCATTTACTGATATCGTAAAAGTGACGAGATCACATAGACCAGCTGCAAATGTGCCTGCAAGGTTAGAAGTCCCCAACAAGGGGCACAGTGCCGCAGATAGAGGCACTGCAACCACACTTAGTGGAGGTGTGGTTAAGGCCGTGGCTCCCCAAGGAAGAGAGGGAGGTCACTTGGTTCGATTGACACTCACCCAAGGAAGAAGAGGGTGAGTAAGGCACAAACCAATCATCAATGTATAGAATCCCTCTCATGAGATTGTCTCTTATTATAGTTATGTCCATGAATCAATACTGGAAGACGCTACGATGTTTGAAATGATTCCAGAGAACAAAGAAATCTCAAAGGATTATGAGAGTGCTTATGAGTTGATAGAAAGATCTTCCATACACATTGATGATATATACTGTTGCTCAAGGAATCATAGAGCACGATGATATCGAACCACACTCTGTTGAAAAATGTCAACAAAGAGCAGATTGGCCTAAATGGAAAGAATCAATCCAAGTATAATTAGATTCTCTGACAAAGAGACAGGTATTTGGTCAGATAGTGCTAACCCCACCAAGTGTAAAGCCTGTAGGACATAAAAGAGTCTTTGTCAGAAAGCGTAATGAGAATAATGAAGTCCTGAGGTACAAGGCTCGCCTTGTGGCGCAAGGTTTCTCACAACGCTCTGGAATTGACTACGAGGAGACATACTCTCCCTTAATGGACGTTATAACGTTCCGCTACTTAGTTAGCTTAGTAATTTCTGAAGGACTGGAAATGCAGCTCATGGATGTGGTTACTGCATATCTCTATGGGAATCTAGATTCAGAGATATATATGAAAAGTGCCTGATGGCCTTGAATTACCCAAGTCAAGTGACTCTAAACCACAAAGTGCGTTTGCAATTAAGTTGAAACGCTCACTTTACGGATTGAACAATCCGAGCGGATGTGGTATACCCGTCTAAGTGACTACTTGATTGGAAAGGGATATAAGAACGATGAAGTATGCCCCTGCGTATTCATAAAGAAAACAAGTTCCGGATTTGCAATTATAGCTGTATATGTCGATGATATGAACATAATAGGTACTCTTCATGAAATAAGAGAAACCGCGAGCTACTTGAAATCCGAATTTGAGATGAAGGATCTTAGGAAAACTCAATTCTATCTAGGCCTTGAACTAGAACACCGAGTTTGTGGAATACTAATCCACCAGTCTGCGTATGTCCAAAAGTCAGGCGATATAACATGGACAAAACGCATCCTGCTAGCACTCCCATGATCGGTCGAAGCTTGGATGCAAGGAAAGATCCATTTTGTCCAAAGGAAGATGACGAAGAGGTGTTGGGAGCTAAAATTCCCTATCTAAGTGCAATAGGCGCATTATTGTACCTAGCCTAATGTACTCGACTAGACATTGCATTCTCAATGAACTTGTTAGCTAGATTTAGCTCAGCGCCAACGCAGCGTCACTGGAATGGTATTAAGAACATTTTCAATACCTAAAAGGAACCATTGCCTTGGGATTGTTCTTTCCCTACAGAAAGACAAGAGGGACCGCATATGGAACTGCAATCCCTAAAGGAAACGTTGATGGCGAAAACGCCACTCACTACACTAAAACGCCAAACTACGTTTTGGTCGGTTTTGCTGATACTGTATACGTCTCTGACCCACATAAAGATCGTTCCCAAACTGGTTATGTATTTACTAATGGGAACACAACGATATCTTGGAGATCAACCAAGCAAACCCTTGTGGCTACCTCCTCGAACCACTCAGAGATCATTGCTCTACTTGAGATGGTTCGTGAGTGTATATGGTTAAGAGGTATCATTACACATATTCGAGGGACTAGTGGTTTGAGTTCTACCACTGAAGAGCCTACTTGCATTTATGAAGATAATGCAGCTTGCATCGAACAGATAAAGCTAAGATATATCAAGGGGATAATACAAAACACATATGGCCAAAATTTTCCCACAATCAGCAACAACAAACCCTCCTCAAGATTCGAGTGAATCAAGTAAGGTCTGGGGAGAATGTGGCAGATTTGTTCACCAAATCACTACCTAAGGCCATAGTTGAGAAACATGTGAAAAACATAGGAATGCGAAGACTTTCCAAGCTCACTTGATTAATGTAAAGATCAGGGGGAGGTGTAGACGTCAGGGGGAGTCTAACACACACATGTCATTCTCAAATGTAGAAGGTGCGTTGTGCTCTTTTCCTTCGACCAAGTTTTATTTTTGTCCCACATAGTCTTTATTGTTACTTGGCAAGGTTTTTAGTGAGGCAACAACTTATGCACCATTTCGTCTTTGACTTGGCACAAGGGGGAATGTTAAAGGAAAAACATATTATGTGCCTTCTTCAAAGCGACTGACGGAGAGGGAATCAAGGAATCAGCGATTACCATCAATCAGCACAATTATAGATCAATCAGCATTCAATGTATTTAATGTAATTAATATTTACGTTGTAATTCTATCCTTATATAAAGGGACTATGAAATGAAATGAGTAGACCAATTCCAATTGTCATTTTGCTTTAACAAAGTAGACGATTATGATCAGTTTAATGGTGTATGACTATTATGAGTCTCTCATTCGTTATTGGAAGATTATGATTTAATTATTAGCTAAAAAACAATATTACGAGTTAACTAAAACAAGGCCAATTGATGTAATATAATAATTCGGAAGCATTCCATGTTGAAGTGTGCTTGCTTTGTGTCTTCTGATTCTTTTTCTATGTTCTAAATATGTTCAAGTGGTAAGCTATTATGTCTGTATGAGAGGCCTAAAGCATAACTTATACCTGAACAGTTCATTTGCTATGTATCTTTCAAATAACAAAATGATTTTGTTTGAAATGGAGAGGCCTAAAGCATAACTTATACCTAAACAGTTCATTTGTTATATGTCTTTCAAATAACAAAATGATTTTGTTTGAAATGATGATTTAGAAAATGAATGCTTTAAATTATAACACAACATTATGTAATGAAAAATATCGAGTTTGGATAGAGTACAAACTTTGAGTTTGGCTAACTGTAATGTTGTTCACTGGATCAGACCTGGCCCAATATTATCAATGACCTGGCGTGAAAGCCCAGGGTCAATCTGAGAAATCTGTAGCATTTATCAAGAAGAAAAAGAAGAACACAAACTTAGACCATATGAACAGAGTGCAGATTATTCCCAATATACTACCATTGAACTGATTCTCTATGGAGGCATCTTCATCTTCTTGCAAACCTGCCATGCCTGTTACGGTGACTGAGCAAAACAACAACGGACGGGTGTCAGACGAGACGTAAAGCGATGGAGAGTGCTAGCTAGTGTTTGCTCCATTCTATTTAGTTTTGAATTAGAGTTAGTAATTGGGTCAAGTCAAGTTCATTCAGTGTTCAATTAGAGTCAGTTCAGTAGTTAGATCAAGTGAGGTTTCTCCGTCCTCTACATATCCGTATTTGATTTTGTAATGGGTCGTGTTCTAGGATTTGATATGCTTGTCGTTTGTAATCGATTTTGACCACAAAATCATATGAAATTTCTATTTACATTCAATTTATATTTTCTTTCCCTCAATTATATGCAATTTGTGTTTAGTATTTCCTCAATCTGGATTTAGACGCTGTTTTTGTGGTGGCTTTCGAAATCTGCCACGTCGAAACCCATCCACATGCAATCACGGTAATCAATTGCAAGAAGGTAAGCTAGCTCCGGGTTCTCTCCCTCACCCCATCAAATTCAATTTGTCTGTGTGTCCGATTTCTCATCTTTTTATAGATCAAAATGCATCAATTGTGTTTTTTTTTTTTTGGTTGAACAACCAATCATGTCAAATTTTTTTTTTTTTTCTGGTCTGAACCAATCATTTCACTTCGGCTCCAATTAATATGTAAAATACGAATTTTTTTTTTCTCATTTTCAAGTATTGTTGTGGACCTCTGATTACAGGTCATTGGGCCAGCCCAATTCTAAATTCAATTCATTTTTGCTTACAAGTTACAACCCCATTCTAGTCAGTATTCACATTTCCCTCTTCTTCTTCCAGGTTCAGATTTTGGAGCGAAAAAGATTCCACATGGCCAATTCAGAAACCGCCGGCGACGCCGCTCGGCCGTGGCAGTCCTACACCACCGTCTACACCAATGCCAAAGCCGGTACGTATTTAATCTTCTCGGTCCACTATCACAACCAAAAATGGTTGAAAAACTCTACCTTTGTCTCCAAAAATTAGGGTTTGAAATCGAATTCCACGAAATGGAATCTAATTCCCATATCTGACTGATCACTAATCGAGTCTTGTTCCATTGAAATTCGAAATTTTCAGGTATGGAAGGCGTGGATAAAGAGAAGGTTCAGAGAGTAGTGTATGAAATGAGTAAAGGGTCGGAGTATTTTAAGAACGAGGAGCGCAAGGAGGCTTTGATTAAGGAGAAGATAGAGAACATGCGTGCTCGGTGTGCAAAGCTCACCGCCGCAGATTTGGCTCACTATCAGAAGGTTGATATTCAATGTCCACTGACTTTGTTTTGTGATTTGGGAAAATTGGGATTGGTTTTTATGGTAAAGGTGGTGAGTTTAGGTTGCTGATAAGAGAGTTGTGGAGTTAGAAGCAATGCGTGACCTGTCGAGGGTTTGGATACATGTGGATATGGATGCTTTCTATGCAGCTGTTGAGACTTTAAGTGAGCCGTCGTTGAAGGGAAAGCCCATGGCTGTTGGTGGTATGCCTATGATCTCAACTGCTAATTATGAGGTACAAATTAATACCTTTGTGCGATCAAAATTGGATGTCATATTGGAAACTGTTGTCTTATGTTTACCTTACGAGTGCATAATGGGAATGTGGTTTGGCCGCTTTGTAGGCAAGGAGATTTGGGGTTCGAGCTGCAATGCCGGGCTTCATTGCTCGTAAATTATGTCCGGAGTTAGTTTTTGTTCCAACAGATTTCAAGAAGTACACTTATTACATTGATTTAACTAGAAAAGGTAGGTCTTGTGTTAAAATGCAGATCTTTAGCGATTATTCTTTTTGCCAACTGCTTATCTCTAATTGTGACTTGCTGTTTTTCTTAGTGTTGCGGAAGTATGATCCTAACATCCTGGCTGCTAGTTTAGATGATGCGTACCTTGATGTTACTGACGTTTGCAAAGAAAAGGGCACTAGTGGGGAAGAAGTGAGTATATAGGGCCTCGACATGTGATATCACATTGCTTATGCTTTACTTGGATTCACATTGCCCTTTGTAATGTTTGGTGTTAAATCTCATTTGTAACTTTTCCTTCTTGAAGATTGCAAAAGAACTCAGAGATGGTGTTTATGAAGAGACTGGTCTAACATGTAGCACTGGAGTAGCACCAAACCATGTACTTGCTAAGGTATTCTGAAAAGATCGTTGAATAATATTACCTTGATACGCATCAGCATATTATCAAAGTGGCTTACTTGTTCAGTTCTGTTTACTGACAACAAATGTGTGGAAGGTTATCTCATGTTGTCCAGTTGAGTATATGACGTCAATAAATATAAGTTCCCATTATTGGGGGCCAATAAATTTCATGCATGATGAGCGTTAGCTACTGGTAACTGATGTTTGCAAAGAAAAGGGCACAATTGATGAAAAAGTACGCAAATATAACTGTCAATTGCCTCGATCTATGATATCATATCGCTTTACTTGTTTAGCATTGACATTGAACTTTTTTCTTTGCTTTTCATGTTAAGGGGTTAGATATTATCAGTAATTCGTTTTTTTTTTTTGGGCTAAAACTATCTGTACAAAATTTGATTGAGACGATTTGTTGAGAAAACCTCTTCATATTTCATTCCTCAGGTTTGCTCAGATATAAACAAACCGAATGGACAGTTTATTTTACCAAGCAATCAAATGGCTGTGATGACGTTTATATCCTCACTCCCGGTACGAAAGGTATATCTAACTTTTATGCATCATTGCAGCATACATAGTACCACTGCGATCATTCCTTGAACAATTATGTTTTCCAGAATAGCACATTTACAAAGTCTGTTATACAGTGTTCATTTTGACAAAGATGGTGAATGCAAAGTCTTATACAGATTGGGGGGATTGGAAAAGTCACTGAACATATTTTAAGGGATGCTCTTGGAATTAGTACTTGCAAGGAAATTCTGCAAAAGAGCAGTTATATCTGTGCACTATTTTCTCATTCTACGGCAGGTTGTCATTTCATTATACTGTTTATCTCTTTATAATTATATATAACTTGTCCAAGTATATGGTACTCACTACCCTTAGACCCGTTGTATATCTAATTTTCTACCTCCTTCCTTTGTATCTCTTCATGGGTTCACCTTAGAAAATACCAAAGTAGTTCCTTTGCATACCATATGATTGTAGCTCATTGTCTGCCCTTCCATTGCAGATTTTTTCCTCTGCGTGGGACTTGCCATCGGGAGGACAGATACTCCTGAAATCAGATTGAGGAAAAGTATTAGTAACGAGAAGACATTTTCAGCCACAGGGGATGAAGCTTTTCTCTATTGTAAATTAGGTATAGTTTTGTATGATTCTATGTTATGTTTGTTACTTTATCTTCAATTGGATCTCATATTCTCTTGATTTCCACCTTCTAGAATTGGAGATTACCTTTATGTAATTAATAATTGAACCTTTTCTCAGTGAACCTTTTCCCAAAAAGTTATCACAAGTAGATTGATTATATGCATTATTATGCTATAAATCCAGGGCCTAATCCTATCCTCACTAAGGAATGTATCATCTGCTGATTTATTCTTCACCAGTTTCCCAGAGTATATATTCCAAGATCTGTGGTTGACTGTCTCAAATTTCTAATGTATTCAATTGGAATATGGAAGAAAAATAATGTTGAAATTAGTGTTAGTAATCAAATCTTGAGCTCAGCCAAAGAAGAAGAAAATATCAAGTCTTGGGCTGAACTCTACCTAGCCTTAGCCCTATGCCGAACCTATGTAATGAACTCCTCGTTCTAAATGTTTATGTTCATAATATTTGGAATATAGCTTGTACATGTGTCTTTTAGTATTCAAAATATTGAGAATTTAATCGAGTAACAGAGCTGTGTTTTATGCCTGCAGCTGAGATCGCAGAGATGCTATCTACTACTTGCAAAAGGAGGGCTTTCGTCGGCGTACATTGACTCTTAAACTCAAAACCGCATCTTTGGAGGTACTTCTGAAGTTCTGATGCTTTACACCAGTATTTATCCCACTGATTAGGCTACCTTGACGTAATATGTGCACAATTTTGTAAGCTTTGACTCCTCTTTTTCATTTTTAGGTGTCATCATTGATGTGATTTTTATGCTGATAAGTCTAATAAGTTTACAATTGATTGGTTCACACCAGAGCTGTGACTTTCTCAAAAATTTTTATGCTCGGCTGAGGATATATTGAAGCATGCTTCAAAGTTGCTTAAACCTGAGCTTCCTGTTTCTATAAGGCTGATAGGTAGAGTATTCTGAATTACACTTAGGCAGAGTAGTTCTCTTATTCTTGCAAGCTTAACATTAGCATTCACTCCCAAGCCGTTTGATTGCCAAACACCCTTGCATTCATTTTGTAACTTGAAAATCTAACGGCTCAAACATAAATGTGAATGTTATGTCACCTTTTGCTATGCTTATGAGACAATATCTTATATATAAGCATGCAAGTAAGTTTAAATTTATTATAACTTCACTCAGGCAACCTATCAATGATCAAACTTGAGGATTTGCGATTTTTCATATCAACCCTCTCCGCACTTGCTCATTCTGGATTTCAATCATCCCTATCCAGATAATGATTGTATTTTAATAGTGCCTAACTCGATATTATGGCTAAGAGTATAACAAAAGTTATGTTGTCAACTTTTATCAGGTTTGCGGGTGTCTCATTTTGATGAAGAAAGGGGTGCTCCATCTGATTCCACACAAAATCTCACACCGACTATCTTTCATCCAGAGATGCTTCAAGGAAAACTATGGGTGATCAAATCTCCTTGGACTCGTACAATATTGATCATCACTTGATATACGGTGAAGAATCCTTTTTATTTATAGAAACCCATGAAACATATCCATGTGACCATGGAGATCCTTTTGGTGGCAATGATTGTTCAAATGATGATGACCGTAAGTCTATTTTGGTCAACACTTCTGAAGAAAAGGAAAAACATGATGAATCCAGGAGTAATGCAAGTGCTGAAAAGGTATATGTATCTTGACAAAGGCATGCTAATGACTGATCTTCTACCAATATTTAAAAGAAGCAAGAGGCATCACTCAGTTCCCTAAAAATTAGAAAAGTAATTATAGTTTTAAGGTGTATGACTCATTCACTATGCATGGAGTCTTTCATATGTTCAAATGAATTCAAATGACATACAGACTGGGGAAAATGTACAAAACAGTGTTTCACCATTATCAAGAGTAGGTTATTCTTTTCATGGGAACTCCGAGGGTAGTAGCATAGACAGAGCAAATAGTGTTACTAGCACCATTGAGGATTGTCCAATTCCTTCATCCCATCAGAAAGAGTTGCTTTTGTGGGTGGATGACTACAGGTGTTTGATATGTGGAATAGAAATGCCACCAGATTTCGTTGAAGAACGGCAACACTTTGATTTTCATCTTGCCGAGAAGCTTCAAAACGAAGATTCTGGCATTAACTTCAGAACTTCCATGCCAAAGCAGAGTTACATCGCATTTTCATTTGGAGCTATTAGTATTTGGCTATACCAATCAAACCTATGTGATCTAATAGATTTGTATTTCTTAGAACGGTAAACAAGGATACATAACATGTGTGTCCTTTGATACCTATAGGGACAAATAAGTAATGTGTCCCCATTGAGCTATAGAAACATATATCATGTGTGTGCCTATTGCTAGTGTTCCTATTGGTAAATGGAACACATATCTTATGTGTCCCCATATAATTATGAGGACCCCTCATGCACGTATTCTAAACTCATCCAAATCTATATTGAATGATATATATTTGTACTGTTCATGTATACAAACATATATTCTAGGGGGTCCTTGTATTCCACCTTTTACATAATTACAAAAATATATTATATCAAATGGGGACTGAAGCAACTTCTATGCCTATAGGCCTAACATTCTCACACCTACACTACTGTACATTACACATTCGCCTCTGTACTGTTCAAACAATATTTCAAAAACACTCGATCCAAGGAATAGCTTCGTACACAGAATTTCATTCATTCATTGTTCTCCCAGACGTCCATAAGAATTACATATGAGATGAATCATAGATACCAGCAATATGCTTCAAAAACAAACTGTCCTACATTTTCGCATCATAGTGTCCTAGAAAAAGACACATATCCTTCCATTGGAACTGATTGCAGCTCTTTGATCTGCTGAGATTGCTTCCCTGCGAGTTGAGTAAATGCTGCTACCAACTTCTTAATGCTAAAGGATTGTGAATACGAGTTTCAGTGCTGTTCAATTCAGTTTGGATAGCTTGCATTTGCTCATCCTTTTAACAAGATGAACCTAAAAAAGGTCATAAACACCCATTCAATAATCAGCCAACAGTTTAGAATTTAGGAAATAAAACACCAAAAGAAAGATTCATTCAATTAGCATGCAAAAGGACACAACCAGTTCATCTGACTTCACAACTTCTACACCATATTTTAAATTAGATTGTTGTTTCAATCCATCCAGGCTGCATACATTCATAAATACAAAGATAAGTGGGTCAAATATGAATGGTAGCAATTAATCAATCTCAAACAATTAATATTCCACAAATGGAACCGATTCATTCAGTAATCTCATAAGTCAAGATTCTCTACACCTACACATACATGTTTTCTTAATTGTTGAAGTATTCTGATAGTTGGAAAACAGTATACCTTTGGTGATTTTCATGCAGACAGATAGCAATTGTTTTACACTTCACCTGATCAACTGTAGTTCTGTGTCAGTGGCCAATAGCCCAACTATTTAAGAAAGAACGAAGAATTTATATGTGAAAACAAACTCAGATAAGAAAAGAAGCTCAACAGAGAAGCATAAGAAACTCAACAAAGCGAAAAAGCCACACAAAAGGATGAGAGAGGGTGACCATACCCTTATCACCATAGCATTCTTGCAGGCTTCATTCTCAAACACAACCCTAACAAGATAGTAGAGGTGTAAATTTCAAAACAAGTATGGTAATATTTCATTTAAGCAACAATGAAGAAAATAAGCTTGCAAACCTTGGTGGGTTCATTCTCCTGCAAATTTTCTCATATTCATGATCCATGTCATGTGAAAAGTTCATGCTAACCTCTGCAGAAACCCAAAACAAATTAAAAATCAAATTAGACAAAAAGATGGGAGAGAAAGAAAATGCACCAATGTTCCTCAATATTTCAATTAATTAATAAAACTAGACATACAAAATCCACACTTTCTCAACCTCCAAATTGATTCTCAGAACAAAGAACAGAAATTTACAAATAATGAAACCAGAAATCAAAGAAAACAACACCTAACCATTTCAGTAGAATAAAAAATATACTCGATGATAAAATTCAATTGAAATACTATTTAACCAAAACATGCAATTAAACCAAAAAACCATAGCTCCAAATAGTATCCAAAATCCAAATCGAACAAAAATTGAATAAAAAGCAAATTTGAAAACGAGACAACTTTACATTGACACTAGTATACAGAAAATCCTAATAAGTAAATAGGTCTGAGTTACTTCATTCCTCAAGACCAAAAAGACAAGGAGCAGTTCATCAAATTGAATAGGACTTGACAAATTGAATCGAATTCATTCAAATAAATTGAAAATTACCAACATTAGAACTATACGCAGCTCGACCCAATCGATTTCGAAGCCTTTCCCCTTCTTCAGCCTGCAAAGATGCTCAGCGATGGACCTCCCCGTGCTTTTCACGAATTTGATATAACTTGCACCAAATTTCTCTCTGTAGTGGAGGTCGACGAGATCGCTAGGGTTCATGGAAGCGTGAGAGAGAAAGAGGAGGAACTGAGGTGAATAAAGAGATTTTCTTTGGGTCTAGATCTGAAGATAAGAGTAAAGTTTTTTTTTTACTGATACGGGGAGAGACTATCTTGTATTCTTGTTTGCCCAAAAGATTCGTATAGTCACCTGAAAAACGTATTAAAAATTTCTGTTTAATGAATTTTTAGTATAAAATTAGTTGTTTATAAGAAAAACTGTACTTGATGGGCTCACCTATCCCACATCTGTGCCTAAATTTTCTATAGGGACACATCATTCGTGCCTTGCTCTTGTAAGTGGCACACATACACATATCTGTCCCTATTCTTCATTTTAAGGCACACATCCTTCATGTGTCCCCAATATATGTGTCTCCTTAGGCATTTTTTCTAGTAGTGTGTCTCGGCCTAGTCGGATATATATTTCCAGCTTATTATCACAACGTTGCTAATGAATTTGTTCGTAGAGTCCGCAAGCATCAACAACTATTGAGAAGAATGCGTCCATCGTTGTCGGTGACACTCATTGAGCCTAATATTAGAACCAAGCCTATTTTTGTTGCTTTTCCTCCTCTTCACAAATAAGCGGAGCATTGGCTATTTAAGTGTTTCCGCGCTTTGTTGTGCCCTTTGGTTTTATTTTCATTTTTTTCTTTACTTTTTAACTATAAAACTGAAGTAGAAGACTTAATAGTCTCTCTTTCATGATTGGAAGATTATGAGTTAATTATTTACCGAACAAAAAAAATTATATTATTAGTCAACTAAAACATGGCCAGGTGATGTAATAAATCAAGCCGTAAACATTAATTCCATGAACAAATTTGGAACATAGGAAAAGAATCAGAAGACACAAAGCAAGCACACTTTAACACGAGCCCACTAGGGTATCTTCTCTGCCTTCTGACATCTCCAGCGTCTCCACCGGACACCCACCACTCTCTTGCCATCACTTCCCAATGTTGATCGTGAAACCTAGCTCGGCCGCGGAGATCCTTCTCGGAGGTAAAGCTAGACCAACGTCAACTTTTCATTTGCAGACGCAAATCTAGCTAAACATTCAATAACCCATTAGAATCAAAAAGTCAAATTAAGTTCCGTTAGCCTCTCATCTAAATTCATCTAAACCATTGGAACCGGTCAAAATGACCTTGGGTAAGCTTCCTTCTCCTTCTGTAAGTCTGTAACCTTCACTCCAGAGGTAGCAATCTCTTTGTATGAACTGGCCATAGCAATAACAGGCGACCTTTGAAAACAGTACCTGATTAATTTCAGAGTGTTGTGTGAATATTACAGGTAGTAAGTTGGTGAATTAGTGAGTGGGGCAAGAGAAGAATTAACACTGATTGAGTCGGCGAAGGTTTGGTAGGGTGAGGGTAGGAGTGAAATGTGCATAGATGCCATCGCCATTTTCTTTGATTGTGCGACTCTCTCCTTCTATTCAATCCACTCCTTGTATATCTTTGCTGCTGCTAACTAGACTCTATGGGTGCGCCACAACCCGCCAAACCCCAAAGTATCAAAATGGAAGCAAATTCGGATTTTTTTTCGAGTGGTTCTCCATTTATATCTGCTAGACCCAATTATTATCAACCCCATTGACGAGGCCCAATTTTGGGGCCCGATATAACAGGTTGACCTGATAAGCTTGTGTCTGGGGAGGAATATGAAACGGGGAGGAAACGTCTCGGAAACCCACGGTGTTCTTTTTTGCATTTGATTGAAGACGGTTGGGATCCTGTGTGGGAAACCAAAGCATCCTTGGCGGAATGGTCCCACAGCAACCTTGGTTCATTCCTGATCATTTCCCTGCTTGACATCCAAGCTCCGTGCTTGACATCCAATTCAAGCTCCGTGCGTGCTTGACATCCTAGTGTCAAGCGCTTGACATAGACTCAAGCCTCCCTGCTTGACATTGACTCCAAGCTCCCTGCTTGACATTGACTCCAAGCTCCCCTTGCTCAAGAGGGGCATCCTCTCCCTATCCGACCCCTCTATATAATGATTATAATCCTAGACCACAAAACCCCAATAATCTCATCTCCATGCCCATCAGTACTCCAACAAAAACTGTTTGGTTTTTCCTCCTCTTTTTATTTTTTTATTTTTTTTATTTTTATTTTTTGTATGCAACTATCTCTGACAAAGGACTTGTTTTTTCGATCTCTTTCTATATTTACCCTTGTCCAAAAGTCCATGGCTGATTTCCACCATCAATGGCCATCCTTTGTCTTACCGCCTGAACGTGTAAGTGAACGTGATAATATCTTCGTCATCTTCAACATTGTTCTAGTAGACTTTGCAAGACAAACTGCCCCCTCCACCTTCGCCATTTTCACTTTCATCGTTCCGATACTCCTCACCCTTATCCAGATCAGATTCCCAGCTGTCGGAATACTGTCTTCTCCATTTGAAACCCACCATACCAAGTTCATGGTAGCCATGCTCAGCTTACTTGGCTTTTGCTGCTTTGCCATTGGAGCTACTCAAAACTTATTCCCAACTCACGCTGGAAAACTTCGCATGGCTATCAAGTTAACAGCTTCGCTCTCAGTGGCTTCACTTGTTTCTGTTCTGCTTCCCAAGCCGTGGGACCACGTGCCGTACGTGACCTACTTCTTGTATTTTACAGGCCAGTGTCTTGGGTTAGTCAGAAATATATTTCAGGCTTATTACCACCGCGTTGCAAGTGGATTTGTGCGTACCTTACGCGCGCATCAACAGCAGTTGAGAAGAACGCGCACACTATTGCCGCTCACAGTGAGTCTGTCCAATATGTCCAACCAGCCAATTGCGAACCATGGCTCGATCACGGAAGTCAGAACCCTCTACTAATTGTTCTTTCGGGCTACAGCCTATTTTTGTTGCTTTTCCTCCTCTGCACATATGGGCTGGGCTTGCTATTTGAGTGTTTCTTAGCTCTGTTGTGCCCTTTGGTTCATCACTTCTTTCCTTTTTTTTTTTTTGAAAGGCTTCTTTCCTTTTTTTATTGTAAAACAGAAGTCTAGTCCAATGGTGTATGACTATTATGCGTCTCTCTTTCGTTATTGGAAGATTATGAGTTAATTATTAGCTAAAAAAATTACGAGTTAACAAAAACAAGGCTAGTTGATGTAATTAGGCCTGACATTTAAACCCGTAACCCGCAAATCCGTACGTTAAAAACCCGCACAAACCCGCCCGTTTATTAATTCGGGCTAAAAAAAGCCCGCACGCAAAAAACCCGCAAATTAATGGGTTTTGCGGGCTAAATCCGTTGGAACCTATTAACTCAAAATCTTTCCCAAAAACCCATTTCCCATTACCATACGGGTTCCGCATTTTTTTTTTTTCAACCAAGGCATTTTTATAATTTTTCTTATTCCTCATGAGGATCTGACAATTGGATCTTCGTATAATTGTGAAAAGACGATTCAAAAGGAGATCCGTGAGGATTCGACCGTTGGATAGTCGTATAATTTTGTGAGGATGATTCTAAAGGCGATCTGGGACGATCCAACCGTTGGATCTTCGTATAATTGTGCAAAGATGATTCAAAAGGCGATCTGTGAGGATCTGACCGTTGGATCGTTATATAATTTTGTGAGGATGATTCTAAGGGTGATCCGGGACGATCCAACCGTTGGATCTTGGTATAATTTTGAGAGGATGAATCTAAGGGCGATCCGTGAGGATTTAACCGTTAGATCGTCGTATAATTTTGAGAGGATGAACCTAAGGGCGATCCGTGAGGATCTGACCGTTGGATCATCGTATAAATCGGTAAAGATGATTATCTAGGTGATCCGTGAGGATCTGACCGTTGGATCGTCGTATAATTTTGAGAGGATGAAACTAAGGGCGATCTGTGAGGATCTGACCTTTGGATCATCGTATAAATTGGTAAAGATGATCCTCTAGGTGATCCGACCGTTGGATCTTCGTATAATTTTGAGAGGATGAACCTAAGGGCGATCCGTGAGGTTCCGACCGTTGGATCATCGTATAAATCGGTAAAGATGATCCTCTAGGTGATCTGTGACGGTCCGACCGTTGGATCGTCGTATAATTGTGATTTGTGAATCATTTTTAAAAAGGAAAGGAAAAAAAAATCTAAAAAGATAGAAAATAAAAAATTTCAAAATAGAAAACCAAAAAATTTCATACAGAGAAAATGGCAAATGAGGGGTTATATACATAAGTCTTAATTGGTTTTAGTTGCTTTGATAAAAAGTTAAAAAAAAAAAATTTGTTTATGGGTCTTAACGTGTTCCAACGGAAAACCTGCAAACCCGCCGGGTTTGGCCCGCGAAACCCGTTAAGCTAACAGGTTCTTATCGGGTTGGCCCGTTAAGAACCCGACCCGTAAAGAATCCGCACCGTACCCACACGTTGCCAGGCCTAGATGTAATAAAACAAGTTGGAAGCATTCCATGTTGAAGTGTGCTTGCTTTGTGTCTTCTGATTCTTTTTCTATGTTCCAAATATGTTCAAATGGTAAGCTATTATGTCTTTATGAGAGGCCTAAAGCATAACTCATATCTAAACAGTTCATTTGTTATGTATCTTTCAAATAACAAAATGATTTTGTGAAAAATGGAGAGGCCTAAAGCATAACTTATACCTAAACAGTTCATTTGTTATGTGTCTTTCAAATAACAAAATGATTTCGCTTGAAATGATGATTTAGAAAATGAATGCTTTAAATTATAATGCAACATTATGTAATGAAAAATATAGAATTTGGATAGCGGTTGCGTCTAAATTAGTTTGGACATAGGTATGTTTCACTGGCAAACTTTGTGTTTGACTAATTGTAATGTTGTTCACTGGATCAGACATGGCCCAATATTAGTAATCACCTAGAGTGGAAGCCTAAGTCAATCTGACAAATCTGTAGCATTTATCAACAAGAAGAAGAACACAAATTTAGACCATACGAATAGAGTGCAGATTATGCCCAATATACAATATATTTGCCACCAACCTAATTCTCTATGGAGGCATCTTCATCTTCTTGCAAACCTGCCATGCCTATGAAGGTGACTGGGCAAAACAGCAACAGACGAGTGTCGGACGAGACGTAAAGTGGTGGAGAGTGCCAGTGTTTGCTCCATTCTATTTAGTTTTGAATTAGAGTTAGTAATCGGGTTAGATCAATTTCGTTCAGTGTTCAATTAGAGTCAGTTCAGTAGTCAGATCGATCATGTGAGGTTTCTTCGTCCCCTACATATCCATATTTGATTTTTTAAAGGGTCGTGCTCTAGGATTTGACACACTTGTCGTTTATAATCTATTTTGACCACGAAATCATATGAAATTTATGTTTATATTCTATCTCTATACTTTCTTTCCCTTAGTTATATGCAATTTTCATTTAGTATTTCCTCAATCTGAATTTAGACCCCATTGTCGTGGCTTTCAAAATCCATCGTGTCGAAACTCATCCACGTGCAATCGCAGTAAGCAATTGCAAGAAGGTACTCCGGGTTCTCTCCCTCACCCCATCAAATTCAAATTGTGCACGCAATGGCGGAGCTAGGATTTTAGAATAGGGTGCTCTAAAAAAAATTTCTTAAAAGTTTACTAATGCCTTTAAATTATTTTTTTTCTTAAGTTTTACAACTAATATGTTTTTTCTTAAATTAAACCACATCATATATTAAATACATATTAAACAATCAAATAGTTAACTGATTAAAAAAAATCAACATTACAACATTTGATAGAAATTCTATAACAAAAATTTAAGACAAAAGAACATACCTACGCAAATTGTACCCCGCGCCCTTGAATAATGTATATGTATCATAATTCTCAGCCGGCTCTTTTTCAGACCTAATTGACCCACAAAAAAAAAAAAAATTATGCGACTGTGCCGCTTAAAGAATAATAGAAAATCAAATCAAATCAAATACTTCAAGTAAAGAAATAACATATATATGACTAAAACAAGAAAGAAGAAAACATATTGGCTAAGTTTAGAAATTTGAGGTGAGCTAATTTTAATATTTAATCTTTTAAACTATCATCAAGCAACAAATTTATATTTTTTTCAAAATTTGGAGTGAGCTGCAGTCCTACAGGAGCCAGTGTATAGCTACCCCTTTGTGTGCATGCACGTGTCCGATTTCCCGTCTTTTATATATCAAAATGCATGTGTCTCTCTTTTTTTGGTTGTTATCATGTCACCTTTTTTCTTCTGGTTTGTGTTTGAGCCCAAAAGTATCTTTGGCAAGATCCTTTTGGGGATTCAGCATAGCGGGCCGATACCTGCAGCCCAAAATTAAGCTTGCTTGGGTTTGGGTTACAGTTTCATCCATTTCGCGATCCATAAGGAAAACAAGCCCTTATTGGATTCAAGTAGCGGAGATTGAATAGGAAACTTCAATCAATAAACCTTCTATGTCAAGGGATAGTCGAAACCCTAAGGTATAAATACCAGGTTTCAAGGACAAATTCCAAAAACAACTCTGCAATCAATCTCTCAGATTATAAAAGTCTCTCCGGAGTAAACCTACCTCCAACCTAGTTGAAAACCAGCGAAGCAAGGGTAACACCCTCGCAACCCAACGAAGCTAAAGTCACACTTTAGCAAAACCCATGCTTTCTCCTACTTCCCGGTGATTGCTCTGCTCAACCTACAACGTTGAGTATCTACACGGTGAGACAAGGGATCACACCACAAGTCCTTACTAGTAAGGCAAGAAGTTCTTTTCCGAAAGGCAGAGTAAAGAACCTTGTGACGAGATTGGTGCTCTCCTCGTCCACAGCGCTCGAGAAGAAGTCAGGTTAAGGGACTCCCCAACGACTGCACCCCACGGTGCTGGCACGCCCGCTCATTCAAAAAGAAACTGTTTGCTAGCCGGACCAGTTTCAGAGCCAAACATTTTAGCACGTCCAGTGGGACCTGCATAACGTTTCTGTGTGATCACCACCATTGGGAAGTCAAGCAGAAACCCTTATCAAAAGGTTTACGTAAACTGCCCGAAACACAAGACCTCCAGTTATAGGCTGCACTCTCGTGCAGATTGTCGTGGTCTTTTTGACGAACAGATAATCCAAAGATTTTCTCTTCGCCCACCGTTGGGCGACATGTCAACTGAACAGGGAGGAAATCACCAACCCACTACTGAGGGCGAGAATTCTGCTACTATCCTGCCTAAGGAGGCGATCAATGCTCCTGCCATCACCATAGCCGCTGCGGGTAGTGAAACAAGTGAGGCTGATGAGTTCGCTCCCCTCATCATCCCAGAGGGTGCTAGCATCTATGAACAACTCCGTACCCTTACCATCAACATCGAAAAATATCAGAGCCAGCTGGCTACTTCGATTGCGAGGATGGAGCAACGTCTTTGCGACTTCGATCAACGAATGAACGAGAATGCCTAGAAAGCTAAAGAGCATGCACAACATCTTGCCGATGAAGCCAGGATGCACGCGGATAGGATCGCTGACAAAAATCTCACACAATACCAGCAGCTTCTGAGTGCTGTTAACACTGTTAACACTCAAAGCAAAAATACCGCGGCTAACATAGTGGCTATTCGCAATGATGGCTCCAACCTGGCGACCCAAGTTGCCATACAGAGAACAGAGTTGGACCAGGCTAAAGAGGTCCTGAATAAAGCATTGGGAGATCCCAATGTCATCCTTGGTTCTCTTGGTCAACCCTCTAGATCCGGCAAATATGTGTCACCGAATGCTCGCAAAAGGGCTAGCAGCAGCACTGCTACACCCTCTGCAGCCGCCACTGCCGCGTCTACCAAAACCAAAGAAAAAACCTTGGTAATTGGTGGCAGAGACAAGACCACTCCACTAGTCGCACAGAAAAGCGGAGCTCTGAAATCTGGTGAAGGTACTCAAGCTGATCCTGTCGGGTTTACTCAATACAATAGCGATGGAGCAGAAAATGTCTACCAGGAGCTCCCAGGGAACTACTATGGGATTGATCATACAGGCACTCCGATTAAAATAACTGTGTTGGCAAAGGATGTGTCCGCACCAGCAATTACTCTTCAATAGCCCGGTATTCCCCGAGCCATTCGCCTTGGGGAAGGAACATCGTCCGCGAGCCAGACTGCACATATGTAGACTGTTTGCCAAATTGTGGCAATGCCTCCACCTGGCCCAGATTATGTGAGAGGTAAGGATGTAGAAGAGATGATCAGGTTGGCCAACCCTAGGGCCCACCTTGACGGGGTGTATGAGGGGCCTTTCCCACCACATATCATGCTCGCGCCTTTCCCTAGAGATTATAAAAATATCATATTTTCTACTTTTTCAGGGGAAGACACTGAGAACGCGGTGACTCATCTCGCCAGGTTCAAGGTGCAATGCGGCCAATACTAGAATGATAACAATCTTAAGTGCAAGATCTTTGGCACTTCTCTATCAGGTGCCGCTTTCGCCTGTTTCTCTAAACTCCACCCGGGATCAGTTGCGAATTGGCCTGCTATGGAGACTCTTTAGGGAAACCTTCAGAGCTATAGAGCTTGAGGTTGATTTAGCTTCTTTTACTCAAATGGCCCAACAGCCCACTAAGTCTGATGTTGCATACCTCCAGACATTCCAGATTCAGAAGGCTAAACTAAACATGGTTCTACCAGAAAGAGAATTAGTTAAGCTGGCGATCAAGGGCCTGGAGCTAGCCAGCAAAAGAAACAACATGGCAGCATGATTCAGTCAATGGGAGAGCTCATTACGGAGGTGGGTAGCTTTGAGCACCTCCTTAGAGAGACGGATGCTAGGAAGAATGCATCCAAGGGAACTTATGTACCTGGGAAACACCGAAAAGTGGCTGCCCTAAATTACTAGCCAGTCACATACGACCCCTACTATCAAGGTGAAGAGGTCTTCCCAGATGAAGATGAAGAGGAGGAGACGGATGTGTCTACCTTCGAGCTAACAGGTAGAAAAAACTCAGCCTTGAAGCAACTGAAGTTGACTAAGGAACCAGTCAATCTCAAGTCTGTAGCCTTCACCAAGCCTGAGTTCGCAACGTATACATATGATGCCAATAAGGCACATGAGATTTTAGACAAGATGATAGCCGCGAAAATGATGAAGACAGACTTCAGACCCTTCCCAAGCCCATAGCAGTCGAAAGGAAAGAAGTATTGCAAGTTCCACAATTTGTGGAATCATAACACTGCTAACTGTGTGAAACTGAAGGATCAGATTCAGGTATGGCTCAATAATGGTTGTTTGCAGGTGGAGTCTCCAGCTTCCGCGGAGGCTCTTGTGGATCTAAATCCTATCGTAGACACCAGAGTAAATATGGTTGACGTGAATTGGAAGGGGAAAACCCAGAGAAAGCCGACTTTAGATTTGACAACCAGCAGTCAAAAGCGGGATGAAAAGGATAAAGAGGAAGTGGCTTCGTCTCAAAAGAGGGTTAAGCCTATTAGCGAGGCCTCACCAGTGGTCCTATGTTCACGATGCAAAGAGGAGTGTGGCATCCAGGTGTCACATGAAGAGGTCGAGCAGACATTTCGTTTCGGCTCATTCCAGCCAATCAAGTGGGCTTCGCCTTCACTAAATTTTTAGCCTTCCAGCCCTAGAACAAAAGATAGAGCAGAATCACCGCTATCCCCAAGGGATTCTAACTTGTTCAAGAAGTTGAAGGCTGTCGCGGATGAGAAGAGACAGGATGAAAAGAGACAAGGCGAGCACGAAAATATTCTGACCAAACCTTACATATCGCCTTCTTCAACATCCTCTCTCAAGGAGGGAAAGTGGTACACCAGAGAAAAAGGGAAGGCGGTAGAGATCAGCCCTTCTAAGAAGAGAAAGCTGCAACGCAGGTTTGGAGAAGCCAAGCGAACATTAGAGGCTTTGGATCAGGGCCTCATTAAGCCTTCGCAGTTAGTCAAATCTCCTGAGCAATACTAGAAAGAGATGGAGGCGCTAGCAGCTAAGCCCTTAGTGACCACCCGCAGCTTCCGAAAATAGGCAAACTCAGTGCCAGGGGAACCCAAGCCCAGTGTTTTTTTACAGGATTACTAAAGAGAAGACACCACCACCAGCTAGGAAGGAGAGATCACCAACTAGGAGGCCAAGCGTCCGACGCAGGTTATGTCGCGACAAGCCTGAGGCAAAATCCTCAGTGTTTGAAAGACTGGGGGGCAAAGATCATACCTCGGAAGCCTTGCAGTAGAGACCCAAGAAGGTCCAAAGTGTTGTGGTCGTGGCTCCAGAAGAAGCACCAGCGGCGAAACAGAAACCGAAGCCACCGAAACAAGTTGCCAGGGTACAGGAACACAAGCAAGCAGAGATGGTGGTGCTTGCAGAAGAGTCGTTGGTCGCCTTGTTGGCTAAGCAGTTTAACACCGAGATCCCAGTTGATGAACCCAAGCTAGACCTCGACGATGACATGGATGAGACAGGGATAGTGGATACCTCCTGCAACATGGTCTATGTGCTACTTGCCAAATATGCTCTACCGGTCGCAGCGCAAGAGTGTGTAGAAGCTGACACAGCTAGAGAACAACCATTGCAGATCACGTCAGCTGCGACGACACTATTAGAAGAAGCTGTATTCTTAGAGACAGAGGATGCTAATAGAAGAGGCTTCTTTATGAGTTTCACAAGACCAACAGCTGTCATGGTACAACACATGAGACCCTTATATATCTCAGCGGAGATTAATGGTACTAAGGTCAGCAAGATAATGGTTGACACCGGCGCGGCTATGAACGTTATTACTACGAGGACCATGCAGTTATTGGGAATCAAGAGGGAGAAGATCCAATCTACCTCTCTCACGCTGAAGAACTTCGTGGGTACGGTGACTAAGACACTGGGCCTCCTTTTCTACAAATCAAGGTTGGTCCCGCGGAAGGTGTTTATGTGTTCTTCATTACGGATTGCTACGCAGCCTACAGTGCCATACTGGGCAGAGATTGGATTCACCAGAGCTATTGTGTTCCGTCTACACTCCACCAGGAATTGATTATGTGGAACAAGGTCACCGACAAGGCTGAGGTGATTAAAGCAGATCCTCGCCCTTTCCCTGTTTCTTCAAATTATATAGATGCCAAGTACTGTCTGGAGCCCATTACTCCATTGCAAGTCAGTGGCATCGACAACAAATGCCGCCCCACAGGGGTGACGACCTCTGAATTGGCATAGTGGGGGCTCACGCTTGCAAAGGAGGACCTGGAGAGGCCTGACCATGATGTGCCCCACACAATGAACAATTAATGGTTCACGACCTTCCAAAGGAAGGGATAGAGACCTTCCACTCTTTGTACGACAGGGTATCCTCGTACTTAGTGGAGAAAGAGGCCTACGACAGAGTCGCGAATTTAGAAGTCATAAATGAAGAGATCTCCAACCGGGAAGAGGAAGAAGAGAAAATCCAGCTCGGGCCAGCAGTGCTGGATGACACTCCTCCGAAGGTCAAGGACCCTACCGAGAAAATCAATCTAGGAACGACCACTGAGCCCATGGAAGTGGCTATCAGTTGATACTTAGAGCCTAACGAAAAATAGAGGCTCACTAATTTGTTATTGGAATTCAAGGACTGCTTCACGGAAAAATAGGAAGACATGCCAGGCCTATCTCCTGACTTGGTTTGCCACCAGCTACTAATGCTACCTGATAAGAGGCCAGTGAAGTAAGAACCGCGGAGAATGAACTTGAAAACCCAAGTTTTGGTCAAAGAAGAGGTTAAAAAGATGCACAAGTCAGGCATCATCCGGGTGGCCAAATATAACCAGTGGCTATCCAATACAGTGCCTGTTCTCAAGAAAAATAGCAAAATGAGGGTCTGGGTGGAGTATAGAGACCTTAATTTGGCTACCCCTAAAGACGTCTATCCCATGTCGGTGGAGGATATGTTGGTAGATGTAGTAGCGGGGCATGAATTGTTGTCCTTTATGGACGGGACCGCAGGATATCACCATATTCCGGTCGCGGAGGAGGACAGACACAAGACCTCATTTCACTGTCCTGGCTTCACGGGTGTTTTTGAATATGTGGTTATGCCCTTTGGTTTGAAAAATGCTGGGGCTACCTATCAGTGAGCTATGAACCTAATCTTCCATGACATACTTGGGAAGATTCTAGAGGTTTATATAGATGATGTGGTCGTGAAATCTAAGAAGCGAGGGGACCACATAGCGGACCTCAGAAAGGTCTTTGAGCGCATGCGGCTGCACAGACTTAAGATGAATCTTGCTAATTGCGTTTTCATTGTCCACCAAATGGGCATTGAGGTCCCTGAAGATAGGGCAAACACGGTCATCAACACGTCTCCCCGCGAACAAAGAAAGAGTTGCAGCTGCTACTGGGCAAAATCAATTTCCTGCGGCAGTTTATCTCTAACTCTGCTGGCAAAATTAAGCCTTTTTCCCCTTTACTGAAGTTGCAAGGATAAAACGAATTTGTCTAGGAGCCTAACGCTACAAGAAAAATGGCATTTTGAAAGGAATTTTTTCCTTGTAAAAAACTGAAAATTCCTTGCATTAACTCAAATGCAAGGAATATTCCTTGCAAAGAGGCCCTTGCAGAAGGGCAAATACAACAACTGAAAATTCCTTGCATTTGAGTTCACAAATGCAATGAATTGTTCATCTCAAATGCAAGGAATTCTGAACCTGAGGTTAACTCTATTTAACTGATATACAAGGACAACTCCTTGCATATCATTCCACGCATTTAGTATTAAAAATAAATAAATAAATAAAAAACTTAAAACTGAATAAAAGAAAAGTACCCCAAATGTCATTCCAGATTTTTTTTTATTCCTTGAATAAAAAACAATTAGTTTATTTGTAGATCATATACATATGCACAAATAGAGCACCAGACTTGTAATGCAAATCACTGAAGCTTGGAGTGAGTATGTTCTGGTGCGGGGAAAGTCATCAATAGAGCACCAACTCATCTGCTCTCGAGATCCCTTCAACAAAACTTTCAAGTGGCCATTTCCTTGGTTCAATATGAGAATACCGAAAGAAAGCCAGTTCATTAGAGTTTAGAGCTTAGGTACCTAATTAAGAAAGATGCTTAGTCACATGAAAAGAGTCAATTGCACCTAAACTAACAAATCATCAAACATTGAAATTCAATCATATAAATCAAATTATGTGGCTTCATGGAGGAACATCTATAGGTGCTTTACAGACATATTCAAGCTAAAATATGAAGTACAATTGCAAGATTTCATTTAAGCGCAGCCAGAGTACCTTGGTATATATGCAGCTCAAGGAACCAACCCATCATACTACCATTTATACCATAACAAAATTAGTTGATTACAATACAACAACTAATTTCAAACCAATCAATATAAAAGTGCAGCAATACAACCACAGATTGATGTAAAGTAGAGAACCAAGTTAATCTATCCATTGTCCAATAATATGTTCTATCAATTTTCTCAACTGCTCACCTAATTGCATCAGACGATATAGTCCAGCACGCACATATATAGCATCGGCTGGGTTCGGATAATTTTTGTCCATTATGGAAAGGTTGAGCCCTAAAAATGACAAGCAAGAAGGGAAAATATTCAAAGTTGATAATGAGGGTGAAAAGCTGAAAGATAAGATAGTTTTTCTTTGGATTTAATGAAAGTATAAAATCCTTGGAATCACACCTCAAAGAAAATAAAAGAGATTAAGAACAACCAAAGTAACCACATATTTACTAGCACTTGACAACTTACCAATAGAATAGAGGTAAATGACATATCCAAAGTCACCGAATTACTTTTTGTGGGAGTCCAGGAGGGTGTCTTAAATTTGTCTGTTCTATTACACACACGTTCATCTGTTCAAATTTTTTCTGCTACCTAATAAAAGCTAGCATTTATAAGCAATAGAGAAATAACAATGACAAAGAAGAGAATAGAAAGCTAATGGGAGAATGCCCTGTTAATTGTGTGTTTTGTACTTAAGAAACTGAAAAGTAAACAATATCTCCTGTATTGATAGACATACTCAGACCTATACGAAATAACACATCATTTACTACTAAATAGGGGTGTTACCTGTCCATATACAACATCAAGTCCATAAAAAGAAGTTACACCATACTGAAGTAAACAGTTGATAAATCCGCCGATTGATAACCCTGAGTCAAGAGCTACTTTGCAGAAACATTGATAACTAGTTGTTTAATGGCAGCTTCTAATTAACTTGTGTCCTGCTCTGGATATACAAAATAGAAGAACAAATTAGCATAACAGGTCTTACCAAAGTTCGAGCATAAAATGATTCTCGTTTAATGAAGTGTAGATTGGTTTGTTAAAGTGAAGTTATCACCTACATACATATATATTTGGGGATTTCAGCCATAATTTTGACAACAGATTTATCAAATTTGGAGTCCGGCTTTGTTGACCACCTTCGCATCCACTACTACTATGCCTACACCACCTAACATGAATAAGTAAGTTAACTCTTATCACTGGTCTACTTTATATAATAGCTTTTGTACAAGAAAATGTATGAGAGTATCATGTTTGAAGGAGGGTTATGTAGTTCAATTGTAAAACTCACCATGTAAGATCCATGATTGTATATAGGTTCGGCTATATTGTTCATACCTTTGAAGGCACACTTCATCCAGTCTCTTCTTCCTAACATGCAATTAGCTAAATAGAATAGTTAATATGTATAAATAGGGTTCTAGGACAAACACTAAATACTAGCCGAGAATGGGTAAATCAATTGAATCTGAGGGGCGTAAAAACTCACTTCTTTGGTGCTTAATCCTCTGATAACTTCACAGCAGCAAAGCTTGTATAGGGACTCTACAATGGCACTCCGACCATCTTGCTGAACATAGCACAACAGTTTTGGCACCCCTGAAATCATTAGCTGACTACATTAAAAAATTTAATAGCTTAACCAAGTAATTATACCCACCCCTTCAGGTACTTTCTCCCAAGTAGCTAACTCTTCGTGTCAAACTCATCCAACTACTTCAACACACCCTATCTCATGCACAAAACCACAATTTGACAAAAGATACAGTCATGAATCATACAAAGCTACAAACTGCAATTGAAGAAGAAATCAACATTAAATGGAAATCAAGTTATCAAACCCATATCTAACTACCCAATCAGTATCATTACCTTAATTTAATTAAAATCAACATCAAGTGATCAAGATCAAAAATTGAAAAGAAATTGAACCCATTTCTAACTACCCAATCACTCAATCAGTATCATTACCTTAATTAAAATCAAGATCAAGTTCAGAAGGAAATCAAAGCCATTTGAAATTGAACCCATCAGGAACTCAGAAGAGAAGAAGAGGAGGACTGGAGGAGCCGAGGAGCCGAGGAGGAGAAGACGACAGAGAGGGAGAGAGAGATAGTGAGATACCCGGAGGCGGAGCTCGGAGACCGGAGATGGCTTGCTGCGTTATGTAAAATGGACTAGGGAGTGCTCCAAGTCTCCAACCGAGTTCAGCGGTGGGGCTTGAAAGGAGAGGAGTTGTTCCCAAACAAAAAAAGCAAGGCTATATATACCTAAATTTTTCTTGTGGCCCAAAAAGCCCTATGGGGCTTGAGCCTTACCCAACCAGTAGCTGGTTTTGCCCCTGATTTAGGCGAGTATGAACCTGTCTCTTGTTGTGTTCTTGGACAGCAAAGAGAGCGATACTTTCCATGCTATTCTGAGAAGCGCAAAATCTTCAAAACCACCCAAATTCATTTTGATGGGGGGTCGTCCCTGGAAAGCCCCAACTCAAAAATTGCACATACCTCAATAACCTGACAAAGAGAAAACTTTAAAGAAGCAAGACAGCAATAGAGAACGCATATATGAGATGGAAGATATTTGGGGCTACGATGTTAGGGTTTGTGTTTTGGGGCTAGGGATTAAGAGGCAATGGAGCGGGATTGGAGTGTGTAAAGGAGAAGGATGGCGAAAACGCATGAACCTTTGAGATTCAGATTTGGGTATTTGGTGTGCCCTTAGGTCTGGGTTTGAGAGAGAGAGGAGAGAGAACAAATAATATGAAAAAGAAAAAGATGGAGAGAGAAATAGATTGAATACACAAAGCGACAATGACCCCGCTCAATAGTTTGCAAGGAAATGCAAATTATATGCAAGGAGTTTTTCACTTTTTTCACTTTGGGAAGCCAAATGCAACGAATATACGTCTTCCTTACATGTCATGCAAACTAAATGCAAGGAATTAAGGTGTTCTTTGTATAATACAACCTATTGCAAAGAATGTATAGATCCTTGCATATCAATAAGTTGTATAAGCCCAAATTTGTTGTAGTGTAAACACCAAGAGGCCTTTGACCCAATCAAGTCCTATTTAGCGAGCCCACCAGTACTTGTTCCTCCTAGGCTTGGATTCCCATTAAAGTTGTACATTTTAGCAGCTAAGGCTTCCATTGGCAGCCTACTCGCTCAGGATGATGAGGAGGGCGTTGAGCATGCTATCTTTTACCTCATCAGGACACTCACAGGTTGTGAAACAAGGCACTCTCTAATGGAAAAGCTATGCCTCACCCTATACTTCTCAGCATGCAAGTTGCAGCACTACATGTTATCCTTTACCACTTGCATTATCGCTCAGACTGATCTGGTCAAATATATGCTGTCACGGCCTATTCTGAGAGGCCGCATTGGCAAGTGGGTGCTCGACTTGTCAGAATTTTCCCTACAATACGTTCCACATAAGGCAATTAAGGGGCAAGCCATCGCGGACTTCTTGGCCCGTCACCCTATGTTGGAAGTCCATGCGGTGCGAGATTTAGAGGTTGCCGCTGAAACAATAACTCGGTCAGACCTGGCATGCTTGCTAGAATACGCTGCGGTGTACCAGGCCACAATCTCACTCCAACCCTGGGTGCTATATTTTGACGGGTCAAGGACAGACACACTGGCCGGCGCAGGGGTCTTGCTGGAGAACCTAGCCGGCGAACGGTTTTCCTATTCTTTCCAGTTAACGTTCCGGTGCACTAATAATCAAGCTGAGTATGAGCCCCTTATTATTGGCCTAGAGGTGTTGCTGGAACTAGGAGTCAGAGACATCCAAATCCTTGGAGACTCTTTACTCGTTATTAATCAACTTCGCGAGAAGTTCAGGTGTACGAGCTACTTGCTCGCCCCATACTTGGATCATGTACTCGAGCTCCTGGTCCAATTTGATGACGTGGACTTAGAACATATTCCTCGCGAGTGCAACTTTGCTGCCAATGAACTCTCTCAACTGGCTATAGGGATAACTTTAAAGTATGGGGTTCACAAGAGGATTTTAAAAGTAGAGCGTCGCTCGGTGCCTTCATGGCTTGCGAGACCTGACCTACCTGACAAGCCAACTGTGGCTGTGTTGGATTCTATCGATGTGGACTGGCGTGTCCCTTTGTTAGCATACCTCAAGCAGCCAAATTCCTCCACCGATAGGAAGATCCACTTCCTCAAGCTTAATTATTTTCTCAAGAACGATGAGTTGCGGTGGCGTGGCGAAGACGGTGTCTATTTTTGGTGTGTGTATGGCCGCGAAGCGAAGTGACTAATGAGAGAAGCTCATGCAGGTATGTGTAGGGCCCATCAAGCGGGCCCAAAAATGCGTTGGCTCATCAGAAGACATGGCTATTATTGGCCAAGTTTCTTGAAGGACTGCATTGCGTTCGCGAAGGGTTGCCAAGATTTCCAGGCACACGGGCTGGTCCAGTACGTTCCAAATATACCTATGCAGCCTATTATTAAGCAGTGGCCTGGCGAGGCTGGGCGCTGGACCTGATTGGAATGATTCATCCTCATTCTTATCTCCAGCATAAGTTCATTATTGTCGCTACCGATTTCTTCACCAAATGGGTAGAGGCTGAGCCTTTGAAAGAGGTTTCCGGCGCCATGATCCGTCAATTTATTTTCAATCATATTATTTGCAGGTTTGGCATTCCGGAGGTTTTGGTTTCAGATATGGAGGCATCATTTATAAGTCTCGATGTGGAAGAACTCGTCGCTGACTTGGGTATCCAGTTCATCCATTCTACTCCTTACTATGCCCAGTCCAATGGCCAAGCAGAGGCCAGTAACAAGATTATCATCACCCTTTTGAAGAAGTTACTCGCGGAGAATCCTCGCTAGTGGCATGAAACCCTGTATGGAACTCTCTGGGCTTATCGAACGTCCAAGAAGAATCCTACCGCCACCACACCTTATGCCCTGATGTTTGGCCACGATGTTGTTGTTCTCCCTTTGGAGAACAATGTTCAATCTCTGTGAGTCCAGGATCAACATCATCTGATTGGTGAAGATTATGTCCAAGCCATGTGGCAAGAACATGACGATTTGAGTGAACAGCGTCTGGCCGCCTTGGATAACTTAGTGATGGAAAAGCAACGAATTTCTTATGCCTATGATAAGCGGGCACGTGGGTACAGCTATAAGGAGGGTGAACTCATCTGGAAGGCTGTACTTTCGTTCGGTGAAAAATTAACCGGCCGCAGCAAATGGACACCACGTTGGGAGGGACCCTTTGTCATTCACAAAATTTTGGATAGATGGGCTTTTCACCTTAAAGATTTGGACGGGGATATTCACCGCAACCCAATTAATGGGCAATTCCTGAAGAAGTATTACCTCAATGTGTGGGAGTTTGAAGACCCGCCAGTTACACCAGTCTCCGCGACTGGGGGGCAGACATAGTCTTACTTTGCTCGCGTCATCATCTACATTTGGGCTTACTCAGTGGCCCCACTCTATTGTACTCGCTTCACCTAGTAAGACTAGGGGGCAACCCATATGCATATGGGCCAGGTTTTCGCGGCCTTTAACTATTATTTTTGATTTTTTGATTTTTTGATCACGAGAAGAGATATGTGTAGCAAGGCCTATACTAGAGGCTTTATTTTATAATAAGAAATTGAAAAATAGTAAAATGCTATTATATTCATAAAGTGGCTTTGCAGCCAGAAGCAATACATTCTCTACAATTACATTTGCGAAATTACAAAGCCAAAAGTTGCTGAAAGTTACAGGATTTCAGATCTTCTAAGAGCGTCTAGATCTTCTGGGTTTTCTTTCAGGAGGGGGTTAGTGAGAGGATTTCTCTTACTCTTCCTCTCTTCGCCCTTCTCGAACCTTGGCCGCAGCTGCTATCATCTATACTACAAGGAGAGGGAAGGAAATAATCATCCCAACCTCTCCTGTTGCCCATCCTCCGGGTCAAAAGCAGTCATCAGAGGAGAGCACAGCCAAGTTTCCCCATTTATCTCAGGGACAAAACGGAAGTTCGGTCCATTAAGTCCAGGAGGTAGGGCGCCGAAGAAGAGCGTAAGGCCTTGGGTGGCCTCCCACCCTTCCTCGGTTTGCTCCGTGCAAGGGAACCTGGGGAAGGAGACTCCTCAGAATGTGGTATTCCATGCTAGGAGCTCCGCGTGTTCTTCAGCCTCTCAAAAGCCTGGAAATTCCATCCAGACTTTCTGAAGCCAAAGGCATGCGGTCGGCCTGAGATTAAGCCATAAGGCTTACCCCGAACCTGAGATTTCGCCATAAAGCTTAAGACCTAGAGGCTAGAGGCGACATAGTGAGGGGAAGATTTTAAGAAAAGAAGAAAGAGAAGCAAGGCCTACAGGGCTATTTCTGGGTAAGCCATGGTTGTGTTTATCTTCACACCCTCAAGTACAGATATTTATAGGGCCAATTCAAGTGGCCTCAGCCTTTCGCTGGACAGTTGGGGGCGATTCAATGCCATCAATAAGATTAAATGCTATGATCTTAGAAATGAAGGAAAATTGAAGACGCGTAGGTAACGGAGCAGTCTTCAAGGAGGTAACCGCTCAGTTTCGAGATTATCTTTTTGAAACGGTTTAAATATGCAATTAAGGCAAAATTGAATGTTTTGCCTATGAAATTAAAAGATGTATTTGGGCCAGTAAGTGGACTAAATAAATAAATAATAATGTTAATAATATTCATATTATAAAAAATAATGGGCCTAATACTAAAAGCCTAAAGGCCATGGCCCGCATAAGTCAAGCAAAGGAAATGCTCATCCAGACGAAAACCGGCATCAGCAGCTGCTTGTTCAGCTTGTTGGGCTGTTCGGCGAGCCTGGGCCAGGTTTTGGGATAACACCTCAGAAGTCGCTAGGGGCTGCTCCAGTTGGGCCTCCCTATGGACAATCCCAGCCCTCACAGCATTTAATTGGGCCTGAAGGTCTTGGATCTGGGACTGAAGGTGGTTCTCCGCGAGCGTCAGCTCCCTAAGATGAGAGGCCCGCTCACCCAGGAAATCCCGTAAGGCATCCATTTGTTGGGCAAGGGCTTGATGATCCGTCTGGGCCTGTCTGGCTTGTGCCATCGCAGCTACTTTCTCATTGAGCCACCTAGGGAGATCCTCCAGCAGTTTGTCAATATTGAGGAATTAGTCTTCAGTGATGGAAGCCTCGCGGCGAAGTACTCTGAGATATTCCAAAGGTCTCGTGGGCTCGCTGAATGTTAGGATGTCATGACCCAGAAGCCGGTGAAGACCTTCCCTAGCATCGTCTACAACTCCAGGATGAGTTACTTCAAGCACCCGGGCCAAGCGTTCTAGCTTGGAAGGTTCAGCGGGAGGTGCTTGCGGTGGAACAAGAGCAGCAGCTATTGGAGCCTCAAGAGGCTCCGCGATAGGAGCCGTCTCAAGGGCAGGCTCAAGGTTCACCTCTGCCTCTGCTTTGAGTACTTGGGGGGCATGGGGGGCAGGTTCCCTGACAATCACGGCCATAGGTTCAGCAAGGTTCTCACTGGCAAGCTCCTCGACAACAACCTCATCTTCAGGGCGAGCAGAGCTTTGACTCTGAAAAAGAGAGGTCACAATGTTAGGAATAGTTAAGGTAGAACAAATAGAGCAAGAGTTGTTTTAAGGAAAAGTACCTCTTCAGCATGTTGCTCGCGGAGGGTGTCTGAAACATCATGGGCTATTACTAGCGCGATGGATGTTATCGTTACCGCGTGTTCTTGATCATCCCCAGCTACATTTGGAACTGAATCAGGTGCTACTTACTCCAGAATGTTAGTCGCGATTGTTCCTTCGGGGGGAGAGTCAGGAGGGGCCGTTATCCTCTCGACCTCAGGTGAGCTGTCATCTATTATCTGTACTGGCAACAGGGCCAAGTGTGAATTACCCGCGGTGTTGATCGAAGGCAGATGGACGGTCGAGTCAGTTGGCATATGAGCTTGCAAAGATGATGCTTCACCGCAAGAGGGGGATGGGCCTTCCCCACTCTGCCTAAGAGGACCCGTAGTCCTACGACGAACCTGCAAAATGAGGAGCGTTGTAAGGAAAACTAAATTAAAATAAAGTGATGACCTTGTCGTTGTTTGAGTCGTGGCGTACCATTCGGTCTGTTATTGGTTCATTGTCTCCCCAGGGGTCTATTTGGGATTCAAAGCGACTACGTTTGCGGGCCAGGGCAACAGCGACCTATGGGATCAAGGAGGGTCAGATTGGATTTTAAGATAAGAGTCTATTAGGCTTAGTGAAGAGGGACTACTTAACTCTTGTGGGTCTTCGTCATCAGAAGAATTTTTGGCCTCATGTTCTGTTACCACGGCCTTTTGCTTTGAGGCTTGGCCTGTGGCCTGAGGAGCAGTGGTCGATTGGCTGCCGGATAGTGGCACCCCGAGATTTCTCCACTGAAATAAAATATATTAGAGAAGGAAGTAAGAGTAGAAGGACTGAACTGACAAATACATAAAGAAAATTACCTCCTGTGTTGGTTCGCGAATTATGATTCCGGCTTGAGTAGGCCGAGGGGCTTGCGCGGGTCGCGGAGATTGTGTCCCATCTTCAGGAAAGCAAGCGAGTAATTCAGAATCAGTATCATAAGGATATCTCAGGTCTTGGAAGAGGGTCACGAAGAGCTCATCATCCCTTTGCTTCCAGCAGTTAACAGAGACTTGGGACCACCAGTGGTCGTAGTCCTCGGCGACCCCGTCAACAGGGACAATTTCGTCAGCCCAGCTCGAGAGATTGACCAAAGAGAGCATGCTCTGGGCTGGGGAAGGTCCGGTCGCAGGGCTAATTCTGCGCCAGGATGTGTTGTAGTTCCAAGCACCGTAGATGGGGAATGGCACTAACTGGGCCAGCCTGAGTTGGCGAGCAAAGTGATTAGGGGCATAAAGCTCATAACTGATGTCGTCAGCAGCGAGCTTGATATCAAGAGATCGCGCGGTGAAAAGCCAAGCGCGCGCCATCAATATATTCTGGAGCCCCAGGGAAGAACCCATGTTCAAGTGGGGACGGGAAACTTCTACCAAGAACTAGGTCTAAATCTGGCGTTTCATCCAAAAGATACAGATAAGAGAAGCATTTAGAGTATGGAGGGGAAGTGTACCTTGCCTCGCGGCTAAGCCAGTGACACAGAAGCTCATCAGCCTGTGGGAGTTGCGGGATGTCTTGCTGACAAAAGTGTGGGAAGTAGACTTGTATCCAGAAGTCTAGAATCCAGAAGGGGCCAGAGATGCCAGTCTCGAAGGGATGCATCGTGGCTTGATAGAGAGTGCGATATAGCGCACTTGATACAGTTTGTCCGAGTTCTATGCGGAGGCTGTGGCCAAAAAAGTCCAGGGACCAATGGGCTTGTTCGAAAAGGTGTAGAAAATAAATCTGCAGAGCCAATACTCCAAAAAAGCAATGCCACCAGTCGCATTGTGCGCCCCGCGATAATGGGTCAACCATCGTGGGTAGGAACTGCTATGGACACTACGATCAGTTTGAACCATATGCGACGAGAAGGTGACGGCGTCGAATTGGCCATGCACATAGGGGTCATCGGCAATGGGTAGCCCAGTGATAGTGAGAATGTCTAGCAACGTGATGCTCATCTGGCCGAACCGGAAATCAAAGGTGTTGTTGACAGTGTTCCAGAAGCAAAGAATGGCGGCCAAGGGAGAACGATTTCCACCATGCGGAAGATGGAAACACAGATCGATGGTGTGGGTGATACTTGCTGAGTTCCAGCGAGCCAAATCCCTCGCTCGAACTTCGCGATACTAGGCGAGTTCAGCCACGTTGATCGTGGGCTAAAACCCTATCTTGGCTCTGTACTGATGCGCGCCCCAACTGCTGAAATATCCCGGAGTCCTTCGAAGGACTAGAATGAGTCGGCAAATGGGTAGACCGTAAAGGGCGATGGCGTTATCAGGGATAGATCTTTGTGGGGTAGGACCTAGTCCGGCCTGAGAATTGGGAAGGCTGACTAACATAGGTCTCTGGATGGAGGTGTGAGCAAGGCAGTAGGCACCGATGCTAGTTCCCCAAGTATGAGCAGCCTTCTCGTTGATTTCTTCCTCTTGATCGATGATGATTTTTTTGGGTAGAGCCATTTCTGGGTTTTGATAAAGAAGATGGGGTGGAGTGAGAGAAGTGTTTTTCTAGGTATAAGAGGCTGTAAGAGTTTCTGATGTGACAGATCCGAGTGGCGACGAGATTTAAATAAGAGATTTTGTGAGGGAAATGATGCGACGAAAAGACGTTTAACAATCGAATGGACGCATACCTTCATTAATGGCCTCATTTCTGTCATAAGTCGTATCGCTTAAGTCCCCTTCGATCAATTACAATTTCGCGGGCTTGATCTCGGGGCCTGGGGGCAATTTTGAGCCCAAAAAGTATTTTTGGCAAGATCTCTTTGAGGATTCAGCATAGCGAGCCGATACCTGCAGCCCAAAATTAAGCATGCTTGGGTTTGGGTTACAGCTTTAACCATTCCGTGATCCATAAGCAAAACGAGCCCTTATTGGATTTAAGTAGCAAAGATTGAATAGGAAACTTCAATAAATAATCCTTCTATGTCAACGAACTATCGATTCCTTAAGGTATAAATATCAGGTTTCAAGGACAAATACCAACAACAACTGTGCAATCAATCTCTTAGATTATCAAAGTCTCTCCGGAGCAAAACTGTCTTTAACCTAGTTGAAAACCAGCGAAGCAAGGGTAATGCCCTCGCAACCCAGCGAAGCTAAAGTCTCGCTTTAGCAAAACCCATGCTTTCTCCTACTTCCCCGTGATTGCTCTGCTCAACCTACAACGTTGAGTATCGACTCGGTGACGCAAGAGATCACACCACAAGTCCTTACTAGTAAGGCACGAAGTCCTTATCTGAAAGGCAGAATAAAGAACCTTGTGACGAGATTGGTGCTCTCCTCATCCACAGCACTCCAGAAGAAGTCAGGTCAAAGAACTCCCGGACGATTGCACCCCACGGTGCTGGCACGCCGGCGCATTCAAAAAGAGACTGCTTGCTAGCCGGACTAGTTTCCGAGCCAAACAGTGTGAACCAATCATTGCACTTCGGCTCCAATTAATATGTAAAATACGACAAGAAATTTCTCATTTTCAAGTATTGTTGTGGACCCCTGATCTGTGCCTCAATCATTGGGCCAACGCAATTCTAATTTCAAGTTACGGTATTCACATTTCCCCCTTCTTCTTCTTCTTCTTCTTCTTCCAAGTTCAGATTTTGGAGCGAAAAAGATTCCACATGGCCAATTCAGAAACCTCCGGCGACGCCGCTCGGCCGTGGCAGTCCTACACCAATGCCAAAGCCGGTACGTATTTAATCTTCTCGGTCCACTATCACAACCAAAAATGGTTGAAAAACTCTACCTTTGTCTCCAAAAATTAGGGTTTGAAATCGAATTCCACGAATTGGAATCTAATTCCCATATCTGACTGATCACTAATCGAGTCTTGTTCCATTGAAATTTGAAATTTTCAGGTATGGAAGGCGTGGATAAAGAGAAGGTTCAGAGAGTAGTGTATGAAATGAGTAAAGGGTCGGAGTATTTTAAGAACGAGGAGCGCAAGGAGGCTTTGATTAAGGAGAAGATAGAGAACATGCGTGCTCGGTGTGCAAAGCTCACCGCCGCAGATTTGGCTCACTATCAGAAGGTAGTTATTCAATGTCCACCAATTTTGTTTTGTGGTTTTGCGGAAATTGGGATTGGTTTTTATGGTAAAGGTGGTGAGTTTAGGTTGCTGATAAGCGAGTTGTGGAGTTAGAAGCAATGCGTGACCTGTCGAGGGTTTGGATACATGTGGATATGGATGCTTTCTATGCAGCTGTTGAGACATTAAGTGACCCGTCGTTGAAGGGAAAGCCCATGGCTGTTGGTGGTATGTCTATGATCTCAACTGCTAATTATGAGGTACAGATACCTTTTGTGCAATCAAAAATGGATGTCATATTGGCAACTGTTGTCTTATGTTTACCTTACGAGTGCATATTGGGAATGTGGTTTGGCCGCTTTGTAGGCAAGGAGATTTGGGGTTCGAGCTGCAATGCCTGGCTTCATTGCTTGTAAATTATGTCTGGAGTTAATTTTTGTTCCAACAGATTTCAAGAAGTACACTTATTACAGTGATTTAACTAGAAAAGGTAGGTCTTGTGTTCAAATGCAGATCTTTAGTGATTACTCTTTTTGCCAACTGCTTATCTCTAATTGTGACTTGCTGTTTTTCTTAGTGTTTCGGAAGTATGATCCTAACTTCCTGGCTGCTAGTTTAGAAGAAGCGTACCTTGATGTTACTGAGGTTTGCAAAGAAAAGGGCACTACTGGGGAAGAAGTGAGTATATAGGGCCTCAACATGTGATATCACATTGCTTATACTTTACTTGGATTCACATTGCCCTTTGTGATGTTTGGTGTTAAATCTTATTCGTAACTTTTCCTTCTGAAAGATTGCCAAAGAACTCAGAGATGGTGTTTATGAAGAGACTGGTCTAACAGCACTGGAGTAGCACCAAACCGTCTACTTGCTAAGGTATTCTGAAAAAATCATTGAATAATGTTACCTTGAAATGCATCAGCTACTTTCAAACCGTCTACTTTCAAAATCAAAAAGTCTGTGGAAGGTAATCTCATGTTGTCCAGTTGATTATATGACATGAATTTAAATATAAGTTCCCATTATTAGGGGCCAATAAATTTCATGCATGATGAAAAGATAGAGAAATTCTGCTTGTTTTGAGAGTTAGCTACTGGTAACTGATGTTTGCAAAGAAAATGGCACTATTGATGAAAAGTACGTATATATAACTGTCAATTCCCTCGATCTATGATATCACGTCGCTTTACTTGTTTAGCAGTAACATTGAACTTTTATCTTTACTTTTCATTTTTAGGGGTTAGATATTATTAGTACTTTTTTTTGGGGGGGGGGGGGGGGGGGGGGCGCCTAAAACTATCTGTACAAAATTTGATTGAGACGATTTGTTGAGAAAACCTCTTCATATTTCATTCATCAGGTTTGCTCAGATATAAACATACCAAATGGACAGTTTATTTTACCAAGCAATCGAATGGCTGTGATGACATTTATATCCTCACTTCCTGTATGAAAGGTATATCTAACTTGTATGCATCATTGTAGCATACATAGTACAACTACGATCTTTACTTGAACAATTATGTTTTCCAGAATAGCACATTTATATTCCGTTGAAGTCCGTTATACAGTATACGTTTTGACAAACATGCTGAATGCAAAGTCTTATACAGATTGGGGGGATTGGAAAAGTCACTGAACATATTTTAAGGGACGCTCTTGGAATTAGTACTTGCGAGGAGATCCTGCACAAGAGCAGTTATATCTGTGCACTATTTTCTCATTCTACGGCAGGTAGTCATTTCATTATACCGTTCATCTCTTTATAATTATATATAACTTCACCAAGTATATATTGTACTCACTAACCTTAAGACCCATTGTATATCTAATTTTCTACCTCCTTCCTTCGTATATCTACATGAGTTCACCTTGGAAAATACCAAAGTAGTTCCTTCGCATATCATATGATTGTAGCTCATTGTCTGCCCTTCCATTGCAGATATCTTTCCTCTCTATGGGACTTGCCATCGGGAGGACAGATACTCTTGAACTCAGATTGAGGAAAAGTACAAGTAACGAGAGGTCATTTTCAGCCGCAGGGGATGAAGCATTTCTCTATCGTAAATTAGGCATATAGTTGTATGATTCTATGTTATGTTTGTTACTTTATCTTCAATGGGATCTCATATTCTCTTGATTTCCACCTTCTAGAATTGGAGATTTCCTTTATGTAATTAATAATTTGAACTTTTTCTCAGTGAAGTACGAAGCCCCAAAAAAGTTATCACAAGTAGATTGATTATATGCATTATTATGCTATAAATCCAGGACCTAATCCTATCCTCACTAAGGAATGTATCATCTGCTGATTTATTTTTCACCAGTTTCCTAGAGTATATATTCCAAGATCTGTTCCATTGATAGGGCTACCTTGATGTAATATGTGCACGATTTTGTTAGCATTGACTCCACTTTTCATTTTTAGGTGCCATATTGATGTGATTTTTATGCTGCAAAGTCTAATAAGTTTACAATTGATAGGTTTGCACCAGAGCTTCGACTTCTCAAAAATATGTATGCTCGACTCAGGATATATTGAAGCATGCTTCAAAGTTGCTTGAAGCTGAACTTTCTGTTTCTATAAGGCTGATGGGTAGAGTATTCTGAATTACATTTAGGCAGAGTAGTTCTCTTATTCTTGCAAGCTTAACATTAGCATTCTCGCCCAAGCCATTTGATTGCCAAACACCCTTGCATTCATTCTGTAACTTGAAAATCTAACGGCTCAGACATAAATGTGTATGTTTTGTCACCTTTTGCTATTCTTATGAGACAATTTCTTATATATAAGCATGCAAGCAAGTTTAAATTTATTATAACTTCACTCAGGCGACCTATCAATGATCAAACTTGAGGATTTGCAATTTTTCATATCAACCCTCTCCGCACTCGCTCATTCTCGATTTCAATCATCCCTATCCATATAATGATTGTATTTTAAGAGTGCATAACTCGATGTTATGACTAAGAGTATAACAAAAGTTATGTTGTCATCTTTTATCAGGTTTGCGGGTGTCTCATTTTGATGAAGAAAAGGATGCTCCATCTGATCCCACACAAAAAACTCTCACTGACCATCTTTTATCAGGAGAAGCTTCAAGGAAAACTATGGGGGATCAAATCTCCTTGGACCCGGACACTATTGATTATCGCTTGATACATGGTGAAGAATCATGTTTATTTATACAAACCCATGAAACATATCCATGCGATCATGGAGGTCCTTTAGATGGCAATGATTGTTCAAATGCTGATGACCGTATGTCTACTTTGGTTAACACTTTCGAAGAAAAGAAAAAACTTGATGAATCCAGGAGTAATGCAAGTGCTGAAAAGGTATGTATCTTGACAAAAACTTGCTAATGATTGATCTTCTACCAATATTTAAGAGAAGCAAGAGGCATCACTCAGTTCTCTAAAATTTAAAAAAGCAATTATAGTTTTAAGGTGTATGACCGATTCGCTATGCATGGAATTTTTCATATGTTCAGATGAATTCAAATGACATAGACTGAGGAAAATGTTCAATTCGGAGTTTCACCATTGTCGAGAGCAAGTTATTCTTTTCATGGGAACTCCGAGGGCAGTAGCATAGACAGAGCAAATAGTGCAACTAGCAGTCTTCAGGATTTTCCAATTCCTTCATCTCATCAGGAAGAGTTGCTTTTGTGGGTGGATGACTACAAGTGCTCGATATGTGGAATAGAAGTGCCACCAGATTTTGTTGAAGAACGGCGAGAACACTTTGATTTTCATCTTGCCGAGAAGCTTCAAAACGAAGAATCTGGCATTAACTTCAGAACTTCCATGCCAAAGCAGAGGTACATTGCATTTTCATTTGGAGCTATTAATATTTGGTTATACCAATCAAACCTATGTGATCTAATAAATTTGTATTTCTCAGAACAGTAAACATGGATCAGGATTTGAGCAGAAGGAAACACAAAAGGCATAAATCATCTCCAAAAGAAAGCAAACGCATACCTATTGATGTGTTCTTTGTTAAGAGCAGTCAGAACTTCTAAGACTGTAATTTATTTGTTACCTTGTTGTACATATCTCTGTAAATAACTAAACATCTGAGAATGTGATTTGTTTGTAATAATGGATTATTTATACTTAATAAAGTTGTATTTCTTTAATATGAACACTATTGTTAATACTTAATAGTGTTGCCTTGCCCAAAACTACTTCCCGACTCGCGTTGAAAAACTTCGCGTGGCTATCAAGTTTACGGCTTCCCTCTCAGCGGCTTCACTCGTTTCACCGCTGCTTCCCAAGTGCCGTACGCGACCCACTTCTTGTATTTTACCGACCACTGCCTCGGCCTAGTTGGATATATATTCTGGCTTATTACCACCAAGTTGCTAATGAATTTGTTCGTAGTGTCCACACGAGTCAACAGCGACCGAGAAGAACACGCCCACCATTGCCGGTGACACTCACTGGGCCTAAATATTAGAAACCTCCAATACAAGTTGTACTTTCAGGCCTTCACCCAACCTGTTTTTATTGCTTTTCCTCCTCTTCACATATGGGCGGGGCATTGGCTATTTGAGTGTTTCCTCGCCTTGTTGTGTCCTTTGGTTCTTTTTTCATTTTTTTCTTTTCTTTTTAACTGTAAAACAGAAGTAGAAGACTTAATAGTCTCTTTCGTGATTGGAAGATTATGAGTTAATTATTTACCAAACAAAAAAAATAAAATAATATTATTACTTAACTAAAACATGGCCAGGTGCTGTAATAAATAAGCCGGAAGCATTAACTCCATGTTAATCTGTGCTTGCTTTGTGTCTTCTGATTCTTTTCCTATGTTCCAAATTTGGTCAAGTGGTACGCTATGAAGGCGATTGCCCAAAGGTTGCATGAGCACCTGAACAGCTGAGCTCAGTGGATGGCAACCATATGTGGCGCACTGGGTTTGCCCAGTTCCTTAATGGGCCTTGGTGTGGACACTTACGAGCCCACTAGGGTATCTTCTCTGCCTTCTGACATCTCCAGCGTCACCACCGGACACTGCCAGTCTCTTGCCGTCACTTCCCAATGTTATCTTTAGGCCTGGAGCCGAGATCGTGAAACCTAGCTCGGCCGCGGAGGTCTTTCTCCAACTTCTCATTTGCAGACGCAAATCTAGCTAAACATTCAATGCCCCATTAGAATAAAAAAGTCAAATTAAGTTCCGTTAGCCTCTCATCTAAATTCATCTAAAACCCACAAATCAGTACAATGTACCTGCCATTGGAACCAGTCAAAATGACCTTGGGTAAGCTTCCTTCTCCTTCTGTAACCTTCACTCCACAGGTAGCAATCTTTTGTATGAACTGGCCATAGCAATAACAGGCGACCTTTGAAAACAGTACCTGATTAATTTCAAAGTGTTGTGTGAATATTACAGGTGGTAAGTTGGTGAATTAGTGATTGGGGCAATGAGAGAAGAATTAACAGACTGATTGAGTCGGCGAAGGTTTGGTGGAGTGAGGGTAGGGAGTGAAATGTGCACAGAAGCCATCGCCATTTTCTTTGATTGTGTGACTCTCTCCTTCCATCCAATCCACTCCATTTATGGCAAGTTTACTTACTTGGAATGGAAAATAATCATGAATCGGAGACAAGTGGAATGGAAGAAGAAAGGAATCGGTATTGATTCCGGAGGAATGATTCCTAAACCCATCTCCCCCCTTCGTAATCGAATTCCTTAGTATTCAGGAATCGATTCTTGATAAGGAGGTGGGACCTACATCCATTCCGATTCCTTCATGTGTAAGTAAACGCATGAATTCTTTTATCCGGAATCATTCTGATTCCTTTATGTGTTAGTAAACGCAGGAATGTTTTTACCCCGTAATCATTCCCTCCCATTCCAAGTAAGTAAATATGCCATTATATCTTTGCTATTGCTAACTAGACTCTATGGGTGCGCCACAACCCGCCAAAGCCCAAAGTATCCAAAATGGAAGCAAATTCGGATTTTTTTTTTGAGTGGTTCTCTATTTATGTCTGCTAGATCCAATTATTATTAAGCCCATTTCCCAAGCCCAATTTTGAGGCCCAATATAACAGCTTGCCCTGATAAGCTTCTGTTTGCGGAGGAATATGAGACGGGGAGGAAACGTCTTGGAAACCCACGGCCTTCTCTTTTTTCATTTGACAGAAGACGGTTGGGATCCACAGTGGGAAACAAAGGTATCCTTGGCCTTAGCGGATGGTCGCACACACAGTTACCTTGACAGTGACAGAGCTGTTGTGGCCTGCTTCCTTTATGAAATCCCTGGTTGACAGTGCTTGCTTTATGAAATCCCCTCTTGACAGTGCCTGTTTTTATGAAATATTGACACTTTGACAGTGCCTGTGTTATGAAATCCCTTGACAGTGCCTGCTTTATGGAATCGAAATCCCTCCCTGCTTTGACAGTGCCTGCTTTATGGAATCGAAATCCCTCCCTGCTTTGACAGTGCCTGCTTTATGGAATCGAAATCCCTCCCTGCTTTGACAGTGCCTGCTTTAATGAATCGGAATCCCTGCTTTGACAATGCCTGCTTTATGAAATCCCTGCTTGACAATGCCTGCTTTATGAAATCAGTGACAGAAACAACCAAGCTTATCACTCAAGCGAAGACCTAGGTTCATTCCTGGTCACTACCTGGACTATTAGATGTTATTTGTACATGTGTAAGTTGAAAAGTTAAGAAATTACACTTAAACTATTTTATTGCTCAGGAGAGATCCTCTCCCTCTCCGACCCCTCTATATAATCCTAAACCCCAAAACCCAAATAATCTCATCTCCATAGCCATCAGTACTCCAACAAAAACTGTTTGGTTTTTCGTCCTCTTTTAATTTTCTTTTTTATGCATCTATCTCTGATAAAAAAACTTGTTTTTTCGATATCTTTCTATACTTACCCTTATCCCAAAGTCCATGGCTGATTTCCGCCATCAATGGCCATCCTTGGTCTTATCGCCTGAACGTGTAAGTGAACGTGATAATATCTTCGTGATCTTCAACATTGTTCTCGTAGACTTTGCAAGACAAACAGCCCCCTCCACCTTCGCCATTTTCACTTTCATCGTTCCAATACTCCTCACCTTTATCCAGATCAGATTCCCAGCGGCCGGAATACTGTCTTCTCCATTTGAAACCCACCATACCAAGTTCATGGTAGCCATGCTCAGCTTACTTGGCTTCTGTTGCTTTGCCATTGGAGCTACTCAAAACTTATTCCCAACGCACCCTGAAAAACTTCGCATGGCTTTGAAGTTAACAGCTTCGCTCTCAGTGGCTTCACTTGTTTCTCTTCTGCTTCCCAAGCCGTGGGACCACGTGCCGTACGTGACCTACTTCTTGTATTTTACAGGCCAGTGTCTTGGGTTAGTCAGAAATATATTTTTGGCTTATTACAGCCACGTTGCAAGTGGATTTGTGCGGAACTTACGCGCGCATCAACAGCAGTTGAGAAGAACGCTCCCACTGTTGCCGCTGGCTGCCAGTCTGCCCAATATGTCCAACCAGCCAATTGCGAACCATGGATCCACGGAAGGCAGAAGCCGCAGAACCCGCCAGTAATTGTTCTTTCGGGCTACAGCCTATTTTTGTTGCTTTTCCTCCTCTGCACATATTGGCTGGGCTTGCTATTTGAGTGTTTCCTAGTTTTGTTGTGCCCTTTGGTTCATTTCATTTCTTTTCTTTCCTTTTTTACTGTAAAACATAAGTAGAAGATTATGAGTCTAAAGGTGTATGACTATTATGAGTCTCTCATTCGTTATTGGAAGATTATGATTTAAATATTAGCTAAAAACAAAATATTACGAGTTAACTAAAATAAGGCCAGATGATGTAATAAAACAAGTCGGAAGTATTCCATGTTGAAGTATGCTTGCTTTGTGTCTTCTTATTCTTTTTCTATGTTCTAAATATGTTCAAGTGGTAAAGCTATTATGTCTTTATGAGAGGCCTAAAGCATAAGTTATTCTTGAACAGTTCATTTGCTATGTATCTTTCAAATAACAAAATGATTTTGTTTGAAATGGAGAGGCCTAAAGCATAACTTATACCTAAACCATTTGTTATATGTCTTTCAAATAACAAAATGATTTTGTTTGAAATGATGATTTAGAAAATGAATGCTTTAAATTATAACACAACGTTATGTAATGAAAAATATCGAGTTTGGACAGAGTGCAAACTTTGAATTTGACTAACTGTAATGTTGTTCACTGGATTAGACCTGGCCCAATATTATCAATGACCTGGAGTGAAAGCCCAGGTCAATCTGACAAATCTGTAGCATTTATCAACAACAAGAAGAAGAAGATCACAAACTTAGACCATATGAACAGAGTGCAGATTATGCCCAATATATTGCCATTGAACTGATTCTCTATGGAGACATCTTCATCTTCTTGCAAACCTTGGCGGAATGGTCGCACACACAGTAACCTTGACAGTGACAGAGCTGATGTGGCCTGCTTCTTTTATGAAATCCCTGTTTGACAGTGCCTTCTTTATGGAATCCCTGCTTGACAGTGCCTGCTTTATGAAATCTATCTTTATGAAATCAAGCAGGGCCTGCTTTATGAAATCTATCTTTATGAAATCCCTGCTTGACAGTGCCTGCTTTAAGAAATCTATCTTTATGAAATCCCTGCTTGACAGTGCCTGCTTTATGAAATCCCTGCTTGATGATCACTCAACCAAAGACCTAAGGTCATTCCTGATCACTACCTGGACTATTAGATGTTGTTTGTTTGTACACGTGTAAGTTAAAAAGTTAAGAAATTACACTTAAACTATTTTATTGCTCAGGAGAGATCATCTCCATCTCCGACCCCTCTATATAATCCTAAACCTCAAAACCCAAATAATCTCATCTCCATACCCATCAGTACTCCAACAAAAACTGTTTGGTTTTTCCTCCTCTTTTATCTTTCTTGTTTATGCATCTATCTCTGACAAAAAAAACTTGTTTTTTCGATCTCTTTCTATACTTACCCTTATCCCAAAGTCCATGGCTGATTTCCGCCATCAATGGCCATCCTTGGTCTTATCGCCTGAACGTGTAAGTGAACGTGATAATATCTTTGTGATCTTCAACATTGTTCTCGTAGACTTTGCAAGACAAACAGCCCCCTCCACCTTCGCCATTTTCACTTTCATCGTTCCAATACTCCTCACCTTTATCCAGATCAGATTCCCAGCTGCCGGAATACTGTCTTCTCCATTTGAAACCCACCATACCAAGTTCATGGTAGCCATGCTCAGCTTACTTGGCTTCTGTTGCTTTGCCATTGGAGCTACTCAAAACTTATTCCCAACTCACGTTGGAAAACTTCGCATGGCTATGAAGTTAACAGCTTCGCTCTCAGTGGCTTCACTTGTTTCTCTACTGCTTCCAAGCAGTGGGACCACGTGCCGTACATGACCTACTTCTTGTATTTTACAGGCCAGTGTCTTGGGTTAGTCCAGAAATATATTTCTGCCTATTACCACCACGTTGCAAGTGGATTTGTGCGTACCTTACGCGCGCATCAACAGCAGTTGAGAAGAACGCGGCCACCGTTGCCGTTGACAGTCGGTCTGCCCAATATGTCCAACCATCCAATTGCGAACCATATTTCGATCACGGAAGTCAGAACCCTCTACTAATTGTTCTTTCGGGCTACAGCCTATTTTTGTTGCTTTTCCTCCTCTGCACATATGGTCTGGGCAGTGTTTCCTAGCTTTATTGTGCCCTTTGGTTCATGTCTTTTCTTTCCTTTTTTACTGTTTTATGAGTCCAATGGTGTATGACACTATGACTATTATGAGTCTTTCTTTCGTTATTGGAAGATTATGAGTTAATTATTAGTTAAGAAAAGATTACGAGTTAATTATTAGCTAAGAAAAGATTATGAGTTAACTAAAATAAGGCCAGTTGATGTAATAAAACAAGTCGAAGCATTCCAGGTTAAAGTGTGCTTACTTTGTGTCTTCTGATTCTTTTTCTATGTTCCAAATATGTTCAAGTGGTAACCTATTATGTCTTTTTGAGAGGCCTAAAGCATAACTTATACCTAAATAGTTCATTTGTTATATATCTTTCAAATAACAAAATGATTTCGTTTGAAATGGAGAGGCCTAAAGCATAACTTATACCTAAACAGTTCATTTGTTATATGTCTTTCAAATAACAAAATGATTTCATTTGAAATGATGATTTAGAAAATGAATGCTCTAAATTATAACACAACATTATGTAATGAAAAATATCAAGTTTGGACAGAGTGCAAACTTTGAGTTTGACTAACTGTAATGTTGTTCACTGGATTAGACTTGGCCCAAAATTATCAATGACATGGAGTGAAAGACTGGGTCAATCTGACAAATCTGTAGCATTTATCACCAAGAAGAAGAAGAAGAACACAAACTTAGACCATATGAACAAAGTGCAGATTATGCCCAATATACTGCCACTGAACTGATTCTCTATGGAGGCATCTTTTCATCTTCTTGCAAACTTGCCATGCCTGTTACGGTGACTGGGCAAAACAGCAACGGACGGGGGTCAGGTGAGACGTAAAGTGGTGGATAGTGCTAGTGTTTGCTCCATTCTATTTAGTTATGAATTAGAGTTAGTAATCGGGTTAGGTCAAGTTCATTCAGTGTTCAAATAGAGTAAGTTCAGTAGTCAGATCAAGTGAGGTTTCTCCATCCCCTACATATCTGTATTTGATTTTGTAATGGGTCTTGTTCTAGGATTTGACATGCTTGTCTTTTGTAATCGATTTTGACCACAAAATCATATGAAATTTCTATTATATTCAATCTATATTTTCTTTCAGTCAATTATATGCAATTTTTGTTTAATATTTCCTCAATCTGGATTTAGAAGCTGTTTCTGTGGTTTTTGAAATCTGCTGCGTCGAAACCCATCCACGTGCAATCGCGGTAATCAATTGCAAGAAGGTAAGCTCCGGGTTCTCTCCCTCACTTATGCGCGTGTCCGATTTCTCGTCTTTTTATAGATCAAAATGCATCAATTGTGTGTTTTTTTTTTTTTTTTTGGTTGAACAACCAATCATGTCACCCTTTGTTTTTCCTGGTCTGAACCAATCATTTCACTTTGAGAAGTTTTAAATACACACCCCTAATTACTTAATACACGTTCCATACTTAATACACCACCCATTTAATTTCTCATTCCAATATTTTACTAAATACACAACCCAAAGTACCTAAAATATCCTTAATCTAAAAAATCATGAAATATCCTACTGTTTTACTATATTAGGATTACTATTTAATACGATTAGTATATTCTATTATATTGACGTTTTGTAAATGACAATATTGATTACTTGTGTTTGTTATTGAGAAATCCATAAAGATTTATTATTGTTCCCTTTAAATAGATGCATATAAATAGGTTTTGTGTTATTTGAGCTCACATCCACCAAACACCATGTTAATCAAGTATAAAATTATGAGTTGAACATTCAACCAAAACTATATCAGTAGTTTCTCACTTTCTCCACAGTAGTGGAACTAAAAAGTTGTCATTAGAGGGATCAAACAAATTAACAGTTACAAAGTTTTTTCACATGTGATGTTATATATTAGAAAATAAATTGATTAATCATAACTCTTAGAACAAAAAAGCAAATTAACTAAAAAATGGGAGTAAAGTGATATGTTTTAAAAATATTTATTGCCATTGATTTTGAAATTCTAAATATTATGGTTTCTAACCTCATTTAATTACAATTTATTTAAGGAAAAATTAAATTAGATAGTTTCTAACTTTATTCTTGTATTAAATTGGGAGGCCATGTATAGAAATTTTTTGTGTTTATCTAACTATTTATACATAAATATTTAAATAGAATAATATAAGGAAAATATGACTATTTTTTTTCTTCTAAAATACATAGATGTCTGTTTTTGTCATTTAACCTACCTACAAAATTTAATTTTATTTCATAGGGATGTGTATTGAGTGATTAGGGGTGTGTAGTTAAAATTTCTCTTTCACTTTGGCTCTAATTAATATGTAAAATACGAAATTTTTTTTTCTCATTTTCAAGTGTTGTTGTGGACCTCTGATCTGTGAGCCTAAGTCATTGGGCCAGCCCAATTCTAATTTCAATTTGTTTTTGCTTACAAGTTGCAACCCCATTCTACTCAGTAGTCAGTATTCACATTTCCCTCTTCTTCTTCTTCTCCTTCCAGGTTCAGATTTTGGAGCGAAAAAGATTCCACATGGCCAATTCAGAAACCGCCGGAGACCCCACTCGGCCGTGGCAGTCCTACACCACCGTCTACACCAATGCCAAAGCCGGTACGTATTTAATCTTCTAGGTCCACTATCACAACCAAAAATGTTTGAAAAACTCTACATTTGTCTCCAAAAATTAGGGTTTGAATCGAATTCCACGAATTTGAATCTAATTCCCATATCTGACTGATCTCTAATCGAGTCTTGTTCCGTTGAAATTCGAAATTTTCAGGTATGGAAGGCGTGGATAAAGAGAAGGTTCAGAGAGTAGTGTATGAAATGAGCAAAGGGTCGGAGTATTTTAAGAACGAGGAGCGCAAGGAGGCTTTGATTAAGGAGAAGATAGAGAACATGCGTGCTCGGTGTGCAAAGCTCACCGCCGCAGATTTGGCTCACTATCAGAAGGTAGATATTCAATGTCCACCGATTTTGTTTTGTGATTTGGGAAAATTGGGATTGGTTTTTATGGTAAAGGTGGTGAGTTTAGGTTGCTGATAAGAGAGTTGTGGAGTTAGAAGCAATGCGTGACCTGTCGAGGGTTTGGATACATGTGGATATGGATGCTTTCTATGCAGCTGTTGAGACTTTAAGTGAGCCGTCGTTGAAGGGAAAGCCCATGGCTGTTGGTGGTATGTCTATGATCTCAACTGCTAATTATGAGGTACAAATTAATTCCTTTGTGCGATCAAAATGGGATGTCATATTGGAAACTGTTGCCTTATGTTTACCTTACGAGTGCATATTGGGAATGTGGTTTGGCCGCTTTGTAGGCAAGGAGATTTGGGGTTCGAGCTGCAATGCCTGGCTTCATTGCTCGTAAATTATGTCCGGAGTTAGTTTTTGTTCCAACAGATTTCAAGAAGTACACTTATTACAGTGATTTAACTAGAAAAGGTATGTCTTGTGTTTAAATGCAGATCTTTAGTGAATACTCTTTTTGGCAACTGCTTATCTCTAATTGTAACTTCCTGTTTTTCTTAGTGTTTCGGAAGTATGATCCTAACTTCCTGGCTGCTAGTTTAGACGAAGCGTACCTTGATGTTACTGAGGTTTGCAAAGAAAAGGGCACTACTGGGGAAGAAGTGAGTATATATAGCCTAGACATGTGATATCACATTGCTTATACCCTACTTGGATTCACATTGCCCTTTGTAAAGTGTGGTGTTAAATCTCATTTGTAAACTTCCCTTCTTGAAGATTGCCAAAGAACTCAGAGATGGTGTTAATGAAGAGACTGGTCTAACATGTAGCGCTGGAGTAGCACCAAACCGTCTACTTGCTAAGGTATTCTGAAAAAAATTGTTGAATAATATTACGTTGATATGCATCAGCATATTGTCAATGTGGCATACTAGTTCAGTTCTCTTTACTGACAAAAAATATGTGGAAGGTTATCTCATGTTGTCCAGTTGAGTATATGTTGTCAATTTAAATACAAGTTCCCATTATTAGGGGACAATAAATTTCACGCATGATGAAAAAGATAGAGAAATTCTGCTTGTTTTGAGAGTTAGCTACTGGTAACTGACGTTTGCAAAGAGAAGGGCACTATTGATGCAAAAGTACACATATATAACTGTCAATTGCCTCGATCTATGATATCACATCGCTTTACTTGTTTAGCAGTGACATTGAACTTTTTTCTTTAATTTTCATGTTTAGGGGTTAGATATTATCAGTACTTTTTTTTTTTGGGCTAAAACTATCTGTGCAAAATTTGATCGAGACGATTTGTTGAGAACCTCCTCATATTATATTCCTCAGGTTTGCTCAGATATAAACAAGCCGAATGGACAGTTTATTTTACCAAGCAATCGAATGGCTGTGATGACATTTATATCCTCACTTCCTGTACGAAAGGTATATCTAACTTTTATGCATCATTGCAGCATAAATATTACCAATTCGATCTTTACTTGAACAATAATGTTTTCCAGAATAGCACATTTATATTCCGTTGAAGTCAGTTATACAGTATACATTTTGAAAAAGATGCTGAATGCAAAGTCTTATACAGATTGGGGGGATTGGAAAAGTCACCGAACATATTTTAAGGGATGCTCTTGGAATTAGTACTTGTGAGGAGATTCTGCAAAAGAGCAGTTATATCTGTGCACTATTTTCTCATTCTACGGCAGGTTTTCATTATACCATTCATCTCTTTATCATTATATATAAACTTGTCCAAGTATATTGTACTCACCAACCTTAGACCTGTTATATGTCTAATTTTCTGCCTCCTTCATTCGTATCTCTTCATGAGTTCACCTTAGAAAATACCACAGTAGTTCCTTTGCATATCCTATGATTGTAGCTTATTGTCTGCCCTTCCATTGCAGATTTTTTCCTCTCTGTGGGACTTGCCATCGGGAGGACAGATACTCCTGAAGTCAGATTGAGGAAAAGTATAAGTAACGAGAGGACATTTTCAGCCACAGGGGATGAAACATTTCTCTATCGTAAATTAGGTATATACTTGTATGATCCTATGCTATGCTTGTTACTTTATCGTCAATGTGATCTCATGCTCTCTTGATTTTCACCTTCTAGAATTGGAGATTACCTGTATGTAATTTATAAGTAGATTGATTATATGCATTATTATGCTATAAATTCTGGGCCTAATCCTATCCTCACTAAGGAATGTATCATCTGCTGATTTATTCTTCACCAGATTCCCAGAGTATATATTCCAAGATCTGTGGTTGACTGTCTCAAAGTTCTAATGTATTCAATTGGGAAGAAAAATAATGTTGAATTTAGTGTAAGTAATCAAATCTTGAGCTCAGACCAAAGAAAAAAATAAAAGAAAATCAAGTCTTGGGCTGAACTCTACCTAGCCTTAGCCCTATGCCACACGTATGTAATGAAATTTATGTTCATAGTATTTGGATTATAGCTTATACATGTGTCCTTTTGATATTCAAAATATTGAGAATTAATCGAATAACAGAGGTGTATTTTATGCCTGCAGCTGAGATCGCAGAGATGCTATCTACTGACTTGCAAAAGGAGGGCCTTTTTGGGCGTACATTGACTCTTAAACTCAAAACCGCATCTTTTGAGGTACGTCTGAAGTTCTGATGCTTTACTCCAGTATTTATCCCACTGATAGGGCTACCTTAACATAATATGTGCACAATTTTGTAAGCTTTGACTCCTCTTTTCATTTTTAGGTGCCATCATTGATGTGATTTTTATGCTGCAAAGTCTAATGAGTTTACAATTGATAGGTTCGCACCAGAGCTGTGACTTCTCAAAAATATGTATGCTCGACTGAGGATATATTGAAGCATGCTTGCAAGTTGCTTAAAGCTGAACTTCCTGTTTCTATAAGGCTGATAGGTAGAGTATTCTGAATTACATCTAGGCAGAGTAGTTCTCTTATTTTTGCATGCTTAACATTAGCATTCACGCCAAGCCATTTGATTGCCAAACACCCTTGCATTCATTCTGAAACTTGAAAATCGAATGGCTCAAACATAAATTTGTATGTTATGTCACCTTTTGCTATGCTTATGAGACAAATTCTTATGTATAAGCATGCAAGCAAGTTTAAATTTACTTCACTCAGGCGACCTATCAATGATCAAACTTGAGGATTTGCAATTTTTCATATCAACCCTCTCCGCATTTGCTCATTCTGGATTTCAATCATCCCTATCCATATAATGATTGTATTTTAAGAGTGCATAACTCGATATTATGGATAAGAGTATAACAAAAGTTATGTCGTCATCTTTTATCAGGTTTGCGGGTGTCTCATTTTGATGAAGAAAAGGGTGGTCCATCTGATCCCACACAAAAATCTCTCACCGACTATCTTTTATCAGGAGATTCTTCAAGGAAAACTATGGGTGATCAAATCTCCTTGGACTCGGACAATATTGATGATCGCTTAATACATGGTGAAGAATCCTGTTTATTTATAGAAACCCATGAAACATATTCATGTGATCATGGAGATTCTTTAGATGACAATGCTTGTTCAAATGCTGATGACCGTAAGTCTATTTTGGTCAACACTTCTGAAGAAAAGGAAAAAAATGATGAATCCAGGGGTAATGCAAGTGCTAAAAAGGTATGTATCTTGACAAAGGCACGCTAATGATTGATTTTCTACCAATATTTAAGAGAAGCAAGAGGCATCACTCAGTTCCCTAAAAATTAAAAAAGCAATTATAGTTTTAACTTTTAAGGTGCATGACTCATTCACTATGCATGGAACTTTTCACATGTTCAGATGAATTCAAATGACATACAGACTGGAAAAAATGTACAAAACAGAGTTTCACCATTGTGGAGAGTAGGTTATTCTTTTCATGGGAACTCCGAGGGCAGTAGCATAGACAGAGCAAATAGTGCAACTAGCAGTCTTCAGGATTTTCCAATTCCTTCATCTCATCAGGAAGAGTTGCTTTTGTGGGTGGATGACTACAAGTGCTCGATATGTGGAATAGAAGTGCCACCAGATTTTGTTGAAGAACGGCAAGAACACTTTGATTTTCATCTTGCCGAGAAGCTTCAAAACGATGAATCTGGCATTAACCTAAGAACTTCCATGCCAAAGCAGAGGTACATTGCATTTTCATTTGGTGCTATTAGTATTTGGTTATACGAATTGAACCTATGTGATCTAATGGATTTTTATTTCTCAGAACTGTAAACAAGAATCACGATTTGAGCAGAAGGAAACACAAAAAGCATAAATCATCTCCAAAAGAAAGCAAACACATACCTATTGATGTATTCTTTGTTAAGAGCAGTCAGAACTTCTAAGACTGTAATTACCGTCTTGTATACATATCTGTAAATAACTAAATATCTGAGAATGTGATTTGTTTGTAATAATGGATTATTTATGCTTAATAAAGTTGTATTTCTTTAATTTGAACACTATTGTTAATACTTTAAGGGGTCAAATGGTCATGACCTAGCTACACATGCAATTTAGTGGTATTGCCACGTGGACTTATCTAAACAGTGGATCTGTGATTAGTTTTGAAGTGTCCCAGCAAAAGCATTCCTCTATGCTTCTGAATCCGCGTCCTTCCTCAAGTGTTCCACTTTACAAGAAAACCCAGATAAGAAGGTAAAAATGGAACTAGCCTCAATGGCTGCAAGTTCCAACTTCTCCATACTGAACCCCAGAAACCCATATAGAACCCAAATTGCTTCTTCATCACTGCACCCATCAATCCAGAATAGCACCACCCCAGTTCAGAATAAAAAGGAGGATAGCATTGAAGTTACTATGCCAACCATGTCTGAGATATTGGACTCATCGAGGTCCCAGAAACTTGGCCTTAAGCTTCAAACTCTAGGACCCTTTTTCAGAATCACAGCCAAAAGCTTAGAAACAGAGAAAGAGCTCGGCAGGGCTGAGGGGTTCATAAGGGTATGGCTAAGCGGGAGAATTCTTCACTTGGATTCAATCAAGTTGCGAAGAGAGACGATTGGAATGGAGAAGTCAATCTTTGGCATTGGTTTGTTCATTGGAGCCGTTGCAATTAGACATGGCTATGATTGTGGTTGCGACAAAGCTGAGTTGCTGGCTATCAATGACTCTGACAAATACCATCACAAGGTTATTATTCTTTGGCTTTGTTATCGTGGTTCTCTAGTATATGAAAACTATAGCCTAGTCTGATTTAGAGGACAGGTAGTCTATGGTTGAGACTGGTTTCTCAGAGCTAAAGCTTCTTTTGAGAAGTAGTTTCTGAAAGGTTTTTGGTTGGTGTTGTGACTTGTGAGTAAAGATGTTTGATTGACTTGCATTAAAGTCAAAGAGTAATGGTTTATCCTTTAAAATCAGAATGCAATTTCCACAGGACTGCTTTGTTTGTTGCTGAATCTGAACTTGGCTGTGGTTTTTTGTTTTCAGCTTGTTAGGTTCTATTCAAGAATTGGATTCAAAGCTGTGTATGAAGTAACTGGTTCAACATTTGGGGACCTTGCCCACATGTTGGTCTGGGGAGGAGTTGGGACAAGAATGGATGCCAAAGTTGAAGCACTTCTGATAAAATGGTGCAGCAGGTTCAAATCTCGACAGTGATTTGACTATCATCCATTGATTGAATGTTTCTAATGACCAAAATCCATCAATTTTTGTGCTGGAGATCTGAGAATAGAAAGCAATTTTCTGGAGCTGGTGCATCCATCTAAAGCAGAAGCACTGCTTTAGACTTCTGGCTTCTGTGTAGCTTAACTAGGTGAGAAGATATTCATGTTTCAATAGGTGATTTCTCTTTATTTAATTCAAGAATGAAACTACAAAGAAATTGTATAGTGCAAGACTGCAAGTTGAACCCAAGATTATTAGACCAAAAATGAAGGGTGCAAGTAGTTCCAAGCCATTAGATAAAATCTGATGGAAGATGTAACAATAGTTGATTCATTGTAAGTGAACTTCTCTTTCATATAAAAGGGTTTACAATTGTGGGGTCGAAATTCCTCTTCTGGGAAGTTTCAGCTACTAGGCCACTAGATCATACAAATTGCATTCATTGACAGTAGTAAAGTGAATGTCTACAACTTTCTCAATTATATCAAGAGTAGGAAAGCTGATGAATCGTCAACTTTTTCATCTTACAAATTCATCTAGAACTAAGTATTTGTATCTGTGACAACATCCAATGACTTCTTATCTCATAGCAAGCAACAAGATATCAGTTAGGAACTAAGATTTCCATTAGTGGCATGTACATGTCGCCAATTTAGAAAGTTTTCAGAGATCAATAGCAAGTTCCAGACCAATTTTAGGACTCCTGTCAACTGCCTTGGTGTTGAACTCTCCAGAGATAGACAAGCATGACTTGGGTCTGAAATTGTACTCTAGGGTAGTTCTTAACCTCCCTCGATCTTCGAGTCTAGCCTTCACTGCTGTATGACTATCAACAGCACATGATCCTCCAACGGTTAAGGTGTTTCTCTTTGTTGAGAGTTCTTGAGTGAACTGTACCACTGCTGCATTCCTCTTCTCTGGATCAAGATAATGAACATATGATGCATTTAACAAGTCACCTTTGTTTTCCCTAAAATTTTCACAAATAGCTTATTATTGTTGAGAGTTGATAGTACATGTAGTTCATCAAACTTCATATCCATCTTTGTAGTTGTAGTTTTGAAAAACGTGATACTAGTTTCAAAATGAAAAGACCTACAGAATTATTGAAGCATTGCAATTGAGACCCTTCATGTTAATGCCTGCGCTGCACTTGGAGAAACATCTAGAAGTAGTCATGAACTCTGCCTCCATGCCAAGGGCAACAATTGAAGAACCAACAGCAGCTGAAAATTTGATTGCAGGATACTGGTTCAGAGAAACAGACATGGCTAGAGCAGCATATTCTCGGAGACATTGAAATTTGAGCTGAAATCGAGATGGACTAGTTAGTTGCCTATTGCCACTGTTCTCAAGCAGTATCAGAAAAGGGTTACTGGTCTAATTTGATAAAAGTCTTGTGACAGAACTTATCCTCACAAAATCGGCCTATTGGAAAAGGGGTTCTCAGGCCCTTATACACTTGCACATTCCAACGGTACCCTGGTGATGATGCAGGACTATACTAACACTCAGGTTCTTACAGGAAGAAGTCCTAAATTGGAACTAAAATTTTTACTCTATTTGAACATTCTCATTACTAGTTGGAATCATCCAACGTTTGATAGGTTTTTAAGAGTTGTTCATGTCACTGGTAAACCTATGCATCCTTAAATGTAATAAGATATGGAATGAGATGATGAGTATATGTGATCTTTCTTCCAATATGATACTACCCTACTACTTTTGACAACCTTTTGGACAGGTAAGGTAATGAAGCAACAAGTGAGGTCAGTTATACCTTGCTAGATTTATAATCAGGGAAGCTCAATGAAGCTGTAGTCTTTGTGCCTGAAAGAAACTTCTCACTTACAGTGAAGTTTGCTGCAATCTGTCATATCAAGAAGACATGAATAAGAATGCTGCACGCAATTAAAGACTGCAGAGCTTTAACTTCTGAGCTAACACTAACACTGTAAAAGAATATTAATTCATAATAGAGACAAACCCACTTTTGAATCCTTGTCAACTCCAACTCTAAAGGTTGCATTTTTATATGGGTATGCTCCTACCACACCTGCAGTTGTGTGTCTTCCATTACTTGCAATGGTTGAAGTAAGGTCCTGCAAAATGAATTCAACCCAGAAATTACTCAATTTTGATTTAATCCTTAAGAGGGTGTGAGATCAATTATAAGAACATACCAGTTCATCTTTGTGGGTTGTGAAGCTAAATATCTGGCCTCTGTAGTAACCCTTTGTAAGCAACTCTACACAAACAGATAATTCAGCTAAGGACATGCCCATGAACAAAAGGAAAAGCAAAATGGGTCATATATTTCTAGGTAAAGAACTGATAACCTGTAGATTTCTGAGCAAACTCGGAGAAAAATAGAGGTTGCTTGTGATTGTGCTTGTGCTTGTGTTTTTTATGATTAGACTTGCCCATAAATCCTTTGCGGAGACACCAATGGAGCCTTAGCAGAGAGACGACCCTTGAGAAACTGATCTAATACAATTTTGTTGACGGACCATGGAGACTTGGTCTATATAATATAGTTTTGTAAGGTTGGTATTTCCCTTGCAACCTAAGTTTGATCAGAGTCAACAAGTCAAAGTCAAACTCTGACATGAGGGGTGCTTTTTCTCCTTGTCTTTTTTTTTTTTTTAGGAGCAAAACAAAAAATTACAATCAGAAGCCCCTAGGACAACTGAAACTAAAAGAATCAAAGTTGAAAGCAGAAAGGGCTGAAAGGGGGAGCTTCCCGTTCCAAGTAGCAGGAGTCTTCAAATGGTGACCTCGCCATCACATCAGCCACGAAGTTAGCCTCCCGGGGGATGAACGCAAAAACAATGTGTTCAAAGTTGGTAAAAAGTTTAACGATATCTCTGCAAGTGTACGAAGCCTCCATGGAGTGACACACTTGTTATTGACCATGTCAATCAGAAGCTTGGAATCACCTTCAGCAATAATCTTCCTACATCCAAGGAGAAGGGCATGATAGAGACCATCTCGAAGCGCATTTCCTTCCGCAATAGGGACAGAAGAGATCCCAATGTTTCTGGACCCAGCAAAAATAGGGTTGCCATGCTCATCTTCGAAGGACAAAACTCGTAGCAGCACTCTTGTTTCCAATGACAGAACCATCAAAGTTGAACTTACAGAAACCAGGAGGAGGAGGTTTCCGTTTAATGTCTTAAAGCTGAGCTCGAAGAACAGGAGGGGAAGCTGAATCTGGAGAAGCAGTTGAATTGGACATCGAGTTGGCACATTTGAAATCTTTAGCAGTTGCCGTAGAAGAGAGATAACTGAGGTAGGGGAGCAGACTTTCTGCCGAAAGACGAGGTTATTTCTTGCCTCCCAAATTTTCCAGCAAATCAGAACATAATTCTCAGTAGAAGTTTTTTCATAGCCAGTGTCAAACCAAGAAGAAAACCAATCATCAAAAGTAGTAAATCCATGAGGAGAGAATCCAGCTGTCCTCAAAATAACTTAAGCGTAGGGGCAAGAGAGAAAGAGATGGTTTAGATTCTCAACCTTTACACTGCAGAACGGACAAGCACTATCAAAATTAGCATTAAATCTAGCTAATCTTTCTCTAGTTCGTAATCTTCTTCTTGTCAACAGCCAAGCAAAGATTTTTGCTTTTGGCGAGATGTTCAATTTCTAGATTTCATTTAAAATTCTAGATCTGCCTTTGGGGGGGGGGGGGGGGGGGGGGGGGGGTGCTCATGATCACATTGCAACCAGGTTGCTGATATAATAGTAAAATCTCCAGCGGGGGACGGACCCCAAATAATAAACTCATCATTCATATCAACTGTAGGAAGGGGAATACCAGTAATAAACTTCACAATATCAGAGGGTAAAATCGAAGATAACTTAGCTACATTCCAACAACTGTTGTTAATATAATCACTGACATTTTCATCCAGATTTAAGTTACTTCTAGCATTTAGAGGAATGAGATTAAGTAGGGGAAATTGATAAGCCCAATTAAAAGTCTAGAATTTAACTTGTTGACCATTACCAACAATCCAACGCATACCTTGAGTAATGACGTCCTACTTTCCAGAATCCCACGCCAAGCCATGGAGTGATAAGATCTGGGCTTAGCCTAAACAAAAGAGTGCTTCCTAAGATATTTCCTGCGAACAATATCAACCCACCAGTTATTTTTGTCTGATATGATTTTCCACCCCAACTTGGCCAAGGCAGCCTTGTTGGAGAAGGTGGCAGGCCTAACACCCAAACCACCAAGAGTTTTTGGTCGGCAGATCTCTTTCCAAGCAACTAGAGGGGAATAGCTATCCCTTCCCCATAAGAAATTTCTAGTTTCCTTGTCAATAGCTTTTGATAACCTAGGAGGACACTTGAAACACGAGAAAACATAGTTCGGCATACCAGAAATAGTGGACTTGATTAGAGTCGGTTTTCCAGCTCTAGAAAGCGTGGCCTTCTTCCAGCCATTTAATTTGTTTGAAATCTTTTGCAGCAGTTCTTTGGCATTCAAAGGGTCCTTCCAAAACACTATATTATGAATTCCTAAATACTTACCTACCGTGTTCCTCTGTTGAATATTCAGTCTGCTTGTAATGTCAGATTTAACTCTATTGGAAATACAGTTAGAGAAGAAGATAGAAGACTTATCATAATTAATCTTTTGACCTGAAGCAGAAGCAAAATAACGGAGAAAATTAGCCAGAAATGACACCGCCCTATTTGTGGCCCTAGCAAAGATAAGACAATCATCAGCAAAAACCAAATTCGAAATTCTGTAACCATTTGGAGATGAAAGTAAACCTATATTGTTCTTTGAGCGAAGAGTTGCTGCATTAAGCTTTCTAATGAAAGGTTCCATATACAAAGAATAAAAATATAAGGAGAAAGAGGGTCTCCCTGTCTGATGCCTCTACTAGGAGCAAAGTGGCCCTCCTGCTTACCATTAACAAGCACCAAAAAAGTAGTAGAGGTGATACAATTCAAGATTAAGTTAATCCAATTTGTGCAGAAACCAAAACGCTGTTGACAAATTCTAATATAATTCCAATCTAAGAGGTCATAAGCTTTTTCTAAATCAATCTTGATAGCCATAGAGCCAGAGGAGGCTTTTTTTAGTTGAAACGAAGTGAAAACCTCATGTGCAATCAAAATATTGTCTGTAATAGATTTCCCCGAAGCAAAGGCTCCCTGGTTCCTAGAGATGCACTTAATAAGCAAAGGTTTTAGACTAGCAGTTAGAATTTTGGCAATAATCTTATAAGTAACATTACAAAGGCTAATCGGTCTAAAATGCCCGACAACTTCAGGAGAATCAACTTTAGGAATTAATGCAATGTTTGTATGATTGATTAAGTGGAGAGGAGTATTATTCTGAAAAACATCCGTGACCATCTTACAAATTTTGTCCTTGACTAGGTTCCAATGCTTTTGGTAGAAAACTGCATGAATTCCATTAGGCCCTGGAGCCTTAAAGCCACCAATAGCCTTGACAGTAGCCCAAACTTCCTCCTGAGAAACTTCCTGCATAAGAGACCTGTTATCAACATCGTCCACAACAGAATCTATAATTTCAGTAAAATTGTAAGCATCTTGTAAGTTAAGGTTATCAGAAGCTTTAAATCGATTTTGGAAATCTTGGATAAAAAGTTTACTGATGTCCTCTTGTTCGTCAAGCCACAAACCCAAATTATTCTTAATACGAGAAATCCTGTTTTTTCTCTTTCTGAGGTTTGCTTGGGTCTGGAAAAATTTGGTGCTTCTATCTCCCAGAGAAAGCCAACTGGCTTTTGCCCGTTGGGCCCAATACAGCTCTTCCGCCTTTTCCAACTGCAGAAAATCATTAGTAAGAGAAGAATCTTTATCGTGAAGAAAAGTAGAGTTAGGAAATATCATAAGTTGATTTTGGTAAAACACCAACTCCCTCTGAAGATTGCTGAGATTTCTAAATATATTACCATACTGCTCTTTGCTCCAAATAAAAAGTTTAGGCGAAAAGGCACCTGAAATTGTGGAAATATTCTTAATAGGGTCAGACTCATAATCCTTTAACCAACATTGTTTAACAATATCAATGAAACGGGGATGGTCAAACCAAATGGCCTCCAGCTTAAACGATCTTGTCTTGGCAAGATTCTTTCCACTAGTAGTCAACAGAATTGGTCCATGAGCCGAACCAACAATAGGGAGGTTCTCTAAATGATAATTTGGGAAAAGCTGGAGCCAATCAGGGTTAGCAGTTACCCAATCCAATCTTTCATAAATCACAGTATGGTCTTTATGTTTATTAGTCCATGTAAATGGCAAACCCTCAGCTCTGAGGGAGATAATATCAACATCATTTAAAAAATCAATAAAATTCTGCATAAAAATATTAAACGGTGTTAAACCTCCACTTTTCTCAACAATACTGGTAATGTTATTAAAATCACCAACTAAGATCCAAGGGTCTCCAGAATTAGGTCGAAGAGATTGAATGTCATTCCAAAGTTGTCTTTGGAGCTGTTTTTGAGGAAAAGCATAAACAAAAGAAACAAACCAAGAAGTATTCCTAGAATTGTCCTCAATACTGCAGTGTAGGTATCTATTATGATAATCAAGTACTGAAAGCTTAACAGTGTTGGAATTCCACATTAAAATCATGCCACCAGATTGTCCATCAGAAAGCACATAATCAAACTGGTAAAGAAAAAAGCAAAATGAGAGAAAGTTTTATTAACCTGACTAACGTCAGGTATCCTAGTATCCAGGATAAACAAAACTTTTAGCTGCAGGTATACAATATAGTACTGGTCCTGCGCTAGAAAGCCTGGCCAGGAACTACCCCGACTATTCCAGCCAAGCAACCTCATGGGATTACAGAATGATTGGAAAAGGATCCCAGGTTCTGGTTCTCACTAGTTTCCATCAGTTCAAGCATCTACCTATTTCTCTTTTTTGGACTGGGAGCAACAGGACCAGCACCACCAGAACCCATAACTGGGAAGTTAGCATCATCCTTCAAAAGCATGTCAATATCACCAAATTTAAGGTCAAACGCATCGAGAAACTGATCAACTTCCTGGGAAGAATCCGAGGAAATCACAACAACCTCTTTTTGCTTCCCGGAAGCAACACGAGGTTGTCTAGTTTCTATTCTAGTTGCAGTTACATCTTTGAAGGACACGCCGGGTAGAACCACATTGGCACCCTTCACTCCCTCAGAATTAGGCCCACAGGGGAGATTGCCATTTTTAGGGAAAAACTGGCTTTTCCCTTTTCCCTTCCTTGACACTATCCTCCAAGGGCTGTTGTGGGTCTCCCTCTTTTCAAAACCCTTGTTTTCAGCAAAAGGGCCATTGTTCTCTTGGTAACCTCTAAACTCAAAGTAGCTAAACATAGGTTGGGGAAAGATGATTGAGATATCATTTGAGAGCAGCTGTTGAATGATCTCACCGTTAGCCATATCAGTAGGGTAGACAACTTGCTCGTTTTCTAATCTCTCCACCATGAAAAAGCTATCCTTAATGTTCTTTCTAGGACAAATATGGTTCTTCTGCCTATAAAGGCCACACCTGAAGCAAACTTCAAAGATAACCTCATATGAAACCAAAACAAAGCTAGGAGGTTTACCATTAGGGTTATTGACAATGATCACTCGACGAAGAGGATAATGAAGATCCAACTCGATCTTGATCCTAGCGAACAGAGTCTTCTTACCAGTAAGCGTATGCTCATCAGCACTGACATACGACCCAAGGTAGTGGTCCAACTGCTTCAGGGATGACTCATTCCAGTGAGGGAGTGGGAGGTTTGGCAGCCTGACCCACACAACAAGCCGATCAATGATTTCAGTAGTAGCATCAAAGTCAGGAGTCCAACGTTGGACACGGAAAAGATGACTCCTATTATACTAGGGTCGGTTGTCAAGGATAAAAAGAACTTCCTCCTCATTATTGAATTCAAAGCAGAACCAGTTGTTAGCCAGTCTGCTTAAATTCATATCCCCTCTAAGGTTGCTCCAAAGTTCTTCACACTTACTCAGGATCACCTCAGGGGCAACCAAAGGCCCAAAAATCTTCCCAACAAGACAGAACTTAGTGTAGTGGTTGTCAAATTCCGGAGGTGGAGGTGGTAGCTCAATCTGGACAGCAAACCTGTCAATATTGATGGTATGGTCACCAATAATAACATGAATGGAGTCGGAACTGTTTTGGGCTCTAGGGAAAGGGAAATATTGGCGTACTGGGGTAGGTCGTCTACTTGTAGTAGCCAGGTTAGCCTGAGCATTTGAAGGGAAGGTCATAGCTAAAAGGAGAAAATAGGACTGGAACAAAATAGGAGCTGTGGTGAAACCTAGTTTGGGATCTAACCAATTTATACTGCTAACAAGGCTTGGGGAATACCCAAAGCCATAGTAATCCGGGGAGCGCAAGCAAGGAAAGGTGACTCGGGAACTTGAAAGAACATCTAGGGAAGAAAAAAACCCAAAGGGAAGAACACACAAATAATCATAAAGAAGCAGCTCGGAAAACACTCCAACACTCAAACGCCAGAACGTAACAAAGACAACCACAGAGTCAATTAAATGCAAAAAAAAGTAATCATTAAGAGTGCAACGGAGATTATAGCTAGAAAAAGGAAGAATAAGATTCACTCCTTGTAAATTTCGATGCAGAGGATCACAGGAACAGCAATTTTGAGGAGGAAGACGAGGCGTTCGCTCCAAATCAGTTCTTGAGAAAGGAAATATCGAGCGGCTACCATCCCTCAACGAATCCCTTCAAGTCTCGAGAGACTTCAAATAAACTAAAATATAGTTAAAAGGGTTATGATTACCTCCTCCATCAAGATGAAATTTCTAACACATAACGTATCTGTAGGCCTTCCTGTTGATATCACCTACTGAATCCACTGGGAAACTTATGCCTGGCCATAGGTCCCTCTAGGTGGAAGTCCAGAAGAGCCACCCAATCAAGGAGATTATGAAAATTGCAATCGGAGGTGGAAACCCTAAATCCCCTTAAAGAGGGGCGCGTGAGGCGCGTTCCCTAGATGATCCCATGGAGTCTTGTCTTGTCCTCGTCTTATCCACCTTAGTCTAATTTTTTGTTCATTTGTAAGTTTTAGTTGTTAAGTCAGAAAAATGATGTTAATGGAAAGGTCAATCTACCGTTTGAAATGAGTTAACATTTTTTCACAACTATTGGAACATATTGTTAGGGAAATTAATCCCTCCGCCACGCAAGTATTAGAAGTAGAGATAGAAAGAAGAAATAACCAAGCCAAGAAAACAACAAGATTTAACAAATTTCGGCCAATATCCTTGCCTACGTCCTCGGAGAGTTTCACCTTCACTAATGAGAGAATTACCCAAATACAAGATTACAACGCTCAAGTTTATGCCCAACCCAAACCCTTGTATCCAATAGGATACCCCTTGTACAACCTCTCTCAACCTAGAAGATCACTCTACCCCAAGAGCTATTCACACTCTTGAACACAACTTACTTTGCTTCTATACACAAAGACCCTTAGAGTTGCTCTTCTCCTCTCCTTGCTTGCCTCCACATAAGCTTCATCTATTTATACCATTGATAGAAGTCTCTAGACTCACTTCATCAATGCTCATACATGAATCAACCACCCATCTCCCACATTAACTCCCTAGGAAGACTAAAAAAGGTCAAAACATGATTTTAACTATGCATTTCTTCCCAATGCATCAACTTGACCATGCATTTATACCCAATGCATGCACTTGACCATGCACGAATTTTCCATGCATAAGTTGTCACCTTGAATGCACAAACAATTAATATCATACATTCATGTCATGTAAAATATCTCCACCAAGGAGGGATAGGCACCAAACCCAACACATATTTGGTGCGGTTAGGGTTTCAAGGGTGCTTGTCCGGCGGCGTCTCTGTACCTGCAAAAAAATTTAGTTTTTTTTTCAAACTCAAATATCGTAAAAGGTATTCTAACATCGGTCCAACTTCAAAACAAAAACATCTCAGTTGACTACCCCAAGTTGGCTATTTACGATACTAAGAAACTCTAACCATTTATTCAATTTTTATTAATAGAAAAGTTTAAAAAATAAAAGATTCAACCATGTTGACTCTAGTTGCAATGCTGGGAGTTCTCGTGTGCTAGGCTAGAATGGTCTAAGTGGCTTCGTACTAGGTTAACTAGTCCGCTGAGTGAGGCAAGCAGGGTATTGATGGCAAGGAATATTGCTGGGATTGAGTAGCGCTCTTTGTGGAGGTCTCTAAGCCAATGGCAGCCATATTTGTGGCAGAGATTGGCTACGCGGATGAGATGGTGGATTTTGCGATGGTGGTTAGTGGTAGAGAAACCAAGGAAGCTCAAAAGTTACAAGGGGATAACTAACAGTGCTCTTCCTATCCCAGCGGCAAAGGTGCATGGATTTTTTATGCCGGCTTCATGGGATCATTTTTTTACTCATGACATGCAGTTTCTTCTTATTTTTCTTTTGGGAAACTTTTGGTTCACTCTTATTGTTAATTTGTTGATCCACAATCAATCCTTGCACATTCGATATCTTTGCACAAAGACACAACTTAGACTCGACGAAAACTTAAAGAAAGAAAAGAAGAAGATGCTACACAAACAATGACTCTATTGCCCTTCAACATTTAGTCTCAAATATCTCTTACTTTCACAACATCAAGATTAACACTCAACCAAGAATCAATCATTAGATATTCGAGAGTTAATTCAAACATATAATCCACATATACACAAGTAGGACTTGGTTGTAACAATGGTGATAGGGTGGAGCTCAGCATGTTTCAGACAAGTATGATTCATATCCTTATAAGGTACGTATATCCACTGTTCTTCTCTCAGATTTATGGCAATGCTTAAAACTTATAATCACTCAATTATATGTGAGAGAAAATATTTTGAGGCAATCAAATAGCTCACATATACAAGAAACGAAAGGCACCTTGTGAATATAATTTTTCAAAGATCTCAAGAAAGATATCAACTACTTGCACAAATGGACCCAAGCCATATGTTCAACTCTTATAACTCATCTCCATAGATCAAAGGTTGTCTCATCTTAAGGATACAAAAGGTCTTATAAATGGTTGTAATGGGGCCAAGGCTCAAGGTTTTAAGAAATAAAGGTAAGGAATTTAACAAGGTATCCTAAAAACCTAGTAGAGCTCATGTTGGTGTAGAGAGACTTCTAGAAATCCACCAAGGCATACAAAACGTCACATCCCATAGAGACAAAATAAAATGGCCTAATGTCTTCATGTTAGGCCTAATCTTTACTCTAAACTTCATTTGAACTCTCGTGAATTGGACAAAGACTAAATTTTTTTGTAGTGGGCCCTCAATTCAAAACAAACTCCAAATCCACCAAGTATGGGGGACTAAAATCCATAAATATTTTCTTTTTCTTTTTCTTTTATTTTCTTTTTCCGTACACATTTTTTTGATTCATTTCTTGTTCTTTTTCTTTTTCACGGCTTTCACATAATTTTTTTTTCTTTTCATGGACAAGTCTACCCTTACACTTGAACTTTCACCTCTTCTCATCCTTCATCTTCAACGCCAGATCTTCAAGTAAAGTCTCAAAATCAGCTCCACTAAGTTTTTAGAACAAGGGTAAGATTGTAACTATACTAAGGTTCAAGGTTAATGATCTTTAGGGTGATGAAAGAAAAAGCTTAATGTAGGCTTAAAGAGGTTATCTAAGGGGGTGCACATCTTCTGTACACAATTTGGGGACACAAGCTTATTTGGCAATAATGGTAATTCCTAAAGTGCCTTTATCCTTTCCAGAATCAGGGACATGTATTGATAAAAGTCTCAATAAGCACAAGAGTGAATTCTAGCATTCTCTAGTCCATTAAACATAATCTATGACAAGCAATCAATCAAATGAAAGAATAATGAGATCATCAAAATATTGCCAAGAAAATAAGAATATATTTTTCATTTATCACTCCAAGAAAAAGGGACATGGGCTCAAATATCTCACATGAGCTTTTATGAATCAAAACTCATCTTAACATGCTGCTCATATTCTGTACCAAAGTCACGAAATCCATATCCACTACACATGCATACACTTTTCATATATCTCAATTAACCAAAAAATACCATTTAAAATCACCTCAATCTTGTGATCCTCTTTTAGCCATAATTTTAGAGATATAAGCTTATCCTATGACTCAAAAACCAAAAAGAATTTTTTTTTTGACATTTTTCAAATTTTTTTTTTGTATTTTTCAATATATAGGACTCAAAATAAAAGACAAAAATATAAATCCCTTCCCCCACAGTTAAATATTGCATTGTCCTCAATGTAATCAATTATAAGCATGCAATGAAACAAATAAGCATAGATAGAAGGCATTTATGAAAACAAATCCTGAAATAAAAACAAAAGAGGAAAAAAAAATGAAAAATAAAAGAAATAGGGAAAGAATAAAAGACAAAAATATAAATCCCTTCCCCCACAGTTAAATATTGCATTGTCCTCAATGTAATCAATTATAAGCATGCAATGAAACAAATAAGCATAGATAGAAGGCATTTATGAAAACAAATCCTGAAATAAAAACAAAAGAGGAAAAAAAATGAAAAATAAAAGAAATAGGGAAAGAAAAAGCAAATCTGCATTTGTAGACTCCTTTATGGCTACTTCTGAATTGGGTTGCCTCCCAAGCAGCGCTTGAATTTAACGCCTTCCAGCCAGCCGAACCTCCACTAAAATAAAGTCAGTGACTATAATTAACAAAGAAATACAAAGTATATAAACAAGTATAACTACGAATTACAAACTACAAGTATAATTAAAAAGTATATTGTAAAAAAAAACACAAGTTAAGTACACAAGTGAGTATAAAACTTGAAAAGTATTTTTACAAGTGCAAATTTTTTTCTCTGTTTTTTTTTTAGTCAAGAGTTCAATTTATTTTTAACACTTAGATACGCAAACAGGGAGTCTCGATGTGCAATAGGACTGAAACAGCTACTCTTTTCAAAACTATGTCTTATCCAATATACCTTAGTGTATCACAACATTTTCTTTTGTTACAAATATCATTGATATCGAATCTAATTCCAAGCGGTAAATCAAGTGGACGTGCGGCTCAAGTATTGTCGACCAGACACAAATTCCCTTTAGCATCCTTTGGGCAACCTTACTGCAATGACCAGGTAGGGGAGGGCGAACACTAGAGGCAAAATCTATTTTGGCATGAGCTACTCCCACATAGTGGTTTAGGCTCATTTGCAAGCACTTTTGGATTCAAAAACCCGTCATGAACGTTGTCCCATTCCTAGACACAATTCCACATAGGCTATAGTTACTAAGATGAAAAAGGTCATAAGTGTGAAGACAGTTCAGCAAGTGTTAATAAAGGCCGCCCTCAACCTTAAGGGACCTGAACTAGGTATCAATAAGGGGTTTATGCCAATATTAACAAAAGAGACTTCACCTATTCCATTCAATTTACAACTTACAATTAAAACTCGTGTTCAACAATATAAAAAAACAACCTAGCTAGTTAATTTACACTAAGTTTTAAACAATTTATAAACAACAATTACAAACAAAAACAAGTGATTTTTCAATCCCCGGCAACGGCACCAAAAATTGACACGCTAAAAACAAGTGCGCAATTTAAGCCTGCAAAATGTAGTTGTCAGTATAGAATAAGTAGGGATCGTTCTAGCCAGGGATTGAGGGTACACCTGTAATTACAAAAAAAAAAGCAAATAAAGAATTAAAGTCCAAAGTATTATTTACAAAAATAAAACAAAGAATGAAAATATATACAAGTAAACACAAAGAGGGGGGATTAGGACTATAAAATCAAAAATTAAAATAAATAAAATAAAGAAAATATAAAAACATATATACAAAGGTGGAACGCAAGGAATAAAAATCAAAACCACATTCATATGCAAGAAATCCAATTACAATTCATATAGTTGATCTTCTATGTCATGAGAAAGAAGTTGACCATGTGAAACGTTAGAAAGCAAATGATTTCTCATATTTTACTTTTCTTCAATATTTAATCTAAGTGAAAGCACCTAAATTAAACCTATTGAACATGCAATCATAGTCTAGAAAGCTAGCTAATCAAGAACACATTCAATGCATGAAGAATAAAGAAAGGATGTCAACCAAAGTGCACAACCTAGTATGAAAAAGTTCATCTATTTGCAATCCTCCTTAATTGATTTCGATTTTTGTCCAAATCCTTTACTACTTATGATTTAGGGTTACAAAACTATTAGGTGAATTGTTTACCTAAATCTAGCTCCAATTACATGCATATATCCTAAGTTGGCCACCAAAGAACATAAACATGCAAAAGTTTTCTGTAATTCAAAATCAATTAAGCAATCTCACATAAGCAACATAGAAATCAACATATAAAGAAATTGCAACTTTATTTCAAAACATATAAACGAGCTTTAAACTTTGCTCTTAACGTCATGTTAACTAAAATTCATAACTCTACGAATCAAACAAAGGAAAACAAAAGAACGTATGAAATACACCGTGAAAGATGGATGACAAGCCTTGAGACGAAGAACTTGAAGATCCTTGAAAGCAAGCAACTTTCTAGGGACAACACAAGGGTGGATGGCGGCTAGGATCTTGATATATTGCATGACTTCTTCTCCTCCTTGGTTGAGACGCAGAGCTTCTGAAGACTAGAAAATGGAGAGAATTTTTTATGTTTAGAATTATAGGAGAAGTGTTGTGTTTGATGCTCCTATTTATAGGAGGATGACAAGTTAGTCACCAAGTCTTCATGAATCTTCTATTAATTTCCTAGGAATTATCTACTCATGTCACACAGCTTCAACCAATCAAATAATGCCACGTCAGCTCTGCTATGTCATCCAACCAATGAAAAACCTCCAATTTAACACCTTGATTTAGGGAGATTATTTTTGCATTAATTACATGATTATTTTCTGATTTGTCTCCTCAATTTCAGCCAAGAATGAATGTAGACATCAATGAATGTATCTGGACCTGTTTTCAACCTTTCTACTTGTTGTAATCCTTTGAATTTCTCCGAGATAAGTTGAAAACGTCATTTTCCAGAATCTTCTTTTATTTTCATGACAAATCATGTATTTATCCCCCAAAATTACTCCTTTTACCTCCAAGACCCCTATAATATCTAGGGTTCTTCATTTTGCCGAAAATTACCAAGTATTCTAGAAGATTCTTGAGTTTTGAGTCATCTTGAAGCCACACAGTCTCTTAGTGCCCTCAGGTTTCCTAGCCTCATCAGGAATCCGGCCTTGACTGGGATTCCTAGTCTGACCAGGAATACTCCATTTCTTCATTTCAGCTCATTTCTGCATCCCCTGTGCCTTGCCTTTGTCATCTCCAACGTCTCACATCCTTCTCATGTGTCTTTAAGCTCATTTCCTTGTCATTTTCTCTGATGTACCTAGAAAATAGAAACTAAATTAAAATTTATTTATTTAAGAAAATAACTAAGTAAAATATGAGGAAATAACTATTAAAATATTGCATTAAAATGCTCCTATCAGCGGGGTGTATTCAATTCAGATTTTAAAAGATTTTGTTTGAGTTTTTATAATCCATGGATTTACTTAATCCACAGATTGTTTAAATTCTATATGGACTTTGATTGATTCTAATGGATTGATTTATTGGTATTTGTTTGGACTTTACAAGTCCTTATGATGTTTTTGGTAGGTTAATTTTTTTTTTCCTTCTTCTTTAAAAGCAATGGATGTATGGATCCAACTATATATAATGCTATATCAGTAACAAAAAAGTGTGTGTGTGTGTGTGTGACAATCTACCATTCTTTATGTTGTGTATAATGATATATGAATAGTAAGAGAAAACTAATCAACCAAAATGTTACACAAAAAATAAAGTAGTAAACTAATGACATAATTTATTTCATATCTAATTTACAAAAGAAATATGTGTGTATGTAACGGCCTATTCTGACTTTAGATGAATATATTTGTGTATGTATCATAAAAAAGAAACATGTGTGTATGTATCATCTTAACAATACCATTAAAAGTGAGCTTAATTAGCTAGAAGGATTAAGGCTTCCAGAGCTATAGTGATAAAAAAAAAAAATTAGTAGATTAGAGTAGAGGAGGATAGTGGGAAGATAGGTCTATTGAGAGCTGCTTCTTCTTCTTCTTCTTCTTCTTTTTTTTGGTGAAGAGCTTCTTCATTTTTTGAGTGAGAAAGAATCCATCAAAATCTCTTGGGAAGTGGTTGGATTGTTTTTGAGTTTTGATATGTATAAAAAGCACTATAAAATCCTCCAAAATCCTACATTTAATGAAATCCTTAAAAATCTGTATACTTTTGAATATCTGCATATTTGAATGGATAATTTTAAATCTTAATTGAATACATCAAGATTTTAAAGGATTGTTTAAAATCTCAATTGAATACTCATAGACTTTCAAAATACAAAAAATTCTTGTAGACTCTTAAATGAATTACACCCCCCCCCCCCCCCCCCCCCCCCTCCCCCCGCATGCATGCTTATTTGAATTCAACTTATTTCCGAAAGCTAAGGAATGACAAACTCGTTTATTGAGGAAACATAGATAATGACTAATCGAGTCCTACAGGTTTTCCCCAGCTCAAGAACTTAGTGTCGAACACACATATTTTGCCTAAAAGGTTGCTAATAGTTCTTGAACATTGGAAGGCCATGTGACATTGGATTTCCACTCCACATTAGCAGGGAAAATTGCTGGTTAGTTCTTTCTGTAGAAAGACTGCCATCGAAGAACACATAGTCAATGGGATTGTCACATAGGTTATACTCTTTCAATCTCTGGCCCATTTCCTCCACAGTTAACGGCTCTGTATGGACCACTTCCACAACATACCTTCTTTGGTTCCTTGAAACCTTCAAAGGTTTAAGTCACAGAAAGAACAGTAATATGTAAAACAACTTAGTTTAGTCTGGAACAAAACAATAGATGATCCAAATGTTGTTTGTACCGTATTTTGGTGGGTTATTCAATTTTTCACTCATGGAAGTATAGAAGTCGAAGTACGAATATCTGAATCCTTTCAGTGATCTCTAGGGCATGGAGGACTTTCAAAATTGCCTTATTGTGTATTTGTGCCATTTTTGTGAGTTCTTCCATGCAAGTTCCTATTTTTCCTGGCTGAAATACTAACAAAGCTGGATGACAACCAATTGGTCCCAAGCTTAGTAACCCAAATTTCCTTCCTTCTTGTATATTTCCTGCCAATTTAAAACACATAAAATGATAACATAATCACCTTGGAAATTATTTTTTATTTTTTAAAGAAGAAAAAAAATAAAAAAGAGAGAGAACAAATGGAATTACTTTGACCACTTGTGCTATTTTATTTAAAGAACAGAGAATATTTGGGGGGTAATGGGAAATTACTTCGACCACATGTGTTATGTTGCCAACACCATCCCTACGAATTCTTCTTCTGAGTATGAGAATTCCTTGCTGATGTTAAATTGCAGAGGGGTGAAGTAATCATTGCTTTTGATACTGAAAAGGTAGACAGCACTAGAAAGCAATGTCTTGGCTTATGCATGGCCTAGTTTGTGCCTCAACTGGTTTTCTACATGTTTGCAATAACTAAGCTGAGTTTGAAGATCTATCACCTGGGATGAAAATGAAAGAAAAATTAATATGACCCTTTTCACTGGGGGATAAGTATAGTTAAGGTACGGGATAAAAAATAAAAATAAAAGGTACATAAGTACAAGAATGCCATAAGAGTAATGCAACTTGGATGAAGCAACCATACAAATACCTTAGCCTAAATAATAAAACTCCTACCAAATTTTTAGAATCACAAACCAAGACCTGATGAGTTTCATTTAGAGCACCACCTCAGGTGCAGAGTTCACTTCATAAACATAGTAATTAAATGGGGTTGTAGAGATGGTAGAATCAGTGGCAAATTTGTCAATTGCAGTAATCAATTTTAACTGGTTGTCACCTTACAATAATAGACTATTAAGAAAAACAACACATTTTAGTTACGACACATGTTACGGATGAAGTCTAGAATTTGACACCCATCGGTGTATCTCCCAGTGGGATACCCGAAATAAGTTTCTCCATATGTCCAGTAGTTGGCCTGAGTAGTCTTGGTAGTGTTGATGTAGTTATTTTTTCCGGCATCAAATGGTGAATCCCCAAACACAAACAAAGGCGTGGGCTCTTTGAAGAGAGAAGTGAGCAAGGCAATTGCTTGGAATAACAATGCTAGCATAGAAGGACAATTTAGAAATATAACAAAACCTTAAATTTGCCATGTATGGTGATTAAATTACTTTCTGTCGTATGTTAAAATCTCCTTGGTTTGCTAACTATTTATAGATCTTCTGTAGTCACTAGTACAAAAATTGAATCAGACGACGGCTAAAAACTGTCGTCTGATGTGGAGGTAACTGTCGTATATCTCGCTGACGTCTGATGAAACACGATTTAGAGAACTGTCGTCTGAAGAACTCGGCATCTATGTCGATAGCATGTCGACAGGCTGTCTATAGCTTGTCGACATCATTAACTGTCGTGTGAACATCACTCAGACGACGGGCAACTTAAGAACCCGTTGTGTGATTGTGATTCAAAAGTCATTTTTTTCGTTATAACTGTTGTGTGATTGTGATTCAGAAGTCATTTTTTTCGTTATAACTGTTGTGTGGCTGTTATTCACACAACTAAAACATTGATTGCATCTGTGATCAATATTAGTCTCACACAACAGTTTTTATTGTATGCCTGTTGTGAACATTGTACGCACAGCAGAAAATGAAATCAAAATTACCATATGAATAGTAAATACCAATATATATCTAATATTGTTATAATCCACATAATTATACTGAAATGTATTACACAATATTGCCAAAAAGGAGCACTGTACTACTCCATGCCAACACCAAAATATGGAGCACATCTATACAACTCCACTAGCAAAATAAGTGAAGAAATGCACTTGAAATTGTCACTTTGGAGCACAAAAATACATTTCTAGCCTATTTCACTTCACAGCTTCTAGGGCATGAGCAATTGCATACATTACAGCTTGAGGATGTTCTTCAACACATAACCAAGATGATGCAGCCACCAGTAGCCCAACAAACTTTGTAAATAGCTAACCAAGATGATGGAGCACCTCCTCTTGCCAATCCTGAAGCAACTCCCATAAAACTTGCATTTTCTATAAAACCATCTTTTGCATAAACCCTGTATAAAGCCTGAAGAAACACATCTTCGGATAAGTACTCTGAAAGCACATCAAAGAGGCTTTCTCAAAGAATGCAGTTTCTTGCGAGAGCTGCTGCAATGTCCTTATAACAAAAACTATTTAACAAACAAACGAATCATGTTCAGCAACAAATACTCAAGCTAAGCCAAGTAAAAAAATGTATCAACGGAATCCGTATCAATGGAAATACCACATATTTTTCATTAAGAAACATTTGCATATTACAAAAACTAGCAACAGATTACAGAAACATATCTTGACTTTTTTACTGCTTGACATGGTCTTTCTACTCCGGTGGATCAGTGGATGTACCTGTGAGAAGTTGTGCCTTCTCAATTAGGCCAAATGAAGAAAACAAAGAATCAACATACAAAATTTCATTGTCCAACAGCCACAACTTTAGTAATAGCAACGACCTTCCACAAGAAATTTCTTTGGGACTTACACTTACCAAACTAAAGCCATGGACAACATTACAATGTATCATAGACTTCAAAAAGAACGGACATTCAGGTCCTAGATTTCCCAGGATATGTTGCAGTTGGTTTCTGACATAAGATTTTTCATGATACTTGGACTTCGTGATCTTACGCTTATAGCTAGTCAATCAATCAACAAGAGATCAACATTAGACACTTCACCCATTAACGCACTGAAGCTAACTTACAGAACATTTTAGAAAATTTACCTACCCTCCATTCCTCAGTGGATCCCCAGCATTTTTCTATTCGAAAAACATCAAATTTACCCAGTCAACTATTTGTTTCGTTAATTGCAAAAAACCACTCAAACTATTAGCATATGGATCATTGAATCATGAAACGCAGCAGTGGCAAACAACAAGTTAATTGGGTCATTTTATCAAACATGTAAAAAACCAACTAACGAGCAGGAAAAACAAACTAGAAAAACCAAGAGCAAAGAGCAGAGCAGAGCAGATTAATTCTCTAAGCTCCAAGAATTACAGTGAGGATTAGAACAAGCATTGTTAATTAGTACAGAAAAGGGTTCTCACTCACTCTCTTGGGAATTGGACTCAATGGACTTTTCCACTTCCAAGACCTGAACCCATTTTGGGTGGTCTCCTCCAATGTCTCTCTGTGCTGCTCCACCTGCCAATTCACCAACCAAAGCTATATTCAACCAACACACCCACAACCTTATCACCAACTCCATCAAATACAGACTATATAGAAATCAGAGAGAGAGAGAGAGATACCAGATGAAGGGTGAAATCGTCAAATGGAGTTGAAGTAGTAGGGACAGGGAGCTTGGGGAAGGTAGTGTGCTCTTCGTCTTCCTGGAAATACTGGAAGAAATTCTCCTCCAGATTCATGAATTCCCCAAGAAATTCTCCTCCAGTCAAGAAATTCTCCACCATGGCTATGACGATGAGACTGATTCAATAATTGGTGATCATATCAGTAACTACACACACAAAGAGATGAGATAGTAATAACAAATTAACAAATAACAACTATGAAGTATGAACAAAACTGGAAAAACTGAAATCGAACCCAGAAATGGAAGACTGGAAGTATCGAATGAAGTCACTGAACCCAGCCTTACCCAGAAATCCAAATCCGAAATCGAACCCTCAAGTCTGTAAGTAAAGTGAGTAACCAAGCAACTTACCTAGAAATCCGAAATCGAACCCAGCCTTCAAGCCTTCAAGAATCTGAAATCGAAGTATCGATTGAACCCAGCCTTCAAGCCTTCCAGTAAGCCTTCAAGAACCTAGAACTCTGCTTGAGCCTTGACTCTTAAGGACACTGCAAACTGAAAACCCAGTAAAGCAGTCGCTGTAAGAGACCGATCGATTGAAGTTCATAAAGAGTGAAAAACACAAACCCATAAACCCAGACTTACCAGTTACCACCGTCAGTCCATCACCTTCGAAGAGAGAAAAGGCCATGCAGGAGAGAGAGAGGACCCAGAGGAGAGACGGAGAGAGGCTGTGCGGCAAGTGTTTAGGTCTCGGGTTTGGTTACATGAGTGAGGAATAAGAAGATGAAGATAGATGAGTTACCTAAGAGGAAGACGGAGGAAGATGACAATGGAATGAGGTTCTCTGTGTGTCTGCCCTGTGACGAGAGGAAGAGAACGAGAGAGGAAACCAGATCTGGATCTGTTTTATCATTTTTCTTTCTTCTTTTTTTCCCTTATACTCGCATCTTTTTTTACTTTGTTGTTTTGTTATTTTTTTGTTTGAGTGTTAGGGTTTCAAGCCACTTTGGAAATGCCCTATCAATTTAGACAAGGACTGGATCACACAACAGAAATTAAAAACAATGTGGTCTGAATGCATAAATTTTAAATTTGGGATTTGTCTCGTGTTAACTTGACATCCCCATTTGGCGAGTTGGAGAAAACTGGTGGTGGGAAAACTCCTTCCTTTTTGTGAAACTATTTGATCAGACCACAGTTATATTATTTCTCATCGTCTGATCAATACATGTTGGAGAAAAATTTGGGTTTCATATGGGGTTTGGCACCACTAACACGGTGGGAAACTTGCCGCTCAATTTTTTTGAGCGTCACACAACAGTTTTTATCTTAAACGTCTTCTGAACTAATTTCTAAGTCCCTATCACACAACAGCTCTTACAGAAACGACGTCTGGAAAAAAAAAATTCAATCACACGACAGAAAATTGCATACTGTCGTCTGAAAGGTGTCGTCTGAATCAATTTTTGTAGTAGTGAGTAAATGGATGCGAGGTAAAGAACTCCAATAAACATTAAATATATGGTATACTCTGTTCCAAAGTTGTTGTGCTTTATTATTGAAAACAATATTGAATGAGTAACAATCAAACCCTAGACCTCTAGCTCAACAACTGGATCCTAAGGTACCCATCTTTTTGTTAAAATTCATGGCAAGGTTGACGAAAGATGAAGAAATCTAGAAGAAAAGCTATGGAGGCTACTGAGAATGAAGAAGAAGAAGAAGAAGAACGAGAGAAAGGGAAAACTGATATTTCTTCAAAGTAGTCTTTACAAAGATGACTAACTACTCACAGTAAAGGATAAGCCCCTATTTATACTAACTTGATATTGACCGTCTATATTGACCATGACTTTGACCCTATACTCTTAAGTCTTAACATCCCCCCTTAAACTAGTGCTGGGATCCCCAAGCACTAGGTTGCATCAAAGATGGGTTTTCAGCCCGGAGAATGAGTGGTAGTGCCTCGCATAGCTCCATTGAATGAGAGGCTTGCCTACAATGCAGAAGAGTTTTATCTGGAGTTGCAGAAACAAATGCTTTCTGATTGGAAATTGCAATGAAAGCTAGCATGGCAAGACAGGGAACGAGAAGTTGTATACAATCCTGTGTTGCCACCCTTTTATTTTTCAACCTCACTACTTCAATTCGATTGAGCTTTTCTTCTTGAGCTTTCTGTTCTCTCACACTCTTCAGCTCTTTCTCAATTGCAGCTCTTTTTTCATCCAGCTCTTCCCACTCTTTCTCAAAAAGCTCATTTTGTTGATTCAAATCTCCAACTTCCTTTAGAAGCAGTTCTTTCTGTTGCATGTACTTGTCAGTGTCCTGTTTCAAATATGACAGCAACCACTAACATCAGTGGCGGAACTTGAAAGTTATCTTTGGAGGGGCCAAAAAAAATATATAATAATTATTTTTAAAAATATATAAAAAATATTTTTACTATTTTTCTATAAATGTACATAGTAAAATCTGTTTTAATGTTTTCCTTTAAAAAATTTCTTTCTCCAAAACACCAATAACTAGGTTAGAAGTAATTACACTCAACATTAAAGAATTAATTAATAGTTTCCTTTCACAAAACATTGGAAACACAGCACTTTAGGAAAATAGAGGGCCATAACTTAATTATTTTATATTTTATGAAATAATTTTCAGCCAATCACATATGGCCACATCATATTTTAATTGAGTTTGGGGGGGCCAGGCCCACCTCTGGCCCCAATAACGTTCCGCCATTGGCTGACATTGTGACCTCTCTTCTTCACCTACTTTCATTAGATCACTCTCCTCACTGATCTTCTGTAGCTTATCTTCATTATCAGCCTTTATCTTCTCCATTTCAACTAAAAGCCTAGCTAATACCTCTTTATTAGCAAGTAACTGTTTCTTCTCCACTTCGAAGTTCTTCTCCTCCAATTTAATAGATTTCCTGATTTTGCATGTGTAGGCGCAATGAACATGTTTGTGACAGATTTTGCATACCATTGAAGAACTTGATGTGCCTTGTTGTTGTTGGTAATTTCTTTGAAAGCACTTCCATGCACCATGGCCTGGTTTCTCAGAGATTTGACAGACTATGACATTGCTAAAGTTCCCTTTGGCTTTTGGTTTCGCATTGTTGTTATTTGACCTGGTGTTGTTTGTACCTTTGTTATTTGGGAAGTTTGGATATGAAACACTATCATCTGAGTAACCACCATCAGAAATTGAGTTACTGACACCACTCTGCTGATAGCCATAGTTAAATGCTCCAGTTTGTGCATTTTGCTAAGAAAACTGCTTCTGAGGCACCATTACATTCTGTTGTGGAACATTGTTGTAGTTGCAGCTGTTCAAGACAGGTACTTGTTGTTGTTGGTTACCATATGACACAGTATGACCATTTTGACCAAGAAAACTAGAAGACTGATGTGAGAAACCAATTTGGGAAGGCAATGAGCTGAAATTTCCCTCAGTTCCAATATAGTTCTTCATCATGAATTTATTATTTCCCATAGATGACATTGACTGATAATTCCCATTAGACATAGTGAAGTTGGGCTGTATAGTTGGTGAGGTAACTGATATAGGTGACATACCAAAACCAGTGCTCGTAGTCATAGTGTTCTGTGGAGTGACAAAACCATATTTTGTGGTTGCAGGGGAAGTATTATATTGATGCATATTAGTCATGCCAGAGGTCACACAAGGACACACATGATTCTGAGTGACTCCATGATTACCAATGGGAGACAGAAGATTTGATTGCATATCCCAAAAGGTTGACCAAAGCAAGTGGAAGGCAACATCCCATAGTACATACCATTTTGAGCTAACGTTGCAGCAAAAGGAATTAAGGGTGCATACTTATTCTCCAATTCAATTTCATATTCAGCATACAACAACAATGATCTCACTTCTTCCAAATCAACATTACTTTTGCCCCTGATAATTTGCCTAGTGTGACCATACTTGCTAGGGAGTCCAGCAAGAATTAACATTTTAACATCTTGATCAGAAATATTAACTCCCACAGCGGCCAATTGATCTCTAATACTCTTGAATGTCAACAAGTACCTTTCCATAGAATCAGAACCTTTCTGAATACTTTGCATAGAAGACTTCAATTTCATAATATGAGACTCAGAGACAGAATGACAGATGCATACCTTTTCTTAAGTGTAAGCCATACCTCCATTGATGTCTGACACCCAATTACAAGAGTTAGAGCGTCAGCCGAGAGAGTGTTGATGATCATTAAAATTAGAGAACTATCCTGCTCCAGCCATCTTTCATAAGCACCAGTATTATCATGAGATAGAGTACAGTCATCGACAATGTAAAATTGAGATGGACAAGGATAAGAACCATCAACTAATTTGAGTAATAATGTTGCATCAGAAACAGCCAAATGTGATAATTGGCTTCATCGAGTCGAACGGAAACAGTAGTACGTGCCAGATTTGATGAGAACGCCATTGTTGAGGTTGACAAAGCTTGAATCTTGAAGGAAAAAAAATGAATCTGAGACGCAAACTAAGTAGCTCTGATATTTTGAGTGGTAAATTTACAGAAAAAAAACATCTAAAGCTTGAAGATCCTTCACGTTTTGAGATGGTAATTTACAATTTTTCTAGGGTTTTGAGAATGAGGAACAAGAAGAAATTCACAAACTAAGGTCGATTGCAGCAAAAAAGGGTGATGATGAACGATGGTCAGGCCACTAATGGCTCTGATACCATGTTAAAATTCATGGCAAGGTTGACGAAAGATGAAGAAATCTAGAAGAAAAGCTATGGAGGCTACTGAGAATGAAGAAGAAGAAGATGAACGAGAGAGAGGGAAAACTGATATTTCTTCAAAGTAGTCTTTACAAAGATGACTAACTAACTCACAGTAAAGGATAAGCCCCTATTTATACTAACTTGATATTGACCGTGACTTTCACCCTATACTCTTAAGTCTTAACAACCTTCATCGCCATATGCCCGATTTCTGCCCCATTTACAACAGTCTCCATGCTCATAGATAGAGACTCTCAAACCTGGAATTTGGCCTCCATCATTCCTCTTCTTCCTCATGCTGCTAATATTACTGCCATCCAAGACACTCCTTTTGGTTCTTCTCAACATACAGAGTGACCTCCTCTTCTGGTCGGATTCTACTACGGGTGCACTACAACAAATTTCCCCAAAGCACACTGATTTGAATTAGTCCCTATTGGAACAAAGCACACTGAAAACGGTGGCTAATGCCATTAGCCACTATATATGCAGCCACTAATGAGAAATTAGTCCCCTCTATTGTAGGTGTTATTGGGGCAATCCACATTGTTAAAACAACAGTGGCATACCAAAACCCAACCTAGTGCAGCACATTACCTTTTTCTTTCCTGGCCTACTGTTATTGTAATAGTGTGTTTTCTCAATGCTACCAACATCAGTGGCAAAATTTGGGGAATAAATAAAAAAAAATAACAATTTGGCACACCTATAACCATGTATTTCTAAAATTTACTGTACAGATCGTATGCAATTTCAAATAAAATACATCAGAAACATAAATTTTTTCATGTTCCTCTCTATGGCTACAACTTTACCTCTAGCAACTTTTATATGCTCAGTCAAACAAACATTGAAGGCTGAAATTTGAAAATCAACCCTGCCAAATTAACGTTGACCCAATTAATTCATTTTGATAAGTGTAACAAAACATGTTGATATGCAGTATCAAGCATTGTACATGAATATCAAGTGATTAGTTCAATAAGATGAATCACAGAACACTATAAAAGAGAACCCAAGACCTGCAAGTACCTTCTTCAATAGTAATAAAAGGAAGTGTTTTGCCCTTTGAATGTGATAGATAGGCACAGTAGCAGACCTAAAAAGAAGAAAAAGTATCACTAGTTTAGTAAATTCAAGGATATCACCGAAATTGTAATATCACGTATCCAATAATTAATAATAAAAGAGACCCCAGATCCCCTAAATTTTCACAATGTGTTTATATGTTGCTCTGACAGTTGCAAACTTATGTTGGAAGTGTAGATATTTAATCTTAGAATGACAATAAAGAACAAGTACTACCACAGAAGAAAAGATAAGAATTATGGAAGCAAACCATACCTCAAGCCAAAATCACAAGACCAAGGTACATGGCTTCACAAAGAAACAAGAAAGACATTAAACCCCTACAAGTAAATCTTCCAGAGTTAGAATACCAAGAGATGTACAACACAAGTGCATCCCTTCTTGCTAGTTCAACTAGAAAAAGGAAAATGCATATAAAGCAAAGAGAGAGAGGGAACTATCATAGAGAAATCTTATCATGATAAGAAGCTCACCAAATGATGCGACCCAATCTACAACCAGTACAGCAAGGACATTCTTCTGCAAATTTCACAGCATCACTAGAAAAGAACTCAACGGGATATAAGATCATTGTAGACATCTACAGCATTACATGTATAATTAAATGCACCTACTAATACAAAAACAGATAGTTAACTTGAGAATCAAATGAGTAAACTCTATGACACAAACCTCAGCAGGGCCTGACTTTCCATCAACTGGTATATGTGCTACATGCTTAATCCAGTCTTGGATAGCATCTTTTAGGTGAGGGACAACCTACATGTTAAAAAAGAAAGAGAAAAGTAATCAATATAAGAAAAATAGGGGCTAGATTAATATATCTAAAAAGAGCTCAATCTCAAACAAAATACCTATCTCTCTGTTTATAACATCCTGTGACCGAAAGAAAGAAAATTCAAACCTTTGTCAGTTGTGGCATCAAAGATAAATAGATAATACAGATATTTTTGGAATCATTGATATATGTATAATATATTGATCATATATACATGTGAAATTTAACCAACGTGCTTGGTAAATCATTCCGGTAGAAATATTATTATCATGGGTCAGGTTGATTTCTAAGAATCGCTCATAGTTTCCAAGGTCCAGGTCCAACTGTGAACATTAGAAACAAAAATAGTAAACATAAAATCTGCAAATCACTGAGTCTCTAGATTTGTGCAAAAGCTTCACACTTAAAACTAACCTGAACTAAGTCAAATAATTATATTACCCTCCAGAAAGACATTGTTTATTCCATACTATAAGGCTAAACATGTTTGGATATTGGCATATTGCAAACCTAAATCCCCAGACCACGGAATAACTCTCCTAATCTGAAGCATATAGCTTAACCTAAAAGTTCGTACCCAGGAAATTTCAATCAAACCGAGGCAAATCAATGTCATCAGAGTCAACCAAATTCAATGAATAGACATACAAAACACAAAACAACATAGTATCATCCTTGATAAAGTTTTGAAATTGAGATTGTCACCTGGGTTGAGAGAAGATAGTCAACAACCATTCACGTGTCTCGCCGAGTTCAGACGCGCAAGCAGTCACCCAGAGGAGAAAATACTAGAGAGGAGAGAGATCAGGAATCGAACTAAAGTGAGGGAAGAAAAAACTAGATCTTGTTCAGGTTTGAACTCTGAAGGGGAGAAAGAGAGAGACAGAGGGGAAGAAAAACTAGATCTCGAATTCCTTGATCTCCTCCTTGAAGGCTACATATAGATATAGAGGAGAAGATGAAGCAATCCAAGGTGAGTGAGGTTACAGATCCAAACATGCACGACGTCTCTGAGAAGATTCAGCCTTCAATCTTGTTTCAAGAGAGCAAAGTAATTTTAAATTTTGGTAAAGTGATCGACAGTGTTAAGACTGCACTGTCGGTGTGTGGGTTCTCCGTGTTGGGGAGAGAGAGAGAGAGAGAGAGTTAGTGAGAAGTGTGAGAGCTGGATCTAGATGAACCTGAGAGAGTGAGAGATATAGGGTTAAACTGAAAGTGCGAGAGACAGATCTAGAAGAACTAAAGAAAGAGATCTGATGGGGAGAGAGGGGGCTTTTTGTATCTCTCGTTAGTTAAGACCTCCACTGATCCAACGGTTACCACTGAATATCAAAAACAGAGAAACCCCCAAGTTGATGGACACCGGTTAACCCTGGGCACCGATACAGTCTATTGGCCCAACCTCAATTAACCCTGAGCACTGATCATCAGTGTGATGAAACAAATTCACACTGATCTATCCACTAGTTGCTCCCAAAATCACAAAACAAACTATTCCATTTCTGTTGACACTGTTAACAGTGTTATTGAGATTAAACAATTAATATGTTCTATATACTGTTCATAATACACACTGATGATCAGTGAGAGGGAAAAAAAACTCACCAATCTTTTATATCAGTGTAATACTATTCATTTTGGCACTGATGATTTTTTAGTGGCTCAAAAAAGGTGCTAATGGGGAAATTTGTTGTAGTGGTGACTATACAATGAAATCAGGCTTTCACTTTCTTAGTTCGCAATCTTCTTCCTCGCTCACAGCTCATCCCCACCAATCTCACTGTATTGATAAGAAGATCTGATTCTGGTTATGGAAGGTTCATGCCCCACCCAGAGTTAAATTCTTTCTCTGGCGGGCTGTTTCCAATGCTCTGGCTACAAACTTTAATCGTCATCGAAGACATTTGGCTGCTTCTCCTCTGTGTGCTATCTGTAACTCTCATCCGGAACGCACAGAACATGCTTTGCTTCTGTCCCCCTGGGTTCTACAATCTTTGGTTTGCTCGTCCTCTGTCTTATCGAGTTAGTGTGCAGACAATTACGACTTTTGATCATTGATTGTTGACTATTCTTGATTATCAGACATTTAGTGCAGATGCTCACTTTAGCTCTCATGTTCCCTTCTTATTCTGGTACATATGGAAGGCTAGATGCAATTGTGTTTTTAAACACGTCCCTCCGGACCCTATTTCTGTTGCTTCTCAAGCCTTTGCTGCATTTACGGAGTACCTAATGAAATAATTATCCCTCCCAATTTGTCTCCTCATCGCAATCTGCAACATCATTCAACTTCTTCTCAAGTAACCCACTGGAAAGATCCTCCTCCTGGATCTTTCAAGATAAATACCGATGCGGCTTGGGACTTGTCTTCTCTTCGATGTGGTATATCAGTCATTGCTCGTGACTCAAATGGTTCCTTCATTGGAGGTCTGTCAAAAAGTGATTCTGCTTCCTCTTCTCAGGCTGCAGAAGCCTCGGCTCTTTAGCTTGGTCTCAGCCTAGCCTCTTCCATGTCTCTTTCTTCTTTTCAGCTGGAATCGGACTGTTTGGCTTTGATTTCTACTCTTTTAAATCCTCTGTTGGCGGTTGATTGGACTGCTTCGCACCTTGTGTTAAGGATTCGAGCTCGAGGTTCTCTCTTCAACCGTGTAAACTGGCTTTCGACCAGTAGAAAAGCTAATGCTGCTGCAGACTATGCAGCTTCTATGGCTTCGCACAGGGTGTACCCGGAAGATTGGTCTTCCAATCCCCCTCTCTCCCTAATGCGCATTCTCCTTTTTGATGCTGTAGGTCCTCCCCCTTGATTCTGTTCAGTTGCTGGGTTCTTCTGTTAGCTAGCTAGTTTCATGTTTTGTCTGCTATTTGTTTTGTTCTTTTGAGCTTAATTTGTCTCTGTTTCTTTGTATTTGTATCATTACAACAACAACAAAAAAACAATCAAAATCAAAATCAAAATCATTTACCTTCGGACCTCCCGCTCTGTTTCAGTTGTGTTTCTATTAATAATTATATCATAATAAATTGATGGAGGAGTAATAAGTCTCTACATTTAGCATGCAGTACTTCAGAGGGCCAGTGATTCCATTAGTTTGATAACGTTTATATTTTTTTGGTTTATATTTTTTTATTGCAATCCCCACGTTGCAAAATCAGACAAGTTATGGATTTAATGAAAATTATCTTAATTTTGAATAACAATATTATTAACTGCCAACGTAAATGATCCTTAGTGTGGAATTTTCTGGAATGTTCCAGCCTATTAGTGTGCTCAGTTTTGTATTGTTTTCTTTGTTCTTCTCAAAGGCTTGGCTTGGTTTGGTCCTCCAGCCTTATGTAATACTTGTTTTTCATCTAATAAATCTTCAAGGTAGGACAAGGAGCTGGTCCTGACCTTGCTTTCTTAAACAAAAAAATAAACAAAAAATCTGCCAACGTAAATGATTAATTGAGAAATATAAAAGGTTCATGTCTTCATCATTTCATGCTTCCACGTATGACTGTTGCAAAGAACCTTTCCTTTAAGTAGCTAGACGCCTTGAACGTTGCTTAGGAGTCTAAATTCGAAGCTCTTGGCTGCAGCCTCTCGTTCTTCTTCATTTCTTTTTGTGGCCGGATTAGAATGTTACACAAACATATGCATGTCCAGTATAATGGATTTCTGTCGGCAAAAATCTCCTATATATGATTATACTTCTACCAATGAAATTTCTTCGGTTAAAGGATTTTGGCACATGGAGAATTAGTCGTATAAAGAATTCTAAAAACGAATTTTCGTAGGCAAATATATTCCCATTATTAAACTGAAAACTCTTTTTTTTTTTAATGTAACATGCTTTTTTTTTAATGTAACATGCATCGGGAAAGGTCATTCATTGGAATTCAGGCCTACATTTTTGTATATACAGGCCTACATTTTTGTACATACAGGACATGCGTTAAATTACAATTGAAAAACAGGAACTCAAGCGAGATTCAAGCAATCTTTACTGGCAAGATTGAGCTACTTCTAAAGAAATATTCAAAGAAACTTCGAAAAAGGAAAATAAGAAAACTTCTAGCCGATTCAAAAGATGTCTCTTCAAATAACTTAATCCTAGTACTGCAATACTTTGACCTTGCGAAACTTCTTGGATATACAATATTAAAGAGGAATATAAACAGAGCATGTACAAACCGTAAAAATATGATGGGAAAAGAATTGAAATCTCATATTGTTCTTATTGCTTGCTTCTTGGCTTGAGAAGCTAAATTATAATGTTACTGTTTTTTACTATTGGAATTTTGGCCGGCTAGTTCCATGTTCAGAAACACAGAAACCGCAGTTGCTTGACAAGTAGTTCTGGCTATTCGAGAACGTTAAATACAACTGGACTGGGCACTTGGATACAACATAGACTATAATCAGTATAATCAATTTTGTACTAGGATTATTAGTGGGATGCAGCCTTTAATTAGCATATATGTTCTTACCGCTCCTCTACACTAGTATTCACGAGAAACTGTTCACTACAACATCCGCTGTATAATACGTACGTACAGTCTCTTATTAACGAGAGATCACGTGAAAGACTGGATGTGCGAGGTTGGTAGAACACGCAGGGGCAGATCCAGGATTGAAACCTTGGAAGGGCTTGGATTTCTTAAACAAACAAAAAAATTATATATATATATATATATATATATTATGAGAATCTCGACAATATTAGCCACCATTTTATATGCACTGATGCACAAAGAAAGAAATAGAAAAAAGCACCTTGGAAAGCAGTAGACTCAAGCTTTTGTCATTCACTTAATCCCTTTGTGTTCCACAGTTCCAGTTCGTAGTTCCAATTCATAGAATCATAGTGCCATTCACAATTAAACAAACAAACAGAAAGAAGCCTCATGTAGTCATGTTTGAAGAACAAAGACAGAAAGTTGATTAGCACAGCTGCACAACAATTGCTGCCTTATACAGTTATACTTTAATTAAACCAAGTACCCACTTGAATGACTTGATGAGTATTGAAATCAAATAATCAATATTAAACATTTAAACAATTAAACCCACAACAAATCAACAATTGCACAGCAGAAATAACTCAAAGAAGACAATCAATTAATGAATGAAGCTTAAACCGGCCACAGATGGACCTTCATAAGTTTTGAAAATAATCAATTAATCAAACCCACTTACCCACATCAATTAAACATTTAAACCCACATCACATTTAACCCACATCAATTAAACAATAAATTGCAGATTTGGAAAACAAGGAGAAGAAGAGAATGCCCAGACCAAGAGAAATAGATAATTTGACCGCAACCTTCATTGAGTTCATTCTTCAATTCAATACAACCTACGAACATGAATTTCACATCAATCCTTAACCCTATAAATTGCCCCAAATTGGACTGATTCAATTAAACAAAATCTTACATTGAATTCATTACCCCGAATTGAAGAGGGAGAGTAAGAGAAGTTGTATCTAATTGATGTTGATGTCTTGATCTCTGAGAGAAGTGGAGAAGCCGAGAATGGCAGAGCTGCAGGAGTTTAGAGGAGGAGGAGGAGAGACGAAGTGACGAACTGGAGAATCGATTGAGTCGAACTAGAGAAGTCGAGTGAACTACTGAACTGGAGTCGGGACTCGGGACAGGGTTTAGGAATTAGGAATAGGCTTTAGCTGGACAATACCCAATTTAAAAAAAAAAAGTATACATCTAATTGTTTTTAGGCCCAAAAATCTCATACGGGCTTGAGCCCGCCCCAGTTACTATGTAGATCCGCCCCTGAGAACACGTATTGTTGAAGCATGTTAATTTTATTATGTGACTTCACTATTTTACTAATGTGTTCATTACAACAATGGTCGGATGATCACACATATCGATAAGATAATGTGGTTTACTGAATACTCGCTTACTCTTGACCATTTTTAGCTAGTTAAGGGAAGAGCAAAACTGAGCTCCGGCAGAGTACACTTAATTATCTTATTGCACTCGAAAGCACTTAATCGGTATGTTTGTCGTGATCCTTGGTAATGATGTGGGACTCGGGCCAGTAAAGGTACTCCAACACCACTACATTAGAAATTATATAATCTGTACAACGAAGTGGAAGAAACAATACTTGAACACAGGAATGTGGAACTTACATCTATTTCCATCCCCACTTGATAGTAAATATATATATATATATATATATATATATATATATATATATAATATATATAACATACACACACATAGAACTCAGTTTTTGAAATTTATCTGTTCATTTCCATACTCATTCTTAATATGTAAATGTGACCTAAGTATTTTGAATGGAATCTGATAAGAAAAAATAAATGGAATCACTCATGAGATTGTTGGTGCCAAAGGTCTTTACAGCAATTTACTCGGTCATTTAAATTGTTGTGTGCAACTGAAAAGAAAATGGTGATTCTAATTGGACGTCCAAATTTGATATTTGAACCTCCAATTTTTTTCAATTATTAATAGACTTTGTGAAGTTATATGAAAAGACAAATAAGGACAAAGAGTGAAAAATGGAAAGATAAATAAATACTCTTCATACCTCCTCCAACCAAATATAACATTCAATTAAATTGTTTTTTTTTTTTTTCAAAATTTTCTTTCTTTTTGAGTAAAATAAGGTAAGCCCTTTATTGAAATTGAAAGCTAACAACGAAAACGATGCCAAAAAGCATTAAGAAAGAAACAAATATATAGTATGAAAGAAAAAGGATGCGAACATTGCATCAGAAATAAAAAAAAATGCAAGAGCAACTACATCCAAATGCATCGCTGATTTTACACTACGGATTGCAGTTATGTAGTGATTTGAGTAGTCGGTGGTTGGACTACCCATGCAACTCCAACGCACAAATTGACAAAATTCAATTTGGCACCGGAATGAGGCCAGGCCACTCTCCCACCTAAAGATCGAAGCCAACCAAGGGTGTCAGAACATGGCCATGTTGGCAAACGATCTTTCACGAACATGTACCATAAATTTAGGTCTCAAATCCAATACCAGTAACGCCCAGGAGCCCCAAGCCATTCTAGCATTTGACCAACAGCCCAACAAAGATAGTAGGTCACAGTCCAAATCCAAAACCCTCCCGAATCCCAGATTCGGATCCTGTTGCAGATGCCACCCAGATCCCAGATCCGGATCCAGATGCATAGCCGGCTCTGGGTTAGAAACAATGGACTCCCATTTGATTTCCATCGCCAGGAACACCGCCGGCTCAATCCCACACTGATCGCTCCCTCGCGATGTAGAGACCAAGATGAACAGTGAACCACCTTCAGCCAACCATGGTGAACAACAGCCAGAACACCACCACTGTCCCATGCGCCCCCCCTCCCAAACATCCTCCTTCACTGGATCTATGTCAGCAACCATCTGCACCGACAATCCACAACATCTCCATTGCACAAACTTCATAAGCCCCAGGGATTGACCATCGCTGCTAAAGTCCTCTGCTCGAGCAATTAAAATAAACACCCCACCACCACCACCACTATGGAAAGCAACGAGAATAGAGAGAAATAGGCCAAAACCCATGAGAGACTCCATAAAGATGAAAGCCGAAATCCAAACCCTAGCGGAGCTAGGTCTTATCTTTGAAATTTCCTTATATTACCTTATAGTTTTATAATTTACCTGAAATAATTAAGTAAAAATTATAATTTCTATACATAACCCATCATTTAATACAAAAGTAAATTCAAAACAATCTGATTTGAAATTTTCTTAAACTAAATTAATTGAAGATTATGATATAGTTATTACCCGATCTTCCAACCCAAACCCCCCCCCCCCCCCTGAAATTCTTCTTAGCAAATTCAAAGGGATTCAAACGACATATCAAGATCGAAAACCAATCCTCTGATTAATTTTGGTGGAGAAGAGACCTACTCATAAGATAGCAATATCATGTGATTTTGATTCATTCTTGTTCTCATGGTTGAAGATAGATATAAAAAGTAGAGTAACAGATTGTTGTATCTCATGTTCAAGGGCGTTTTGGTAAAAATAAGGTGATCTACTTAGCTTTAAAGTATTCTAAAAAGTAAATTAGAGGTGTACTAAGTAAAGGATCGGAGGTCCAAATAGCAAATTTTGATGTCCAACTAGAACCAGCTAAAAGAAAAAGAAAAAGAAAAAAAGTTAAATAAACCCTGGAGCGAACAGAGGTTTGGGGCCTAGGGTCTTGCCATATTCGATACGATCGAGGGAATTGGTAGGCATGGAAGTGCCAATCCTCTGCTCCGACTTAGTGAAATGGATCGAGTTCCCTATTCCTTCTTCTAATGCCACCACCCCCATCGCCGGTGCTGATACTTGTGTGACCTAAAATCACAAACCGGGGCCAAGTTGAGCAATATATAGGTGCTCAGATTTGGTTGGATTTACATCGAGCTTTATTAGTTAGAATCCTAAGCTTGCCTTGCAAACTTTACTCCTTTGTAACTTTTGTTCACTCATCTCTAATGCTGCTAATGAATGGTTAAGTTCAAGCTTGCCTTGCAAACCTTACTCCCTTGTAACTTTTGTTCACTTATATATCTCTAATGTTGCTAATGAATGGTTCAATGCCCAGGCTAAATCACAACACAGTAATTTTCATAAAGTTGAAGATCCGTGTTATGGAGGTTTCTGAGCCCAATTCTCACAAATGTCGCACCACGCATGGAATCATTTAAACAAAGAAAAGATCGACTAAACCCTTGAAATGAGCTAGGTTTGTATGTAAGAACCTAATTGGACATATCATCTAATAATAAAGTCTACACAATAATTATATGTGATGTCTTTCAAATAAATCAAAGGATCATATATGCAGTAAATCAGTGGCTATAATGTTGTGATTGATGTTATAGATTATGAGCCTAATAATATGTCTTAAAGGATATGAAATCAAGTGACTTAACCACTAAGGAGGTGCATATGGTAAGTGATAAATTCTCTTTGATAGGTGGGTTCTATCACATGGCACCTATATAAGTCAAGGTCCCTGTTCTCCCAATTCTACCGGTTCACAAGTAATCTCGCCCCATTGAGAGATAGAACAAATCGCTGTTGGAGAGAACAGAAGACTTTGTCTTACTGAATCCTTGCTTGAAGACGATGGACTCCATAGGTATTCATTCCATCTACGAACATTTATAGTCATTCAAAATGTTTTGTACTTTTATCTCTATCTTTATGCAGATTATAACATGTTCATATTTATTTTTATGATCTAATAGTGGTATCAGAGCCACTCTGCATATATAGAGATCGGTTGAAGTTTTGGTTGGTCCTTAAAAGAAAAAAAATGATGTTTCTCTCTCTATCTCTCATTTTGGGATTTTTTGTATAAACAAAACAAAAGGAAAATTTGGAATAAAGTAAAATAAAATAAAACAAAACATTGGGACCTGTGCTTTTTAACTCAAGCGGTGCGTTTTGTTCTATTAGAATCAATATGAATCATCCTCATTCTTCCGCTGCACATATGGGTTTTCACAAACCCAGTTTTGGGGGTTTTTCTTTCGGGCGTTCATGCTTCTTATTTACTCAAATCAAATCAAGCAATGAGTTTACATACTCTTATCACATGCGAGCCCATATCATGTCCATTTTTCTGTTTCCATGCTTATACCCATCCATACTTCATGCTTCTTTGTACATGCATTAACCTTTCCTTTCTTTCTGGTGGTGAACAGATTAAAAAAATTCTCATGTTTTATGCCCTTTATATATTATTTCCTTGACATGCTGGTTTGTTGGCTTGCTGGCCAGAAAGACCTTGTGAATGCCTTATGACTTTTAGTTAGTAGTACCATTTTTGTCTTACAGGTTGATGATTTGAGGAGGACCCACCCTGAGCTTGAACCTACTGAGAAGGAATCGGAGGCATTATACTTCTGAAGCATAGATGAGCCTGAGCCCAGGACTTTTAGCCTCAACCTATTAGCTAGGGCGATGATCTATCAATCCTACAAGTAAGTATTCTTCCTTTCATATGTTAAAGTTTTGTACATGAGGCCAAGTTTTGCAAAGCTTGATTGTTAGTTTGATTATTTGATTTGATTGTCTTGTACTGGTACCACGTATGTTATCAGGCATCAGGCTTGGATTATCAAGTATGTGCAAAGTTCCGTAGGCATTGTGACTTTTAAGCTAACTGGAATTTTATGAGTGATTGAAAAAAAATACACAAAAAACAAAACAAAACAGAGAGAAAGAGACAACAAACGTGGGGAAGCTCTTCTTCTTTTAGGTATTGTTGACGGATAATACTTGGGAGCGAAACCACATACGTTTGAGACTTGCATTAACGTCTGCATGCATGGCTTCGTGTATTTCTCATTCTTGAAAAACATGCTCAATATTGGTAGACCATATAAACATCATATTTCAATGGATGAATTCAATTTATTTGAAAAAATAAATAAATAAATAAATGGATGAGTTCAATACATTAGCAGTGTCGGTAAAGTACTCTGTGAGAGGCTTGGACAAATTACCCACCTCTAGCGAGGTTTGGGGAGAAAGTACGTACGTGGTTCTTATATTTTGTAATTTTGTACTATAATTAGGGTCGGGTTACATAGTAAAACTATGTATGAAAGAATTATCTTGTAAACAGTTAGAATTAGGGTAAGCTTATTACAATCCTTGGACACGATTGAATAGACCGAGAAATTCCTAATTAATCCTTCTTGGACACACGTCTTCGTTCTCCTAATCCTTTGATTCCTATCTGTTATCAAACTAGTTGTTCCTAATCATTCTTGAATTCCTAATCCTATCCATCGGTTGAGATTCAAGTATTCCTATATATGCATAACGTTCGTTGCAAAGAAACATCGAGATTCAGATAGATTTTCCTTAGTTGATTTCATTCTAAAGTTAAACACAGAGGTATTTCTTTAGAAGATACCCCGTTAACTAGCTGCTGCTGTTGTTTTCTTCTCCAATTCAACTTCATATAGATGCAGAAAACTATGGAAAAGGAGAGAAAAGGGTCAATGCATGAAGATATATTTATAACATTCCATTGTGATCATCAACACTGATCGAAATGTACATTTCTACTCTGCTGTCCATTTGTATGTTTCACTAACTGTTAAGTGTACGGGATTAGACACTAAGCATAATCCTAATTTAGGATTGAAAACTGATATCAGCATACCAGCAATCCTAGCAAACATACAAGCAATGCAGTGGACCATCTGACAAGATTCTGTACTATATCTGAAGCACCAGAACAGACTGAAGCCTGAAGCAATTCTGCACTCTGCTCACGAGCATGCCAATGTCCATCCTTATGCTACGAGCCAAGATAAATCTGGAGCAAATACATCAAGACAAAAATCTTGTCTGCCACGCCTTGTTTGGCATCTCTATGCTTGTAGTAGTTTAAATATGTGTTCTCCTTTGTAATCTATTATCTACTTTAATCAAGCAATTCCATTTCTCTTCATGGTATCAGAGCTTCTGCTTAACAGCTCTTGATCTTGATCCTGTGAATTGCAAAACCTTCCCTGGGTGTATGGAGTAATTTTCTCCATGCACCCACGGGTCTAAAATCGATTGCAGCACTTCTGAATTCTTCTTCTCACTAGTTCAATTTCCGATTCAATTCTGCTTACCTCTTTTCCCTTGATATGTTATTCTAGGCTTCTAGCACCATCATGGCAGAAGCATCATGTTTCAATTCCCCACCCAATTCCAACAACCCTCCTCCATAGCTTCCTTCCGATTAAGCTTCTATTTTTCTTTGAAGAATAGCAACCCCATCCCTCTGTTCACTTGCTCTCTCACTCTTTCAACTCCTACAAGCTACTTAAGTTTCATTTCTCTTCAAAAGAAAATCCTTTTCTTTTAGACTCCTGCTTAACAGCTCTTCAGTCCCCTTCATGGCACCCTTCTCCATCTCAACCTATTATTCTCTCTCTTGAAGCCTGTCATCGCACTCATTAGTAACTGTTGGTTGTTTCCTAATGTTCGAGCTCTTCTTTTTGCATCCAGACACTATGTTCAAGAGAACAAACTTCTCTACCTGCTCTCTCTTGCACCTCGCGTTGCACAACAACCATGTTCTTCTTTCACACTTAAATTGCACAGCAATTTTCTCTCCTACATCAACGTGGCTCGTCTTTCTTCTTCATCAGCCGCTCTTTTGTAACGGCATCTCTCTCTCTATTTCTCTTCAACTTCGTATCTGCTTCTTCTCTATTTCCTCTTCAATTAGTTTTGAGTCTCCCTTATCAATCCTTGTTCAACAACTTCATATAGATTTTCTTATATTTCTCTTTAAAATCTTCTTCTCATTCTCCTTCTCGATCCTCTGTTCAGACTCTCCTCTCTCACTATCTCTTTTTCATTTCTTTGTGAAAGAAATCATATTCCTTTAAAGCCTGTGTCTTTCGGCACTCTGATCCACAGCTATTCTAGTTCATTTACCCTCTTATCTTCTCTTCCTCACCCTTCACTCTTCTTTCAAGTTCACAAATTTTCAAACTGTTTTTTATTTACTTCTTCAATCCTCTTTGTTCTGAACCAGTAATCATTCCTTCGTTTCTTTTCATCGATTTTCATTTTTCCTTTCTCTCTAATTCACAATGGCTGTTTCATAAGCCCATCAATCCTTAAACAACACTCCACCTCAATTCCTCAAATTTTCTCTCTTTCATTCGTTTACATTTTCCTCTCCATATGGCAAACTCTCTCTTCCTTACTTGATAGCACCATGCATCATGTTCCATTCTCTTGCGTTTACTTGTTTAAGTCTCTCTCCTTTGTTTTTTTTTTTGCTTTTGCTTTCTCTTTGTTTAAGTGTCTCTGCCTTTCTGTCAATCTCTTGTGGGTTTGCCTTGCTTTACATCTATTTCTTCCCCCTTTTTCGCATGTGTGACTATTGCCTTTCCTCCTTCTTAAACAAACTCAAAGCTCCTTCTTTCTCTAGTCTTCCATTTTTCAGTTCCAGTTTGGTACACAAATTAAGTTTCTTTTCAACTTTGGAGAAATGCTTCTCATGCTCTCGGCATCAGGCAATCGTCTTCTTCTCTGACATCAATCAGCAACTGTTCTCCTTCTCTAACATCAGTTTGTTTATCTCAATTTTCTTTTCTTTTATCTTATCAATTCCAAGCTGACCACTTGTGTACCCAGTGTCAGCTTGCGGGGGGATGTTAAGTGTACGGGATTAGACACTAAGCATAATCCTAATTTAGGATTGAAAACTGATATCAGCATACCAGCAATCCTAGCAAACATACAAGCAATGCAGTGGACCATCTGACAAGATTCTCTACTATATCTGAAGCACCAGAACAGACTGAAGCCTGAAGCAATTCTGCACTCTGCTCACAAGCATGCCAATGTCCATCCTTATGCTACGAGCCAAGATAAATCTGGAGCAAATACATCAAGACAAAAATCTTGTCTGCCACGCCTTGTTTGGCATCTCTATGCTTGTAGTAGTTTAAATATGTGTTCTCCTTTGTAATCTATTATCTACTTTAATCAAGCAATTCCATTTCTCTTCACTAACAACATGAACCAGGTCCTGACAAAAAAAAGAGGGGGAACATTTACCAGCAGAAGCACTAAAACAAGGGCCAGAAGGTCTAAATTAAGAGGGTGATACGCCATCACCTAAATTCCACCATACATCTTATACGATTATTACTGCTGCTCGCAATTAGGAGTCTCCTTGCCAAGTCCCTGTTGCACTAATCTATAATACAAAATACCAAAGTTGCCATGCATGCCCTGCAAAAGAATGTAATACAATTGCATTAGCAAAATCAATTTATTGTAGATGCTGTATTTCAGACAACGCCTAGGTTAAGAATTAAGTAAGCACAATGCAGACAAAGAAATACATACAAAAAGTATTTTAACTTAGATCAATACCCCAAGAAGATGGCAGATTATACTAATTATAGTTACCACAGATAGAGATGGAAGTTGTACCATCCACATCTAGTTATACTCATAGGGAGGAGGTCTTTTCCAGTTAAGCATAATAGGTTCTAGTTAACTCACCATATGGCCTGAGCATTGAACCACTCATTAGCAGCATTAGAGATGAATGAACAAGAATTAGAAGGGAGTTGGCCAGAATCAAAAACATGTGATAAACCAGTGTATGAAGACAAAGAGAGTATTCCAATGGAAGCCAGGTTCACAGTTTGCTGAGCAATGCAGATGAGCCATGAGCCATCCTCCCCAGTCCATGTTGAAAATTCTCCTGACATAACCAGGTATAGTGAAGGAGTTCCAGATACATTGAATGGCAGGGCAGTCTTTGAAGTTTGAACAAGTGAGAGGCTCTCTTCCCTGAGGACAATCTAGACGTACAAGAGTCATCATTAGTAAAATGACTCCGAGATCTCTGAACTCTGGCAAGTAGTTTCACATGACTCAAGACCTAGAGAAAGGTGTTTAGCGTGGGAGGCAAACAGAGCTTCCAGATGAATCTCCAAGAAAAGTTGTTTTGGAAATAAGGAGTAAAAAAGATGCAAAAAGCAGATTTTACACTAAATATACCATTGGGGGTCTGTCTTCAAATTTGAGTGACATATACAACTCCAGGGGTACTGAATTCTTCATCACTTGCTGAGGTTAAGGCACGTGGTAAGGATAGGCATAATAGTCCTACCATTTTCATCCAAGAAAGATGCAAGTTTTGCAGTGATCTGAGTTACAACCTATTCAAATCATTGTTGGATTTGATAGTTTTCCTATTCGATTTAAATTAGATATATATAATTGTAAAATTTACAGTGCACATAATATATTTGACTGTATTTTTGGTGTCTGATCTATTGGATTGCTAATCTAATTGGTAAAAAATAACTTAATAACTCAAGTCCAAGTACAAATATTTGGAGACGTGCAGACTATTCTGGAAAGACTGAAAGAGGCATGCATGGCTCTAAATCTCTGAACTCTAAGTAGCAGAAAAGCACTATAAGTAAACCCAACGTACAATGCAATACCTTGCTTGTCGATTACATTGAACAAAATGCATTTATAAAGAACAAGATATACTTTCCTATAAAGTTGGAGTGAACCAACTCGCTTGATACTTTACTGACATTTCCATACCTTGAAATGGCCTCTCAGTTCTTTGACCATCTAAGTAGAATATGCCAAACTCATTAGACATATACGTCTTTGGAAGCCATTCCAAGTCCACCTTTTTCCGGCACACATTCATTGCAAAGTAGATGCAATTATTTTCTATTTCTTTGATGTTACTAGCAGGAAGGGAGAAAGCATCATCGTTTCCACAAAATAATAATTGGTCACCCAAGGATTGCATCATATGAAAATTGTTGTTGTATGGATCTATCTTGTATGTTCTAATACTTCTTGTGCGATGACGTACGTTTCTAGTATTCTCATCGACTACTTCTTCATCATCACCACCACCACCATCATCATTATTCCCTTCAACACCGTCAATGTGTTCCTCATCACCATCATTATTTAGGCCTTGACCGCCATCATTCTCATTGATTTGTTCGTCACCATAATTTTCTGTCTTCAAAACATAATCAAACGTTTGATGGATTAACAGAACTTCCTTGCTAGTTGATTCTAACAACATTGACGTGTATGTTGCATTAGAAGCTATCTTATAGTTACTATGATATTCATCAATGATGTAATTCTTGCTTTCGTGTTTGTCATAGACCAACTTCAACTTCAAGTGTACAGCATCATGATATGCAAAGTTTAAGGAGCAAGTAGGTGCGACGCCGCCGTCATTTTGTTCACTCCAAACTAAAGCATATAACGTGCCAGAAGAAAACAATATATCAAGGAGGTAGTCTAATTCCGGGAAGACACTCCATTTTTCGTCTCCTGGTCTACACAAACATAAAGTATTCCGATCATCAAAAATTGCAGCTACAGTAAAGTTGCTTGAAGAATTATAACCATCCCGGGTAGACATTTTAACGCAATTACAGAATCCATCGGCACCCAGAAGTTCCCATTTCCTGGTTTTTACAAAGTTTTTGAAAGATGGAATTGTTCTCAAGGGCGGAAGTTTGCGTAGGACTCCTGAAATTGGGTTTAGCAGACACATCTCAGAGTTTAGTCCCTTTTCCTTGATGATGATCAACCAACCTTTAGAAGACCCGTATATCCACCCTCCTTGAAGTTGCTTAGGCAGCTTTAACTTGACATTTTTTCCCTTAGAGAGTTTATTCTCAGGGAAGGTGAGAAAGTTCAAGTACTTGTTGATCCTGCAATTTGGGGCTTCAGGGAGTATTAACCATGGGAGTTGACGACGAGCATTACGCATGAATGTTTGAAAAACAATTGATCTCCAAGACTTGCTGACCTGACCTAACCTTCTTTGATCAGCAAAGTCGACAAACTGTAGAATCTTCTCCATGATATCTCCTGGTGGTGTCTGCCAAGAGCTACACTCATTGCCCATATTTTGATTTTCCTTTTCCTTTTTCTTTGTCTTTCTCTCAATCATCTTTTGCTTTCTCTCAATCATCGCAATATTATCCTTCCTTTTCTGCAGCAGATTCTTCTTTCGCCGCAACATATTGATTTTCACTCTGAGAAAATCAAGCTAGCACTTAACTTTGGAATGAAATCAACTAAGGAAAATCGTTCGGAGTCTTGATGTTTCTTTGCAACGAAGGTTATGTATATATAGGAATTCTTGAATCCCAACCGATGGAATAGGATTAGGAATTCAACAATGATTAGGAACAACTAGTTTGATAACAGATAGGAATCAAAGGATTAGGAGAACGAAGACGTGTCCACGAAGGATTAGGAATTTCTCGGTCTATTCCATCGTGTCCAAGGATTGTAAGCTTAATTACCCTAATTCTAACTGTTTACAAGATAATCCTTTAATACATAGTTTTACTATGTAACCCGACCCTAATTATAGTACAAAGTTGCAAACTTTTAGAACCACTGGGGACCTCGCTAGAGGTGGGTAATTTGTCCAAGCCTCTCATAGAGTAATATACCGACACTGCTAACATATTGAACTCATCCATTGAAATATGATGTTTATATAGTGTACCAAATATTGAGCATGTTTTTCAAGAAGGAGAAATGCACGAAGCCATGCTTGCAGACGTTAATGCAAGTCTTAAACGTATGTGGTTTCGCTCCCAAGTGTCATCTGTCAACAATACCGGAAAGAGGAAGAGCTTCCCCAAACGTTTTGTTGTCTCTCTATCTCCCTTTTTTTTTTCCCTTCCAATCACTCATAAAATTCCAGCTAGCTTAAAATTCACAATGCCTAGGGAACTTTGCACATACTTGACAATCCAAGCCTGATGCCTGATAACATACGTGGTACCAGTACATGACAATCAAATCAAATAATCAAACTAACAATTAAGCTCTGCAAAACTTGGCCTCATGTACAAAACTTTAACATATGAAAGGAAAGAATACTTACTTGTAGGCTTGATAGATTATCACCCTAGCTAATAGGTTGAGGCTAAAACTCCTGGGCTCAGGCTTATCTATGCTGCGGACGTATAATGCCTCCGATTCTTTCTCCGTAGGTTCAAGCTCAGGGTGGTCCTCCTCAAATCACCAACCTGTAAGACAAAAATGGTACTATTCACTAGAAGTCATAAGGCATTCAAATGGTCTTTCGGGCCAGCAAACAAACAAACTAGCATTTCAAGGAAATAATATATAAACTTATAAAGGGCATAAAACATGAGAATTTTTTTAATCTGTTCACCACCAGAAACAAAGCCACAAGGGAAAGGTTAATCTATGTACATTGTTATTTGCATACAAACCTAGCTCAGTTCAAGGGTTTGGTCGATCTGTTCGTTGTTTAAATGATTCCATGCGTAGTGCGACATTTGTGAATATTGGGCTCAAAAACATCCATAACACGGATCTTCAATTTTTTGAAAATTACTGTGTTGTGATTTAGCCTGGGAATTGAACCAGCCATTAGCAACATAAGAGATAAGTGAACAAAAGTTACGAGGGAGTAAGGTTCGCAAGGCAAGCTTGAACTCAACTATTCATTAGCAGCATTAGAGATGAGTGAACAAAAGTTACAAGGAAGTAAAGTTTGCAAGGCAAGCTTAGGACTCTAACTAATAAAGCTCAATGTAAATCCAACCAAATCTGAGAACCTATTGTTCAACTTGTCCCCGATTTGTGATTTTAGGTCACACAAGTATCAGCATCGGCGGTGGGGGTGGCGGCATTAGAAGAAGGAATAGGGAACTCGATCCATGCCGAGGATTGGCACTTCCATGGTTACCAATTCCCAATTCGTATCTGTTATGGCGAAACCCTATGTCCCAAACCTCTGTTTGCTATAGGGTTTATTTAATTTTTTTTTTTCTTTTTCTTTTCGGCTGCACACAACAATTTTGATGACTGAAAAACCCTAGCAGACCACGTCTCGTGTTTTGAGGCGATTCAGCGTCGATCTCAGTGGCTGTACGTGGCGGTGTATTGACCGGGATCAATGATGAGTCTTCGGGTTCTAGCATGGAACTGTCAGGGTATTGTGGGAGGTTGTCGTCGATGTGCATTAGTAGATCTAATCAAAAAGGAAAAACCTAGGGTTCTGTTTTTGTCAGAGACTCTATTTTCTCAGGGCCAACTTGAGACGCTGCAGATCAGGACCGGGTTTGATAACTGTTTGGGAAAAGAAGATGGTGATGAATTGCCGGGGGTCGCTCTCCTCTGGATGAATGATGTTCCATTGTGAATTAGGGTGTGTCCTGTAACGTTTTATGAAGCTATTTTTGTAATACTGGATTGTAGAATGAAAACAGGGAATTAAACTACAAGTTTTAAAGATGTAAATACATGTTCGGCCGAGTATTTCAAAATTTGAAATATTAAAAACATATCTTTCATTTCAAAAAAAAAAATGTAGCACTCAGTTTATCCAATCTGAAGCTCTATTTTTTTTTCTTCAAAGAGAAAAAAATCATTTTTAGTTTTTTCTCAGCAATCATGAAAGATTGATTATTTTGTTTGTATTGATCATGAATCCTTTATTGGTTGTTATGAGAAAAGAAACAGAGTATTGTGAAGGAGATTGAACAAGAAGAACCAAATCCCTCAATTTTGTTTATAAAATATATCATATGAAATTACAAGCTCCTGAATCTTTAGTTCAAAATGATAATTCAATCAAACGTCTCAACCTTAGTTGTTAATTCCTCTAGCCCATGAGATAATCTAATTATATTGAAGCATAAAATGCCAAAGCTTTCACCCTAAATCATCCATATAAATTAGATCTGACACATGAAAGAGGAATTTTCTAAATCCTAGCTTGATTCTTCTCCACAACATGATTCTGCAAGTTTCAATTAATTGAAAAAGATGGGGAAGAAGAAAGTTAAAATAGCAGATAAAGTAGATGAGATCATGAGAAGAGAGGGTAAATCTCAATGGAAATTGTGGAGAGAAAGAGAGAAAGATCGAAAGAGAGGAGAAGACTTTGTGGATCTATATGCTTAAAAGTAAAAAAAATAAAAATAAATCACTTTCTCTAATTGCAGGGCGGATTGTTTTTAGGAAACAAGGAAAACGTCAAAAAGTCATTTCCCATATTTATTCATAGTTTCTGAATTGTTTCCTAAAATTTATTTTCCCTGTTTTTCAAATTTAATGCACCAAACGCAAATTACATAAGTTTTTGAATTCGTAAAATAAAAAGCAGTATCGCAAAATGATACTAAACTGGCCCTTAGCAATTATTCACCCCGACATATGGATGTATCTATTGGTATTGCGGGTTCAACAGAGGAGCGGAGGTTGACAGGTATCTATGGGTATCCTAAACTGGGGATCGCAGTCAAACTTAGGAGTTGATGAGGCAGCTGGCAGCTTTGTCTTCCCTCTCATGGGTCCTTATTGGAGATTTTAATGAAATTTGGCCCATGGAGGAATTTTTTTTGGGTGGGGGGTATTCGAAGATGGCCACAGATGTAGCCTTTTCGGGCAGCGATGGTGGACTGTTCGTTGATTGACATGGGATTTTCGGGTAGCCCTTTCACTTGGTCCGATTATCAGACTAAAGAATGCCTTGATCGAGCCTTATGGTCCATGGAGATGAGAGATTTGTTGCCTGCTTCTTCTTTAACGCATTTGCCCCCAAGTACATCGGACTATAATATGTTATTGCTGTAGGTCTGTTTCACTCCTCAACCTAAACAGCACCATCGTTGTCGGTTCTGGTTTGAGCAGTTTTGGGTGGCACATCTTGAATGTAAAGGTGTAGTACAGCGAGGCTGGTCAGTTGTGAGTCGAGGGGACTTGATTAGTCAAGCTGCTATGAAGATTAAGCAAACTGGCAGAGAACTGCAGACTTGGCAGCCGCCTACTTTCATGTTTCAGAAAGCAGAGATGAGAGCAGTCCGTACTCGATTGGATGAGCTGTTGGGCATGCCATTTGACCCTACACAATATTGAGAAACAAAGACTGAATGCTAGATTTCAGGAATTGCTCACTCAAGAGGAAACATTATGGAATCAACTTTCTAAGCCTTTATGGTTAAAAGCAGGAGACCGAAACACTGCTTTCTTTCACCATAAGGTGTCCAATAGGCGAGCACATAATTCCATTAAGGGCTTGGTTAGTCCTGATGGGAGGTGGGTGTCTAATATGAAGGAGATTGAGCAAGTTGTTACGGGATACTACAAGGACTTGTTCACGTCTGAAGGTGTGCATGGAATCGTGTTGGGTATTATTTTGAATACTGTGCAATCTCGAGTCACAATAGAGATGAATCAGGAATTATTGACTCCTTATTTGGATGAGGAAGTGAAGATAGCTCTATTTCAAATGCACCCATCAAAAGTCCCGGGACTGGATGATATGTCCCCATTTTTCTTTCAGACATATTGGCATGTGGTAGGTCCTGATGTGTATACAGCGGTGAAGTCTTTCCTCTGTTTAGGTGTTTTACCCACTGAGATGAATTTCACGCACGTGACTTTAATTCCCAAGGTCTCAGAACCGAAGCAAATGACTGATTTGGGTCCTATTGCATTATGTAATGTGTTGTATAGGGTATGCTCGAAATTATTGGCTAATCAGTTGAAGACAGTATTACCGGATGTTGTATCTCCATTGCAAAGTGCTTTTTTCCCGGGATGTTGATCTCAGACAACACTTTGATTGCATCTGAGGTGGCACTTTTCTTGCATACTAATCGAAGAGGGGAGGATGCATATTTTTCTCTCAAGCTTGACATTAGTAAAGCCTATGACAGACTGGAGTGGGATTTTATACAAAGCATCTTGTTGAAGCTAGGTTTTGACCTGCCTGGGTTGAGCTAGTGATGACCAGCGTGACTACAGTCAGTTACTCATTCTTGGTGAATATGGGGAGGTTTGTGGTTATCTTGTGTGCAAAAGGATTATCACCCTATTTGTTTATCTTGTGTGCAAAAGGATTGTCATCTCTCATTCAGCACTTTGTCCGGCAACGATGGGTTAAAGGTATGAGACTTACACCCATGGCACCAGTGTTACATAACTTATTGTTTGCTAATGATAGCTTCATGTTTGGATCTGCTAATGAGGAAGAGTGTCAGTAGTTCCGGAATATTTTGTACACTTACGAGATTGCCTCAGGGCAACTAATAAATTTGCACAAAAGTAGTGTGGCTTTCAGTTGTCATGTGGATATGGATAGGAAGGTGGCTTAGCAAATATTCTGGGGGTTTAGAGGGTTGCTAAACATGACCGCTACCTGGGTCTTCCTACGCATGTTGGGAGAAGTAAGTAAGACTGCATCTTTTGGCTACTTAAAGGAGAAATTTTCAAAGAAGTTAATTAGTTAGCGTGCTAAACTATTGTTGATGTCTAAAGTTCAGCTGTAGCTGAACCTTGGCTAACGTTGATCCTATGGGTGGATCGCTACTTGTGATATTCAGAGCTTCCGCTACTTGTCAAGTAAAATACAGAGGGCGTCAAAGGGAAACCGCGTTGGGCGGTCTTCTCTTCTCTGATGCCTAAGTTAGTCAATGTATTTATGTTGACAAAGTAACAATAGGTAAGTAGTAAATGCATAATTAATGAGGAGAGAGTAGAAAACCGTTTATGGGTGAGGAGGGAGCTGATCTTCTCTATGTTTTCGATCTGGGACTGATATGCTTCAGTTCCCAACTTCTAATGCTATCTTGGCGCGTCGTGTGGCTGTGCGTTAGCGATGATCTGGGGGTACGCCGGGGCTCAGGCAGTAGCCTGCTTGGCTGTGTTCCAGTAGGTCACCCTTTTGGCGGGTTTTGGTACTGCTGGCGGTAGCATGAGAGTGTCTCATTATAGCTAATTATGCTTGCAAATGCCTATGTACATACAAGTCCCCCAAGTCCCCAGTCAAGGAGGGCAATCTTGGTTGGGGAGTTGCCTAGCGGTTCGAAGCGTTACTTCCACTAAACTTGCAAAACCATAATTAGCGTCAGTGCGTTGTCAACCATGGACTTACTGAGCAAACACTTTATACCCTTTCGCATGGGCCCCTGTTAGGCCCCCCAGGGAGTCCCCCACTCCCCGGCTAAGATAGACCTCCGTTTGGCAGGTGTATTGTTTGTTGAGGGGAGCTGCGCTGAGCAGAAGGTGTTGGGTAGCGAACCCAATCTTTGATACCCAAGTGGCGGGGGTCAACGTGCCTGATCAGGGCCGTCGAAGACTGTTGATGTGTCTCCTTGTCCCAAGGACCATGGCTTCTGTGACACCGCTTGGCGGTCGTCGTAAGTTTGACTGTAACGTTGTGTGGCGAACGTCGTCAGAATAAGGTGTTACCTCAAGAATCGCCGTTGGCGGAATTTCCTGCGTTCATAGTAAGCTGCAAGAAGCGTCGCGGGGACTCGGCTAGTTGCCATTCAGGCAACTGTCTTGCTTGCAAGAGGGAGAAGTTCCGCTAGCAGAGGCTCTCTCTTGCAAGAAGAAAAGGGAGTTCTGCTAGCGGTGACTCGCTTGCAATTAAGAAGAAAAGGGAGTTGCACTTAGCGGAGACTCGCTTGCAAGAACAAAAGGGAGTTCCGTTAGCTAAGTTGCCCTTTAGCGGAGGCTCGCTTGCAAGAGGGAAAGGGAGTTCGGCTTAGCGGAGACTCGCTTGCAAAAAGAAAATGGAGTTCCGCTAGCGGAGCTGCACTTAGCGGAAACTCGCTTGCAAGAAGAAAAGGGAGTTTCGCTAGCGGAGTTGCGCTTTTAGCGGAGACTCACTTGCAAGAGGAAAAGAGAGTTCTGCTAGAGGAGTTGTGCTTAGCGGAGATTCGCTTGCAAGAAGAAAAGGGAGGAGTTCTGCTAGCGGAGTTGTGCTTAGCGGAGACTCCGACGATTGGTAGTCTTCCTCTTCCATGGTTACTTCGGGAAGACACTTCGTTTAACGATGCCCAACACGTGGCTGTCACAAATTGGGTTAGCGTGCGTGATAACGTCTCTTTAGCACGCCCGTCTCTTCACCATTAATGCGAGTAATTATTGATTTTGTAACCGAGGCGTTGCCTCGGTTAATCCGAGGAGTTAGTGCGTTCGTGGGGCATGTGTATGGCCGTAGTGCGATGTCATTTTTCAGTGGATGGTCTAGATTGGTTTGATGTTGACATAAAAGAGAGGGAAACTGAGTGGTTTGACACTTCGCACTTTGAACTAATATCGTCGTTGTCAAGTTTTGCTCTGAGATCCGAGGAGGAGATCCTACGATTTCGTGAAGTTATCGATCTTTGAAGGGCGAAGGCCTCTTGAAGTGAAGACTAGCACCCTGAAGCACGCCAGAGTTTCCATCTTTAAGGTTGGTATTCTGAATCTCATCCCTATTTCATTGGATCTTCTTTGTTTGTCTGTTTCTGGTTTTGCTATTTTGAAGTGGTTTATGTCGTTCCATAGTGTATCTATGGGTCTTGAATTGTGTTTTGGGTTGGGTTTTAGGTGTTTGATAGAGGGTTGGGGTTTCTTGCCTTGCTAGATGGTCAAATCTGGGTTTGAGTATGGATGCATTTTGTTCTTGTTTTGGCATTTTCTGGGATTTCTGCGTATAGGTGTTCTTGATGTTCTTGGATGAAAATTGAAGTAGGGAGCTTAGATCTTGTGTGAACTGACTGGTTTAGGTTTTAGGGTTTGTGATGGCTAGCATCGTAGAGGTCGTGAGCAGTGAGGATTCTGGGTCTGACATGTCGTTCAGCGTGGCGGATATGGTGTTTATTGACTCGTTGCGTCCATCTGCCCATGCAGGAACCACACGAAGAATGCGTAAACACCTTCCACGGGACCAACCTTGATTTTTAGGAACAGTAAGCCCAACGTCTTGGTTACTGTGCCCTCAAATTTCTTCAATGTGAGAGAGGTAGACTGGATCTCCTCTTTCTTGATGCCCAACAACTGCATAGTCCTTGTTGTGATGACATTTACAGCCGCACCAATGTCAACCATTATCTTGCTGACCTTAGTCCCATTAATTTCTGCCTTGATATACAAACTTCGCATGTGCTGCACCATGGTGGGTGTGGGTCTTGTGAAGCTCATGAAGAAACCTTGCTATTAGCATCTTCAGTCTCAAGGAACACTACTTCTTCCACTGGCGTTGTTGCTGCTGACGTGATCTGCAACTATTGTTCTCCAGTTGTGTCAGCTTCTACATATTCCTGCGCTGCTACCGGTAAGGTATATTTGGCGTGCAGTACATAGACCATGTTACAGGAAGTATCCACTATCTCTGTCTCGTCCATGTCATCATCAAGGTTGAGCCTGGGTTCATCTGCTGGGATTTCAGCGTTGAACTGCTTAGCCATAAAAGCAACCAATGACTCCTCTGCGGGAATCATCGCCTTGGCTTGTTCTTGTTCTTGTACCCTGGAAACTTATTTTGGCGACTCTGGACTCTGTGTCGTCGCCGGTGTTTCCTTTGAGAGAGCAACCACCAGGCTTTGAACTTTCGTAGGTCTCTACTGCAAGGTATCTGAGGTATTGTCCTTGCCCCCCAGTCTCTCAAAAACTGAGGGTTTGGTTTCAGGCTCCTTGCGGAACAACCTGCGCCTGACAGCTGGCCGCCTAGTGGGTGAACTTTCCTTTTTAACCGGCGGGGGTGTCTTTTCTTTAGTAATCCTGCAGAAAACACTGGGCTTGGGTGCCCCTGATGTCGCTCTTGCTTGCTTTTGGAAGCTACGGGGAGCCACTAAAGGTTTAGTGGCTAGCTCTTCCATCTCCTTTTGATATTGCTTAAGAGATTTGATCAGCTGCGAAGGCTTGATCAGGCCTTGATCAAGAGCTTATAATGTTCTCTTGGCCTCTCCAAACCTGCGCTGCAACTTCCTTTTCTTAGAAGGGCTGATTTCTACAGCCTTCCCCTTTTCTCTGGTGTACCATTTGCCCTATTTGATAGAGGAAGTTGAAGAAAGCGGTATGTACAGTTTAGTCAACATATCTCTTTTAGCCTTCCTATCTTATTTCGACTCACTCGCGGCTGCCCCCCAACTTCTTGAACAGGTTGGAATCCTTTGGGGATGATGGTGACTCCATCCTATCCTTCACTCGCGGGCTGGAAGGTTGATAATTTCTTGATGGCGAGGCCCACTAGATTAGCGGGAAAGAGCCAAAGCGAAATGTCTGCTTGACCTCGTCATGTGACACCTGAATGCCACATTCTTCCTTGCATCGCGAGCATAGGACCACTGGTGAGGCCTCGTTGACGGGTCTGGCCCTTTTCTTTGTTGGGACCTCTTCCTCCTCATTCTTCTCTTCTTGACTCCTGGTAATCAAGTCTAGGGTTGGCTTCCTCTGTCTTTTAGTCCAAGTCACTCAACCATATTGACCTCGGTGTCAGGGAAAGGGTTCAAGTCCACCAATGCTGCTGCGGTCACAGGGGCTTCCACCTGCAGACTACCGTTATTGAGCCATACCTGAATCTGATCCTTCAGTTTCATACAATCAGTTATGTTGTGGTTCCACATATTATGAAATTTGCAGTACTTTTTTCCTTTTAGCTGTTCGGGGCGAGGGAAGGGTCTAAAGTCTGTTGTTATCATCTTCGCGGCTATCATCTCATCTAGAATCTCATGCGCCTTATTATCGTCATAGGTATATGTCGTGAACTCAGGTTTGGTGAAGGCTACAGACTTGAGCTTGACTGGCTCTTTGGTCAACTTCAGCTGCTTCAAGGCTGGGTTTTTCCTTCCAGTTAGCTCAAAGGTGGAGATATCATTTTCCTCATCTTCCTCTTCGTCCTGGAGAACTTCTTCGCCATGATAGTAAGGGTCATATATGGCTGGCTGATAATTTAGGGCAGCCACAGTGCAGTGTTTTCCAGGCGCGTAGGTTCCTTTGGATGCATTTTTCCAAGCATCCGTCTCTCTAAGGAGGTGCTCAAAGCTACCTACTTTGGTAATGAGTTCTCCTATAGATTGAATCACGCTGCCATGTTGCTTCTTTGGTTGTCGTGGCACCAAGCCCTTGATCACCAACTTGACTAGTTCTCGCTCTGGTAGAACCATGTTCAGCTTGGCCTTCTGAAACTAGAACCTTTGAAGATAAGCAACAGCAGACTCCATAGGTTGTTGAGCCATTTGAGTAAGGGAGGCCAGATCTATTTCAGGCTTTATAGCTCCAATGGTTTCTCTAAAGAGCTTTTCCATCGCAGGCTAATTTGCTACTGAACCTGGATGGAGTTTAGAGAACCAAGTGAAGGCGGCTCCTGATAGAGAAGCGCCAAAGATCTTGCACTTGAGGCTATCATCGTTCTGGTACTGGCTGCATAGCACCTTGAACCTGGCCAGATGAGTTGCCGCGTTTACGATGTCTTCCCCTTAAAAAGTAGAAAATATGATATTTTTATAGCCTCTAGGGAAAGGCGCGAGCATGATATGTGGAGGGAAAGGCCCCTCATAAACCCCATCAAGGTGGGCCCTTGGGTTAGCTAACTTGATCATCTCATCCACCTCTTCACATCTCACGTAGTCTGGGCCAGGAGGGGGAGGAATCACCATAGTCTGGTGGGCAGCCTGCATGGCAGGTTCAGCTTGACTAGCAGTCGTTGTTCCTTCTCCCAAGTGAATGGCTCGGGGAATACTGGACTGTTAAAGAGTAATTGCTGGTGTGGACACATCCTTGGTCAAAGCAGTGTTCTTGATCGAAGTGCCCGTTTGATCAATCCAATAGTAATTCCCTGGGAGCTCTTGATAGACATTCTCTACCCCATCACTGTCATATTGAGTAAACACCACAGGATCAGTCAGGGTACTGTCACCAAATTTCAGAATCCTACTCTTTTGTGTTGTCGATGGTGTTGCTTTGTCTTTGTTTTTGGTAGAGGCGGTGGCAGCCGCTACAGAGGGTGTGGCAGTGCTGCTGCTAGCCTTCTCACGAGCATTAGGCGGTATGTACTTGCTGGATTGAGAGGGTTGACCAAGGAAACTCAGGATGGCATTGGGATCTCCCAATGCCTTATATAGCACTTCCTTGGCCTGTCCCAGTTCGGCTTGCTGCATGGAAACTTGGGTCGTGAGATTGGACCCCTCTTTGCGCATTGCCGTGATATCAGACGCAGTATCCTTGCTTTGTGTGTTAACAGTATTAACAACACTCAGAAGCTCCTTATATTGCGTGAGATTTGTGTCAGCGATCTTATTTACGTGAACCCTGGCATCATCGGCAAGGTTTTGGGCATGCTCCTTAACCTTTTGGGCATTCTCATTCATTCGTCGATTAAAGTCACGAAGCCGCTGCTCCGTCCTTGCGATCGACGTAGCCAGGTGCCTCCTATAGTTGTCGCTGTTGACCGTAAGGATGCGGAGTCATTCATCGATGCTAGCATCCTCTGGGATGATGAGGGGCACGAACTCGTCAACCTCAGTTGTTTCGCTAACCGCTGTGGCTACTATGGAAGCGGGGGCATTGACCACCTCGCTAATAGCAGAATTCTCGCCCTCTACTTCCTCGCTGCTCAGTTGACATGTCTAATGACTGCAAGTTGAGAGAAAATCTTTGAGTTACTTGTTCTTCAGAAAGATAGTCTGCACGAGAGTGCGGCCTGTAACTAGAGGTCTTGTGTTTCAAGCAGTTAGCGTAACCCTTTTGGTAAGGATTTGTGCTTGACTTCCCAATGGTTGCAACCACGGAGAAACGCTATGCAGAGGTCCCACTGGGCGTGCCAAAAATGTTTGGCTCCAAAACCAGTCAGGTTGCAAACAGACTCTTTTGAGCGTGAGTAGGCGTGCCAGCACCGCGGGGTGCAGTCGTCGGGGAGTCCATTGACCTGACTTCTTCTCAAGCGCTGTGGATGAGGAGAACACCAACCTCGTCACCAGGTTCTTTTCTATGCCTTTCGGAAAGTGACTTTTGCCTTAAGGATAAGGACTTGTGTTGTGATCTCTTCGCGTCATTGAATCAATACTCAACGTTGTAGGTTGAGCAGAGCAATCACCGGGAAGTCTAGCGAAAGCACGGGTTTGCTAAAGCGTATCTTTAGCTTCGCTGGGTTGCGAGGGCGTTACCCTTGTAACTGTAGAGCGAACTGAAAATTGATTATTGATTTTGATGAAAACGATCTCGTTCTTGGTAACTGAACAACAACAACAATGAAAAAGTCGAAGTAATCTTGGTATTTTGACTGGTAATTGTACAGAAATGATGAAGAAGATGCAATTCTAGGGTTCTTGATCTGGAAATTTGGGAATTTTTGTTTGTAACCAAACAAAAAAGGAAAATTGTAGTTGAAAGAAGCGAGATGAGCACTGGTCAGACCGCCATGAGCTCTGATACCATGTTGGAAATTCAGATCATGGTGAAAAATAAGCCCTAAGCTAAAGAACAGAGGAAGAAGACGATGTACTTTTCTGATTTTTCTCTAGGTAGCTTTTTTACAATTGGTAAACAACTAACAGTACAAAAGGATAAATCTCCCTATTTATACTGACTTGATTACTATCACTTTGATCTTTGACCATCTATATTGACCAACTATATTGACTTTGACCTATACTCTTAACATCCCCCCTGAAACTAGTACCTGGGGACCAAGGGCTAGGTTGCAACAAAGATACAAACTGGGCAGTGTGAAATCCTTCGGCAAAAATGCAACAAATTGATCAAGCACTTGTCTCAACCAGAAGGAATGAGTGGAAGTGATTGCCATAAATTCGTAGACTCACAAGCTTGCCTACAAAGTTCTTGGTGTCCGCAAAACTTCAATTCTCTTGAGGAGAGCTTACGGTAAATGAGGGCGAGTAGGAATTGAGAATGAAGATACAGGTGCAACTTGCAGAGAAGTGACAACTTGTGACTGAGAAGAATTGTTATTTGATAAGGAAAGACAGAGACTTGGTTGAGTGGAGATGGAAGCAGACAAAGCTTTAGTTGTTGTAGGAGTTGTTGGTTGAAAAGCATATGGATTTCCAATGTAACCATCTTGACCGCAAAGGTCTTGAGTTTGGATGTTGTTATGTGGAGCAGAAGCTAGCTCTGGTGATCCAAAACTACTTAAAACACTTGACTTGTTAAAACAATTTAAGGGTCCAGAGCCAGATAACCGTACCTCATGAGTTGGTGCAGATTCAGTGCTAGTAGCAACAATTGTTGCATTTGCATTTTGACTGTGATTCTATATTTACAAGTTTTTGCAACATGACCAGTTCTCTTGCAAATTTGGCATTCAATAGTTGACCTGATAGCTTCGCCTTGCTGTGGATTCCTTTGAAAGCATTTATATGCAGAGTAACCAAATTTCTCACAGATTTGACAGATGATAGGGCCCCTATAGTTCTGATTTGAGCTGAAACTTGATTTTGAGTAATTGACTGAGTTGTTATTGCCTCCATTTCTTGAGTTGTTGTTGTTTGGAAACTAAGGGTAGTTGTTCTGAACTGCACCATTTGAGTAGCACACATTATTTCCATTATTGATATTGAAATTTCCATTGTATGATCCTGTCTTCTGCTAAATACCATTATGTTGTAACACAGCCTTAAGAATAGTTGCCACTGGTATTTGACTTGATCATTCCATTATTGCCATAGTTCTGAAAGAGCCACTATTACCATTTGTGTATGGAACAAAATTGTTGGGATACTGTGGATATGCACCATTTCCATTGTTGTATTAAGCGACAAAGCCACTTGCAGAAGACACACCATTAACACCTTGTTGTTGAGTTATTGCAGACTGAGGTACACTATATGCAGAGTTAACAAATCCAAAAGTAGAGGGAGCACTATGCATGATGTATGGTGCTTAACTCATAGTAGAATAACTATTTATCATTGGAGTATTTTGATTAACACTTTGATATTCAGTAGGGCTATCACCACTCAACATTGTAGTACCTTGAAAATTGGCTTGAAAATTAGTACCAATTATTGAAGATGGAACAGGAGTACTCAAGAACTCAGCTGATGGTATACAACCAATACATGCAGATGGTTGAGCATAATACAGATGAGTCATAGGCAGAACACTAGAACCATAGTAAGCACTAATATGAGTAGCTCCAGATGATAAACCATAAGGTGTAGCATTGACAAGTGTATTTCCATTAGAAACTCCATTTTGTGCAACCATAGCTGTAAGAGAGGATAATGATAGTCCTTTGTGATTAAGATCAATTTCATATTCAGCAGCTAACAATAAAGATCTAACCTCTTCTAAATCAGTATTGTTCTTCCCTCTGATTATCTGTCTAGTGTGACCATATTCATTTGGAAGACCTACAAGAATGAGAAACTTTACATCTTGATCAGATGTATCCTAACTCCAAGTACAACCAACTGATCTCTAATACTCTTGAATTTCAACAAGTACCTTTCTATAGAATCAGAACCTTTCTGAATACTTTGCATAGCAGACTTCAATTGCATAATATCTGAATCAGAGACAGTAGCATACCTCTTCTTAAGTGTGTGCCATACCTCCATAGATGTTTCGCAACACGATGACTAAAGTTAAAGCATCTGCAGAAAGTGTGACTGTAATCATAGAGATGACTAAACAATCTTGTTCCAACCATTTTTCAAAAGCTTCAGATGAATTGGTGGTGAGTGAACCATCTTCAGTAATAAGAAATTGAGGTGGACATGGAAAGGAACTATTCACAAACTTCAAAAAGCCATGACCACGAAGGTAATGCTACATTAGAAACAACCATATAGGATAGTTTGTTTCATCGAAACGAACCAAAACTGTGTTGCTATAGGTTGAAGACGCCATTGATTGTGAGCAAAATGAAGATTTTCTTGACATTGACTGGTAACAGAAGAGTAGCTATGCCGAAAATTTGACGTAAGCTTGTAACTGTAGAGCGAACTGAAAACTAATTCTTGTTTTTGATGAAGATGATCTCGATCTTGGTAATTGAACAACAACAACAATGAAAAAGTCGAAGTAATCTTGGTATTTTGACTGGTAATTGTACAGAAATGATGAAGAAGATGCAATTCTAGGGTTCTTGATCTGGAAATTTGGGAATTTTTGTTTGTAACCAAACAAAAAAAGAAAATTGTAGTTGAAAGAAGCGAGATGAGCACTGGTCAGACCGCCATGAGCTCTGATACCATGTTGGAAATTCTGATCATGGTGAAAAATAAGCCCTAAGCTAAAGAACAGAGGAAGAAGACGATGTACTTTTCTGATTTTTCTCTAGGTAGCTTTTTTACATTTGGTAAACAACTAACAGTACTAAAGGATAAATCTCCCTATTTATACTGACTTGATTACTATCACTTTGATCTTTGACCATCTATATTGACCAACTATATTGACTTTGACCTATACTCTTAACAGTAATTGTCTGCATACTAACTCGATAAGACAAAGGACAAGCAAACCAAGATTGTAGAACCCAGAGGCATAGAAGCAAAGCATGTTTTGTGCGTTCCGGATGAGAGTTACAGATAAGACACAAAGGAGAAGCAGCCAAATGTCTTCAATGACGATTAAAGTTTGTAGCCAGAGCATTGGAAACAACCCGCCAGAGAAAGAATTTAACTCGGGGCGGGGCACGAACCTTCCATAACCAGAATCATATCTTCTTATCAATAGAGTGAGATTGATGGGGATGAGCTGTGAGAGAGGAAGAAGATTGCGAACTAAGAAAGTGATAGCCTGATTTCACTGTATACTGTATAGTACGTCAACAGTAGTAGAATCCGACCGGATGAGGAGGTCGCTTTGTACGTTGAGAAGAACCAAAACGAATGGCTTGGATGGCAGTAATATTAGCAGCATGAGGAAGAAGAGGAATGATGGAGGCCAAATTCCAGGTTTAAGAGTCTCTATCTATAAGCGTGGAGACTGTTGTAAATGGGGCAGAAACCAGGCATACCTTGGGATCCAGTTGTTGTGCCAGAGGTCTAGGGTTTGATTGTTACTCATTCAATATTGTTTTCAATAATAAAGCACAGCAACTTTGAAACAGAGTATACCATATATTTAATGTTTATTGGAGTTCTTTACCTCGCGTCCGTTTACTACAGAATATCTATAAATAGTTAGCAAATCGAGGAGATTGTAACATACGACATAAAGTAATTTAATCACCATACATGGCAAATTTAAGGTTTTGTTATATTTCTGAATTGTCCTTCTATGCTAGCATTGTTATTCCAAGCAATTGCCTTGCTAACTTCTCTCTTCAAAAGGAGCCCACAAGCCTTTGTTTGTGTTTGGGGATTCACCATTAGATGCCGGAAAAAATAACTACATCAACACTACCAAGACTGCTCAGGCCAACTACTGGCCATATGGAGAAACTTATTTCGGGTATCCCACCAGGAGATACATCGATGGGCGTCAAATTATAAACTTCATCTGTAACATATGTTGTAACTAAAATGTGTTGTTTTTCTTAACAGTCTATTATTGTAAGGTGACAACCAGTTAAAATTGATTACTGTAGTTGACAAATTTGCCATTGATTCTACCATATCTACAACCCCGTTTAATTACTATGTTTATGGAGTGAACTCTGCACCTGGGGGAGTTGGTGCTCTAAATGAAACTCATCAAGGCTTGGTTTGTGATTCTAAACATTTGGTAGGAGTATTTGTATGGTTGCTTCATCCAAGTTGCATTACTCTTATGGCATACTTGTACTTATGTACCCTTTTTTTTTTTATCCCATACCTTAACTATACTTATCCCCCAGTGAAAAGGGTCATATTAATTTTTCTTTCATTTTCATCCCAGGTGATAGACCTTCAAACTCAGCTTAGTTATTGCAAACATGTAGAAA